>CP094637.1:5115136-6315136 GCA_023657505.1 Camelina hispida | reverse complement strand
AACATTCATTTTCGTCTGGGAAGAACCAGATGATGGATTCCTACGACATGATGTCATCAATCTGCCTTTATTGCCCAAGATGATTATTAAGTACACATCTTGGTAGAGTTTGAAATGGTAGCTACACCAAGCTTGCTTGAAGTGCTGAACAGCCACTTATCAGTTGATATAGACAAATGGAATGTGAGAAATATGGGCTAGTAAGTTCAATAATATTGTTTCACGCAATAATGATATTTCTCACCTATCAAGTTGAAGCATGTACAGTTGGTACTTGGTAGAACTGGATTACTGGCCATGGAAAAGAGCAAACTGGAAACGGCCAAAGGTAAACAACCTAATGGTCTGTTTGATGGTTCATTATCTTTTTCCTCATTCCAACTGAGTTTGGATTTCGAAGTTGCATCTCAACATCCCTTTGGACGGATCCAGGGAAGGGAGTCTGATTGATCTTGTTCCTTTCCAGTGTAGGCATGTGAAAGGTTCATGGCAGGGAGTTTTACCAGGTTTAATCAGTAGATGTTGATAATGAGGGGTTGAAGTGTTTGGAACTGGAAGAGGAATCCATAATTTTTGATTGGGGAATGTGTGTGTGTGTTCACTTTAATTCATGAATCTAAGTTTTATAGAGGCTGATGTTGTAAGAGTGATGAGGCTATAGCAATCAGACCATCAACATACAAGTCATATGATGTTTTACAGAAAATGTAAAAGGTGCCTTTGTACTGAGTATTGTGAATACAAAAGAGCTGCAGTTTTTAGGTTGTGAAATTTGTGTGCTCATCAAACCAAACATGCCAAATATTCTGTACACGTCTCATCCGCAAGGTAAAAAAGTGTACTCAACTTTGGGAATACATGGTAGCAACGAAAAGATGCAATTTGCAGCTACATGTATCTCATGGTAATTTTGCTGATTATCAATCAATCATAGTCTTTTCAGAAATTTCCAATTACTAATTCAAACAAATATCAAGTAGTTGAGCTCATTCAACAATTTATCAACCACGTAAATATAAGTATACAACAAAGAATTAAAAGAAAGATACAGAATACAAACAAAGGTAAACCAAACTTTGAAACCAGAGATCAAACTGAGTTTTGTTTTTACCTCCTCTTGTTCTTGCTTCCCAAAAGCAGAGAAAAGTAGAACAATATACGAAAGAAGAAGCCCCAAGCGACCGTAACCCACAAGCAGTTCCATTTGGTGAGATCCGTAACGCCTTGCTGTTGCAAAATATCATATCCTGTGGTCAAGCAAGTGGAGCTTGTGATCCTCATCCCAAGTGATTTGCTCATCGTTGCTAGAAGCCTAATTTTCATCCCCCGAGGCACAGCGACGAGAGGTGTGTTGTCGAATATCTGCACTCCTCTAACGAAACACTTTGTAGGGTCACCAAATTCGTTTAGGAGCACAGCTTCGTAAGGGTACTTGACTAAGGAAATGTAATGGAACCAAATCCAGTAGCCAGGGATTCGATCTCGGTTGATGAAGAATCCACTGAACAGCAAGAAATAGGCCAAGATAGCTACCACAATAGTGTAACCGAGCATAACATGTGGAACAACGCCAGACAAGAAGGTGACGAATGAGCTTCCTGCCCAGAAAGAGGCTAAGATGACAAGGAAGTAGAAGAGGAAACCCATGAGACCTCCATCTAAGCCCACTCCCCAAAACGTGATTGCTGCGAAAGCAAGCGAAAGGATGATCAAGGAAGGGAGGGCGACAAGAGAGTGGGAAAGCACATAGGAGGATCTTCGGTAAGCGTTGTAAGCTGTTTCTCTCATGAAAATGAAACGTTCTTGGAGGAAAACGGGAAGAGCATCCGCGCAAGTGTAGAATGTTGTGGACATTGCAAAGGCAAAGCATCCGAGACGTTCTTGGACTCCTTTAGGGGAGTTATCAAGCTGCCAAAACATGGTAGCTAATATGAATCCAGTGACTAGGACAGCTCCTAAACGTATCCCGAATAGTTCAGGCTGTCTGCGAGAGTTCGTCATGGAACGTTTTGCTAAAACCGCGAGTTCGACCCAAAACGGGTTTGCGAATGTTGGAATGGTGGAAACAGGGTTAGAGCCAGAGCCAGGGGTGGTTGTGTTTGCTCCAGAGACGAGCTTCCCTTTGGAGATGCTTGCGCTGATGGCTTCTTTTAAGGACAGGCCACCAGTCTGAGTTCTTGGCTCTGCTTTCCTCTGTCTAAAACCTTTGTTGAACTCAACTAAACTTCTTGTTCCACCAGCTGATCCTTCCAGCTCACGGATCAAATCCAAAGCGAACTCAGTACGGTTCTCATGTTCAGGAATCGGGTGGCCAAACTCCGAGAAAAACCTAGGTAGCATCGCAGGGGAACCACTGAACACAGTTTGACCACGGGACAAGAAAAGAAGACGATCAAGCAAACGAAGAAGACGGTAACTAGGTTGATGAAGAGTCATGATCACCATGCTTCCACTCTGAGCGATTCTTTTGAGAACCTTGATCACACTAAGAGCACTTGTCGAGTCCAAACCAGAGGTTGGTTCATCGAGAAAAAGCAGAATCGGATCATGGATGATATCAATCCCGATTGAAACTCTCCGTCTCTCTCCACCAGAGATCCCACGGTGACCTTCATCTCCGATCACTGTATTAGCAGCGTTTCTGAGTCCTAACTGATCAATCAAAGCTTGAACGCGGAGAGACTTCTTGGATTTGGAAAGGCTTCGAGGGAGACGAAACTCGGCTGCGAACATTAAGGTTTCTTCAACTGTAAGCATGGGGAAGAGAAGATCGTCTTGCATCACGTAAGCTGAGATGGCTTTTTGCATTTTGGAGTTGAGGACTTCTCCGTTTAGAGTAACGTTTCCTTTTAAGCTTCCTTTAGCGATACGGTTAGCTAACGCGTCGATCAGTGTTGATTTGCCTGAGCCACTTGCTCCCATCACAGCTACTATCTCTCCGTCTCTAGCTTCACCGGAGATTCCGTTGAGGAGCGTCTTCGTCTTGGAAGAGAAGAGACCTTCCGAGGAAGGAGCTCCGGGATCCGAACTGCGTCTCCACGTGAACTTCCGGCGAACTTTGACGCTGTAAGTGAGATCGGTGAACGAGAGAACGAACGGTACGGATTGGTTCGGCGAGGTGAGATCAACATCGACGTGGTGCTGGTCATGATGACCACCACGACGCGTCGTGTTGTCGACGTTTTGCAAGAGCTGTGCGAACGTTGGAGAAGACGACGCGCCGCCTGAGACACCGTTATACTCCGGCGAGAAGAACGGTGACGTCATGTTGTCGTCTGCTGCGACCACACGAGACATTCTTTTTGGGTTTCTTGTGATTGTGATGAAGCGGGAAAATATCTAACGGCGTTAAAACTACCGTTGTTAGCTTAGAAGGGGAAGAGAAGAGGAAACATGAGTTATAACCAACGTTTTAATTTCTATTTCTATTTATAGATAAAGTTTCTCAATGTGGTTGGGCTGTGTTAACATGTCTTTGCTTTTTTTTTCTAAGGATTAATTTGATGAAAAAAACAAAAAAGTATGAGAAGAGTCAAAGTCACAAATGCTGATGCTTAATGTAGATGAACCTCCAAACCTAAACACAAAGTAAAAAGTGTAAAACACAAAAAAAGCCACATGTCCGTTTCTGTTTCTTTAAAATGTTTTCGTATAGCTTTCAAATATATATTTTTTAGGCCACCCTTGCCAAATTTAGGCCAACGTTCCCCCACCCACCTTTATTACTCAACAAAATCAAGTTACAATGTGATAAGGTTGAAACAATTTCAAGACATATCTCGGGAGATAATCATAAGAGTATTATCAGTCCCGGCTTAAAGCTAGGGCGAGAGGGGCGGTGGCCATGGGACATAATTTTTTTTTCCAGAAAAGCTTAAGCATTTGGGGTCCAAAAAAAGAAAAAAAAAATTTATATACTTTTTTTTTTTTGAGACGGGACTGAGTATTATATAAACTTACTAGTTAGGTGTGACTTTTTTTTAGGTTTATAGGTTAAAAAAAAAACATGAAACGCCACCTTGCTTATTGTCACTATTTAGAAAGATCATCAATTCACTACTTGGGTAAGAAACTCCTTTAACCTTTTACAGCTGGTCGCAACCATTGTCATCCATGATCCAAAAGGATTCACAACTCTCCAACTATCCATCATTTACAACAACCCTTTCATTCTAGAAGAAACAAATGACATTAAAACCAAATACCGAAGAAATAGAAAAAGGTACAAGCGTATGAACATATCCAACGGTTTTGCTATAGACAAACCCACCAATCCAACCGCATCATAACTCCCAATACCAATCCAACCCATATCTGAGACTGATTGACCAGTCAAGCTGAAATATCAGATTCCATCGCCGCCTGTAAGATAGCTGACGTGTCGAACTTGAAGTTTCTGAAACTGCTTTCAGGTACTATGTACTGAGGATGGTCGACTTCAGGCCTTGTGTTGTGGCTTTCCATTGAGGCTGTCCTGAGTTCAGGCTTTGTACTGTGGCTCTCCATTGTTGTTGTTGTCTTGAGTTCAGGTTTTCTATTGTGGCTTTCTACTGTTGTTGTCTTGACTTCAGGTTTCCTATTGTGGCTTTCCACTGTTGCTGTCCCGTTCCCTCCAACAATAGTCCTTGCATTCCACACGCAGAGTGCTGTACAGAGCATATGAAGTCAGATCTCTGCCAAAAGCCTCTCTTTAAATGAGTGCTTGGTGAAAAAGACATCAAACCTTTAAGGGGCTTGTTAGGTCTCCGTGCTACAGGTGACGGATGTTTTAGTATCCACGACTTCAACGACCTGCACAAGTTTGTAATCTCTATTGTTATGCACCAATAACGAAAACCACCCAGAAATCTATGTGGATAAATCGAGAACCACTACTCACGAAAGAAAAGGTGCCACCATGTACAGTTTGAGACCAGAAACTCCATGAGTTATCACCTCATTACTTGCTGGCTGTAGATGATCGAGCCGGTGCCATGTAATTTCCTACAAGTATTCCACAACAAATAAACATAAGAGACTCATCATACAGACGCAGACAAGATCAAACTCACAAGGTCAATTGTTAGATACACACACTGATTTCCTTCTTTGTTTGTGGTGCAAAAAGTGTATCCTCTGTCACCCCAGCAACTATGTATAGTCGTACTCTTTGCTGCCTGAATACAAACTCTATATATTCTTCTTTCTTGAGTAGCTTTGAGACATCAAATCCAGTTTCCTCTAAGACCTGTTTTAGGCATGGAAGAACAGTACATAAGACAGCCTAAACAAGTTTGACAAAATATTCAATTTTTCACTATTAACCCATAATCCAGGTCTATACAAACAATCAGCAGCAGACATACAGCATGTGAAATGCTAACTGCACCGCGAGAATAGCACTACAGAAATACAAGTAAACCTTTTGAGCTTTGACCATTTCTGTACCAATGAGATAGTAAAAAGATACAGAGAGCCTATATAGTTGATCATTGACAGCAGCACTATTCTCGTTTGCAATAGATCCTGTCTACTGGTGACCTAAGTAATTATATTAGCTCACGTAGGACAATCTATCTCCAGTACCTAGGGAGTACGTGCTATGACCAAACTGTTAAACTAGTGTGAAAATAAGATACCCTGTTGTTCAGAGCAGAAGATATAAGAGAGGTTATCTTTGCTATTATTTCACCTCAGTCATCTATAATCAAAAAATTCATGCACACATTATGTTGACACATCTTCATATGTCAACAATTAATAAAGTAGAACGAATGCACCCACTAAGCGAGGTTAATCTTACCCCAAACATTCTAATTACAAAGTATTTTAATATGCACTAATGATCAATGAGTGGCGGTTATTGGAGCTATCAGTTTTGCTACAAAAGTGTAAAATAAATGAACTACACAAGAGACAGGAATACAATAGAATGGATACTAACCTCACGAATGGCACAAGCATGGTCTTCTTCATCCTTGCTCTTTTTCCCGCGGGGAAAGCTCCAGCTCGATCCTTTCCATCCTTTCACCAACAAGCACTGCAGGTAACAAAGACACCAAAAAAAAGAAAAAGGTAAGCATGAACAATCAAGTAAACCAAAAATGTAATTAGGAAAAGTATCTGGAAACATAAGTATCACTTAAAAGGGGTCTAACCCGTTCATATGTCTCATCCAGGATAATAGCTCCAGTTACAGGAACTCGACACTTGTAAGAAGTAAAGTCTTTGAAAATGTCATCAATATGAGTAACATAAGGTCTCAACACATCACAGCTGTTGAATACTAAGCCAAGTCAAGGAAAAAAAAGATCCAGAAGAGAACAATAGCAAATACAGAAAGAAGTCAGGCTATGTGGCAGCATCTGATTTTGAAATTATGCATTTGAGATCATAAACGAGCATTGTACTAACACTGAATAATACGAAATTTCAAGAAAAGGATACAGAGGGAAGTAAACTCTTTCAAGGACAAGGACTTGAGCTTAGGATCATTCTCTACAGCATTATCTTCATAGTACCAATAAGCATACTCCACCAGAAACAAAATTCTTTCGAAAGACTGTTGATCTTCTTCAGGAACGTTCAAAACGAATCGACTGAAAACCAAAAAAGCCATCAGAAAGCATTACCCAAATCAATTCCGAGCCCATCGCTTCACTAACAATTGAAAAAAAAAAAAGAAACACTGGATTGATTTGATCAGATTACCTGCAAAGATCATCAAGAAGTTCCTTAGAAGGAAGGCAATTACCGATGTTCTTCGATGAACTCGAAGATCGATGGAGACCCGACATTTTTTTTTCCGTCTTCTAGTAGTGAATTCTTCGTATTAAAACCCTAATACTGGATGAGAGGAGGAGCTATCTCTATCTCTATCTGTCTATCTCTATCTATATATATATATATACTGTAGGAGGTAGGTATAAGCTTTTGGTTTCAATCGGAGGAGGTGGTGGAGTGGATGGTCTCTCGTCGGTGAATCTGATCGCGTCGGAGAAGAATCTGAGAGTGCGACGAGACGACGATTGATGATTGTGTGTATCTTAAAAAATGGTGGGCCCTTCTTTGGCCCCTTTATAGCTGATGGAAGTAAAGTGCGCTGCTTCCTGCTGCCGTGTGTCTATTCTATTAGGGTGGATCAAAATATCCGAGATCCGATCCATGCTTCCATTGGGTCGCATTTTTATTACTTTTTATTTGTAATTTTTTTCTTCTTAAAATTCATTTGTCTTCATAAAAATTGATCATTTGTCTTCATAAAAATTGAAAAGTATTTTTATGAAATTCTTTTTCAACGAATCCAAATTTTAATACTTTTTCTCAAGTTTTCAACTATAACAGACAAACCAATTAAATAAACATTTTTTTTCATTTGGTGTTCTTGTACTGTATTAACTTTTTTTTTCTATTTTAATGAAATTTCACATTTAACAAAATGTCATGTATGCTATCTGGAAACAGAGAAATAACCTTCACCACAATCAGACACACGTGCTACCTTCAGTGATATTTAAAGCCATCGATCGGGAAATCAGAAACTCCATCATAGCAAGAAATCTAAATAAGCGTTTCAAAAAACTTATGAGTCTATGGCTTCGCCGTTGATGTTTTGGACCTTTTAAGTTCAACCCTGTTGCTTTCTTGTTTTATCTTTTTGCCGAGGAACCAACATATTATGTTGTAACATATGTAACACCATATCTTTCATTTATATGATATTTATGCTTTAGCAAAAAAAATCTTGATGAAATTTCACATTTAATAAAATACATAATTACAATACTATGTTTTCTTGCCGAATAAAACAACTACTTAATTAATTGCTTTGAAATTGAACAAACTATTTCTAAATTTAAGTTTTAATAATCTTCATTAACATGTTTTTTATCTACTTTGATAAAATTTTGAATTTAATTTTAATGAAACAGATAAATTTTCAATCATCTAATTTCCCCTTTTTAAAATTAAATAGAAAATTTTTTTCAGTAATTTTCAGAAATTGTGAATTACCAATTTCGTACTAAAGATGAGACTGATTCTTACCGCATAGTAATCTTTTTAGGTTTTTACCTTTTCATCAGCTTCAATGCTAACTCTTGCTTGATTTCTACTCTTCAATCTCTATCCTGTGAAACAAAAAGATATACAAAAATTGAAACATAAATACGAAATGGAAATAAAAAATTGTTTTTTGCCAGTATGAATCTTATATAACCCTTATGAGTGTTGCTGCTTTGAAGTCCAAAAAACGAGTCAAACTTTTTGAAAGTATTGGCTTATGATAATGCTTATTTTAGATACATACTTAAATTATTAATAAAAAATATGCAGTTACAAACTTACAATTCATTATAAATTATAAATGATGGTAATATATTTGAAATTACTTATCTTATCACATCACACAAATTTAAAGTCTACAAATAATAAATTAACTACAAAAAGAGATAATATTGTTTTATGTTACTAATTTACTAGTTTATTACTTATATTTTAAAACTAATATATATGTCTACTTTGCAATAAAAGAAATCTGAGTTAAATTTGTTAAAAGTTAAAGTGAAAATAGAAAAAGAAAAATATAACTAAATGCATTTAGTTTTATTTAAGAAAAATTAGAATAAGAAATGCCTTACATATTGAGATAATATTTAAAGAAGAAGAGGGTACAGCGGTAACCGGTAAATAAAAGCCTCCAACAAATATAAAACTGACCGAAAAATAAAAAATAACAAGTGTGTTGGGAATCAAACTCGTGAACTGATGTTATAATGTAAATATCAAAACTCTAAAAAGGAGTATGGGGCACGTGCCCCACCTCTTTGTAACGTAGATCAGGCAAAGACGATTGAGAAAACTACTATGTGATAGTTAAAAGATGCTGAATACTTTTTGGTTATTTTTAATGTTTAGGGAGGGTCAGGGTCTGTAAAATAAGTTATGTTTTCAAATATTCAAGTCAGCGACGTAGCCAATCCGATACCAATAGATCAAATACTATTGCGAAAATGGAGGATGCCACAACGAAACTTCAGCAGTGGCTGTATCAAACATTAACTACATAAACATAAAAGGTAGCTCACTGGTCTTAAGCCAGCCACCGAAAAGCTAGCTCACTTTATCCTTTCTGCTGGGAAGGACACGGTTAACTGAAAACACAAACTCTACAAATTATGGTAAAAATGTTAAATTAGGCGAAACATTATACGAATAAAGAAGGATTGATTCCCTAGCTTTGTCTTGAATAATATCTCTATTTCAATATTTTAGATAGCTAAGTTTGAGTCAATCTTGTTTTGTTGTTGACAAAATAAAATAAAAATAAATAAATAGCTAAGTTTTTTTTTTGGGTAAAAAATTTGATAACTAGTCATTAATTCACATTTTATAGAGAAGTAATAATATTTTAATCGCCTGCAAGTGCAAAACGTCAAAGTTATCACCGAGTAAAAACTTTGACCGTGGCCGAGAGAGAGAGAGAGACTTGTCTCATTTTCAGTAATTCGCAAAAATTGGTACTATTCGTTCCCAGAGGAGATTTATTCGCCGTAGTATACACCCACCCAGAGAAGATCGAACAATAGAACATGTCGTGGCTGCGAACGGCCGTCAATAAGGCGGTGGAGGTCGGAAACCGTAAAAACATCACCCGAACCGTCAAGAACTATGCCGACTCCGTCGTCCAGCAAGCTGGCCAAGCCGTCGCTGAAGGAGCCAAACTCTTCCAAGACCGCATTGTAATTTCTCATTTTCTTTTACTTATTCCCGTTTCCAATTGGTATTTAGGTCTAATTTCTCTTGATTCTAGTTTTGATTTTGTCATTTTCACCCTATTTGTGAACTTATTATATATTGCAGTTGTTACAGTTGCATTACTTATATACTAGTATGAATATTTCGTATTGCAAACTTTTACAGGGTGTTGGGGCCTTCAAGAGTGTTAGTCAGACGATTCAGAGATTGGAAGAAGCTGCAGTCTCATATAGAGGTCATGAAAGGGCTTTGCTGATTACTAGATGGTTAAATGTTCTCAAGGAGATTGATAGAGCTACTCAAAGTTCTGTAAAGGATAAACAGATGAGCTCAGAGGAACCACTTGCTTCTGATGAAGCAAAGAGACGTGAATGGGTAATTTTTTTTGTATTCCTTTTAGACGATATAGGAAGAAGTTTGCAAAGAATTCCTAAATATCAAGGATACTACTTAAGTGGAGATGGTTATGATCTTTAGTGGTGCTGGGTTAAGAATCTTACATGTTCCTGAACTGTTTTTGTAAAAGAGAAAAGAGGATGACGTTTGTGAAGATGTCATCATATCATCCTGCACTTTATAATTTCAAGAATATTACGTAAGAAGAATAGTAGATAAGATTGCCATCCTTAGTAATATAGGGTAAATTTTTCTGTTAAGAAGGTTTGATTATCAGTGAGTTTCTAATTACTATTCTGCTTTTAATTTCATATGTTGTATTTATGACCTTTTTCCAATTCAGAGGATCCCTTTCCATGTGTAGGTTTTGTATTACGACCCAGATATAGGTGGTGAGCCATTAAATTTCCGTGATGTTTTTCTGCAAAGTCAAGCTCTGGAAGGCATCGTTCTGTCCATGGTAATCTTTCGCAGCTTGAACGTTAGCTTTTTGGTGGCTATCTGTTACGTAATAACAGTCAGTACCCACCCTTTCTGTAAAATTTCCATTAGTTTGGATATATATGTTACGGGTGGACTTGTAGGAACCTGAGAGATGCAGCATCATTGATTTAATTTCACAGTGTTAATTCGAGATAATGAAATGTAAAGAAAATGTATAGCTTGGCAAAATGAAAGTAAGGAGCAAAAACCAGCTTAAGTAGTCTATCGTATGTTCTGAGAACCTGTCAGTTATCTTGTTTCTCGGAATGTTTTGCATATTTATATTATTGTTATTGGGATATGTGAAAATCTGTACCGTCTATGGGGGTTAAAGGTTTGACTTTTCTATTACAGATTATTGAACCACCACATGACGAAGAGATTACTCTACTCCTGGAGATGTTTGGGTGAGTCGGCTTGTATTCCAAATAGCATTGCCAAAATTTGGCTTCCAAAAAGAGTCTTAGACTTTTTCTTGGAAAAACCGACGCAGTTTATTGCTATTTCCTACCTAATGCAATTATTCATAGATCTTAACATTGTTTTCAGGCTTTGCCTGAATGGAGGAAAAGAAGTTCATGATGCTATAGTTAGCAGTATGCAGGATCTTGCTACAGTATTTTCGAGTTACAAGGATGAAGTTTTGGTAACCGCTTGATCATTAAAAAGTCAGCATTATGTTAATTTTTGGGTGTTTGGATTCCTCCTAACTTGTGTATTCTTCTATGTTGCTTGGGCTGCTCTTGGACAGGTTAAGCAGGACGAATTGCTTCAGTTTGCCCAAAATGCCATCACAGGTTTGAAGATTAATGCTGAAATGCTGAGGTGATAATGGAAGATATTGATGTGCTTTTTTGCTCTTGTTTCTCTTCATGAATGTGCATTGCTCATCTTGCATCAGTTTTAATTGAATTCTTGTTTTCAGAATTGATGCTGAAGCTTCTGATCTGAGAAAAAAACTCGAAAAGTTAAATGCCTCTCAAATTCCACACCAGAGTGAAGATAAGGAACTTAAAGAGGCACCTTTAACAATAGAGGTGAGAGAATACATCATTATCTCCAAACCCTTTTTTCTCCCTTAGCTCATTTAGGTAGTACCATTTTATAGACTTCTCATTTTGCAGGCTTTTAAAGAAACACTTGCGAAGATTCGTCTTTGCTCCAGACTAGAAGGTCTTCTAGTTAGAAAGAGACAACTAAGCAACGGTGATTCACCAGATATACATGCTCAGAAAGTAAGTCTGTGAACTTTATTAGTCTCAAATTATATAAGTTTATTGTTATCGTAGTTATCATCTTGTTCTACTTGTTTGTGCTGATAGGGAATGTTAAATGTATTCAATGAGAGCATATCATTTCTTGACTTCTGTAGGAGAATGTTAATTATGGAAAATAAAAGATATTTTTTTTTTGAACCAGGTCGACAAGCTCAGGGTGTTATTAGAATCTTTAGCAAATTCAACTTCCAAAGCCGAGAAGCGAATATCGGAGAACAGGTTAGACTTCTTATCGACTCCAGTTAGTTTTTTTTTTCTGCAATTAAGACTTTTTAGGTTGTTTAATTTTGATCTGACATGGTAAATTCACCAGACCAGAAGAATAGGTTTTAAGTCTCGTACTCTTTGTGTACTATATGCATGTTCAGCAGATACAACTAAGTTCAGCAATTCTTTCCTCATTTTTTTTCGGATTAACTATAGCATATGCATATCAAATATGAATTAAGGGACCGCAAGACAATGCTGAGCCTCATCAAAGCTTGTCTTGTTACCTCTTAGTGCTATTGAGCGAATGATTAATCTGTGGAAGTAAAAATACCATCTATGGATACCAATTGTCCATTTTCTCTTTTCGCAGACTTCAGAAAGAGGAGGCGCTAAAAGCTCGTGTGGTGAAAGCAAATGAAACCGGTGAAAAGGAAAAGGTCTTTGTCTCCCGCTTTTTAATTTCTTCTTTTGATTATTGACTGCAAAACAAACCTAATAGTTGCAGCATTCTTTGGCAAGTTCATAAGCTCCCAGTATTAAGGTTCTTTGTTATGATTTATTGTGTACAGGAATTAAGTGCAGAAATTGAACAACTTGAGAAACAAAGAGATGAGCTGGAAGCCGAACTGAAGAGGGTAATTGGATCTTCTCTATTTAAATGGTTTCTTGTTTTATTCTGGCCGTTTACAAACACACGTTTAAATCGGACGAAATTTTTTTTCTTTTCCACTTGACGTAATCATGCTATTGAATTGAAATATAAATATTTCAGATGGTTCTATGTATTTAGCTATGATTATCGTGGTACGGAAGGTATATCAATGAATATTCTCCATGTAGGTAAATATATCATTAGCTGCTGCTCAAGCGCGGTTCCGTAATGCAACAGAGGAGAGGGATCAATTTGGTGAAGCCAACAATCAGATAATCGCTCACCTGAAAACAAAGGTGGCATATTCTTGTAGATGAGTAGCTCTTGTGCTTAACAATATCAACGTGAAATAATTTGCTTATGTTGATTCTGCATGTAGGACGATGACCTGTCTAAATCAGTTGTAGCTTGTAAGAAAGAAGCAGAAGTTATTAAGACGTGGATTAATTTTCTTGAGGATACATGGCTTCTTCAATGCTCATATACCGAAACGAAGGATAAACAGACTTTGTATTCTTTCTACTTCTCAGCTGCTTCTCTCAATACATCTTGCTTTGCTGCACGACCACAATAATTAATACATTGAATGCATGTCTTAGGGACGAATTGGAGAAGCATGAGGATTATTTCTCAGATGTTGCCTTTAATACACTCTCTGTGTACAAGGTAACCTCTGTACTTTGATCTAGTAATTGATATATGACAGAACTAACACAAAAAAATTCATATTGTGCAGAAGGAGGTGGCACCTTTAATCAGTCGTATAGAAAATTATGTGGAAAATCTGAAGAATTTGGGTCCTGGGTAATTTCCTCTTGTTGAATTGAATTGCTCCATTACATTGCTTGCTGTCTGACTAATAATACTAGTTGGAGTGTAACTGTACCTAGCAGTAGTGGTGACATTTTCGCATGTGGGTGACAGGTCGGAGAAGCCGCCAAATGCCGATCATGGGGACAATCAGGTTTCAAACCCGAGGAAAATTCTGGAGCAGGAGTATATAGACTATGAGACCAAGGTAAGAATTCCTGCTTAGTAGGTCGTTTTTCATTCAGACCCAATGACTGGGACCAAATTCGACTCTGCATGGTTGTGCTATATATTTCTCTTTGCTCGGTTGCTCTTCCTTGTCACTGATTTGTTTTTATCAGATCATTACCACCTTCAGCATTGTCGACAACATGAAAGAGCAATTCCAGGTTCTCCAGAGCAAACTGGAAAAGTGAGTGGCAACATAAATCTTTGACCTTTTAGCAATCCTAAGTTTTGAAACCCTTTTGAAATCCTACAATATTCCAGGAAGGACGACCGGCGTGTGAAAGAGCTATTTGATGACATGGAGAAAATGAGGCAGCAATTTGAATCCATAGCGAGGCCAATGTTAGAGATAGAGACTCCATCTCCTAAAAGCAGTGCTTCATCACCCAAATCCCCAAAGCCCAGCAGTGGCATGGATGCTCCAACTGAATCTACTCTGTCCCAAAAGTCAGAGTTGAGCAAACCGCCTGAGGCACCAAAAACTACTGCCGGTTCCAGTCAGGAATTTAACCCTGAAGCTGAACTAGCCGAGCTTGAATCTGAATTTGGTAAGGTGGCACGTGATTACTCTGCAGATGAGGTTGATGGATGGGAATTTGATGAACTTGAGAAAGAGCTGCAGTAGTAAGTAGTCCAGCGACTGGAATAATATGTTCATCACACGCATGTCCACCACATACACTGAAATGTTTTTTCTCGTACCTTTTTCTTTTGCCGCGTTACTCAAAAGTTTATTCGCTAATCTGTATGGTAATTTTATGGTAACTGCCTGTTGACTGTGTTGTATGTTTACTTGGAACAAATAAAAAGCAAACGTAATTAAAACTGTGTTAACCTTTTAGAAACTTCTGACTTGGCATGTCAAGTGGATCTGACCTGCCTTGCTAGCCTTACAGCAGAATTTGCAATGTCTTACCCACAATGAATCGGTCTCTCAAGAGAATCCATTCCTTGTCGTTTTCTGCATGTCGTTCTAACGTTTTCCTTCTATATGGGAATCTAAATTTGGACTATGGGACCATCAAAGACGGATAATAATCAAAGCTTGCCTTGATATATGCCTCTTAGAGGTATGGAGCGGATATATCAGTTCTCCAATTGTCTTTTGGCAGACTTGAGAAAAAGTTAGGTATCAAAAAGCTCATGTGGGTGAAAAGGTAGGAAAAGGTCCTTTTCTCACGCTTTTAAATGTTTATGAAATATTCTCCCTCTGTTTTAAAATATATGATGTTTTAAGTAAAACATGCATATTAAAAAGTCTTTACTTTTAACAAGTTCAACCAATCAAAAACAATACTGCATAATATAAAATACTAAATTAATCTAAAAGTTGTATTGAAATTTGAAAACATTTTATATTATGAAACAACAAACTTATCCAAAACATACTATATTTTGAAACGGAGGGAGTATGATATAGGATAAAAAACAAAAAGACTTACGATTTATTTAGTGAAGTCTCTCATGGTCATGTACACAAGAGTTGACCCACTGATGACCCACACTCATCCACATCATGAATCGGACCGGCTTAACGTCTATCTTCACTCTGAACTCTCAGCACATGTTTTATTCCTCTCCCAATCTTTATACAATTAAAATAATGATCGTATATATATACAAAAATGTCGTCAAACCTGGCACGCAAGCCACTTGTATTGGTCCTATTGGACAACCTTCATGAATTCTATTCTAGTATTAGAGAGATACGTGACGAAACAAACCAGTGACAACATATTGCTCTTAACTTAATTAATTCAAAATCATGTAATCAAAAAAAATCTATATGTCATCGTAAATTCGTAATCTAATTAGGCTTCTAATGGTATCAACTGTATAAACAAATCTATTTTTGACGTCTGATTAGATAAAAATAATAATATTTTTGAAGTTAGTTTGAACCAAAAAATTTTTTGAATTGACCACACACCACTAGAGAGAGAGAGAGAGAGTAAAGAAGGTTTGGGTTCGTGGAATCACTTTAATTTTATTGGTCATTCTCTCTCTCTCTCTCTCTCAGAGCAACGGATCCGTTTCCAAAAAGTGCGCCAACCGTGTGTGCGCATAGATCATAATCATGTCCTACGCATCTCTCAGCGTCAAGGACCTGACGAGCCTTGTATCTAGATCCGGAACCGGTTCGTCTTCTTCTTCTTCTTCTTCTTCTCCGCTCAAACCACCGGGTCAGACCCGACCCGTTAAGGTCATCCCGCTACAGCATCCGGACACCTCCAACGAAGCTCGTCCTCCTTCAATCCCTTTCGACGATATCTTCTCCGGATGGACGGCCAAGATCAAGCGTATGAGGATCGTCGATTGGGTCGATACTCTCTTTCCTTGTTTCCGATGGATTCGAACTTACAAATGGAAAGAGTATTTAAAGCTCGATCTCATGGCTGGTATCACCGTCGGTATAATGCTTGTTCCCCAGGTATTATATATATTTTTCTCTCTTCGTTTCGTATAATATCTTCAGATTTGTTTCCATATTTGTATCAACTCTGAAGCTTGTGGAGTTTTTGATGATGTTAGGCAATGTCGTATGCGAAACTAGCTGGCCTTCCACCAATATATGGTTTATGTAAGCTTCTTGTCAATTCAGAGGAGTGCTATGGACTTAAAAAGACATTGCGTATTCAATTTTTATGAATTGTTTGATGCAGATTCGTCTTTTGTGCCGATATTTGTGTATGCCATATTCGGCTCATCTCGTCAGCTTGCAATTGGACCTGTTGCGTTGGTGTCTCTTCTTGTTTCTAATGCTTTGGGCGGAATCGCTGATACAAACGAGGAATTACATATTGAATTGGCCATTTTGTTGGCGTTTTTGGTTGGAGTTTTGGAGTGCATCATGGGGCTCTTGAGGTAATACTAGATGTTTCTTTAGAAATTAGGCGAAGGGAACAACGTAACTGTTATCTGTTAAAAGCAGAAGTCCTCTAATTATTGTTGCATTCCCTTGTTTGTGATTTCAATCCAGGCTTGGGTGGCTTATACGATTCATAAGTCACTCTGTCATATCTGGATTTACAAGTGCTTCGGCCATTGTGATTGGGTTATCTCAAATAAAATATTTCCTGGGGTATAGCATTGCCCGGAGCAGCAAGATTGTTCCAATTGTAGAGAGCATTATAGCTGGAGCTGATAAGGTGAAACTTCCATTCCCAGCTTTACACAGTTTCAAAGAAACGATTTCCTCTTCGGCTAAGGTCTTTAAAATAAGGTTTTATTAGTATCATCTAGACTGAGAGTTTGGTTTTCAACCTCTTTATATTTCGATCTGCGTATTCTTTTTCTATCCACTGCCTTGAGTACTTAAGTACCTGCTGGTGTAACTTTTAGTATATCTGGCTCTCCCTTATGTAGCTTAGAGACTATACTTTGACTCGTCATGGTATGATGATTTTGCTTGTATATCATGAATTTTATTGGTGAATCAGTTTGTTTAAAGAAAGTATTTTGTTTCTACTTATTTAGATGGATCTTTCTCTGCTTTGTAGTTTCAATGGCCACCTTTCTTGATGGGATCTCTCATTCTGGTGATCCTTCAAGTGATGAAGCATGTGGTACGAGCCTTGATCTTTTCAGAGTTACTAGGGGAACAGAACTTTCCCTTATATAATATGGTGATAAGGTTATGGTATTGCTTGGCAGGGAAAAGCAAAAAAGGAACTTCAATTCTTACGAGCAGCTGCGCCACTCACAGGGATTGTGCTCGGTACAACCATTGCAAAAGTGTTTCATCCACCTTCCATCTCTCTGGTCAGATCGCTGACGAACGAAACTAAATTTACCGTAGTTTTCTTGTTGAGCTACACAATCGTTAAGTGATTGCAGTAATAGCAAAATTTAGTATGTTTCAGGTGGGAGAAATACCTCAGGGCCTTCCAACATTTTCTTTCCCAAGAAGTTTTGATCATGCAAAAACATTGCTTCCAACATCAGCTCTCATTACTGGTGTTGCCATCTTGGTGAGACATCAACATCATTTTTTTTCCAAATTAGGCATATGGGAACGGCAGAGCTGAACCTAATCATGAGAAACTATAAACAAATGGAGATGGTTTATCTGACTTTCTACGAAAAAAAGAAGAATAGAATTTCTTGTATAGATTTAAATGAAGTAAAGCATGTCAATTGATATTATGTTATGTCGTTCTCTAATAAAGTAGTTCTACATTTTGTATCCAGGAATCTGTGGGAATTGCCAAAGCACTTGCAGCGAAAAACAGATATGAGTTAGATTCTAATTCAGAGGTATTGTACTTGACTTAAGAAATTTGAGTAGAAGCCAAGTTGTTATAGACTTCGGTTCTTTCTTCTTTTTCATTTACGGCGGTTTTCATTGAAAACTCACTGTTTCTACCTTCACCGGACAGTTGTTTGGTCTTGGTGTTGCAAATATATTGGGGTCACTATTTTCCGCATACCCATCTACAGGTACGTTATCTTGAGATGATAAAGCCATTTGTAATTGACGATACGGATATAAAAAAAGTTGATTGACATAATCTGTGAATGTCCTGAATGCAAAATTTAGGATCCTTTTCTAGGTCAGCTGTGAATAATGAAAGTGAAGCTAAGACTGGCCTATCAGGACTAATAACAGGAATCATCATTGGATGTTCTTTACTCTTCTTGACACCAATGTTTAAATACATACCCCAGGTCTGTCTGCCTGTGGTGAACATTTCAATTTCCGGTACTTGCTGCTCTGTCTGCACTGCGAAACTAGATTCTGGCATCTAACTTTCACTCTGTTGCTTATCTCTTTCGAATTCAGTGTGCTTTGGCAGCAATAGTGATATCTGCCGTTAGTGGCTTGGTAAGTTCATATAAACCCACCTGCAAAGGAGCGAAGATGAATTTGGCTCCTGGTTTCTTATTTGTACTTTTCGGATTATTATCATCAGGTGGACTATGACGAAGCTATTTTCCTGTGGCGTGTGGACAAGAGGGATTTTACGCTTTGGACCATCACTAGCACAACGACATTGTTCTTTGGAATAGAGATCGGTGTCCTTGTTGGTGTGAGTATTTGGATACTCTTTAGTATGTTCACATGCATCTAATTAATTTACGTATGAGTTCGGCGTAGGCCTCTAAAGACTCACGCAGTTGCAATGCTTGCAATTTTAGGTTGGTTTTTCACTAGCATTTGTGATCCACGAGTCTGCAAACCCTCACATTGGTAAGAGGAATTTAGTTCAGTCACTTCGTCATATTGAAACAGACTATTTTTCTAACTTGTTTTCATTTGTTATCTTGATTATTCTCCTGGTAGCTGTCTTGGGGCGTCTTCCAGGCACCACTGTGTACAGAAACATAAAGCAGTATCCAGAGGCTTACACATACAATGGGATTGTGATAGTTCGAATCGATGCTCCTATCTACTTTGCCAACATAAGTTACATCAAGGACAGGTGAGAGAGGCATTTATTTTATACATCCTTGTGGTATGAAAGAATAACAAACCCCATGTATTTGAAAATGCAGACTAAGAGAATATGAAGTAGCTGTTGACAAATACACAAACCGGGGACTGGAGGTAGAGAGAATCAATTTTGTAATCCTGGAGATGTCTCCCGTTACACACATAGACTCGAGTGCAGTGGAAGCCTTGAAAGAACTGTATCAAGAGTACAAAACAAGGGACATACAGCTAGCGATATCAAACCCGAACAAAGATGTTCACCTGACAATAGCAAGATCAGGAATGGTGGAGCTTGTAGGCAAAGAATGGTACTTTGTGAGAGTGCACGACGCCGTACAGGTGTGTCTACAATACGTACAGAGCTCAAACGTGGAAGACAAGAAAACAAGTTTCTCGAGAAGGTATGGGAGTGACAACAATTCATCCTCCTTTAAAGCACTGCTGCAAGAGCCATTGTTGTCAGTGGAGAAATAAAAGGATATATGTAATGTAAGTAATAGGTTTGGTGTATAGTTCTATTGAGAAATTTGTAAACAGCATACAGTTTTCATTGTATGATTGTAACAACAACATTCTTATTTTACACAAATAAAGAGCAAAAATAGACCTTGGTGACACTCAGACACAGAGCTTATCTCCTCTCAATACTCTTTACTGAGCAAAAAAACCTAAAGCTCGTGGAGCAAATCTTGAATTTGAAACCCTAGATCTGTTGGGTATCTCGATTTCTCGAATCTTAGGAGGCGGCAATGGTTGAGGCAGAATCGCATTGGATCCAGGCGTCAGCATTACCTTCAGCTTTTGATGGCGTAGAACTGGGTTTAGAAGAGAAGCGAAGCGCAAAAGCGAGAGGGTTTGTTCTTTTTCTTTGATGTCTGATTTGGTTGCTAGCCATGATTGCTTTTATCTAAGTTTCTACCTACTATTGCAAACTCTCGATTCAATAGGTTTTTATGTTGTGCATTGTTCAGGTGCATTCCATTTAGATATAGAAACTCGGAGTCGGAGGAAGTTGATGGTGATTCTAACTGTGGGAAAGTGGTTGAAGTGTTGATGATTAGTTCATCTAGTGGACCTGGACTTTTGTATCCCAAGGTACACAAAGCTTTTGCATTTTCTTTGTTTAGAATCATTACAGTTGTGCCAGTTACTCACCTTCTGTATTTTCTTAACCTCATATATAATTCGATTTATATAGGGAAGGTGGGAGAATGATGAGACAGTCAGAGAGGCTGCAGTCAGGGAAGCTGTCGAAGAAGCAGGGGTTCGGGGGATTTTAATGGTGAAACCTTTATCCACACCCATCTTTTTACATCGTATGTATGCCAAGTATGGATGTTATAATGGGCTAAAAGAGGGTAGACTGGTCAAGCCTCTCCCTGGACAGAGCTACCATTTTGGTCTATGATAACACCTGTAATGGCTAAGAAAGCACACATACTTTGTAGACAAAAATTGCAGGATTTGTTGGGAGAATACGAGTTCAAGAGCAAGAGTCACCAAGACGAGTTTAGCCCTGATGGTGTATGTAAAGCGGCAATGTATGCAATGTATGTGAAAGAAGAGCTGGAGTCATGGCCAGAACAGGAATTGAGAACTCGGACATGGCTCACAGTTCCTGATGCACTAGAGAAATGTAGGCATGCATGGATGAAATGTGCCTTGGAAGAGGGCTTCTGTAAATGGTACCAGGACAAAGGACATCGATTAATCGAATAACCTCTCTTCGTTCTACCATTCATTTTTGTCAACATAGGAATTTTGTTCTCCTTGTTCCTCCTTTTTTCTGCTGTATTATATTGTGAAGTTCATTGTTTACTTGAACAATAGAACGGGAGGACTAACGAGAAACGAAAAAAGGTTCATAGCTCAATATTTAAACTATAGTTATGAGGTACAGGGTCGTTTATGAGGACTTAGTTTCCAATGCTTTTGTTCCTCAAAGGCCCAAACAGTAATATTATAGGCTAACCTCATTCAAAAAGACATGTTAATACTACTAACGAAAGCTGTCCGTACATGCGATTCATTATTTTATACAAAAAGAAAGAAAAAAACATATAAACAAAAAGAGACCTGAGATCTGAAAGTGGTGTCTAGACATAATACTGATGATACACCCTAAATATCTCCTACCACTCTATAGTTTAACTTTATTAACAAAAATATTAATAAATCATCATGAGAGATAGATATATAAGATATAGATTACCGGACCTGTTGGCACAAGGGCTTTGTGAGCTTTTATGTCTTATAATGGACAGAGCAGCCTCATGCATCGCCTAATGATGACCAATCTTCCAGATTCAAAACATAATCATACATTGGGAGATTCAGCCAGAAGTTTCATCTAGAACGATATCTGCAGGATCACCAATCCATGGCCGCCCTTCTCTCCACAGAAATTTTATTCTCAGTTTCCCATTTGCATCCACTCCCACAACATGTCCTTTACTTGCATGGGTCTCCATTCCCCAACCCCACCGAGGTGTGACCAGTCCATCCTTTATCTTAACCCGGTCTCCAATTCTGAATGGTCTTATACGTTCCAGTTCCCCGGCTTTGCATAGCCATAGCCTGTCTAGGAAACAGAAAGATACCCATAAGTCTCCATCCTCCATTCTGTGAACCACCCCTATGCTAGAAGGATTGACCTCTCCCCACTGGTAAGTGGGTGTTGTGATGCTCGTCTTAACTTTAACCCAATCCCCAATCCTGAGCTCTTCTTCTTCTATGGTTTCCACTTCCGATGGGTCAAGCATCCACGTTTTAGAACCGGCTGGTGTGTATATCCGTAGCTTACCATCCGCATCAATGGCTGCTATGGTTCCTATACTCCCATGGCTATGACCTGACCACCCAAACCTAGGCTGTTTCACTGCAAGTTTGACCCGAGTTTTTTGTCCAACCACGAGCTTCTTTGCTTTCTCTAGTTGCGAAGAGGAGCCCGCCCATCTTTCTTGCTCGCCACAAAACGAAACGGAAGTCGTACCATCCCATTCGTCGCCCTCATATCCTACTCCATGCACTACACCAACACTTCCTGGTCCAGCGGATTTCCAACTAGGAGCACCTTCTCTAAGTTTTACCCATTCTCCAACCTCAAACATAGGTTCCACTTCCAAGTCTGCTGGATCTCCTCTCCACAACCCAGGCAATCCGAAGAAAGCAACCCTTACCTCTCCATCAGCATGAACAGTGGTTATGATGCCTCGTGAATCGGGCTTGGCTCCTCTCCAACCCCATCTTGGTTCTGTTAAGCCCTTTTGGAAATGAACAAACTGGCCAACTTTGAGAGCTGGAATCTTCTCTAAATCTGTGTAGTGAGTACTCCATCTACCTTTCCGGAAACAACAAGCCAACTCTAAGTAACCTGTTTCCTGTATGCTATGAACAACAGCAATACTCTCCCTTCCTACACTAAACCAATCATAGCTTGGTCTGTTTCCCAGGCTTGGCTTTGAGCGCACCCAATCACCGACTTCAAAACCTGAGAGCAGCTCTGCATCTCCAGGTGAGACTCTCCACAATGTTTGTCTACCAGTCACCTGTGCCTACAGAAGAGCAAAAACAATCCAACCGTCGATATTAAATGAATGCTGAAAAACAAAAACTAAGGAAGGCCCAATCAATCCAGGGGAAATGATCCATTTCAGAAACTTACACTCAGAGTCCCATCCATGTCGATTCTCATTATTTTACCAATAGTTGCTGGAGTCTCATTTGACCATCCAAGTCGTGGTTGGGTAATAGATGGAGTCATATGAATCTCTTCTCCCACATGAAAGGGTACAACCTTTTCAACATCTGTCACAGAACATGAAAAAGGCTTGCTCCTAAAACAGAAAGCTATACCCACATCACCATCTTCGTCTAAGCTGTGCATAACGCCAATACTGTTTCGAGTAATGTCTTCCCATCCATATTTCGGGGACGACACAGAAGCCTTCACTCTGACCCAGTCGCCAACCTGCTCGTGGTACAAAGCTCAGTGTTAAAAGAATCAAAGCTCTTGACAAGCTGCACATCTAACTGAGATGCATTTTAAGAATAGACAACCAAATATCCTCATCCTTGTGACTCCCAAAGAAAACCAGCTTTACCTTGAAATCGTCAATCTTTTCCATGTCCGAAGGATCTGCCTGCCACGGAATAGGTCGGTTCGGTATTTCAATTATAAGGAGACCATCATTCTCTATTTCACTAATTTTGCCAACACTGTGATGGGTCTCCCCACCCCAAGCATATCGAGGTTCGGCAACTGACCGCTTTACGCACACCCGATCACCAATCTATAATATTAAGAAACTTGTTGGATTGGACTTCTGATATGAAAGTATGAACTGTCTGCAAGAAATTTACAAAATAACATATTACCCTAAAGGGAGCAACAGGTTCAACTTCCTCGGGTTCACAATGCCACGGATTTGGAAGATAACTTAACTCCACAAGGAGGCTGCTATCTGGCCTTACACAATAAACAATCCCCATACTCCCCGGGACAACAGATCCAAAACCATGTTTTGCTGAGGTCAGATTCTGACGGATACGGACCCAATCCCCGACTTTGAACTCTTCCACACGTTCCATTTCGGCAGGATCAGCTTTCCAGCCTCGAGATGCTCCAGGAAAACCAACTCGTAAGATCCCATCCTCATCAACACATAAAACAGTACCGACACTATCACGTGACTGGCCACGCCAACCAAACCTAAAATAGAACCAATCAACACCATATATAGTTATGACTTTGGTAAATAAATTACACCATAATTTCTAACAGCTACGGCTCCAACTTGACAGTAAATAAATTACACCATACACGGAGAGTACTAACAAACCTTGGCTCTTTGACATCTGCTCTGAGTCTTACATGCTGGCCCCTGTCCAACGGAATCAGCTTAACAACTTCATTTGCCAACACACGAGCTTCCCCAGAACAAAATGCGACAATCATGTCCTCCTTCTCGAGAATGGTTTGCACAAACCCAACACTCTTAGGCTTCGCACCTTGCCATCCATGTAAGGGTGTTGTTATGCCTCTCTTGAACTTCACCCAATCCCCTACCTCATAGCTGAGAATTTAAAATCAGCGTAAGATAAATGAGAAAAAGGTGCATATCAGCAGAAAGATTTAAGAAGTTGTCCTCACATTGTAGGTGATAAATGAACTCCCCTTTTTAATAGTGCCTCCATCAGATCCTCTGAAATCCATTCTCTTGGAAGGGCTTCTAAAAAGTCACGTACTGTCTTGCCACTGTTATTCAATATTTATATAAATTATATAAAGTATGATCACAGGAAGAAAAGGATAATGAAAATTCAAAATGCTAGCTTCTAAAGTAAATTTTGTATGAGTGAATTTTACAACCCCGGACAGGAAACTAACATTACTACAGTGTAATGAATATACACATTTGTTTCAATATATAACTAGTATCATCAAATTAGTGCTTGCCTGTGGTTTCTGACGTCCACGGCAGCATCAGGACTTCTAAGCATCACAATTAACCAATCAAGGTTTTCACGTATCATCTTTGCTGCATCTGCTGCTATATGGAATGCGTTGTCTCCTTCATCATCCTATAATAATGAAAACAGAAGAAATAAATTGACAAGGTAAAAACAGCACATCTTGGAAGCCAGTTCTGACTGCACCAATGTGGTACCTACAAACATTAGATGTGCACCAATGTGGTAACTACAAACATTAGATGTACAAAGCTTTGCCACTACTTATACAAAAAACATATTTTCTGAGCCCTGATATTTACATCAAACATTAGTAACATAGACGGAAGAAGTGATGATTGTAAACTAAAACAAACTTATTTTCTATTACCTATATTAAAAGAACTGATCATCATTACCACAACAATAAGAAACAATAGACCCAAATAACCAGTCGTATTTATATCAACAAGTCAACATTTTCGTCCAGATTGACTAGAGACTCGAGCAATATCATATCGTTAAGTTTAGCCTCTCCATGACAAAAGAATAAAGCTAGTATATATATACAATACATACGTTAATGACTGTATATTCAACTAGCTGATCATCATTATGCAGGACCAAATGAAGGTTCAGATTAACAAATTTCAAGTAAGAAACCAACCAAAGAAAGAAATACAAGTAAAAAATCAATATAGATTGACAAATTTCTAGCCTTAGGATATGGTTAAACTTAACACTCCGAGTTTTGAATACACAATGGCTCCACGATGAAAAAGAAATATAGTCTTGGCAATAAAGGAGAGTATCAATAACAAATAACTCATTAAACCTAGGGAACCTGCAATATTACCTGTATGTTGCAGTCGGAACCAGACTCCAAAAGTAGGCTAACACAGGAGTTCGCGCCTCTGGCCAAAGCCATATGAAGAGGAATTGTATTGTGAACATTGCGGATGTTCGCATTCACACCAGCATCTAGAATGACCTATCAAATTATAATGGATGATATAAGTAAAATGTATGCAACTCTATCAACGCACAAGATATTTTGGCACACTAGTCTTCGTTCTTTTCTCTCAATAAATACCACTACAAATTTCGATTTCACCATATAATATTTACTTCTTTGAAAGGCAAAGCATTCAACTCTTGCATTTAAGTGTATGGTGCTCCATAACAGCATATCTATCAACACAGATAAAACATAATACTAGTCTTTATCTTTAAAACATCAACGTTAATACGTTATTTGGTAGGAATACAACTTACTCTCACAAGTTCCACATTGTTAGCCATAGCAGCAGTATGCAACGCTGTCCGCCCATGCTGAGAATCTTGCGCAGTCGGATCTGCCCCAGCTGCAAGCAATATCTGAACCAGCTCTCTACCTTCTGCAGCAGTATACATGTTAAGTAAACTGATTTATATAATAAAACGAACAAAGACAGAACATCCAAAATTCTCAACATGTGACTGGTCTTTTAGATTTGCTACATAAAAACTCATTGGAAATGTGCTTCAAACATTTCTTATCTTATAGATATATATGACAGTAATCATTCTATACAAAT
This sequence comes from Camelina hispida, assembly GCA_023657505.1. Taxonomy (NCBI): domain Eukaryota; kingdom Viridiplantae; phylum Streptophyta; class Magnoliopsida; order Brassicales; family Brassicaceae; genus Camelina; species Camelina hispida. The sequence continues at coordinate 6,288,883 of CP094637.1, read as the reverse complement.
AAAGGATCTGTAGAAGTCCTCATAAAAGATCAGATAGACATAACACAAAAGTCTTATTCGCTAAATTTGCCATCGCAACAACGCACAGGACGAGAATAGAGGACATGGATACGGATATGGATATGGATATAGTAATACACTGAAGCAGTTTACCAAAACAAAGATAATTCTTTTTATCATTACCCTTTTCATGATCTTTCTTTATAGAAGCAGCCATACACAGAGCAGTGCCAACTGGACTTGGGATATTAATTGCCTGAGAAATTTCTTCTGGAGTGGAAACTTCCACCCATCTCTTGATAACAGCAACATTCCATGTTGCTACACACATATGTAGCGGTCTGAAACAAACATAAAAGTATAAAGATATATAGCATAAACAACAGAAACACAGATTTACAAAATGAAATATGTTTTCCTAAGAAAGGAGAGAACCATAAATAATATCACATATAGATCAGCTTTAAGGTCATTATGACTTATCCAAATAGGTTAACATAACGGACATGTTTAAGCACACACAATGCAACTAATCAAGATAAGATCTAGCATAGATGCAGAATAGGAGTATCAGAACTATAAAACAAAACCAAATAGAACTGGCTTTAAAACGGCCCTATCAGTGCCAGATCTTACGGTGCCGTCTACCTAGTATAGAAAGAATTCAGGTCTGTACTTACGTCAAGCACTTAGCATTTGAGACAGCCATTGATCTAGAGCCCCCATTTTCCAATATAACAATAGCACAATCTGTGTATTTCTTGGCAATAGCTCGATGAAGCACAGTTTCACCTTCATCATCCACTGCATTTGGATCAGCTCCAGCTACCATCAATTCCTATTAATAGTATCAATAAGCAGAAGGTAATATTAACATGATAATAGACACAAGTCTTGCATCACATCTGATATACTTCACATAAGTGGAAAATTTGTGATCCTGTGGTAGAAGCTTTAAAATGACTGATAGCTTCCTCAGGAGTAGAGACTTACACGCATACAATCAGGTTGGCCATGGTAAGAACACACATGAGCTACAGATGGGCCAGATCCTTCTCGCAGTCTGGACCTAACGTTAGCCCCCTTTTTTATGAGAACATGAACACATTGTGGAGACCCAGCTGCTAGAGCAAAGACAAGAGGAGGATCCCCATCTTTGTCCACAATATCTACACTCGCCTCCCCATACTCCAATATAACCTCCACAAGTTCAGCACTGCCACGTCTGCAAGCCAAGTGAAGAGCAGATTGACCATCAGCGTTTTGCGCCTCTAATAGAGATCGCACAGAGCTTCCACCGCCTCCAGCTGCAGCCTTTGCTAGTATATTTCTACTCCAAAACAAAAACCAAACAAATGTTATTTGAGAACAGGTTGTTTATAGCTAGTCAGAATCGAAAGGAATAACTAAAATTCCTAACAGATACCAACCTTACACCCTCAAAGTCTCCTTCCAAAACAACCCGATGTAGGTTGTTAGGGTTATCCTGAAAGACCCCTATGTTGTTAGTAGGGCGAGTTGCTTCTACAATGTTTACTTCACATATTTTGGTAATCCCACTACATCATGCATGGTTCATAAAATTGTTAGGCGAAAGAATATAGACATGACGGACACAAAAAAATCTCAGTTACTAATGCTAATATTAATTTTTAACACAAGTGAAAGGGTCTTCTTTAGAAGCAATGAAAACAGGGAGACCATAAAATAAAGTAAATCTTAGAGACTTAAAACTCTTACTTATCAGGACTTGCTGAAGGGCTACGTGGTATCTCTTGTAGATGACGAAGAAATGTAGCAAGCATGGCATTAAAGGTTGGTCTTTTCGACGGTTTAAACTGAAGACATTCACCAATCATTTTCCATAGTTCTCGAGGAATTCCCACACCCACTATGCGTTCATATTGTGGTGGTACTTTTCGGGCTTTCACAACAGCTTGAAAAATTTCTTCTCTACTAAGACCATCCCATCTGTAAAATTAAGTGATAGTTAGCACAATGGCGGACACACACAAAACACAAATGAAATATCCAGTAGGAAGAGGCTTCACATACGGAGTGGATCCAGTGCACATCTCTACTAACGTACAACCAAAACTCCATGCATCCGACTCTGGAGATACACCACTTGCATCCTCCCAAAAAAGTTTTTTCACTGGCCCCCAAGCCTCTGGTGCAGTGTAGTGTGGACTGAGTGTTACACAGTCCGTGTATAGAGTGAGCTTTGAGGAATCATACTCTGGTCGAGTTTTCTGGCATGTTGGCTTCTTTAGGATGGGAGCGAGCCCATAATCAGAAACCACAGCATTGCCATTTGCATCCAAAAGAAGATTGGAAGGTTTTATGTTCATACATATAACACCTGCTGCATGGAGTTCTGCAACCCCTCGAGCAACATCAGCCCCATATCTACATTTGGTATAAATTTTAACATCACAACAAGAGCAATGGAATAATTCATATGTTGGTCACTGAAGGAATATTCTAAGTTGAAAACTTAAAACAACATGAGCACGACATGAAAGGATAATACAAAATATTCATTTACTCATTAGTGCATTCATTTTAACAGTCCTTTAAACGCTATTCAAATTAAAACATTCCAATTGCTAAATAAATATGCCAACAGCCCATTTATTTGAAAACCTAACAAAAGTATAATCCGCATATGATTCCACCATGAAGATATCTTCCAACAATAAGACTCAAGGTTCCACTAATAAAAAGGTAAGGAATAGGATAAAAGAAAAGGTTTGTATATTAACAGACGAAACGTAACTGCAGCTGGTAATGACAAAGAGAGATGACAACTACTTCAAGTTGTCTCTCCGCTTAAGAGAATCAGAGTGCTCGGCACCAGAACATACAAATGTAAAGCTATCTTAGCAGATTCTCCGAAAGTAACACCAGGGTTTAGTTGCCTTTTTTCACTAAAATCTACGCACTTCCTATATATTTCTAACAGCAATGTCGGGTTTACTCCAGTAGTTTCCAATTGTGAATCAGGCAATCAAAGTTCGAAACTTTAAGCACAAATGATGACAGTAAAAGGCAAAATAGAAGTGAAAGAGAAGCAAAGAGGAACCTTAAAATCTGCTCCAAAGTGAGCCTGCCTTCATTACGTTGCATCTCAGACTGAACAGACCCATAACACCTATCCATCAATAGACAAAGAGACCCTTCCATCTTCACAACCCCATGAAAAGTACAAACATTCCTACACCACATGGACGCTCTCCGCAAGCTCTCAAGCTGTCCCTGCATCCAATCAACATCCATATCCTCAGTCAAAGTCATCTTTTTAACCGCCACACGGTGCTTACACCTCCCACCACCGCCTGCAACAGTAGCATCCCACATCTCCACACCTCCGAAACCACCACCACCGCTCTCTTCCCCAATCTGCCTACCCAGCTTCATCTCCGGATGAGCTCCAACCTCAATCACAGGACCACATGAGCTATTAATCGAGCTGGAGGCATGAAACCCGCGAGACGAACGAGCTCTATCCTCATCGCTTCCATCATCCTCATCGTCTTCATCCTCATCGTCGGTGTAATCGCAATCGAAGTTAGCGCCGCCTCCGGAAGCGGCGTGGATGAGGGCAAGCATAGCGTAGTTCTTGCGCAAGCCCTGAACAGAGTTACCAACGACGGACACGTGGCGACAGCGGGGACAAGTGAGGGTAGTGTCGGAAGAAGTAGAGAACATCTTGGAAAGACAATCTTTGCAGAAGCCATGGCCGCATTGAAGCAATAGAGGAACTCTCTCGTCTTCGTTATACCGCGTGTGGCACACGGAACAACAAGGCACCTTCACTCTCCCAACCATTTTGAGAGCTCTCCAAAATTAAAAAAAGAGAAAGCCCTAAAATTTAGGTCGCGAGATCAGAAAGATGAGTAAAGGAAGGAGTGAAAGGCCTAAATCAGTTTTGAGAGTTCGTTTCTTCTTTTCAGAACATATCGAAATAAAAGAACAAAAGTCTTTTAATTAAAGTCGATCCAGATCAAGACGAGAAGAACAGATCCATGGAAGAGAGTTAGATCAAAATTGGCTGAGAAAATCAGACACGAACAAAGAAAAAAAAATAAAAATTGTAAGAAAATGTGAAAAAGGTTCTTCTTCAGGGTTTTATAGGATCATTTTTATTTATTTTTTTACATTTTTCTTTGTTGTTATTGTTTTTGTTTTTTTTTTTAATATTATAATTTGGGTCTGGTTCGTCGGTTTTGACCGGTTGGTTGATTTGTGCCGTAAGCAGTTTGAGCACGAACCCGTTCTCTGACTCTTCTTCAACCATCAGCACTAAAACCATAAGAACTTAAATTGGCTAACTGGCCCCAACAAGAAGATGCATAACAATGAACTAATAAGTAAATTATGTTATCTCGTAAGTCGTAAACATAACAATGTGAACATCCTATGACCGAAATTAGCATTTTTGTGACATAACCCTTTTTTTTTTTTGGTAGGAGAGAGGAGACTAAGTCTCCCCAACTTTATTATGAAAAAATAAGAAACAATTACATCCGAACACTTCGTGGAACCGTAGTCCCGCGAGAGTCCTCTTCAAAAATCAAAAGAACAGCAGTCGGACAAGAATCAAAAAGAACCACCCCAAGGGGTTGAGAGAAAGCATAGTTGGCTAACCCATCGGCAAGACATTAAATTCCCTCTATACCCATGAGAAATTCGGACTATCCAAGTTTTTGAAATAAAGCCATAGCACATGTGTACTAGGGAGACAAGGGGTGAGTGTCACTTATCCCTGTCGTTAGAAACCCAACTACCAGCTCCGAATCCACTACAAGCTCTAGCCGAGGAATCTTCCTGTCCCATGCTAGACACAAACCGTAGTAGACTCCCAAAGCTCGGCAAGAGGTGCCGAGCAAACTCCAATGTGGAGAGCAAAACCGCCTAACCACTGCCCATCCTCGTTCCTCAAAACACCACCAGCCGCGGCCGGTCCCGGATTGCCTCGCGAAGCACCGTCGCGTGTTGAGTCGAACCCATCCCTGCTGGAGCTTGCCATCCAACCTGCCTCATCTCCCGCAGATTTCTCGAGTGTTAGCCTTAGAAGCCAAGTGAGCATTAAACACATCTCGTGAGATGTCTTTAACAAAGCGCACTGTCTCTACACTTGCCAGTCTCACCAAAACGTTACCACAACGCCATTTCCATCCCCACCACACAACCATACCAAATAAAATAGCCCACGGGATGCCATTACTCGCAAGTCGTGATCAGATTAGCATGAATCCACTCTAAAAGCGACTGATTGAAGAAACCTGCTCGTCGAAGACGGTAAAACTCGGTCCCAAACCCCGAGATTGCAGGACAGTCCCGAATGACATGAATAATTGTTTCTTCCCCACCCTTACAAACCGGACAGATCCCCGAGCTACTCAAGTGCCTTCGGTGCCTTTCTACATTTGTCATGATGACTTGAATAGCCACCATCCAAAAGAAAACTCTGACCCTCTCTGGAACAAGCATTCTCCAAATTATACTAAAGAATGATTTCATATTTGGTTTCGGGACTATATCCCTGGTCAGGCTTTCATACGCCGATTTCACTGAAAATCTTCCCTCTTTACTAGCAATCCAAGAAATTCTATCTCGCGACCCCGTCACGGTATCCACCATTATTGCTCTTAACTTCAGGCACACGAACTCGGAAGGTATTGTGCTATCCGAGTGAAATCCCATCCCACTCCTTCCCGCCATAACTCTCTAACTCGCAGTATTTAATGTCATCCCGAACTATGACCATTGCCAAATCTTCTAAGATGTAGTCTCCTAACCACTTATCTTTCCAGAATTTAATCATGCTACCATCCCCAAGCACCCAGCCGAGACCCGGATCACAACATCTCTTAATCCCGCACCAATACTCCGCCAAGTTGGCGACCAACTACCCTTCGTCACAAACCAGGAAGCATCCCGACCTTATACTTATTACGCAAAACACGTGCCCATAAACTTGATGTATCAAATAAGATCCTCCACCCTATTTTTGCAATCAGAGCTTTGTTCATATTTTTAGCCATCCGAAGACCCAACCCTCCATCCTCTTTTGGTAAACATATGCGTTCCCAGGAAACCAAATGTTGTCGCTTCTTATCTACCGTGCTATTCAGATGAAGTTCTTAGATATTTTGTCTAGAGCACTTAGTGTTGACTCGGGCAGAATTATGGTACTCATAGCGTGGACTGGCAGAGACGATAGGACCACTTTTGTAAGAGTTATTCTCCCAGCTAAACTCATTAGTCGTCCTTTCCAGCCAGCCAGTCTCGAATTCGCTCTCTCGAGGATTTCCCCAAAGGTGTCCTTGTTAATTCTCTTATGGAGTATTGGCATTCCCAGATACTTGCCCAGATTCTGTGTCATTTGTATCCCACTCTCGGAACTGATCAGATTACAAAGATCTCGGCTCACATTCTTTGAAAAGAAGATTTTGGACTTCTCTAGACTCACCTTCTGGCCTGATGCTTGACAAAACTTCTCCAGAACGTTTCGAATCACTCTTATCTGACTGACAGAAGCCTCGGCAAACAAAATAAGATCATCAGCGAAGCAAACATGAGACAGTTGTGGACCACCTCTCGACAAACAAATTGGTTTCCACTCCTTCAGACCCACAGCTTTACCGATTAGATGACACAGTCGCTCCAAACAAAGAACAAACAAATATGGTGATAACGGGTCCCCCTGTCTCAGCCCTCTCTCCGGCTTGAAAGATTCGGTTTGTTCCCCATTCCATAGTAAATTCATCGATGGCCCCGTTACACACTGCATAATCCATAAGATCCATTTGTCAGGGAGTCTCGCAGCTTTTAACGTATCCTCCAAAAAGTCCCATCTGATCCTGTCATAAGCTTTTTCAAGATCCAACTTAAGGAGCATCCAACCCTTCCGCCCTTTCTTGCGTCGCATTGAGTGTACAGCTTCTTGTACAATCACTATGTTATCTGTACTAAGCCTACCTGGTATGAACGATGCTTGAGCTGGTCCAATCAACAAGGGCATAACCCTTTTCAAACGTATCACCATCGCCTTCGTGATACTTTTGAATAGAACGTTACATAGACTAATAGGTCTGAATTGTGTCACCCTCTCTGGCTTAGCAACTTTCGCAATTAACACCACTAAGGCATCATTCAGTTTCTCCGGCAATTCCCCCGACTCGAAAAAACGGAGAACAAAATCTGTCACCGAGTTGCCAACAACATCCCAACAATCCTGGTAGAAAACCGGCTGAAAACCATCTGGCCCGGTGCTTTGAACTTCCCCATACTCCTCATTGAGCCCTCCACCTCAGATGCTGAAAAGGTTGTATTAAGACCAGCCAAATCCTGTCGAAATCGGCGCAAAACCTTGTGGTTGTAGCTTATCCACAGTTGGATCAACATCCTCCATCGAGTACAGCTTTTGTAGTAAGTAACCGCAAGATCCTCTAAAGCTTTAGCATCAGATACCCAACTCCCATCCTCTGCTTTGAGCATCTCAATGCGGTTCCTCCGAGCGGACAATTGTGGAGGTATGAAAGTACCTCGTATTTCGATCTCCTAAAGCAATGTACTTCTCCCTTGATTTTGGAACCAAAGCACCTCCTCCTGTTCCAAAACAATGTCAAACTCCTTGATAAGCGCCGCTTCCTTCCCTAGCAAGTCATCTGTTTGCACAACATCCAATTGTGATTGAACGAATGCAATCTCCGCCATAAGATTTTCTTTCTTATTCTGAATATCTCCGAACACCTCTCTATTCCACTTCTTTAACTTAGTGCGCAAAGTATGTAAAGCTTTCGTTGACACCGAATTATTCCATGACACAGCAAGTAAATCTCTAAAGCCATCATGCTTGAGCCATGCCGCCCAAAGCGGAAAGGACGACGCTTAGGATTACCTCTCACTTCCGGTGACAACTGTAAATATAAAGGAGCATGATCAGAAGAGAAGAATGGGAGGTGTGTGACCGTCGCCTCCTGCCACTTCAACCTTGCAACTGCACAACACAACACCCGATCGAGCCGTTTTGCCACAAATGTCCTTTCCTCACGACCTCTACGCCATGTGAATGGACCCCTTTAAACCCCATATCGATCAACAATAAATCATTCATCCATTCGCCAAAAGAAACAGAGTCTTGTGACAGTCTCCCGTTTCCGCCGGACCGTTCATCTAATCTCACAATAGTGTTAAAATCTCCTCCAATTAACACTGGTTCTGTGAGGTCTTTCACTTCATCCCGCAGCTCACCCCATAATCCACTCCTTCGACTCACTGTCGGTGCCGCATAAACCACTATTAAGTGAACAATTTCCTCATTTTTCGTAATTTTTGCGTGAATGAACTGAGATGAGGATGTCAAAACCTCCAACTCACCCACCTCCGACCGCCAGAGTAACCAGATCCCACCACTTTGACCTGTCGCATCAACGCGAAAGGACTTATCAAACCCAAGGCCTCGACAAATCCTTTGTGCCCTATCTCCGCCCGCGTGTGTCTCAAACAAAGCTAACACCTCAGCCTTAAACTTCTTCAACATGTAACGAATGGCTCGTCGGAAGTTTGGTTTATTAGCCCCCCGGCAATTCCATAATAAGCAATTCATCAATAAAAAATATCGTGTAACTCGAACTGCCGGGGCAGACTGTTATCGGCTGCTCCCATCCATCGCTCCCGTTGAATCAACGAGAGGACTCATCTCCATCTCCGACTGGTTCGCCGCCACAGACCTCCGTGATTCCCCATTTGAATCTTCAATTGGTTCCTCCAGTTGAGTAATCGACCTTCCATCACACGGGATAGGGACGCTAAAACTTCCACCAGCGCCCAACTCCGTCGCTTTCCACTCTCAGTCTCTTGCTGCGGCTGACATCTCCGTCTCTCCCATCGTCAAACCATAGAGAAAACCTGGAGTGGGCCTATTCTTTCCTTTATGATTCTGTTTCGGCCCATGTCCACTTCTGGCCTGAAACTTAATATGGTTTCTCTCCTTTGGGCTTTCACGAACTGGGCCCTTCTCCTGCCCCACCGATCCAGTAAAAACCCTGTCAATAACTTGGCTACCACTCCTTTCTTTCGGGGAAACCGTTGAAGGAGGAATGTTTTCCTTATCCACTTCCGAAGTTAACATATTCTCCCCAATGACTTGGACATTCTGATCTTCCTCTAACAACTCAAACGGATTTGATATCACAAGATTTGGTAAATCTGCGATACGGGGAATCGCCTGCAGATTTCTTCCCAAAGTACCCTCCGTGTTTCTTGCCGGAGAATTCGAAACCTGACGAGCATCAGCCGTCCCACCACCACGCCTCCTTACCGTCGTAAACCCATCCTCATCTTGTGTTTGCGACCTTATTGCAACCGGGACACTGCGGGAGTTTTCTCGGCCACATTCTCCGCGATATTCCCGCCGTCTCCTCCATGACCCTCTTTGGACACTTATGCACGGCATGGCCGTAAATACCACAACCCGAACAAATGTTTGACATCCCCTCATATGCAACGTAATATATGTTTCCATTGACCAACACAGACCCTTTTAGAGGCCTGGATAGATCAATCTCCACACAAACCCTAGCAAACCGTGCTCGCTCAAACATACGTGTAGTTGTGTCCACTTTGACTGGTGTCCCCAACCCCTTAGCAATGCCAAATAATATGGCCTGGTGGTAGAAGTTTACCGGAATGTTTGACAGACGAGCCCATACAGGAGTTGTGACTATTTCATCATTCATAGGATTGAAATCCGATGACCACCGTTTCACCAACAAATAGCTTCCAAACATCCTCCATGGCCCTCCCGTGAGCGCCTCAATAAACTCCTCCTCCTTCTCAAAACGTATCATGTAAAACTGGCGCGGGAGATCCGTCACCGTCATCCACCCCTTTGGTTTCCACATTTCTCGTAGTTTCTTAGTCAAGACCGGTATCGCAACATTTCTCCCTAAAACTCTTACGATCAAACACTGCTTCCACAACCCATTCATGGCCTCCAGGACTTCCTCCTCGATAGTAATCACTGGCTCTCCATCTGCACCATCTGGGAAGGCCAGATGCATCCGCTCCGCCACAAACTCGTTCCCCAACATCGCCTCCGGTGAAGGCCTCCCCCTGTCATGAAACCCGTTACCCTCTTTACCCACTCCGTACCATCTGGTGGATCTCCTGGTGGTCTGCTCCCATCCCCAACATCCATCATGGTAGCATCCCGCACCTCCGTCGCCAAAACCCTAACATCGCCTCCCTCTCCCATTTGATTATCTTCTTAGGGGGAAGTATAGCTCTTGTGACATAACCCTTTGATTTCACATTAATGTGTCAATCATCACCTTTTTTGTCGTCAGCATCGACATTTAAGATTTCTCACAGATGCAGAGAAGATGACCCCGTTTAAAGCCCACAAATACAGGGCCCTAAGCCCAAAAGAGCGATCGATAGTCAACACCAGCAATTAATTAAGTGGTTCATCCAACTTTGGGGTTTCGCATATTTAATCGCTGTTTTATGGTTTCTAACTTTATGCTCTAATGATTCTCCATTACCCAAATTATTCCCAAAACATAAACTAAAGTAACAATTTCCCTTTAATTTTATTTTTTGTTCTCCCGCTTTATACTCTCTCTCGTCTTCTCCACCTCTCTAACTGCCCCTTTTCTCTCAAACCCTAAGCGTACTGTAAGTGTAATCCAAAGCTTTTTTTGCACTCCTTACATCAGCCATGGCACCCATTGATCCACACTCATTCACCGATTCTTCTCATCCTCTCACCACGCATGTCGCTCTCTCTCTCTACCTCGATTTCAACTCCTCAATCATCCATGGCTCAGCTCTCCTCACTCTCTCCTCCGCCTTCTCCGGCGACCTCTCTCTCGATACACGCTCCATTTCAATCGATACGGTTCTCGATCCTCTCACTCTCGCGCCTCTTCCTTACCGCGTCTCCGCCACACCCGATCCAATTCGAGGCACCCAAGTAGTCGTTGTCCTCTCCGGTCAGTCTTCAGTGCTAATCGTCTACTCCACTTCGCCTTCCGCTTCAGCTCTCCAGTGGCTATCTCCGCTTCAGACCTTCTCCAAATCTCATCCTTATGTCTACACTCAGTGTCAAGCCATTCACGCCAGATCCATTTTCCCATGCCAGGACACTCCCGCCGCGAGGATCCGTTACGACGTCGTTATGAACATACCGAATTCGTTATCCGCCGTCATGTCAGCTCGCCACGTCCGTCGTAGGCTTCCGGTTCCTGAGGAGGCTAAACATCTCGAGGCAGGGTCACTGGGGTCGTCACTGTGGTCTAGTGAGGATAGAGTTGTGGAAGAGTTTGCTATGGAACAGCCTATTCCGCCTTATCTTTTTGCGTTCGCCGTAGGTGAGTTAGGGTTTAGGGAAGTTGGACCTAGGACTAGGGTATACGCAGAGTCTGCTGCCGTTGAGGTTCTTGATGCGGCGGCACTGGAGTTTGCAGGAACTGAGGATATGATCAAGCAGGGGAGATGCTGTTTGGTGATTACGAGTGGGAGAGATTTGACTTGCTGGTGCTTCCTCCGAGTTTTCCTTATGGTGGGATGGAGAATCCAAGGATGACTTTCTTGACGCCTACTGTGATCAAAGGAGACTCCTCTGGGGCTCAAGTTGTAGCTCACGAGCTTGCACATAGCTGGACTGGAAACTTGATCACCAACATCAACAATGAACATTTCTGGTTGAATGAGGTATACTCTTGATTAGCTCTTCTAAATTCCCTAGTACTTATATCTCAGCTTATGCTTCAGGGTAGAACATTTTGTCTTGTGCTTAGGGTGTGTAACTGTGTGTCTGATTTTAGAATTAGAGTCTGCCCTGTTGATGGGAAAAGGCTTATTTTTGATGTTCATGGCAATAGGGATTCACAACTTACGCAGAGAGGAGAATTGTGGAGGTTGTACAAGGCGCAGATATAGCTACTTTGAACATGGGCATTGGTTGGAGGGGTTTGACTGATGAAATGGAACGGTTTAAAGACAACTTGGAGTGCACTAAACTGTGGAACAAACAAGAAGGTGTTGATCCAGATGATGTATATTCTCAGGTTCCGTATGAGAAAGGATTCCAATTTGTCCTGCGAATTGAACGTCAGGTTAGTTAAATTGCCACCTCCACTTGGGTGCTTTCTTATGTAATCTTTACATGCGTGGTCACCTATTTACTGCAAAACTTTCAGATTGGAAGGACTGCTTTTGATGAATTCCTCAAGAAATACATTGCTACTTTTAAGTTCAAGTCCATCGATACAAATACATTTCTTGAATTCCTGAAAGCAAACATCCCTGGCATAGAGAAAGAGATCAACCTACAGCTGTGGACTGAGGGAGTTGGTATACCAGAAGATGCATATGAACCAGTCTCAACCATTTACACAAAAATCATATCCCTGGCAAAAGAGTTTAAGGAAGGAAGGATGCCAAGTGAGGATGAGGTTGCTGAGTGGAACGGACAGGAATGGGAGCTGTACTTGGAAAATCTTCCTAAATCATGTGAACCTTCTCAGGTACTTTCCACACTTCTTTTCATCCTCTATCGGATAGTTTTTAGGTGTGTTAGACTTAGGTTAAACGAACTGATAAGCTTTGATAATGAATAGATAAAGGGCCTAACTAACAGTCAGCTAGACTCAATAGTTACTCTTACATTAGTGTTAGGGTAGTGAATGGTTGTGGAAAGATCTCTTCAACAATTCTTTCTGACTTTCTGAGGACTTTATAATCTTGTTGTCTTGTATGTAATCGAGAATGCAAGATCTATAAAGGATGAATTGGGAATCAGGTTCCAAAAACCTATGACTAACAACACATGTTTGCTTTATTGGGTGATTCAGGTTATGGCCTTGGACAAGCGGTACAGACTAGCAGAATCAAAGGACTACGAAGTGAAGGTGTCGTTTCTGCAACTTGCAATCGCATCAAAGTGCAGAGAGTACCATGGGGAAGTGGAGAAAGCTCTAAAAGCGGTAGGAAGGATGAAGTACCTGCGTCCTCTCTTCACTGCTCTGGCACAAACTGGTGGAACAGAAGAGAAGCAACTCGCGAAGCAGGTTTTTGCAGAAGCTCGAGAAACTTACCACCCTATAGCTCAGGGAGTGGTTGAGTCTATCCTCTCTAAGTACATCTAAACAAGACCCTTTTTTGTTATTAGCTTGAGAGAGCAGTCCAAAAAAACAACATTTCAATAAAACCCAGTGGCTGTAATAACAATTCGTACTTCTGAGTCATAAACAAAATGAATGTGCCTTGCCTTGTTGATACATTACATTCTCCAAAAGATTAGTACAAAGCTTACATATAATAAACTATTATGCATTGCTCTCATCCTCCAACTTCTTGATATAAGCCTTAAGCACCATGATGACCTCAATCGCCGGTGCTTGTAAAGTAGAGACGAGATTAATGGCCGGAGATTGCAGAGCACCGAGCAACTTAGCGTAGACCTCAGCACGAGTGGGCATGGTCTCGAGAACTTTGAAATTGTCAGGAGCGTAGAACTTACCTTCAAAGACGGCACCAGCAAAGTCATTGTCTTCAAGCTTGCGTTCCTTCTGGAAGCTCCGGTAAGGTTTGATGGCGGAAGGGATCTCATCAGTTTGAACGAAAAGCCAAGCGTTCATGCCTTTCATACAAGGCTTGAGAGCTTCCCATTTGGTGCCTTCAATGGCTTTGAAGACCAGAGTGTTCTTGGCTACGATGAGCTTCGTGGTGTCGGGGAGAGTTCTACGGAGGTCTTGAAACTGCTTGACGGTTAGGCCTTTGTAGTTGATGGCTGCGAGGAGATGGCAGTTCTCGAGATGGGACTTGACTGCTTCGACTGTCTCTTCCTTTTTGTTACGAGACACGGCGGATCTGATGACCGGGAGGCGAGGGTAGTTTGGGGAATTCGAGGTTTTGGGTGTTACGGTTGAGATTCGCTGGTGGCAGAGGGGAGACAAGGAAGACGAGAAGGAGAGAAGAGCCACTTCCATTTTTTGAAGATGGATGAAGACGAGGAGGAACGAGACTGTGCTACTGCTGCTTCTGTGTGTGGAGGTAGAAGATAGAGAAATGACCAAACAACAACGCAATCCACTTAGCAATTTTTTTTTTTTTTGGGCTTCTTATTATTATTATATAATTTATTATAATATTTAAATGTAAAAAATTCATAGGTTAATAGACGGAACTATTAACTCCGTCTAATTGAACTCGTTTTGTCCTTTAGGATTGGTTCTGAAGAACAGACAACATTATCCACTGTAACTAGAACCCAAAATGTTTTACTTTCTAACTAGAGATCATTGGAGCATGTGTTGTCTGAAACCAAGAATTTTTATAATTGTACTACTCGAGAGTTCATAAATAAAGACAAGAACATGTATAATAAAAGAAGTAAAAGGAGAAAAGAAAATCTCTGTTGACAAAAATATTGATGTATGGATTAATGGATTCGTCCCTATAGTTTTCTGTTTTGTGAATGTGAAAGTTAGAGAGTGTCCCAATTTGGGATATTCGAAGTAGCTTCATTCACCATCTTCACAAGCGTCACCTGCACCCACCACCAATACAAAACACAATTAGGGTTCTGGCTCTCAAACTTCTTGTCAACAAATTGACCACAAAGCAAAACCGTGATTCCTAAAGATATACTAACAGACTTATGCATATCATCTGCCCGGGAAGTAAAACTATGTCAAGCTCAAATAAGCATTTGTGTATATAGTTCCTAATAATAGTCTCGGATTCCACTAAAAACCAATGGACATGATGTGAATAAGTTCCCCTATGAGCTACGTATGGACCTGACTGCAAAGGACTCAGATTAAAGTGGTAAATATATAACATACCACACTTTCTGGAACACCGCGAGGCGGCATGGACATGTTCCTCGGAGGAGGACCCCGCAAATGTGATCTCTTATCGAATCGCCACTCTCCTATTTTGCCATATGTCAGCTCACCCTATATATTTAACAGTCAGGTAATGTAGTTAGTTTTAATACACATGAAACTGAAATACATACTCTATCACGGAGTTCTGAAGGCGGATCATTGAAACGTCCTATAATTTAAAGTCCTTGCATATGGTTGTAGACAAACTGGCTTAGTAGTTTCAAAAGAATCTAGTAAAGAAAACTTAAATAAACGAAGCAAGCGCCAATGAACTTAAGGTTGCATAAATAATGAGAAAGTACTTGAACAATTGACTCAAGATGTAAAGTCTGTTCTCAAATTTATCTTCCAAGAAATGTCAAACAGAATTCACCTTCATGTTGTAATCGCATCCATAAGTGTAATGGATGATAAACTTCCCCTTTGTAGACAAATCCCATGGAGGCTGAGAGATACGGTGAGATCACATAAGAATACTAAGAAAAGAAAAGACTTTTGTAACAAAGACAAAGACAAAGTAACAAGAATATGACTTTGACATGGAAACCAATATCACTGCAGTAATCAGCACAAGGTCGATTCCTACCTGAAGCATGAAATCCTTCCGAAGTATGTGCCGCACCCCATGCAGAGCAGAAGCAATCGCATAACCGTACCTTATCAAACAAAAAAAAAGAGAAGAATATAGATGTCACTTAACAACGATGGGAGTCAAAAGGTGGAGAGCCAAATTTATGAATAAAGATTTGGTTTTCAGTGCTAACATTTCCAGCACCCATCCAAATGCCTTATCAGTTTCTGGATCGTTTTTCATTGTCAGTGAGATATTCATCCATGTAGGAGCGATCTTTTCAAGTGATTCCTGCATAAGAAAGTATAATGCATGTCAACATCAAGTTTAATGCATAAACAGGAGAAACAACATACTCATCTAGAGATCTTTGATTGCCCAAGTCAAATGTGCGAGACAGACATAACCACATACAATGATTTCAACACATATAATCTCACCTTGCTTATAATAACAGGAGAGTTTCCAATGGGATCAATATTTGTTACAGGGCCCATCCCCACTGGATAATACTTTCTAACAATGTTTTCGTACTTTTCAGGAGTAATATAGAAAAACGGAAACGCTGCTGGGAATCCTCCAACAGCCAAATTGGGTAAGGGTTAACGAATATATGATCAGGCTCTGCCATGAGCACATAGCTGCACAAACATTAAAAAGCATGAGACTTAGCAAACAGAATGTGTTTTGTTGAAAAAGAAGGAGACAGGACTTACTCTTCCTTAATGGTAGCTCTTTCAAGCCATTGCACGAATGCCCAAGGTCTATTCAAGACAACATACCCCTACATACATAATCACAAAAAAGAGTGATTCAGTGATAAACAACAACAAAACTGAGACCAAGTGGGCATAAATAAATCAAAAGCCATACCCGATCAAGACCTGGGGGAAGAGGATCAACCACAAAAGTGGGCATTTCATCCATCAAGTTATCGGAATTACCAGAGTGCAAAATGCGAGTAAAGCCTCCCATATCAGAACCAGGAAGAGCTTTCTTCTGCTGATACCAATAATACATAATACGACACTGCCACTGATTATAAGGTGCATCAGTAGCCGTAAGAGCAACATGAAAAGGTGCTGGAGAAGTCTTGGCCTTTCTAATGTTTAGAGGCATCTGAACAACAGGATCATCAACAAGTGGACTCCCATATGAATTACTCACACCAGATCTATTGTGAACTATAAGTGTCAGAAGATTATATGTCACAACAAAGAACCCAAAACCCAACAAACACAGCAGCAAGCCCGACGCTTTCCCCATTTGTTTATTCTCAAATAACAAAAAACTAAAAAGACAAAGCAAACGCAATGGTGATTTCCACTATACTACTGCCTTCAAGCTTAGCAGCATAGATTCATAGAAGTGAAGCTCACAAATTCATTCCTGCAACCAAAGGTGATGACTTTTTAAAACAAACGAATCGTGACGAGCCTAATCTGATGAAACTTTGCAAAATTGAGAACCTAGCCATCAAAAATGTGTCGACTTAATGAAATTTAACCGATCAAATCTCATCAATTTTGACCCAATCAAGAGAGTTTGGGATCCAAGAAAAGTTAAAAGATCTGAAGAAGGAGAAACCCACGAATAAAAATTAAGAATTTTTGAAAGCTTACAGATTCTTCGAGGAGAAGGAATTAGGAGTGTCGCCGGAGAAGAATAAGAGAGATGCGGAGGAGGAGTAACAAAATAATTAATGCGAAGTGGGGTTGACTAAAGACTAACGATGCGTCATTAACGAATTAATAAACACATGTCCAACAAATCTGATTTGACAAATGTGTGTGTTTGGATCGTGCCAATAGAATTATGCCGATGGCTTTGCAAAAATACTAATTTATAGAGGAAAATTTACAAAAAACCAAACAAAAGAGGTTCTTCAGAAAGTGCTAGTGTGTGCATAACACGTTTTTGGAACTTGGTTACGTTGAATCTCTAATTTGCCAACGAATTAAACACACTTACTAGTGCCAAAACAATTTGGGAATTTTACTGTCGTTGGATTCATTTATGTACTTGTACGAATGGTTGTGTTAGAGTAATGGTCGTTGTAAATGATAAGAATATCCCCCCCAAATTACGGTTATTGATCACATGGCTTGACAGCTTGTAACATACAAATTGTAAGGATTGGCAAAATATGACTTACAGATGGCCAATACACCTTGCGTGTAGTTTTGGTTTTTCGACGTTCAATTTGTTTTGATTTTGTGAACGACCTATTACTTCTACTTTTATCTTCATATTTTGAGGTTTTTCTTACTTTTGGAAACGTGCTCCTCGCTATTGAGCTCCCGAGATTCTGATCGTAGCTGTCAGTTTTACGCGCTACCCACTCAAAAGTATACGTTACTGAGACATTTTTGAGTTGGTTGAATGAACTTTTCGTGATCTTTTCCAATTTGTTTATTCAAATAACGCTGATTTGCCGAATATGCACTAGTAAGCTACAGAACGGTAACATCGTATTTTGGTTCGAAGGAGTTAAGTCTCCCTCCCAAACCAAATTTTTATTCCATATAACAAAAAAAAAAAAAAAACTTATAGCCGCCGAAAGATAAATTTCCCCTTGCTCCTCTCTAATTTAACGGGAAAATGTTTCATGAATATCTTTTTTTCTTCAAGTCTGAAACTGCAAGAATAATAGAAAAAGAAAGCCGAAGCATTATAGTGACTGTGGGGATTTTAGTACTTAGGCACCTCCAGATCCGTACTTCTTGCCGAAGACGATTAACTGCAGCTTGTCGTAGCCAGCAAGCACACCAGCACCTGCAATGGCACGCAGGATGTTGGCACCAGCACCCTTGAACAGTGACTTGGCTCCTTCGTTCTTCAGGATCTGTTGGAAGGCATCCATCGAACTCTTGTACTTGACTGCTTCACCTGATGTCATCATCATTCTTCTTCGGACCGTGTCAATCGGGTAGGATGCAAGACCCGCACCATTGGTGATGAGCCATCCAAGAGCAAAACTAGCGAAGAAGCTGTCCTGAAATGTCCACCAAGGAAAGAGATATATCGACATTAGAATCAAACAAGACACGATCCCTAATTTCTGGAAGAGAATAGATGCTCAAACGAACCTGCATGTCTCCAGTGAGGAGAACAGGCTTCACAGAGTCGTACAGTCCAAAGTAAAGACCACGGTAGACAATAATACCAGCACAGGAGATGTTGAATCCACGGTAAAGTCCAGCAATACCATCGGACCTGAGGGTCTTCTTGTAGACATCAACAAGACCATTGAACTGCCTTTCACCTCCCTTCTTGGCAGACTTAGAGTCATTGGCAAGACGGGTACGTGCATAGTCAAGAGAGTACACAAAGAGAAGGGAAGATGCACCAGCAGCACCTCCAGATGCCAAGTTACCAGCAAACCACTTCCAGTAGCCATCCTTGTCTTTCTTGAAGTTGAAAAGCCTCTTGAAGTAATCTTTAAACGCAAAGTTCAATGCCTAGCAAGTGAGAGATAGATCAGTAATCAAAGCATTATATGTATCTAATCGAACTGGACGTTATTTAAAAGCAAACCAACCTGAGTGGGGAAGTAACGGATAACGTTAGCAGTGTTTCCTCTCCATAGAGAACCAAAACCCTCATCCTTAATTGTCCTGCCGAAACAGTCACCAATACCCTTGTAGGGCTGAGAGAGCCTGCCAGCCTTGAGCATCTCATCCTGGTTTTGAATCAAAAGCTTGACACGCTCAATGGGAGCAGCAGCAGTCTTTGAGACAGCAGCAGAAACACCACCCATCAAGAAATCAATAGCAAAGTTAGTGAACCCTTTCTCTCCTGGAGCTTGGACAAACACAGGAGAAGTAGTAGTTGCAATCCGAGATGCGGCCACAAGAGGATTCTGAAACGCAGCATTCGAGTAGTTTCCGTATGATGCTCGCCTTTGGTACGTAGCAGGGCTCTGAAAACCGAAAGCATAACCCTGAACATCCTGAGAAACATTAGAACGCAAGAATTGGCCAGAAGAAGCCTTCTGCAGAATCGTGGGGTGCTGACTCTGTTCAACCATTTTGACCTCTACAATAAAAAAGTAAACAAACATTAGTGAAACTATCAAGACATATGGATTATGCTGTAAACTCCAGCAACAACACTAATCCACCACAAACATAACCAATAAAAAAGGCTTGATGGGATCATGGGAAAACTAATACAAACACGAGTCCGTTTTGAACGTAAGAGCTCTAAATGAAATCTAGTAGTAAAGTAACAAAATAAATCTAATATGATCATATTCAGAACCATCAACGTGGTCCGCACGGTAGATCCATTCATTAGTAACAAAATGATGGAAATATAAGCAACATAGCCAAATCATTTCCACGAGCAGATCTATTGTTATCGAAACATTCACACTCAACACGAGATCTACGTTCAAACTAAATCAAGAATTACGCATGGAAACCATCGGATCGTCGATACAAAACGAGACACACTATATCATTTTTTACCTTGTTTGATAAGACTGTGAAAACAGAACAATAACAATCAAATGAAGAAACAGAGAGAAAGAAGGAGATTTAAAGCGAGAGAGTAACCAAAAATAAAATCGATGGCAATGCGAAACAGAGGGAGCGAGATTCTTCGCCCTTAGTTGTCGCGGAGAAGACGAAGAAGAAACGAAGAGAGAATTTGCGTTTTGTGTGGCGAAGAGGCGAGTCTTTTTATTGCCCTTGACGAAAAATAGGGTCGCACTAGATAGAAATCAGGTGTAACGCTCCTTCATATGCGCTCTGAAGCTCTAAAACCGTTAGATCATCGAGAGAGGAATACAGATCGATTGGGAGCCGTTGATTGTGATTACTGAAGGAAATAGATTGGTTTATGGAAAGGTATAAACTGCGTTAATGGCCCTTGGATCTTGCCATTTATTTGGCGCCTAAAATCAGGAAACATTTATTTTATTACTATTTGCGATTTTTGGTAGTCAACCATGAATCCATGATGACGTTTTAAGCATTTCTTTAATTAAACAAAAATTACTCATTTATAATTGGGTCAAAGTTGATTATTAACATGAAAACACAACTAGCTCACTCCACCAGTGGCGTCACATTATAGGCTCTGCCGTTTGCAGTCCGCTAGGATCGATGCATTATACAAAATTCTAGTTGATTTCTATAATGGTCACTGATCCATGGGATGTTTTTATTTGTTGTAGATCTTTGACTTTAATTTACACTGTAATCGGCTTTGTGATACTCATACTGCCTATCCAAAAATATATCTGACTCTATCTATAATCTTCAGACTGTCATATATCCCACGTCTTCTAGTTATAGATTATGTTATGTGACTTTTGTGCATTATTCCTTTGTTTTCAGCTCATGTTTGGCAAAGGACTGAACCATTCTCGCAAAAGACATACTAGCTAGAAGCTGAAAAGGTGCAAGAGGATTTGACTATATATGTAATATGTATATATAAATACAAACATGTAAGACCTGCTACAATCCGCACTAACCAGGACTGAACCTTTTTTTATAATGTAGTGTATTATAATTATAATCGAAGGTTATTTTTTTTTTTTTTTTTCTTTTTTTTTTTTATTTTTTTTATATGAATGTTAAATTATATTCAAAAAAAATACGGTTGTACAACTTAATGCGACATTGTATCTGAGTTTAGAAAAAGAAAATCAAAGAAAACTGATAAACAACATATTATAGGGGGTGATATTGAAACCAGAGCTGAAGACAATTCTCGTAACCGGGAACTGTCGTTAAGGTGAGCAGTTGTAACTGGAGGGTGGAGTTGGAGCTTCACCATGTCGTCTAACATTGCGTTCACGCCAAATAATGTGAATCAGAATCTGGAAAGGCATAACGTAGAAAAACCTGTGAAGCCGAGGGAGGGAGGTGTCTAGAAGCAGAGAGGCCAACTAGTCCCAAACTACAGTGTACTTAGTCCCCAGCAGGGTAAGAGTCAGGGAAGACCATACTTGAGAGGAGTAAGAACAGGTGAAGAAGAGATGGTTTCGACTTTCCTGATGGTCGTGGCAGAGAACATATGCACCATTTGCATTAGCAGTCCATTTGACTAATTTATCACCCGTCGAGAGTCTGTTATGAAAAGCGAGCCAAGTAACAAAGGAGTACTTCGGGGTAGAGTGAGTAAACCAAACCCCTCTAGACCAAGCACAAGGTGGGTAATGCTGACGAACCAGGTGCCAGGTATCATATGTAGAGAAAATGGACTTATATGAACCATTTTTGCGTTGCCATAATGGCTGATCACAGCCAATGGGCTGCAAAAACGGGCGAAGAGACTGAAGCTCATCCTCTAGCTGAATCAAGAGCTCAGTCTGATGCTGACATCTGCGATGTAGGGCAAGTGCCTCCGCCATTGTACTCTGCTTGGAGATCCCCATATCAATACAACCGCGAGCCCCAAACAAAGCAAACAATTGCCCGAGGGAGCTCCTATTATCAAACCAAAAGGAGGTATCAAGCCCAGAGGAGACCTCCACTTTGTAAAACGACATGGCCAAGTTGCGCTATTTCAATATTTTCCTCCACATCCAGGAATCACTCACACTCGTAGCACTAACAGACCAGAAAGATTAAGAGCGGAGCAGGTTGTTACGAACCCAATGGACCCACAGAGAGGAACATGCAAAGAGAAGACGCCAAGTAAGTTTGAGGACACTAACCATGTTCGAATCATGCAGACGGCGAAGCCCCAACCCTCCTTCAGTCGTAGGCTTACGCACATCAACCGAGGGAACCTTTGCTTTTTTCGAGTTAAGATCCGGTCCAGACCACAAGAAAGCCGAGAACAGACCATCTATCTCCCGCAAACACTTCTTTAGCAAACAAAAAGCAGAGAGCCAAAAGTTGGTAAGGCCAAAAATCGAAGATTATTATTACAAGGTCATCATTTCATCCAAGCCCGGCCCACAGGGGAAGCAAGTGAAGCCAAAGATTCGGGCCTACAATTTTAAAAGCTTTTTTCATTTAAAAATCCGTTAAACAAAATACCTTTTAAAAAAAAATATATGTACAAGGGTTTTTCTATTTACATGTTAAAGGTCTTTTTTCTTTTGTAGCATATGTAAAAAGACTTAAAATATAAGTTGTGGCTTTTTACAGAAAACCTATAATTTTTGTCATAGGTGAAAAAGACACATTTTCAAAATTTTGCGTAGGGCAATCAGAAATGTTGGGCCGACACTGATCTCATCCAATCGTATTGGTTATATATTTCAAATAGCATCGATCGAACATAGATTGGATCATGATAGATGGTCGTAGTTTTTGTAACATGACCAAGCAGCTATCCTACATTTTCTTGGAATAAGGTGTGAGGGTAATAGTTGAATGGTTTCAAATGCAAAACCAATTCTGCGAGCCACGTCAATGCATCACGAGCCGATACAATTTTCGGTCCGGCTCCGCTCCACTATGTGTGTTTTCATTTACAATTCACACATTTACGCTATATCAAGATTTAAATGACACAACACAACAATGATCTTATTAGTACAACTACTAAAGTACGAATGCTAACTTCTAAATTTATAAATGGAAACTGATAACTGACTCATACATACGCAAAATGTATATTTCTGGTATATAATAAAGTTTTAAGAAAAAAAACCCAAATTATTGAAGTTTTACAATAATTTTATCAAAAAGGTTTTTTATATAAAGCCTAAAAAAAAAGGTTTTTAATCGAGTTCTTAATTAATCTTATCGCTATTTTAAGAACCGACCGGCGTACCGAGACACTTCTCAAGGGCCAAAGGCTTTGAACCCTAAATTCGAGGGGTTTGGCTTTGCCGAGAAGAAAAAAACCCTAATCTTTGCAAAATTATGTACGGTGAATCGATGCAACAACAGCTCCCACCGATACAAAATCAACACCTAGGGGGACATATCCCCGGCAGCGAGATGCACAGGGGTTCACAGATGCCGCCATCGTCTATGATGCGGCAGTCATCAGCTTCTTCCACTAACATCATTGCCGACTACCACCACTCATCTGCCCCAAACAATAACTTCGACCGTAACTAGCACTTTAAAAGACTCGACCTTTTTTGTCTTTTTTTTTTTCTTCTTCGATTTGTGAATTACTTTATGAGATCTGATTTCTCTTTGTTTTGATGTCGCCGCAGCACATGACAGTTTTGGGGCGAAACGTATGAGAAAGCATACTCAGAGAAGAGCTGTTGATTACACCAGCACCGTTGTTAGATACATTCAGGTAATTGTATTCTACTTATCTCAAGAGTCATTAGATAGCATAGTCTTTTATGGAATGCAACTAGGATATGTGGGTTAATGTAGAACTAAAAGTATAGACTTTGTTTACTCCATATATGTTTTTTTGTTCAGGCTCGAACATGGCAGCGAGACTCAAGGGATAGGACCTTTTTGCAAGCAACCCCAGCTGCAGCTGTTGATGTTAGATTTCTTTGCTTTTCTTGGTTATGCTTTAAGATTTTTGATCTCAGTATCATTCTCTTTTTTATTTTTTTTTCCAGTATTTTAATGATTTTTTATATCAATGTTTCAGATGCTTCCCACAGTTGCCTATTCAGATAATCCTTCAACAAGTTTTGCTGCAAAGTTTGTTCACACATCTCTAAACAAGAATCGTTGTTCAATCAACCGTGTATTGGTATATCCCTTTAACAGCTTGGTGTTCGACTTAATGCGATCTTTTTTTTTTTTTTTTTACTTCTGTTAAGTTCGACTTAATGCGATCATTGTTGATTGGGTTTCTTGTATTTAGTGGACACCTTCAGGAAGGCGTCTTATCACGGGTTCCCAAAGTGGGGAGTTTACTCTTTGGAATGGGCAATCTTTTAATTTTGAAATGATTCTTCAGGTTAGTTTCTCAGATAGAACTTATGTTTTGATTTTTTAATAGCCGCTGCTCCTGGTGTTGACCTTTAAAATCTGCTGTCATTATCAGGCACATGATCAACCTATAAGGTCGATGGTATGGAGCCACAATGACAATTATATGGTTTCTGGTGATGATGGAGGCACAATAAAGTATTTTTTTTTTTCTTTCAGTCCCTAACTTGTGTAGATGAGATGAGAAGCTCAGAATTATATGATTAACATTTAGATTTTGCTGTCACTCAACCTATATAAGGTTATGGCTCCATAGGTTTCCTGATGATGGTAATGAAGACGCAAAAAAGTATTTTGTTTTCCTTTCAGTCCCTAACTTGTGTGTAGATGTAAAGGAGAAGCTCAGAATTCTATGACTAACATTTAGATTTTGCTGTCACTACACATGTTCAACCTATATAGGTTATGGCGCTATAGGGATGATGATCGAGACCCAAAAACGTATTTTTTTCTTTCAGTCCCTAACTTGTGTGTAGATGTAAATGAGAAGCTCAGAGTTTTATGATTGACATTTAGATTTTGCTGTCACTTTAGGATTAATTGTTTCTTATGTATCAGGTATTGGCAGAACAATATGAACAATGTGAAAGCCAACAAAACTGCTCACAAGGAATCAGTTCGCGATTTAAGGTAAAAAACTTTGATATGTTAAATTGCATTAAATGAATCTCTTCAAAATTAACAATGTGTATCATTCAGTTTTTGTAAAACAGCTTTGAAGTTCTGCTCGTGTTCTGATGATACGACTGTTAAAGTCTGGGATTTTGCCAAGTTCCAAGAAGAAAGCTCATTAACCGGTAATGTGATTTGCACAGATTGGTGGCAGATAGTTAACTTCTTGCTGGTCAAATTTGAATTTAGAAGGCCGTGAGAGGTGTTGTATGTTACTAGAATTGGACCTTAGGCTGCGTAGAAAAAGAAGATATTGAGATTCGGTTCAATGTTACGCTATGTAAAGTTAGTTAGTTTGAAGGCTCCATATTGGTGCATATAAGAATTTTCCTTTTGACGGCATGTTTTCTCAGTTTTCTTCATGTTTGTAACATCTGAGAATTTTTGACGTGACCAAAGGGTTCTTTATATTTTGAACTCAGGCAGGCCATGGTTGGGATGTCAAGAGCGTTGACTGGCACCCGACAAAGTCCCTACTAGTTTCTGGTACATTATTATATAGACTTCTATTTTGAATAATGCAATAGAAACAGTTGTATATTTCAGAGCTTCTCTCTCTAGCTGAGTATTAATCGTTTCAATCTGTGTTGTCAGGTGGAAAAGACCAACTTGTCAAACTCTGGGATACTAGAACTGCGAGAGAGCTTTGCTCATTGTAAGTGGTACATAATGTAATATATATTTTATTAAAATTTCATGTTCAGAGCTTTGACAAATTTGATGGCCTATTCTCACTTCTGCAGTCATGGTCACAAAAACATAGTGCTTAGTGTGAAGTGGAACCAAAATGGCAATTGGCTTTTAACGGCCTCGAAAGATCAGATAATCAAGGTAAGGCTCACTTTATTTCGGGTCTATTTATATGTAAACGATATTTTTTCTGTGCATCATGGAAGCATTTGTTTGACACCTATGCATGTCACCTGCAGCTGTATGATATAAGGACTATGAAGGAGCTTGAATCCTTTCGTGGGCACACGAAAGATGTAACATGTAAGCTTTTAAATTCTGTAATGTACATGTCTTCAAACACGGGAAAGCAGAGAAACTTCCTGCATAAAATTACTTTTCTGTACATTTTCTAGGACTCTAAAGTATATGCCTTCGAATGATTATTATTACCCATGCGTTACTTATGGGGATCAACACACCAGACTTTTCTCACTATCCAATGGATGAGAGTTCTCAAGTTGTTTCTTCGACATTTCTTATTTGCATGCAACTATTTCTAAATTACAAGTTGTTGAACTCTTATGAAGCTTTGGCGTGGCATCCCTTCCATGAGGAATATTTTGTCAGTGGGAGCTCTGACGGATCCATTTGTCATTGGGTTGTGGGGTACGTACTGTTGTGCAGCAATATGCTGTCTTATTTATTAGTTACTGCTATTGCTATAATCACTTACAACAGTGTTTCTTGTCTACATTTCATATCGACGCTTTTACATACTAGTAGCATCTTACCGTACCTTTATTTTTGTGGATTTTGTCCGAGGTGTGCCTAATTTGTAATACTTTCTTAATTACCAGGCATGAAAACCCACAGATTGAAATCCCAAATGCTCATGATAACAGTGTTTGGGATCTTGCATGGCATCCTATTGGATATCTTCTTTGCAGGTAGCAATTACGATAATCTGGTTCTAAGACTTTCTTACGTTGCATTTTATGACGTTTTGTGGTAGCTATGCTTTTGGTTAAATAATGCTTCAGATATTGATTTCTTACCTTAATATCTGCAGTGGTAGCAATGATCACACAACCAAGTTTTGGTGCAGAAACAGACCTGCAGATAATCCCCGAGATGTCCTTCCTATGCAGAACCAAGGTTTTTTTCTAGGCTAGTAGTATCTGATTTTTTTAGTAGGTATCTTAATGGAAAGGATACTATGTCCTTGTTCATATGAGTAGTAAAGATGTTGGGATAGGCTTAACTGGTCGGGCCCTGGCAGGGTCAGTCCTATGCTATAATGACTGGTTTGAAAGAGGAATTGAAGCTGTAATTCACTTATTTGTGTGTACTAATTACAATCATTTGTACTAGGCTATAATGAACAAGGTTTTGGTAATCGCCAGCCTGATAATTTCCAACCATCTGAGGCATCGCCAATTCCTGGAGCATTTGTGCCTGGGCTGACACGGAACGAGGGGACCATCCCAGGAATCGGAATAGCAATGCCATTTGATGCATCCTCTCAAGGGGAACATAAACAGCCTCTTCCAGGTTCAATGGCAGTGGGAGCTCCTCCTTTGCCACCTGGTCCCCACCCATCACTTCTTGGAAGTGGCCAGCAGCAAGGGTATCAGCAACAACAACACCACCAAGGCCATCCCCAGCAAATGCCTCCAATGCCTAATATGCCTCACCATCAGCTACCACCATCAGCCCATATGCCATTGCACCCTCATCATCTTCCCCGGCCTATGCAAATGCCTCCTCACGGTCACATGCCACCTTCCTCAATGCCTATGTCTCATCAGATGCCTGGATCAATGGTATCATGAGTTGGATTCCTCTTTGTTTTATGTCCTTAGTGATATTTGTGTAAAATCATTTTTACCGTGTAGAACAAGATTTTAATTCTTCACTTGTTGTTGGAGTAGGGTATGCAAGGTGGCATGAATCCTCAGATGTCGCAAAGTCATTTTATGGGTGCTCCTTCAGGAGTATTTCAAGGACCACCAAGCAGTGGTGGACCCCAAATGTATCCTCAAGGACGTGGTGGTTTCAACCGTCCACAAATGATGCCAGGCTACAACAACCCTTTCCAACAGGTCCCGTCTAAACACTATACTTCGGTTATTTAGTATACCCTTTAAGGTTTCATATATACATAGATTGATAGATATATAAATAAGCAAAATTTCTAAACAACTTCAAAATATCCTGATACGATTGAACGACATAACTTTGTGCAGCAGCAGCAGCAGCCGCCTTTACCTCCAGGCCCTCCACCGAACAACAATCAGCAACATCAGTAGGCAACCGTTGTATTAGTAGTATATATCATGTTTGTAGACTTGACCACTTCTTTTAAGGAGATGGTTTCAAGAGGATTCAACACTGTGAAATGGTTTTGCTGCTCATGTTTTGATTCTTTTAGCTGAACAAGTTAGTTTACAGAAGCTTTAGTGAACTTATCACATGTCAAATACTCAGTTTGGTTTCGTTAACAAACTTGCAAGGAAAATACTTTCGTTTTGGAGAATTTGTTTTCTTAAAATAAAGATTGATGTCCTCTTTTTTATATTCAAAATTTGTGTTTTTTTTTTGCATTTGCTCATGTAACGTAAATTTTTTTAAAAAAAGGAAATGATCAAGCCATATTTTACACTAAGAATTAATCCAAGAAATCACCATATGTCACCCTAAAACACTTTGCATAATGGTAATTTGATTTCAGTCGTAAATTATTGAGAAAAGTACATGATCAGCGTATCTGCTAACATACCACCGTCACGTTGCACCAAATGTTACACAATTAGACAGATATAAAACCATTCAAATTTGACAAAACTATTCCTGATTTGGAGATCTTGCCTTGGAGGAGTCTTGCCTTTTCTTCACAAAAAGCTTGCTCATATCCTCTGTGGCAACATTGCTCCTGCAGATAGATAAAATCACAAGTTATTCGATCATAAAGTGTTCTAAACAAGATACTGCATCTATTTCAGGCGCTAGTTCTCATAAAAATGCCCAGAATATCAACAATTCATAACCTCCTAAAACATAAATCACGCACAAAGTCCATATTCAACTCTTTCAATGATTGTTAACAATAACACTCCAGAGTCCATAGCCTTTCACCATAGTATTCTAAGATTAAGAAATAAAGTGAAAACTGTAAATGAAACGAGCCAAAATATTATCAAGGTGATGGACTAACCTTCCCTTAAGCTGAGGAGGTACAAGCACATTACCCATAGTTTCAGGAACATTCTTGGAATGGGGCAAATTTCCTCTAGGTATCTTGGGACGACGAGGAAGAGAAGAAGCATTCCCATTCAAGTCCCTCTTCCTTAATGCACTCCCGGCCATTGCAGCTGCAACAACAGAAGCATGGTCACCACCAGTCACCTGTGAGAGTGTGGGTGACTCCAGAAGAAACAAAGGATCTGGTAGCTTCCCAACACTCTCTTCCTGCTGACATCTCCTATAAACCCCCCCACAACAACAGATATTGTACACATCAATACCCAAAAGGCCAAAACTTTACACAAACAATGCTCTAAACTTAATCTTGACACCAAACAATTCAGTCAATATCACAATTGATTAAGAAGATCCAAATCAACAAAAGGTTCTCACTTTAGCAAACTAAGATTCTTGTACAAACGCATCTACACTAAAGAACAGTATATGAATCGAAAAGCTAAGCTATATGAATCAAAACTAGTCATAACTGTTTATTTCATCGACAAAAAAATCCCAAAATTTCAGAAACCCTAGAATTACTCACTGTCTAGTTGGAGGAATTGGAGAGGGTTTTGGTTGCGGTTGTGGGAGTGGTTGCTTCTCCTCGGCGGCTAAGACATCGTCGTCGGATGATGAATCGTCGTAATCTACGAGTGACATACTTTCTCAACCCTTGTGCGGTCTCTTCCTTCCTAAACGACGTCGTTATGGCCGTTTGGTTATATATACACACAAACCTATGAAATAGACTAGTTTGATCTATTGATTGTCAAAAAAAAAAGACTAGTTTGATCTATAAAGTGACTTCTGTAGCCAAATAATAAGAGTGAGAGTCTCATCTATATTAATATTAGACAATAATATGTTTTTATTGTCCTTGTGAAATTAGCCAATTGAAGTTGAGAAGAACAAAGAAATGTAAACACAAAAAGAAACGAAAGAAGATTGAATTACACATGAGACTGTGACACTCAAAAGAACGTATGTGTATGATGTATATATACAGGGTTCAAATAATATCTCACTCATCTCATGCTGCTCTGCTTGTTCCAGCTGGGTAGAGATCTTTCTGAATTAATGCTCAGATCGTTCAACAGAGTATTACTATTATTGCATGATTTTAAAGGGCCTATGTTAAACCCCCTTAACCCTGGTGAACGTTGCTGGTATGCACTTGGTCTAGTATTACTTCCATTGTTTGCAATCCTGACTTTGCTTGGTGCTTCACTCATCATTGAGGTGGTCAGGCATAGCTTGTTTTTATACGGCGAGTAACTCTCTGACTGTGTGTCGAAGCTTCTTGGTCTTATCCTTGGGGAGCTTAAAGATCTTGACTTTGCCTTTGCTGACTCTGTTGCAACCATATAAGTTGGTGTACTTATAGCCACCGTGGCAGGGCTTTGTTCCTCTTCGCTTATTGAAACTTGTCTTTTATGATTATTCATCAATCTTCTTGGTGATGAGTTCCTTGGAGTTTTAAGCTGTTTCTCATTCAAAGTTTCCTCTTTAGGTTTTGTTTTCAAAGAGAAGTCGAGATCTTCGAGCTCCTTGCTTTTGGTTAGCTGAGTATCTACCCATTCGTCTAACCAGTACTTCCACTTCGTGTTACTCCGTTTCTGGTATGACTCCGCGGATTTCTGATGTTCACAAGGAATAAGTGGTCAGGTCATTATGAAACTTCTTACAAAGCAATATAATCGCAGACTAAGCAAGCGTATAAGATACCCGGTGGGTGACTGCATATTCCTTTATCCTTTCTCTTCTTAGTGAAGCTTCTTTCTTGCTCATGACCACAGCCTCTGCCTCTTCCTTTGTCAAAAGACTATCGTCCCATCTCTTTTGACTGTTTGTGTCCACCTGAAAATATAATATTTTCTTACATACCGATAAACTACTGCAACGTCTTCAAAACGTTACCTTCTTTAGATCAGAAGACGTACCTTGAGAATGTTGTCATTGAATGTATTGCACTCTTCATAATCTCTGTGAGCACCTCCGGGAATCTGTGTCCTCTTACCACAGACCTGTGACTGAATGTTCACAACAGATTGCAAGCATTTTAGTGTAGTCATTGCTTGGCGTCTCACTGCACGACCTCTGATATATGCTTGGAGCTTCACTATTCCCTTCAAGGCACGTAGAGCTTTCCTTGCCTGCAATGAAGTTCAAAAACATTATAAGCGTCATCGGCAACCCAAAAACCAGAAAATAAGAACACACTTGGGTTTTTAGAAGTTCCACATCTGCCTCTCAACACTTCATAGGTTTCATAGGTGGTTGACACAGGACTTATAGGCATCAGGGTGATGGTAAACAGCACACACAGATACTAATACGATTGGAAGTTTGGAACCAATAAACTTCTTTATTCAATTCACCAAAGAAGTACACCAATTTATTAATGAGAGAAGTCTCTAGCTCTCAACCACTGCCCAAACCTGATCTAGACTATTCCAGAATCCTTAACTCCTGCCTAAACTTTCTTTTAAACATGTTAGCTCTCTAGCTAACCTATTCTACTATAGTCAACACAACTACAAGCTAATTACATATCTTCAGTACTAGACTAAGAACACAAGGCTTTTATGAAAATAAGTCAAATTTTTTCCAGAAAATCACATAAGAAAAGGGTACACAAGCTTACAAGATGACCCCGGAAAGCAGTCTGAATCCGAGTAGCAGCATGGACTTCTTCCTGTCTATCTAAAAACATTTGATACTGGACTACTAGATCAGCAGTTTCAGGGGATGTTGAACCTTTTGACTCTTCTATGGAATCTAACTGTCGACTACAAGATACTTGGCTGATCTCACCCACATCTGACACAATTTCCTCCTTCTCTTCCTCATACGATTCATTACTTGTCCTGTGCTCTGGAGGTGCTGTAATGGAAGGTAATCTTTTTTTAATCCTAAGCTTCCAAAACGTCCATTTTCTTCTCTTCTCTTTCTGCAGAAATACATAAGAAGAAGAATAATCAAACAAAGATACAGAAACCATCACCAGCAGAAGAATGAGATTTTTTTTTTTCCCCTTTGTCCTCACCTTTTCTGAGTTAGCTTCTGAAATAAAAATCCTTTTCAATACAGTGAACAAGCCTTTCTTCTTAGCCATTGTTGCACAACCATCACCTGCTATAATGCTCTGGTACTGCTCACTCAATCAGTCAACCAAATCTGAAACAAAAATCGAACCTTTTTATATAAACAATGACCAAAATCAAATCAAATCATTACGGATACATATTGCCTAAAACCCTGAAATGTGCAAGTAATACACATCTCTCAGTAGTACCATTATCCTAACAACCCTAGATTTGATGAATCATACTTCAGATCAATACTCTAGATTCTTACAATAGAGTGGTCCTAGGAAAACCAAAATCCGCAAATTTGTCCTGAAAACTGAAAAATAGATCACACAAAGACAACAAAAAGCAAAAGGAAGTACCTAAAAAAGCACAATGCAGGTACATCACATAATTGAAGTCTGTCTCCAAGATTTGAAACAAAACATATGAAATAAAGAAAAAGAAAAAGAAAAAAACCTTACTTGATGGTGGTGTCAAAGATTTCTAAAAACGTTTGCTTGATTGAGAAACTGTGTGAAATAGACAGAAACAAGAAGATTCAGGGAGAGGAGGGTTTCTTCTGCAATGAGCGAAAGATGACTTGACTGTTCATCAAATTATGAAATGTGAACAAAGAGAGAAGAAGCCTTGTTCTCTTCTCCACTGGTGCCGACAGGTGAACGTGCCACTTCATTGCCCCCACTCGAAATTATACTTTTACCCCTCATCTTCCCACTGTTCCTAATTTCTGGTGTGTGTGGATGGATCTTTGCTAATTTTGCTACCACAAACTTGTTCTTGATTTTTGTATATTACTTCCAAAGATTTTAAAATATTATTAAGCTACATTAATCATTACTTCAAAAGTTAAATAAGATCTAGTAGTATCATATTTTTATGTGTGAAAAGTTATACTATAAGTTTGAAGATAAGTTAATTTCAAATGTAGTAAACAAATGCTCTCTCCATGTGGGAAGTTATTCATAAACATATCCTCAGACAGATCCCAAAGTCACACAACTCATAAATGCAATATACAATGTCAAAGATGAAATAAGTGTGACCATCCAAAAATAGCTACATTAGTTTAAAAAAACACTTTAAGTCTTTAACAATAATACTACATCAAAACTAACAGTTGAAGACTCGAAGTAATGTATTAACAAAATCAAGATCATGCATGTTTTGTTTTCCCTAATTAAAAACTAATCGTGCTTTGTGTGTACCATTTGTGTGTACCTTTCAATACTGCTACAAAAGTCACATTTCACTTTATGTTGAAGACTTAATTTGCAAACATGATTAGGTACTTACTAGTTACTACTATATATGATAGTGAAACCTTTTTAAAAAATTGGTCAAACGACAATGACAACGCATTGTACATCTTTCAGATGGAAAAAAACATATTCTCCAAGTGGTATCGCTCTCAACAGGACAAAACTTTCAAAATCCATTTGCATCCATATATATATATATAATTGTATAATGTAACTAAATTTAAAATACATTTTCAGATCGAAAAACATTTTTGTAGAGTTCAATTACGAATACAAAAAAATATCAGCAATATATAGGGAAAATTTGAATGCACATCTATATCTGATAGATCAGCAATAACACAAACTACTAATCTACAAGATCTGGTTTATAAAAAGAAAAAAAAAATGAACATCCCCTATATATTAATAGAGAATCATTTTGTTGAAAATGCTGATGTGTCGTCGCCAGAGTGATTTGGAGATTTAATTGCAATCAAGCATCTCAAGATAAACATATTTACAAAAATAAGTCTTTTGATTTATTAAATGTGCCATTAAAATATATAAGGAAATCTTTATTTCATTATTATTTACATAAATGTGTCATTAGAATATATAAGATAATGTTTATTTCTATTAGTATTTTTTAAATGAAAGACTTCATTAACTATTTAAAATTAAAATATAGTTAATAATTTAATTATCATTTTCATAACATATTTAATTATTAAAAGTAAATTACATTTCATAAACTATTAAAAAACTCATTCATCTATTTAACTTTTTGAAATACAAAACTTATTCTCCGATTTTAAAAAATTTGATGACTATTCAAGTACTCTCTCTGTTTAACAATAAGTGTCATTTTGACACATTTCACATAAATTAAGAAAATATTAAAATATACATATATGCCTTTATCTAATAAATGTTTAATTGGTTAATTTAGTCATAGATTAAGAGTAAAACTAGAAAATCTAATGAAAATATGCATTGAAAATATAAAATAGTGCATTGGAAATGTAAAATAACACTCTTTGTGAAACAAAAATAAAATTCTAAAATGAAACTCTTTATGAAACAAAGGAAGTATATATTAAAAATAAATTATTACAATAATCTTGAAAATAAATAACATTATCACAATTATCACAATAATTAACATTATTTACACAAAATAATTAAATGTAAATTTGAATAAAATAAAAAAAATTATGTGTAAATTATTGATATAACACCTTAAATTCCAAATAGTAATTTTACTGGTAATAATTTTATTTGAGTCATTTATCCCGCATATAGTGCGGGTTGTTACCTAGTTAGTTGTATAATTTATCTCATTTTTAACATGTCTACCCATAGTTATAAAAGAAAGGAAATTTAGTTTAATGTACCACATTTCCCACAAAACTTTCCAAATATACCACAATTGAGATTTCTTTTCAGATCTACCATAAATGTGAGGTAGAATGACGTTTTTGCCCTCCTGCTAATATGACAAGTCTCGTAGACAATTTGAGAAGTACAAACTTGTCCACTAGCTTAAATTACTTGTCTAGAACATAAATAAATAAAGGACTAGTTTTCTCTCATTTGTGCAAGTTTGAAACTGGTCCACCGAGTTAATAAAAATGTTGTTTACTAGAATTTTTGTGAATATTCTAGTGCATGACAAATTTAAGACAAGTGGACATTGTAGACAAGTTGTGAAACTAGTACTATACAAGCCATGAAACTTAGTATCTAAAAATCTAGTTAAGTATAACTTGTCCACAAACAACAAAAACCAACTTGTCCACAAAAAAAAAAAAAAAAAAAAAAAGATTTGGTCCACAGGAACTGGTTCACCATATCAGATCCATCTACAACCAAATTGTGTGGTCTACAGTGTAAACATGGCTGGATTGTGGACGACGTCTTTCATAAAGGTATTACTGGATCTGGTCCATCAAAACATGTCCACAACGACACCACAACCACACCGGAGAGTACAATGGTCATTTTGTCATGAGCAATGTGGTACATTGAAAAAAGAGTTTTAAATATGGTATATTGAAAAAGTTTGAGTTTTGAATGTGGTATAATTGTTAAATATCTCCAAAAGAAAACATGTTAACAACTTAGAAAACAAAAGACTGAGCAAAACGAATCACACATAAAAGCTGGTTATAATAAGCCCAATAAAAATTAGCGTAAGCCCATTAAGGCCCAATTTCACTTTGTAGTTTATTTTCTTCTTCTGACCAGGTTGCATCTCTTTGCTCTCTCGTCAAAGCAGCTGATCGAGTATTCTCATTTTCTAGGGTTCCAATCAAAATCTATCTGCAACAACAACAAAAATGGCTTTGGCTAATCGTCTCAGATCAGGGATCTCCGTCTTCAAGAACATCTCCATTTCTGATTCTGTCTCCTCCGTTAGATCCAATCCCCATGGAGGCTCTCTTTTCCCTGCGGTAATCTTTTTCTTCAAAATCGAATCTTTAACTCCCATTTTTTGTTGTTGTTGTAAAGAATCGATTTTTATAAACAGAATCTGTCGATCTAATCGCCTGATTGGCTTTATAACAATAGAGTATGGAATTATCGTGTTTTCATTGCTCAGTTTTACAATGTTGTTGAAGTCTGTATCTGTTATCGTTCTTGAGATTTTCCAGAGATATATTATCAATTCATCTTTAAAATTTCGTATTTTTTTGTATATCGCAGTTGAGAAGCTATGCAACTGCTTCGGCTCAATCAACCGCTAATGTTAAGGTACACACACTACACACCTTTGTCAACATTTACTATTCGTAGGAGCTTGAGTTTGCATTGATGCGACAATCGTCTAGGCATGAAATGATGAACCGATGGATAACTGGATTTTGTGGAAGCGAATTTGGATTTGTACTTGTTGAGTTGATACATTGTGTATGTTGTTGTTTCTCAGGTGCCTATAGCTTTAGTTGGTGAAAATGGAAACTTTGCTTCGTGGCTATACATTGCAGCTGTGAAAATGAATTCCTTGGAAAAGATTGAGTCGGATCTTTCTGAGATGATTGAGGCTATGAAGACAGCTCCTACTTTTGCTCAGTTTACAAAGGACCCTTCTGTTCCTAGAGCGACAAGACTGGCTGCTATTAGGGATGCTTGTGATCAAGCAAAGTTTGCGGAACCCACCAAGAACTTCCTCTGTATGTAACAAAACTTAATTTGGAAAGTGCCTTGTTTCTATGATTTTGATTGACCATGTTGTTTTTTGATTGTATAAAGTTGTTTGCTTTCTGAAACAGCTTTGTTAGCTGAGAATGGAAAGCTGAAGAACCTAGATGCCATCGTGAAGAAGTTTATGCAGCTGACAAACGCACATAGGGGAGATATCAAAGTTTTGGTTACCACAGTCATGGTAAGAAGCTGTATATATTTTGATACTGTATTATCTCTTAAAAGAACCTCAACTTCACATTGTGGATTTTATAACGAATGATTTTGAACAACAGCCGCTTCCCCCTGCTGAGGAGAAGGAACTGAGGGAGACACTCCAAGAGATCATTGGAGAAGGGAAGAAAGTAACTGTGGAACAAAAGGTATGTAATCTGATACATCAGAGTCTTGTTGCAGACTTGCAGTTATGAACGTGTAACCAACGCGGAATCTAAGAATCTATGTCTATGGTGCTAATAATGTTGTATTGCAGATTGATCCAAGTATCTACGGTGGGCTAATCGTAGAGTTCCAACAAAAGGTGTTGGACATGTCAATCAGGACAAGGGCACAGCAGATGGAGAGGCTCCTCCGTGAACCTGTGGACTTCACCAACCTCTGAAAAATCTATCTTCGAGAGAAATATCACCCCAAGTTTGTGATGACGATGCCACCCAATTGACAAATAAATATGGACCCTCCGGGGAAAACAATATATAGCTTTGGCCACCACTTGCTCTCGTTTTGAATTTTGTCATTTGCAATTTACCATTTGTTGTTGTTTGCTCTCTCTCTTCGAAATAAGCTTTTTCCAGACGTCAAAATTTCAATGAGATTATATATTGTCCTTCGTTTTTGTTTGGTCACTTAACAGAATTGCTTACGAGACAAAAACAAGAGTACATTAAGGTGCCACGATGCTACATAATTTCTCTAATCAGAACACCGTCATTGAGTATTTATAGGCAAAACCAAATTGACATTTTCTCGGAGACTATTTTTAAAGGAATATCCGGAAAATAAATAAAAAACAACAATTTTTTTTTGTTGTAAAGGATTGAACTTTTTGTTGTATCGGCCATCCCTAACCTTAGGATTTCGTGTTCTTGCTTTGAGCGAAACCCTAGATTCGGCCATTTTCTTCATTGAGCAGAGATGCTGCGAGTAGCAGGAAGGAGGCTTTTGTCTGTTACGCAGAGATCTTCGCCTGCGACCTCCTTCGTTCTCTCCCGTGACCATACCCTTTCCGATGGCGGTAACTCCTCTAACGCCCCTAGATCTGTCCCCTCTGCGGATCTCTCGTCTTTCAGTTCTTACCACCGGAGCCTTATCAGAGGTCTGCTGATCTACAAACCCTTTCTCTCTCTAGGATTGATTTTTTTTCATTTCTGCTGTTGTTTGCAAGTTTTTATCAATTGAATGATTTCCAAAAAAGAAACCTTTTTTTTTTTTTTGCTTGTATGAATCAAGAGAATGATTGAGATTCGTAATTTGAATTGACTTTTGTTTTGTTGATCAATTGAATTTGAATAGACCATTTCCGAGATGATCCTTTGTTTGATGAGAAAAAGCCTTTTTGATTCTTTGTATACCATCAGTTGTCTTGTTATTAGGGAGATTGATGTTTTATCGTCTGTGGGGACTATCATGTTAGCTAATTTATACTTTGTTTGGCTGATTCATTAGCTCCTAAAAGGCAGGAGCTTGCATCAGTATAGAAGAATCTGAAATTTAGTATTGTTAACCGAGAGAGCTACGTTTGTCATCTTAGCTTAAGAGTTTTGCTGTTTTGAAAGCATCTCTGTAATAATGAAGAGAAATCTGATCATTGAATTTGTTGCCCTGGTTTTTGCATTAAATTGAGTTTAGTTATCATTGAATTTGATTTTAGAATTGTTTGGTTAAGTCTGTTAGCATTAGTCTTATATCTCCGCTTTTCTGTACTTATGTTTTCCTTTAGAACCATAACGATAATGCCGAGTCGTGATTGTGGTTGTCCTTTCTCCAGTGTCATTTACTGAACGTTTTGTTGCTTTATACTTATTTATGTATCATTCTATTTTCAGGTTTCTCCTCCCAAGTTCTTGCTCAAGGAAATGAGATAGGTTTTGCTTCAGAAGTCCCAGCCACCGTGGAAGCTGTCAAGACACCTAACTCAAAGATTGTCTATGACGACCATAACCATGAGCGTTACCCACCTGGTGACCCCAGCAAGAGGGCGTTCGCCTATTTCGTCTTGTCTGGTGGGAGGTTTGTATATGCCTCTGTAATCCGTCTTCTTGTTCTGAAGCTTGTTGTGAGCATGTCTGCAAGTAAGGATGTTCTTGCCCTTGCATCCCTTGAGGTTGACCTTGGGAGCATCGAACCAGGAACTACTGTTACAGTCAAGTGGCGTGGAAAGCCCGTCTTCATCAGGCGAAGAACAGAAGATGACATCAAACTGGCCAATAGCGTGGATGTTGGATCCCTGAGGGACCCACAAGAAGACTCGGTTAGGGTCAAGAACCCAGAATGGTTAATCGTGGTTGGAGTCTGCACTCATTTAGGGTGCATCCCCTTGCCTAATGCTGGTGATTACGGTGGTTGGTTTTGTCCGTGTCACGGATCACATTATGATATCTCTGGAAGAATTCGGAAAGGTCCTGCACCATACAACCTGGAAGTACCAACCTACAGCTTCTTGGAAGAGAATAAGTTACTCATTG
This sequence comes from Camelina hispida, assembly GCA_023657505.1. Classification (NCBI taxonomy): domain Eukaryota; kingdom Viridiplantae; phylum Streptophyta; class Magnoliopsida; order Brassicales; family Brassicaceae; genus Camelina; species Camelina hispida. The sequence goes on along the minus strand of CP094637.1, from coordinate 6,249,710 downwards.
GTTAATGAATAAAACACAAGAGTCAGGTGTCTTGGTCTGAATGATCATAATATGTTTTTGTTTTAATATTTTCCGGCATTGTAGCGCTTTCCTCACACTTTGGTCCCTCAGCAAGATTGTTTTGTTTTGCTGAATAATACAAACTTGTCATTGTATGACTAATCTGTCTCATCTGGTGAAAGACACTGTTTATAGTCTGTTTATTATTTGAAAAGAATTTTGAATAGTGTCATGCCTATTATTTATCAGTATATGTATCGTTTGTAAAAGAGTTTCCTTTCGTATCTTAAAGTTCGTAGACGTCGATCACATCACAAACGAGCCACAGCATTTTCTTCTTATGGATTATCGTTAGAGGTGTTTGAGAATATTTGTCAACCTTTATACATGTGCTCTCTGGAGAAAACATTGTTCCAAGTTCAACGTCAAACTAAGCCATAAACTTTCTCTTCCATAGTGACAAGTCTGAGACTACTTGCTTTGATGAATGCTGTCATTTCTCTGATGGTATCTTAGCCTCATTTACTCTTATTTAGTTGGTTATCCATGATTCTACTTCTTTGATGCTGTCCTCCTTTGTTCGAGGCTTAAAATCTCATTGGTGAAAAGTGAAAAGACTATAAATTGCTGCTTATATTGTGGTGGTGGCATAAGAAAAGACTTCACGTTAGAGAATGTCCTCGATGTTTGTCTTCATACTTACTTACCTTGACGTCTCGCTGTGAATCCTAAGAACGTGGTGACCCTAGCTAGTCAGTCACTAGAGACGGCTCGCATCGTCGCAACATACAACAGATTTGCATTGTATAAATAATTTTTGACAAAAAAAAATTCCTATTTACTCAAAACATGTTCCCTTTTTATCTACTTTTTATTTAAGAGAATCATACTGAAATAAAAATATTTATGTCACATGTAAACTATACTTAAAAAATTAAATTATATCGTGAAACCAACAAAATGTCATCAAAAAATCATGTAGTATAAAATTAAATATTAATTAATAAGGTAATTAGAAAGAAAAAGGAAAAACAAAAAACAAATTGACCTTTTCTCGAAGACAAATTTTTTAAAGGGGGAGACTATTCTTTCTGTTCTTTCTTCTTGCTCTGAGAGCGAAACCCTAGATTCGGCCATAACCCATTGTTCAGAGATGCTGAGAGTTGCAGGGAGGAGGCTTTTCTCTGTTTCGCAGAGATCTTCGACTGCGACTTCCTTCGTCGTCTCCCGAGACCACACCCTTTCCGATGGAGTAGCCGACTCCGCTTCAGCTCCCAGATCCATCCCATCTGCAGATCTCTCCTCTTTCAATTCTTACCAGCGGAGCCTTATCAGAGGTCTGCTGATCTACAAACACTTTCTCTCTTGATTGATTGATTTTTTCATTTCTGATGTTGTTTACAGATTCATTGGTTGAATGATTCATAGAAAAAAAAAATCATTTTCTTTTGCTTATATGAGTCCTGGGAATGATTGAGATAGTTAGTATTGTATCTGGGCGATGATCTGTGCGAACAAACGTGACATCTGTTTTGAATTCCATGAACTAGACGGTGTTGTATAGCTTGGTTTACCATTTCTCCTTACTGGATTTAGTAGTTTTGCCTTTAATGATTACTTCTTTTGTCCTAATGGAAATGAACATTTTAGTTAGATTGATCGGATATGAATTGACCAATTCTGAGATTATCTTTTCTTTGATGAGAAAAGCTACTTGAGATCTTTGCGTGGGAGTTTTGTTTTGTTTTAAGCATGTTATGTAATACATACCATTTGAGCATTGGAGTTGCTTGGTTGTTTTTCTTTTGTTGATAAGAGTATTGTAGTTTCAACTGAATTTTGATATTATGGTAGAATTGTTTGGATGAATCTGTTATGCTCCTTCATTAGTCTTCTATTGTTTGTAGCTACTTCTATGATCACTTCTTTCATCTAGAAGGAAATAGACATTTCAGTTTATTGATCGAATACGAATTGACAAGTTCTTAGATAATCCTTTGTTTGATGAGGAAAGTTTCGTGTTTGTGAATCCTTGGGTTTGTGTAATCCTTAGTGTGATCATTGAATTTGATAACTTAATCTTTAACCTTGTGTATTCATATTGATCATTGAATTTGATATATCTCTTACTCCTGCATCTTATACTTCATGGATTCTGTGTTTATTTACTTTTGTTCTTGCTATTTTCAGGTTTCTCTTCCCAAGTTCTTGCTCAAGGAAATGAGATAGGTTTTGGTTCAGAAGTCCCAGCCACCGTGGAAGCTGTCAAAACGCCTAACTCAAAGATTGTCTATGACGACCATAACCATGAGCGTTACCCACCTGGTGACCCTAGCAAGCGTGCATTCGCCTATTTTGTCTTGTCAGGTGGGAGGTTTGTATATGCCTCTGTTATCCGCCTTCTTGTTCTGAAGCTTGTTGTGAGCATGTCTGCAAGTAAAGATGTCCTTGCCCTTGCATCCCTCGAGGTTGACCTAGGGAGCATCGAACCAGGAACTACAGTGACCGTCAAGTGGCGTGGAAAGCCCGTCTTCATCAGGCGAAGAACTGAAGATGACATCAAGCTGGCCAATAGCGTGGATGTTGGATCCCTGAGGGACCCGCAAGAAGACTCTGTCAGGGTCAAGAACCCAGAATGGTTAGTCGTGGTTGGAGTCTGCACTCATTTGGGATGTATCCCTTTGCCTAATGCTGGTGATTATGGAGGTTGGTTTTGTCCGTGTCACGGTTCGCATTATGATATCTCTGGAAGAATTAGGAAAGGTCCTGCACCATACAATCTGGAAGTACCAACCTACAGCTTCCTGGAAGAGAATAAGTTACTCATTGGTTGATTAAATAAATTCACGTCAGTCAAGTCAGTGTCTGGGTCTCGATGAACTTCATCTGTTTTTTGTTTTGTTTTATTATATTCCGGAATCCGGCATTTTGAAAGCAAGATTTGTCTTGTTTTTTTGCTGAATAATACAAACTTGTGATATTTGTTGAACGTATACCCAAGCTTCGATTATCTATTGCTCGTGAAAGACTCTCTCTATTCATGAGTCTGTGTTTATTATTGTTCATCATATGGATATTGTATGAGAGAAATTCCTGTAACGTATCTCAAGATTCTTGGCGTCATCGTCGATTTGGATTTGTAGTTACGTTTGAGTTCCAATTTTAGATCTCAATGTTTACTGAAACTGATATAGCAAAGCATACACATGTAGTGTAGCATATCCCAAAACTGCAGATAAAGTCTACAGATTACAAGTATGAGCTCTTGTATCTAATGGCTTTGATTATCTAAAGAAAGTAGAAACTGTAATCGTAAGCCGATCCCGTGAATGAGTGAGTACTTGTCACTTGTCAGTCATGCAAAAGGGGCATATAGCTAGATCTTTTTTTTCTTTCTAGATTTGGTTATGTACACAAAAGCATATAGGACAAAAGAAATTATTTGATTCAGAGTAATCTTATTATGTTCCATTCTTCCAAATTTTAGCTAAGAAAAATGGTTTGACCTTTTTAATAATTGGATCCCGGTTGTAGCAACCCCAGCAATACCCTAGTAGTCAGCTACACTGGTTGCACACACAAAAGCCAAAACCTCTTGGTATGGGTAAACCATTGTGGACGATGAATTTTTTGTTTTCCTTTAGGGATACGGAAGTGACTTTTTCCGACCCTTGCGACCTAACAACGGCCATTACATACTAACTAATCACAAGCCAAACCAAACACCCAAACCTAAGCAACCTCTCGTGTTTATCATAAGGCAACCGCTCTATCTGTTATTATTTTATTCATATACATCAGACCAGCTGTTTTCTAAATTCAAACTGATTAATCTGTTGTTAAAAATTAAAAACAAAATTTATCTAATATTAAAAATTCTATATTTAATCACTATTATTACTACATTATAATGTTTTTTCCCGACATAGGTTAGATTTGTAATCGAGTATATAAACTATTTCTTGTATGTAAGCTAAGATATATATTTGGATAAAATTGTAAGAAATAGAATAAGTGAAAAAATGACAAAAAAAATAGTCAACTAAAATAGCAAATATCGCCATCATGATATATAGAGAGAGTCGTATGATTATAAAAGTTCGTCTTTAGCGTTCCCGACCTAACTCCAAAAAACTCACCACCAACCCCATTTGTTTCCCCTTCTTGTTTTTTTATATTCTTCTTTGATCGATCAAACCAAGAAAAGAAAAACTCTTTCATACTTACCCCCCGACCCAAAAAAAAATGGCAACCATTTCGAATCTCGCTAATCTTACCCGCGCCCCTAGTCTCGACTCCAAATCTTCCTCTTCAGGTTCTGTCTTGCCCAGATCCTCCATCAGTTTCCGCTCTTTGAACGCAAAGCTTTCATCTTCTCACCTTTCCCTTCGTTATAATCAACAATCAACACCTTCCCTCTTGTAAGTCTCTCTGCTCTCTATAGTCTGTTTCTTAGCCTCTGGGGTTTCATCAAAATATGATCTTTTGATGGTATAGGCTATATAATATAATAAAGGTTCCTCTTTTATTTGGTTGGTAAGAAAAAAATCTGATTTTGTTATGTTTTCTTTTGGTGTTAATTTGCAGTGTGAGGTGTTCAGTCTCTGGTGGAAACGGAACTGCTGGAAAAAGAACGCCACTTCACGATCTATACGAGAAGGAAGGTCAGAGTCCTTGGTATGATAATCTATGCCGTCCAGTCACAGATCTTCTACCCTTGATTGCTCGTGGTGTTAGAGGCGTTACTAGCAACCCTGCTGTAATTTTTCCATCATCTCTCTTGTGTTTGGTTTTGCTTTTACTGACTCTCTGTGGTTTGTTCATTTGTCTTTACTCTTTTACTGTTTCAAAACCATTGCAGATCTTCCAGAAAGCTATTTCCACTTCAAATGCTTATAATGATCAGTTCAGGTACTCCTTTTAGTATAGTGTTTGTTTGCATATTCTTGTGACTGTCTTGACTTGTAGTTCATTCTAATAAAGTTGGATGATTTTTTTGGATTAGGACACTTGTGGAATCCGGGAAGGAAATTGAAAGCGCGTATTGGGAACTTGTGGTGAAAGATATTCAGGATGCGTGCAAGCTTTTTGAGTCAATCTATGATGAGACTGATGGTGCTGATGGCTATGTCTCTGTTGAAGTTTCACCTAGGCTTGCTGATGATACCCAAGGCACTGTTGAAGCTGCTAAATATCTTCAAAAGGTTGTGGACCGTCGTAATGTCTACATTAAGATCCCTGCTACTGGTCCATGTATTCCTTCTATCAGGGATGTCATTGCAGCTGGGATAAGCGTCAATGTCACGGTATGTTATCCTAGAGTGAATCATTAATTTATGTTTTTATTGCAAGTGTAGAGTGAATCATTACTAGATCACTAGATTAGTCCAAGGGTGTTGAATGAATTTGATTATCTGGATGAACTGATGTTACTTTCTTAAAATCTTTTCTCATTTTGTTCTGTTATGTTTCAGCTTATATTCTCAATCGCCAGATATGAAGCAGTTATTGATGCATATTTGGATGGCCTCGAGGCGTCTGGACTTGATGACCTTTCTAGAGTTACCAGTGTTGCATCCTTCTTTGTTAGTCGGGTGGATACTCTTATGGACAAGATGCTTGAGCAAATTGGTACCCCAGAAGCTCTAGAACTCCGTGGCAAGGTAAAGCTCTATTCATTGCTGGGAATCATACACCAGCCAATGTGAATATCAAGTATGAGAGTATGACACAGGATATGTTTACTCTTGCAGGCTGCTGTGGCTCAAGCTGCATTAGCATACAAGCTGTACCAGAAGAAATTCTCAGGGCCAAGATGGGAAGCTTTGGTTAAGAAAGGTGCCAAGAAGCAGAGGCTTCTCTGGGCATCAACAAGTGTTAAGAACCCAGCTTACTCTGACACCTTATATGTCGCTCCTCTCATCGGACCTGACACTGTAAGTCACTTTTTTTCTTTTGTTTAGTCTCTCATTTTTCGTAAGCTCTGGATTGTGTATGTTAACAAACGCTTCTGTTATGTTGGGTGTGATATATAGGTGTCAACCATGCCGGATCAAGCACTGGAAGCATTCGCAGATCATGGAATCGTGAAGAGGACAATAGATGCGAATGTATCAGAAGCAGAAGGGGTATACAGTGCACTAGAGAAGCTGGGAATAGACTGGAACAAGGTAGGAGAGCAGTTGGAGGATGAAGGAGTAGATTCTTTCAAGAAGAGCTTCGAGAGTCTGCTCGGTACTCTGCAAGAGAAGGCCAACACTCTCAAACTAGCCAGCCATTGAGAGAAACAGTCATCATTTTGGTTTTGGTGGGTAAAATAAAATAAAAGAAGAACCTTTGGCTTTGGTTACTCAACCCTTATGCATTCTAATGTTGTTATTATAAAAAGGCTTTTGCTTGATGTTTCACATTGTGAACTCTTCTTTGTTCTTTGTTCTTTGCACGATGCTTCAAAGGAGGTTATTTAGTTTTTACCGTATCTGTAAGTTACAATTTTCACTGAAAACAGAACCAGCGACTGTCCTTGTCTTCTTTATTCTGTCATCTATGTACCAAAAATTTGCATTTTGGTTTCAAATAAAAATGGATTACATCTGCGTATTCAGAGGTCTAATACGTTGTTGTAACTTACTAGAAGAAAGGTAGGCAAGGAAAGACCAAAACCTCTTTGTAACAATCACTTCTCCCTTTCCATAGCACACTACATCATCACTTTCTCCCAATCATTGTGTACGAAACTATTTTGTGACGATCTGATATACATCACAAAACAAAATTTTGAATTCTACATATAATGGTTTAAACTTTACTATAAATCATTCACAAACACTCGTATTAATAATATACTAAATATCAACCCGCACTATGCGCAGAATAAATCAATTTAAATAAAATTATTATTTGAGATTTAAGATTCTTTTGTATATAACAAAATATGTAAGTAAAGTATTTTCGTTTATTCAAAGTTGCGTTTATTTTCTGTAAAATATGTTTCACCCGTGAAATATTTAAACTTAGAAAATCATTTTAAGGTGGTGTAGAAAGTTTTGATGTTTTTTGTGTTTCTAAAAATCAAATTCATATATTTTATGTTTCACTTTATTATCTACTAGATAAAGGCCCGCACGATATGCGGTTATTGAAATTGTTGAAGGGAATAAATCGTAATCCTAAACAATTTTTAAAATATATAAAAAGAAATTTTATTTCTTGAAGTAAATATATAAATAATTAGTTAGAGAAAAAAACATATTTATATTTACCTTCATACACTTATTTATAGTTTTATTTTTTTAATATATTATAACAATTACAATAATCTAAAGCTAAATTATACCTCCACCAACTTTTGCTTAATACTCATCATTAAAAATATTAATTACTGCCAAATTTCAAAAACGTTTCACAACTTATTACAAAATATTTTACATGCAAAGAATTCATCAAAGCAACATATAATTTAGTAACCACATACAATTTTACTGTATGTTTCACCATTAAAAATATGCTCTTAAACCCTAAATTATTTTATTTTTAAAGTATGCTCTTTATCCCCACCTATAAAATGTCTTTTAAACAAATTAAACTAATTTTATGATGCTTGGTATAATTATAGTTCTTATAATTACTAAAATTGTATTATGACATAATTTCTTGAACTCTAAACTTTTTTAACTTCAAAGATATTTTGGATGAAGAACTGGTGAAAATTATCTACTCTATTACAATGATTTTATGACCAACCCAATTAAAATTAATATAACATAATAAAAATAAAAATTTGAATATTATAATCATGATGGTATATAAAAAGCCTTAGGTATTCAAATATGCAAAATAAAAACTTTATAAACAATCCAAAACATGATATATGTCATAATCACGTTAATGATCGATGCCTTATTTACTCCTCAGGAGTATCGCATTGTATCAAAACTACTTAGAACTATTACCTCATCTCAAATATTCTCGAATTGTAAGTTTTCAACTTATTTCTATCCGAATCAAAAGTTCTCATAAATTTGTCTATATACCTGGATTTAAACGGTTTACGAAAATGTCATTTTCATAGTTTTGGTTTCCATCTATAGTGTTCATGTTTGAAAATTCTAATTGAGTTTGATACATCAAAATGGCGTCTTCTTCTCTATATATATGAAAAAGATCTGAGAGAATACATATCTTTGTTTTTAGATTCTTTTTCTTTTAAGATTAGGCCAATGAATTCAATATAACGTAGGATTGTTTTGTATAAGTTTAATTATTGTAAAAATTTTAGGACAAATTCTTTTTTTTTTTTTAAGATTAGGCCAAGAAATTCTATATACCGTAGACGATTCCTTTTTCTTTAAAATTACAAAATGGTATACAATTTTTAATTATTATTTTAATAATCTACAATATAATAAGATTTTGACACATGTCGCGATATTATGAATTAATAAATTTTGAAACCATACGTTATATTATAAGATATAGAGGGGTGTTTTTACAATTAATTTCTTTTTAGGATTAACAATTTCTTTTAATATAATAAGATTACAATTATCTTATTCTTCGTTTTACCAAGCTTGAAAACTATGATTTCTGATAGTTAAAATTAACACATGTCACGATCTGATAAGTTACTAACTTTGATATTTAATCGTTAAAATTGATATTTGTCACGATCCGGCGAGTTTTTAAGTTTGATCTCTGATCGTTAAAACTAACGTGTCACGATCAGGTTTGATATTTAATCGTTAAAATTGACACGTGTCATGATCTGGTAAAATTTTAACTGTGATTTCTTTCGTTAAAATTGACACATGTTACGATCTGATAAGTTACTAACTTTGATATTTAATCGTTAAAATTGATTCGTGTCACTATCCGCTGAGTTTTTAACTTTGATCTCTGATCGTTAAAACTAACACGTGTCACAATCAGGTTTGATATTTAATCGTTAAAATTGACACGTGTCACGATCTAGTGAATTTTTAACTTTGATCTATGATCGTTAACACTGACACGTGTCACGATCTGGTGAGTTACTAACTTTGAGAACTAAGGTTTATATATTAAGATATCATTATGCCATTAAATAGATAAAATTATATTTTCTAGACTATTCGGTTTAATTTAAACTAATCCTAAATTTAAAAATGCAATGAGAAAAATGATAAAAATGGTAAATAAATGAATAATTTTTAATATTGTTTGTGAAATGTAATTTGTTTTTAATAAGTAAATAGTTTCTGAAAATGATAATTAAATACATTTTCAGATTTAATAATTGATTACTTCACTTATTTAAAGTCTCCAAAATAAAATTATCACAATAATCATTATTATATGGAATTGACTTATTTAATACACTGGTATAATATTTCATGGGTGAAACATATTCTTACAGAGAATAAAAATAAAAAGATTTTAAAATAAAATATCTTGCATAGATTGAAGAAAGAGCTGGTTAAACATATATTTAATTGTACATAATAGTTTGATATAAACATAATCTTTTTTACACAAATAAATTTTAGATCATAAAAAATAACTTTAATTATTCATACCTCTAATTTTATCTGCATAGATTTATCCCGCACATAGTGCGGATCGTTACCTAGTTGATATTTTAAACACAAAATGTTAATATTATATTAATTAGAGATCTATTAAAATTTTCTTACCATTTTTTATTTCTCTTTTATTTTTATTTTATATAAGAGAATTCAGAGAAACCCTAATTGTTACTGCCTCTCGTCAATCATGCGACAGAAAAACTTAAGGCTCCCCTCCTTTTGCTCTAGTTCTCGTCGTTCATCTTAGTTTGAATCAATCTCCAAAGGTTTCGTCTTTTTCTCTCTTCTAATAAGTTCAATATATCGTAGGATTTAATGGCGACGAAACAGGTAGAATCTGAGTGTGAAGATGCAATCAGCTCTCTTCCAGACGAGATACTTGCTCAGATCTTGTCCTATCTACACACGAAACGAGCTGCTTCAACTTCAGGTCTGTCTAAAAGATGGAGAACTCTCTTCTCACAGATGAATCATCTCTTTGCATCTCAACACCATCTCGACTTTGACGACACATATTTCTTGAATCCCAAGCTAAGTAAACAGCAGAGATCAAAAAGACGAAACGAGACTGAGCAAAGCTTCAGAGCTTTTGTTGACAAAACACTGTCTTGTAGTAACAGACCCATAAACAAATTCTCACTAAAACATCGAGAGGATCTTCACCACACGGATCAAACCAATAGATGGATATCAAATGTCTTGGAACGAGGCATCTCGGAGCTCGATCTTCGCATAAAGACCACTTGGTTGGGGAGGCCAATACGTCCTCTTCCCTCGATGTATTCACAAACAAGACTCTCGTTAAGCTGACATTAGGAACATTGCTTTTAGTTGGAATTGGTCCACCAAAAGTGTTCCTTCCATTGCTCAAGAGTCTCTCCCTTGATACAGTTTACTACGTAGTGGAAAAGAAAAGCTATTCCTATTCCACCTCTTTTGCCAAGGTGATGCTTGAAGGTTGCCCATTCCTTGAGGAATTTTTCCTGAATCACGTCTCAATAAACCACCTAGAAGCTCCATCGCCATCCGAAATCATATCCCATGAAACCCTTAAAAGACTCACAGTTCACAGAAGATGCGAACAAATGGAATTTGACACGCCTAATCTTGTCTACCTCGACTACTCTGATTACTCTATATATGGTATCGAATCGGCTAATTTCGCGGATTCCCTTGTGGAAGCCCGCCTCGATCTTGATATACCATGGAGGGGACGGGCGAGAACTTTTCGTATGAATAATATAACGGGAGCAATTGAATGCATGGCTAACGTTGAGATCCTTCACCTCTCTTCCAACACTGTTAAGGTCTATCTAAAATTTCCTCACATTTCCCTTCCTTCTTCTCTGATCAAAACCATGTCCATGACCACTAGTGTTTAATTTGTGTTGCATGCAGCTTATGTATAATAGACGGTATGATTATTGGGAAGAAGATCAAGATCGTTGCGGCTTGAGTTTTCCTTTGTTTGAAAACCTTGTTAAACTCTCTTTCGAGACAAGATCGAAACGACAACCACGTTGGAAAATGCTAACAGTTGTGATGGATAAAGCACCAAATCTTGAAACTCTTGTCCTCAAGGTACATTTCACTTGTTTGTTTTTTTGTTACTTCTCTTGCACGTTTAGTATGCTAGCTGCCTTATAATGGTTGTTCTCCAGGGCTTGTACTCCATCCGCTATGAAGGTGTCTCCGTCAGTGAGAATGTAGTGAAGGTGCTAGAGATTTATGGCTACAGAGGAGGTGGTAATGAATTGAGACAACTGAACCGTTTCTTGTCCCAGATGAATTGTCTTCAACTGATCAAAGTGGAAATTGATGCTGCAATAGATGATGTCGACAAAAGACTTCAAATCACCAACGACCTTCTTTCTCTTCCCAAATGCCAAGTCCAGTTCTTGTGAGAATAATCTATACAACCAAATCGGCTGCTAGGACTTTTTTATAAGTATTTTTACAAACTATGCGTTGTTAATGAGAATTCAAATAAAAATGGATTACATGTGCGTATTCAGAGGTCTAATACGTTGTTGTAACTTACTAGAAGAAAGGTAGGCAAAGAAAGACCAAAAGCCTCTTTGTAACAATCACTTCTCCCTTTCCATAGCACACTACATCATCACTTTCTCCCAAGTCCCAACCCTTGTGTACGAAACTATTTTTGTGACGATCTGATATACATCACAAAACAAAATTTTGAATTCTACATATAATGGTTTAAACTTTACTGTAAATCACTCACAAGCACTCATATTAATAATCTATAGTTTTAAAAATTCCTACACATTCTCGTAAAAAAAATTCGGTTGGGCCCATAAATGTGTGGAGTTAAATTCGGCCTATTAGTTTGGGCCTATTTAGTTTTTATTTATTTATTTGGCTGCCCTTCTCTCCTTGTATAAACCTCAAACCCTAAAACACAATACTGAGAGATTGAGGTTGAGTTAATGGCGTCTAATATGGCTAGGAACGTGGTGATATGGGACCAGGGAAGCTGTCAGATACCGAGTGGTGTTGAAGCTTCATCTGTATCAATGGCGATTCATAAGGTTCTGAGGAATTCTGGATTTCATGGTAAAATTGAGATTATCACGAGCTTCCACCGATCAAAGCTACCCGCAGACACCCTCAAAGCCATACAGACGAGTGGAATTACATACGAAGCAACCAAATTCCGTAAGCACCTCTCTCTCTCTCTCTCTAAACCCCTTCTTTAATTAGTTCTCTTTCTCAATCTCTGACTTGAGTTGAGTCTCGTGTGGTTTGAATTTGAAAACAGTGGATAAAGATGCGGCTAACTTGGTTCTGAAACTGGCTTTGTATAAATGGACAAAGCAAAATAGGATTCCAGCAAATGTATTCATGATTTCAGGGGATGGTGGGTTTCTTGAAGAGGTCAATACCTTAAAACATTTGGGATATCAGGTACACTGGTCTTATCCACCAGACTCGGTTAACGACGCGATTAGCCACTCAATCGACCCAAAGCTGTCTTGGTATTCTTTGGTTAGAGGACTTGGTTTTTGGGATCTGGTGAGTGTTGCATCATCTTGATCAAAAGCTAAGCTAAGGATTCATGAGGAAGAAAGAAGAATGAGAAATTATCTGGATTCCCAATAATAAATGAAGTAATCACGGAGAATCACACTTTAGACTGCAATATCTCGTTGTTTATATTGCAAGCTGCTTATAGGATAATTAGATTTTGCAGCTTCGGATATTGACAAATATTCTCATTTTTGTAAGGTAATTGACAAAGTTTAGTTGTTATTATCGAATCCTACATTTTACCTTAAAGTTTTTAGAAGTACTATGTAGCTAATCTAGTTTAAACATTAAGAACAACAATAGATGAAAAACAAAATAGATTAACCCCAAATCTAAAACACCATCCCCTTTGAAACCCGAAACCAGTAGATAAACTACTGAGACATGGAGATAAAAGAACAGCAAATCAAAGATGAAGAATGCATAACTGAATTGCAAAAGAATAGAAAATAGGATTTATAAATTTCTCCAAAGTGTTAAGAAAGACTAGAGATCTTCTCCCCAATTCTTAATACAGAATAGTCTCAGCAAGCAAAGCTTATGTCTCAGAAAATAAAGCTGGTTTAAAACGAAAAATGAAAAGTTGCTTCGGGTACGGGACTAGTCGATCTCGAATGAGGATCGGTCGATTCTGGATACTTTTTCTGTGTTTGCTCCATCTGCTTGCTAGTCCGATCAGTCTTCACTAAATTGGCTCCATCTGTTTTGGGTACATAATTGGTCGATCTCGAATGATGATCAGTCGATCCTCGATGCTTTTTCTGTGTTTGCTTCATCTGCTTGCTAGTCCGATCAGTCTTCACTAAATTGGCTCCATCTGTTCGGATACATGACTGGTCGATTTCGAATGAGGATCGGTTGAACATTACAAACTCTCAAAAGACCATAAATACTCTAAAAGCACACTTTGACTCAATAAAAGACTCAAAACAAACCTAAAAACTAACTATAGTTAAAACCTATAAAATACAGACACATCAATGATCCCAAAAAAAAAGTATGATCCAATAAAGTGCCTAAAATATTAGATAGAGTTGTACAACCTTGTTTTTTTATAGAAAATAATTTTTGATTATATAAATTTCTTTTGTATATGATATTTTGAGAAAATTTGATTGAAATATATTTTATAAAATCTTGGAAAAAAAGTTAATTTATTTGCTTTTCCTTTCGATGCCTTTTGTCTAATTTATAAAGTTAACTAAGAACAGGGAAAATGGCCTTGAAGATGTGAAATAATATCAGATAAAGTTCATCCATGTTAATTTGATCTGAGTCATCTAATTAAATCCCCTTTTTAATAAAAGGAAAGTACACAACATTGTTTTGGTAGACTTTATAGTTTTAATTTTATAATTTTAATAAATAGTTACAAATAGGTTATACATAGGTTATAGATTAATCCATATTTTAATTGGTTACAAGTTGATAGTTTATATATTAATTAATAAAAGGGAAGTACACAACATTGTTTTGGTAGACTTTATAATTTTAATAAATAATTACAAATAGGTTATACATAGGTTATAGATTAATCCATATTTTAATTGGTTACAAGTTGATAGTTCATATATTAATGGTAACAAATAAAACCTTAATTATAACCAAAAATCTTAAACGGGATATTCCAAATTGATAGTTCACGGATATTCCAAACTTTATTTTCGGAAGATCCCATTGTTTCCAAAGATCTACAATCACAATATTACCAATTTATTTTCCTCAGATTTTAATGATAGACCACAACGTTAACCAAGTTATTAAAGGGGATAAAAATATACTCTCAATCATAAAAAGAAAGTACACAACTTTTTTTTGTATAATAAAACGGAAGTACACAATTCTTTTTGTAGAATATATAATTTTTATAAGTTGGTTACAAAATAGATAATATATTAAATATAGTTTGGTTACAAAAAAAAAGTTATAGATAAAATCCATGAGCTATATGAAATTACGAATACACTTAAGAATATCTCAAAGAATCCTCTTAAAGATAACATTCTAATGATTTATACAAATTCCAAAAAAAAAATCTTGATTATTCCATATATTATTACACCATATATAGTGTCAGGCATAAAAATATATTGTTAGGCGTAAAAAGGAATAAAATCTTTTCAATTAATGACATTTAATCGTGATTTTCGAGATTTTATTGTAAATTTCAAAATAAAATCTGACATAACACCCTTCCAAGCTTTTAATATAAATCAATGTCTTTAAAACCGAACCGGAAAGTGAACCGGAAATCTTTCGAGTCACTGGGTCAACATGTCGGACCGATTGAATTACTGGTCAAATAGTTTATTAGTTTGATTACATTTTATGAATATAACATCTACTTTTCTATAACTATATGAACAAAACATACATAGTTAAGTATTAAACAAATAAAATTAATCTTTTAAGTGATTAGATAAAATAACTAACTGATTCTTTTATAAATAACAATATTTATTTTTAATTTGGTTTGAGTTTAAAGTGTGACCAAAATAAAATATTTTAATTTGAGACCGACAATCCGACCCGCCGGTTCAACCACCGGTTCACGGGTTTTTAGCGAGTTTTTCTTGTTTTTGCGGGTTTTATCTGTTAGGTTTTTAGAGGTTACCCGGACTAGATTACCTATCGGGTTGTGGTTGGATCGAACCGACCGGTCGGTCCGGTCCTGGTTAAAAAAACATTGGTTCAGATCTCCATTCACCAAAATATATCTCTCATATTCATACAAAAAATAATAATAATAACAATCGTTTCTCAGTTTACAATGCTAAACCGTCTTATAAATTATATCTTATTTTGAAATTATAATACAGATCAAAGGAATTTCAACCCGTGCTATAGCACGGGTCCAAATATAGTTTGTATTATTAAGACACAAGTAGTTTGACTAAGACACAAATTTGTCATGAAACTTATAGACTTTCTTCATAGGAGATTGATACAAATATATGCAAAAGATATATGGAGGCATATGGGATGCAGGACAAGAAGATGGAGGCATATGGGATGCAGATATATGCAAAAGATAATTAGGAGGAACTTCTAGCGGGCAATCTGATGGGCATGCTTGAATACATGCTAATCCCACAAGAACCATCTTCTTTGAAAACCCTTCATCTTCGTCTTTTGTTATTTGATCACCAAGAAGCCTTTTACCATTGTCCTTTTCAAGACCCTTATAGATCCAATCTGGAAAATACATTGAACTACTGTTGTTGCTGGATACAAAGTTTCTCCTTCTTGCTCCAATCATCTCAAGAACCAACATTCTGTAACTATACACAAATTACTTGTGAGAGACTCGACCATACATTCTTGAAATACTTCTGGTGCTATGTATCGGATTGTCCCTCTCGTCTCTGACATCCATAAGACACCTTCTTTACTCCCACAGAGCTTGGAGAGTCCAAAATCAGAAATCTTTGGACAAAGATCTTTTCCCAACTGTATGTTCTGTGGTTTTATGTCGAAATGCACAATCCTTATCTTGCAAGCATAGTGCAAGTACTGAAGTCCTCGTGAAACTCCAAGTGCAATCTCATGTAGTTTTTTTCAGGTCAATGGGCAATGAAGCCTCAGTCGATATAAACTTGTCCAGTGACCTATTCTCCACAAATTCATATATAATCGCTCTTTTTGATCCTTCATAGCAAAACACGAGCAAGGAAACAATATGAACATAAGATGTTCTACTCATACTCGCCACTTCATTCATGAAATCTTCACCATTTTTCTTTGAATCTTTCAAGACCTTCACTGCATCCTTGAGACCGTCACAAAAATTTCCTTCATAGACAATTCTTGGGAAAACGAGTTTGTGATTTCCTTCACTTCTCCATAGCTATACCGCTTCAATGGTACAAGTTCACCAAAATTCTCAGTTCTTGGATCTTGTAATGCTTCTATCTTGTTCAGAAAATATATATGACCATTGACACAATTAAACATGCCATACATGTAACAAGTACTAACGTTACAAATGAAATATATATATATATATATATATATATATATATCGTTAAATAAATTTGAACAACCACAAGAACAAAAAGAACCGTTCTTCCTAGGAAACTAACCTCGAGAACCCGTCAAGACAAATTGAAAGCTACCTGGAGCAGTTCCTGTTTCAGCTGAAGAAGGGACATCAAGATGATCAGAAGAACTGGTTTCAGTGCATTTCATTCCAAGCAATGCACCAGAAAACTCTTTTATCCTATTTGGATAAAACGAAAAGTTCTCCTTGCAGAAAAATTGTGTTGCAAACTTGTCGAAACTGCAAAATCCACCGGATTTTATACATTTTCTGCATGGTCTCTCATTGATCTTCAGCTTCACTTTAAATCCTTGTCTCAAGACACTTTCCAAATTCCAAGCTTCCTTTTCAGGTACAAAACCAACCGGAATGGTAACATTGGAAACCGTTTGACAAGTGCGGTAGTAATTTTCATTTCGATACACCGAACCAATCCCTCCTCCTGAACACGTAAAATTCTGAAGGTAATGGAAGTGAGGGTTGGAGTTGGAGAAAACGAGGGGATTCTTGTAATCTGGTGATTCCTCAAAGAGTTTAGGGGGAAACTTCGTTTGTGTGAATGATTGAACAGAGCAGAAGGAACGAGAATGGTCTTCTCTGACAAGTTTAAAGGTGCTGAATGTGTTGTCCATGTGAAGGACGTTGAACAAGAATGTTGGAGATATTAAAATAGGTTTTGTTTGAAACTCGGTCGCAGATAAGCTTTAGATATGGATGACCACAAGGCTCACCACGATTCTCTCCCCAGAAGGGAAATTTTGCTGTGATGTTTCCAGACTCGAGCACAGAGTCGCATGACAAGAGAGCTCGGTTGCTTAGGATACAAGGAAGGTTAAGGAACAAAAATATGACTATTATCACCAAACTAAACCCTAATAATGCTGGAGAATTCATATATTTTCAGAAGTATATTTCGTTTCTATATGCTCAGCGAAATCGATAAGAATAGCAAAGCTATCGAGAAAAATCTCCAAAAGAAATTGAAGTCAAGAAGCAGAAATGTCTCTGTTTCACACACTTGGGTTATGGACTTTGGATTAGTTTCCATTGAAGCCCACGACCAATTAGTCTGAATGAATTGTCAAGTTTGTTGTTAGTTGTTATAATTAAATTTCGATTAGATGCCAAGAGATATGTTTTATCTTACTTGTAACACATTAAGAAAGATTTAAGCTCTGTAAGTTTCAACCAAGTAAAACATTTAAATTTAAGTCCAGCTTAAAACTTGTATCTTCAAAGGTAAATTTTATATACTGAGTGAACTCTTTTATGTATCTGTCTAGTAAATAAACTCAATGGCAAAGTTTTTCTTTTTTTTTTAGAAAAAAAAAAAAAAAAAAGGAGAGAAAAAACAAGTACAGAGGAGACTTTGAGAAGTTAAAGGACCAAGTCAAGAATGAAAGAGACAAATACAAATCAGATAAGTATTGGAAAGCCTTTATTTACTAGTCTTTGTGGAGAATCTTGTTAACGTATAAGAAAGATTCATTTATAAACCACGTAAATATTTGGATAATTAAGTCACGTAAATAGTGTATCGTAGCTTTCGGAAAAGTCAAGTAAATAATATTTCGTAGCTTTCGGGTTTTACTAAGACTTAAGAGCAGACCAATTAAACATATTGTTCACTGAAGTTGAATTGGAAGGCCATGATTTCTAAACAACTTAACTTATAGAAATAACCCCGTAGATATCAAAAATCTTGGGCAAATGTAAGATATCTAATTAGTTGCATGAAAAACAAGAAGACAATTTATGTAGCCATGCACAGATATATACATAGTGTATCATATAAATACCTCAGAGTCGTTTGAATTCTCTTCTGAGAGCGAAGAAGATTCTGGAAGAGGTTCTGCAGAAAGATGTAAAGAAGGCTTAGGAGGGACTTCAAGAGCATCCAAACTTCCTTCGATCATCTCAACAACTCTGTTCATCGGTGGACGATTTAATGGACATGGTTGTATACACCAGAGACCAACCAGCGTCATCTTCTTTGCAGTCTCTTTCTCCTCTCTAGATATATCATCACCAAATTTCCATGTATGATCTCCCTTCTCAAGATCCTTGTAGATCCAATCTGGAAAGTAAGCCGAACTTGAGTTGGAACCTGCTGTTTCTTTGTTCTTTGCTCCGATCATCTCGAGGACCAACATTCCATAGCTATAAACATCAGACTTGTGAGAGACTCTGCCATACATTCCTGAAAACACCTCCGGTGCAATGTAACCTATAGTTCCTCTCGCCTCTAGCAAGGACAAGATGCTTTCTCTTTTTTCGCAGAGTTTGGCCAGGCCAAAATCGGAGACTTTAGGGCATAGATTATCATCTAACAGTATGTTTTGAGGTTTGATGTCAAAATGCACAATCCTTGTTTTGCAGCCATGGTGCAAGTATTCAAGCCCCCGAGCAACACCTAGCGCGATTCTGTATATGGTACTCACATCCAGATTCAGTGACTTGTTTTTAGAGAGGAATTGATCAAGAGACCCATTCTCTAGAAACTCATACACAATTGCTCTTTTGGAACCTTCATAGCAAAAACCAAGCAAAGAAACAATGTTAACATGTGATGTCTGGCTCATGCTTGCCACTTCGTTGATGAAATCTTCACCATTACTCTTGAAATCTTTCAATATTTTCACTGCAACCTTACGGCCATCGCAGAGGTTTCCTCCATAGACAGTTCCAAATCCTCCTTTCCCAACCGTGTGTGAAAATGATTTGGTAATTTTCCTTACTTCTGCATAACTGTACTGTTTCAGTTGTATTAATGCCTTTAGGTTATGGTCTCTTGATCTTAGAGGAAGTGAAGTTTCTCTCTTTCGGATAATGTAACAGAGCAAACACCCGGTAATAAGAGTAGCCCCCAATAATCCACAACTGAATCCGATGCCTAGAGACAAAACAATAAGACGTACAAGACCGTCGTTACTTTTTCTCTGTTACTAATTAGGTATGTTCTACTGAATTAGTTTCCTTGAAAACTTTAAAGCAAAAAGAATATAACATATACCTATTTTCGCCTTTTTGGAGAGACCTGCATGAATAAAATACCATGATAAAATGTCAGTTCAAACTAATGGGAATATATATGATATGAATGGTCATCAGAAAGAAAAGTATATAATAATTCTGGAAGAACCATTACCCATATTTCCACAAGTATGCTTGTAAGGCTCATTTATACAATAGCAAACGAATTCTCTCGAGTGCTGATTATATCCACAAGAACCCTTTGAGTTTACGCAACGGGAACAATCACTGTTGAATCTAACCTCGAAACCCTTACCAAGAGCCTTCGTTATAGTCTCCGTACTCTGATTTATCTCTGCTGTTTTCAAGGCAGATCGAGAAACTGGAATTTCGATGGTCTTTTTGCAGGATAACCTAAACGCGTTTGCTCTAGCCGACTCCTGTGAAGATGAGATCTCTTTTCTCACAAAGTAAAATTTCTCATCAGTATCATCCCCACACGGCAGTTGACTAATGTGATCACCAGGAGGATAATCTACACTTGGAACAGGGCAGTCGTAGAAAAGAGTTAGCAGTTCAGTGTCGTTAGAAAATGGAAGAGCATCTTGGTCGATTGGTGCGCTCTCAGAGTCGTGGGGACAAAGATTGTTGAGATAATCCTTTCTGGTAAGTCTTATTATACTAGTCTCATAGTTCATCTCAAGGATTTGGAACTTAACCGAGGATATATTGAACTCTGCGAAAGCTCCGCTACAGTTGACCTCGAAATCCGGGTGACCGCACTCTTCTCTATCAGCTGTCCAAAATGGATAATAGAGATCTGTCTGATTGCCGCATTTAAACCCAGGAGCGCAGTTTATGTGACGCTCATCAACTGATAAAACACTCGTGGGGATCACAAAGAACGTCCATATGATTGTATATGACAAAGAAGATTTTGTTAGAGACAGAGAAAAATTGATCATGGCGATCTCCTCTGTTTTTTTTTGGAAATTAAGAACTATGAAAATGAAGAAAAAAAATTTACTAACTCAAGTCCAGGTCAAGATGGATAGTTGAACTTTTTTTTTTGTAATTAGATTAAAAAAATAAATGTCAATATTTTCATAAATAGAGTATTGCTATTACCTAAAAAGACTTCTTCTATCTCATCACTGGAGTTATTGGACATCAGAAACTTCACAACAACACCCCCAACGATAAACGTCTTCTACACGGCCATCAATAGGGAGAAGACTTGGTCAGACTTAAGGATTAAAGAAAATAAATACAGTATCTATTATTTTCTTCTTTTTACTAGGACTCGTATACAGCGATGTTGATGTGAAGTATATAAAAGAAAAAATTAGATTTAAAATTATATATTATGAAATTATTTGAAATGTAATAGAATAGTTTGAATATATTAATTAACTGTTATTAAAAACACAACCATCAAAATGAAAACTTATAATAAAAATTATTATTTAGAATTGACGCAACTTTGCAAAACATATTGTTTAAAGTATTATAAATATCATACATTTTTATGAAAAATTATGGTAAAAACTACAATTAAAAAAATTATTGTGAAAAAGTGATCCTATTGAGAATATTGAACTAATGTTGTAATGAGTAAATATAAATTTCTATTAAATCACTATAATTGAAAATATGTTTAATAATGAGTGAAGCTGTATCAACGAAAAATTAAAATTAAAATACACAACTCTTAAAACCAAAATAAAATAAATTTTAAATATTAAAATAGTTTTTAACAAAAAGTAACGATAAATAGATGTAACTGTAAATTCTATATTAAGTTTTCTTAAATTTCTATATTACTAAAATCATTTCTAAAATTTTAGTTAGATTATAGAATAACATTGAGTATTAAATATTAATATTTAAATTATTTAGTTCAACATAAAATGAAAAATTTGTTTCAACGATTAATGGTTTATTAGTTATTGATGAAGAGATAAATATATAAAGAGTTCAAAATATATGACTATTTAAATAGACACACCAATTAAAAAGAAAAAGTTATGATGAAAAAATATGAATAAAATATAATGAAAAGACACAACTCTACACTGAAGAAATACAGTTGTTTGAGTTTTTAAAAAAATAAATAAAACCATTTTTTTAACAAAAAGGTACGAAAAGTCGCAAATGTTGTTTTCATTTATTCAGATTGTTATTATTATATTTAAATATTTTTAAAAAAATTAACGAAATGGTACGATAAATAGACGCAACTGTAAATTCTATATTAAGTTGTATTAAATTTCTCTATTACTATAATCATTTCTAAAATTTTAGTTATATTATAAAATAATGTTGAATATTATATATTAATATTCAGTTATTTAGATTCAACATAAAATAGAAAATTTGTTTCAACGAATCAACGAACTTATTAGTTAGTGATGAAGAGATAAATATAAAGAGAGTTCAAAAAGTATGACTATTTAAATAGACACATATTAGAACGAAAATTTGTGATGAAAAATGTAAATAAAATATAGTGAAAAGACATAACTCTACAATGAAAAGATACAACCAGTTGAATTAAAAATAACAAATAAAAACAATTTTTTACGAGAAATGACAACTATTGTGTTTGCACTTGATTTATACCTACAAACTCATATAAACTGCTTTTAAATAGAAGACATCTTTATTACCATATTCAAAAGTCAAATCCAAAATCTCACTATATAATACTTCTAACTCTTGGGAAAAAAGTATTTTCATAAAATTTTTATATATAAAATTAACTAAAAGTTGTAAATTAGATTCATCATTCCAAAAGTCTTTTGTTAAATAAAGAATTAGAGAAATTTATTTATTTTTAAAAGAATGAATGCTAGAGAATAATTTAGAGAGCTGTAAAAACCGTAGAGATTGAAATTTTATATTATTTTGTGTCATGGCAAAAAAAAAGATACAAATATTATAATAGACACAACTCTACAATGAACAGTTGCAACTTTACAAAAAAAACTGTTACAATGAACAATCATAACTTTTTGTAAAACATACAATTTAAATTTTCTACAGTTTATTTTAGAAAATTATCCAAAAGAGACGATTGAAAAAACACAACTTATGGTGGCATTTATTCGGATTGCTATTATATATAGGTATTTTTGTTAATTTTTTATATATAAAATTAACTAAAAATTGTAAATCAGATTCATCATTCCAAAAAACTTTTATTAAATCAAGAATTGGAGAAATTTCTTTACTTTTAAAAGAATGAATGTTAGAAAATAATTTAGAGATCTGTAAAAACTGTTGAGATTGAAATTTTATGTTATTTGTGTCATGGTAAAAAAATAAAAACAGTTCAAACAGACAAATATATATAGATTTCAGAATATACAAATATTCGAATAGACACAACTCTAAAATGAACAGTTGCAACTTTACAAAAAGACTGTTACAATGAACAATCGCAACTTTTTGTAAAACATACAATTTAGATTTTCTACTGATTTTCTTGAAAATTTATCTAAAAAATACGATTAAAATATCACAACTTTTAGTGGCGTTTATTCGGATTGCTATTATATATAGATTATGGATAATCTATCTGAGATTAATAATTCTCACTATTCAAAGTTTTTGTAACAAGTTTCTCATAAAAGTATGTGTGGTTGCTATACCCTCTATTTGCTTATTTTTTTTTCCTTTTTTGAATGGGATTTGGTCATTTGGATAATCTAATTGACAAAATTTGTTATTTTTTAGGGAACATTAAAGATCCAAATAATATTACAAATTATGAACTTAATATAGGATTAGGGAAAATTGGAAATAAATGATATTTTTCCAAACTTTTGTCCATCTACACTTTATTTCCAAAAGTTTGGTTATATAGATTTTAATATGTTTTTTAATCCAGTTTTACCCTCATTTTATTTGTTGTATTTTTAAAAGAGTGTTAAAAAAGGAGACTTTATAGACTGAAGAAAAATATGTTTTTAGTCCGCGTAGCTTCTCAGCAGAAGCATCACATCACCGACAGGTCCGACACTAATCCATCCACCGCTCTATTGAGATGTTTCATCGTTACTACTCTGTATATTTCTTTTGTACCTTTTTCTTTTGGTCGTCAATTTTCTCTTCTCTTCCACAGCAAAACAAAAAATTTGCCGTATATATATATATATATATTTGAACATATCTAAACAATAAATACAGAATCGTAATCATAAACTAAATTGTTTAAAAAATATTCACTTTCTTTATTTAATTTATTTTCTTTCTGTTTCTATGGTATTCTAATTTTTACATATTATTTATAAATTTTAAAATGTCTATGATATATCTACTATTTCTTTTAGTATATAAGGTAAAATATGGAAATATGTTCTGAATTGATGTAGAATGAAAAAAAATATAGAATACATATTCTTAATTTTGTAGAAAGATTCTAAAGTTTTTAGAACAAATTCTACTCTAAACTTCATATAACATGTACAAACTGTAGAATGAATAATCTAAGGGGGAGTTATTGGTTTAGGATTTAGAAAGAATTTTAATGACTTTAAAAGTTATGTAAAATATGTTGTTATTCAATCAAGACTTTTTAAAACTCTTTAAAAATTTGGTGTTATTGGTTGTGGATTTGTAAAAAGTTATCTAAAATCTTGATAAATCTAGTGTTATTGGATTAAGAGTCTTATAAAGTCATTAAATGTTTTATGTTATTCAATTAAAACAAAAGAATCATGGATTGTTAATGAATTCAAATTTTGTGTTATTGATTTAGGATTTTATAACTTTTCCTTCATAACAAAAGTCATGAAAACTCTTTCATCAAATAGAAAGATTTTGAAAGATTTTATGAAATATTTTACAAGATTAGGAAACACAAATCAGCAAGATTTAAAATAAATTCCTAAACAATCTCTTATAGAATCCTTCATTTTTACTTTCTAATTTTCTATGATTTTAAAAATCAGCAAGATTTTTAAAAATACAAAATCATTAAAATTCTTTATAAATCCTAAACCAATACCTCCCCCTAAGTGTTTTTTTTTCAAAAAAATAAATAAATAATCTAAGTGTTTGAGAACTTGAAAAAATTGTAGAAAGTCTTTTATGAACAACTTAGACAAAAAAAATCATCAATTTACAAATTAATTTTTAACACCCAAATTTTTTTTTCAAATTCTTTTTTACACAATTATATACTAACATGAGTTTTTTATTTGTTTTTCGGTTTAAATTTCTAAAAACTTCACTATATCTATTAGTAAGGGTATTTTCATCACAATTTTTAACTTTTAAAAAAATTGTATATGGACAAAGGTTTAGAAAAACCTCCATTTATTTCCAATTTTATCTTCGGATTATCTTATTATATAAAGTTGGGTTTTGAAAGTTAGCCATTAATAAGATTTTGACATGTGTCATGTTAAATATAAACCATAGTCTAATATGGGCTATAACCGTCCATTCTAAACATACGTTGAGTAGTATGATTGTTAAGTTAAACTATCATGATATATTAAATCGTCCAATCTAAACTATAATCTAATATGGTCCAAAATTGTTCATTCTAAACTATAGTTTAATATGGCCCAAAACCATCGCATCTATAATCTAAATTCATCCTTTGGCCATGTACCATTGATGTACAATTTTTTTTTGGTAGATTCAAGTCATTAAATTGGTTGAGATAGTAATTACAATCTTATTTATTGGTATTGATATATTGTCTCCTATATCGTACTATATTAATTGAGAAGTACAAATATGAAACTAACCTTAAAATGTGTAAAAAAATTACATTCAATTGTCATTAGAAAAACTCAATTAAAATTAATTAATTAATTAATTAAATATAATTAATTAAAACGAAAGTTAGGGACACATAAAATAAAAGAAATTGTAGAAAATTAGAAAAAGAATCTATTAGAATTAGAACTAATTCGTACTTAAAAAAATTAACAACTAAAATTCTAAAAATCTAATCGAATAAAGTCTATATAACCACAAATTTTATCAAAAAATATTTCCAGCACAGGTTAAAATTTTTTATCAAAAATCTAATCAAATAAAATATATGACAGGTCCGTTTAACGGTTTAGATTTTAAACATTAATAAAATGAAAAATAAAAAATATAGATATAGTATCTTATCTATTTAAAAAATTATATTATTTTTAGCCACACTGTTCTAGATAAAAAAATTCATAGGTCTCAAAGACGAGGTTGTGAAAAAAATAGATCATCATAATATAAATATAGGTATTTACAAATTTTCATAAAAAAAAGTTCAGCCCGCAGATTCCTGCGAGTTAATACCTATATTTATATTCTGATGATATATTTTTTTCACAACCTCATCTTTGAGACCTATGAATTTTTTTATCTAGATGTAAAAGATAAATGTATAGATGATGACTTTGCTCCACTATGTATCTCTATCCTAAAGTTATAATTTTCTATCTTCTACGGAGGACTCTATGAAGTTGGACGGAGAACTTCATCGGTATACCATTTGGGTACCTTTACACGATGCAACATAATTCACAATATGTGTTTCATCTCCATAGAATCAGTTTATTTTAAACAAATTTGTTATCAACTCTATATTGCGTATTTTACATATACATATATAATATATTATATTATTTTTTTAGGAATATAATTAATTATATATCTTTATGAAAGATACTCTATTTATTTATAGTCCCTTGATGGATGCAATGACTCGTAAAACTTTGTGATTTTATTATAATCAAAACTGGCTTTGTCTTTGGACCGTAAACTCACTGGTTGAGTTTTATTTATTTGTTAATAAAAATTGGAAGTGATATTAATGTCATGGTTTGCTAAATGCAATTATGCAAATGCAATTATACCCATGACATGGACACGACCCACATGCTCCTCCCACACTTCAATATATTATTTATAGATTTGTTGTCATTAATGTCATGTTACTTTTGATGATAATGGAATTATTATGTAGTAAGTATATAAAGATTTATTAAAATTTATATTCGGAAAAAAGGGGTAAGCTTTTCTTAGGCCATTATTAACGCAACAACACCTGATATGTTCTTAAGGGAAAAAATAATAAATATAATCAAAATTGGGCTAAGATCAATTTTTTTGATCTTAAATAAGAACTGATTTAAGCCCAGTTCTCGGTTACGTGTCATCACGGTATTTGTCGGCTTTTTTTAGGGTATGAGACAATATTTTCATTTATCTTCTTCTTCCCCATCGCGGCTAGGGTTTGGCGATAGAAAGGGAGAAAACGGCGAGAGCTTCATTTCCTTCATCCTCGCCGTTTAAACACGAAATTCTTCCGAATAAAACACCCAAAAACACCCAAATCGAGAGCTCAAGTCAGTTGAAATCCATCTTTGCAAAGGTTTCCCGAGGAATCCGTTTAACTTCCGGCGGATCGATCTTTGATATGTCCGGCAAACCGAAATCTTCTTCCTGATCCGTTGTGTCGTCGTCTCTTTCTCTGGCGAAGATCATATCCGGCGAATATACAGGTAGTCCCGTCGTTTAGTCATTGTTTGTGGGATGTTTCATCGATTTAGGGCAAAATTGAAATATGTGAATTAGGTTTTGGTTAAGTTAGAAGGTATAGGGTTTGTCTCATTTGTTAATTTACGGTTTTGATTAATCAGTCATGGATTCTACTGAGCTTATGATTAATCAATTTAGGGTTTCTTATGAATGAAATCCGACTTTTCTTATTACGGTTTTGAAATCGATGACTGATTAAGTTTATTTGTTTTTGCTTTGTTTCGGAGGCTTTTTAGGTGAGGCTATCCAGGGGAAATTAAATCAAGGATCATCAACAAACCGTGATGTGTGGTTGTTTTTATTTGTTTTCGTGATGATTTGTTTGGATTTTTGTGAACCCGTGATGTTGCTATGTACTCGTGAATGAACATGTGATGGTTGCTTAGTCTTTGCCTTCTTTGGATTTCAGTTTCATCACAAGTATATATGTAGATGTGTCAAACATTAGCTCCTTCCACCAAAACATATGCTCTCTACAACAACAAAGATTTCTTTCTCTCATATATACAAGAAAAAGTGTTGGTCCTCTCAAACATTTGATTCTCTACAACAAAGTTTTCATTTCGAAAAATAAAATATTTCATTTCCTTCTTACCCAAAACAAATAATTCTTTCTCTTCTTTATTGCTATGGCATCTTCTTCCAACAATTTTCACTATCATTATGATCCAAATAATGATAGTATGAACCAATTTTTCCAAGAGCAATTTAATAATCAATTTGAAGCTGCTGAAGAGGAAATTCCAGGGGAAAAGAATACACGTACTTATATCGAAAGAAAACGGGAAGAAGGCCACGAACGTTTGTGGAACGATTATTTTAGTGATAATCCGACTTACACGACGAAGCAATTTTGCCGAAGGTTTCGCATGAACAAACCATTGTTCTTGCGTATTGTCAATCGTCTCAGTGAAGAAGTTCCATATTTTAAACCAAAAAAGGATGCAATTTTCCGGAATGGTTTCTCACCGCTACAACAATGTACTGCAGCAATGCGACTACTAGCATATGGGACTGGGGCGGACTCGGTTGACGAATATTTACGTATGTCTCAATCGACTTCTCGTAAATGTTTGGAACATTTCGTCGTAGGAATAGTTGACTTGTTTGGCGCTGAGTACCTACGCCGACCCACACAAGCGGATCTTCAAAGGCTACTCTATTACGGAGAACTGCGGGGTTTTCCCGGGATGGTTGGGAGCATCGACTGTATGCATTGGAAGTGGAAAAATTGCCCAACCGCCTGGAAAGGAATGTACTCAAGAGGCACCGGTAAACCGACAATAGTTTTGGAGGCGGTAGCTTCACAAGATCTCTGGATATGGCACGCATTTTTTGGAGCTCCAGGTACTTGTAACGATTTAAATGTTCTTGATCAATCACCAGTATTTAATGACATTATTTACGGTCGAGCTCCCGAAGTTTCGTACTATGTCAACGGAAATGAATATAATTTGGCTTACTATCTGACGGATGGTATTTACCCGGAATGGGCGACATTTGTTAAATCCATCCCACAACCACAACATCCGAAACATCGTTTGTTTGCGGAAAAACAAGAAGGTGCACGAAAAGATGTTGAGCGTGCATTTGGAGTCGTGCAATCTAGATTCGCCATGATTAAAAATCCATCTCTTTTATGGTCAAAGGGTAAGATTGCGTATATTATGAGAGCATGTCTCATACTCCATAATATGATTGTCGAGGATGAACGAGATTCATACACACTCTATGACGCACATGAATTTCAACAAGAAGATGGAACCGGAATTAGTCCGGATCTTTCGTTTTCAGTAAATATGTCTACAAATCTTGAGGGTTTAGGTGATGGTCATACAATAGTTCGTGATCGACAAGCACATCAGAAATTAAAGGAGGATTTGATAGAGCATATATGGAATAAATTTGGTAATATGTAATATGTTAGTTTTTTTGTTTACAATATTATTTTCAATTTTATAAGTAAGTAATTTAAATGTTATTTTTAAATTTTTTATAATTTGTAAAATGTTTATGAATATTATATTATTAAATCTTATGATCTTAAACATGTTCTCCCAATAACTAGCTTTTTATCAAAAAATCTTAATTACTGATCTTACATTATTTCTCTATATATTTATTCTAAGAACACCATAATTAGTTCCCCCATTTTTTTTACCTATGATCTTACCAACTGATCTTAGAATATTTTCACTATATATTTAATCTAAGAACACAAAAAATAGTTCTCCCATTAATAATGCCCTTATGGTTGTTGGTGCTGAAGAATGTCTTTTTCTCTTTTCCATTGCGAGAGAGAATTTTTAGTGTAAAAATTATGAGAATTTTTTTGGTTAAAACAAAACGCGCGAAATCCGGTGATTAGTTTTACTGTATTAAAAAACATCTGGCCACAACGCTCTCCCTCTTTTGTGTTCTTCTTCTGATGGAAATTAGTATTAATCAAAGTCAATTAATTAGGGTCACCATCACACACACACACACAAAATAAAATAGAAAGATCAATTTTTTCCTTTTTTGGGTTTAAGTAATTACCAATTTGTTTCTTTTTTTAATCATCTTTTTGAACATTTCTTTTTTTCTCCATTCCTTTTTTTTTAATCTTTCCTCTAGATTACCATTTTTCAAAGAAGTTTTCTGGATGATCTTTCCATGTAATGTTTTTAATTTTTGGTCAATCTATATATACATTTTTTAAGTACATTTTGGGTTCTACCCTTTTAGTTTTACTTATTTAAAACTTATTTACAATATTGATCCTAAAAAAATTACACAAAAGAACTATAACCAAAACCGAAAATTCCTAAAATATCTTTACAACAATATTCTGTTTTCCTTTAATCATTTTATTAAAACCGAAATTATCATATTAAGAACCATATTAATAACCAAAATCATAGACTTCCCTAAAACAATGGTAACAATTATTCATTCTACTTATAAATCCTAAATAGAACAAATTTTCGGATCATTGAATCAAAAATTAAATCAACAATACATTAAAATAGGAAACAATAGTAACAAATTTGAGCTTTTAATGCTATCAATAACAATAAATATGGTATTAAAACATACAAAACTAAATGGAAACTAAATTAAACATTAAATATCTAATCAATATTTTCAATATTTCTAACTTGCTCGCCAAGATTTATTCTCCTAACCATGACTACCTCTATAAATAACCTGTAAATGGAACAACTATTGTTATCATCGTAGCAATACAGAGTTCACATTTTCTTATCATTAAAACATTTTCTTTCTTTTAGTGTTGATTTTTTAAAAAAAAATTTCCAGTTTGTATAAAATATATGTTTACCATATGTGAACAAGATGATGAATACAAAAATAGAGAATCATTAGTTTTTGGGGTTTTTTTTAATTATGTTTATGTTTCTATTTATCATTCTCATTGATTATTTTCGATTTAATTCTCTTTTTGTTTTTTTGTAATAATCATACTAATTATTAATCTTTTTTTTGGTAAGAATTATAATTCTTAATCCTGAGTAACGTTGATTTCAATTGGGTTTTGATTTTATTTTCTGTAACAATTATAATTCTTAATCTTAATCATTATCTTACATGGGTATACTGCTGGACAAATTTTATATAAATTTTATTTCTAATTTAATATAAGAATTTGTATAAAAGTTTTAAATAAATATTTGTAAACATATAAGTGAGTGTGAAACAAAATTTACAAGTGTTTAATTCAATTCTTAGTCAAATTGTTTAATTATACCATATAATATTTTAAAACTTAAAAATAAATACTTATTAATATACAAGGTTATTGTATAGCGGGACGGGTTTGACATTAATATAAATTTAAAATTTCATTAACTCACTTGGCTTGGTTTGATCCTAGAATATTGATATTATATTTTTTTTGAAAGTTAACATATATTAAGATTATGGTCCATTTTACGATACCTAATAATAAATATCTATATATACATTTTCCAAGTACATTTAGCAAATAAATCCTAGAGTTGCCACATATTTACAAGACTGCCATTGTATTTAATATTTAATATAAAATGTTTAACAACCAAAATTTATCTTTAACAGAAATCCATAGATTAACTCTATATTTACATAATTAATTGAATGTAAAATCTCCTAGATGAGATTTCGGCTCTTCTTTCTCTTTTACAATTCGATTTTTAGAAACAAACTAATTGATTAGACTTAATATCTTTCCAAAACAGATTTTACGAGATAGAGTGGGTAATTTGAAGACACAACATAGTTAATCATGTACTACAACATAGTTAATATTTTCTTTGTACTCCAAAACAGATTTTACGAGATAGAGTGGGTAATTTAAAATCTACATTTTGCTTTGTACTCCACACGAATATATTAATATAGTTAATCAAACAAAAGATAGAGTGGGTAATTGGAAGTTATGTGCTTTAAAAGGATTATCTAAAATTGAGTTATATGAAATCCATCGGTATAATTTTCTTTTCAAGAGAAACTTAACACTTATATCATTTTTAGATTAATATTATTTTATCAAAATTCCTATATAATATTTTATTTCTTTACCTTTTTTATATTTTAACACCATATCAAAAAAATATATATGATTATTTCTATATATGTTTAAACTTACTAAAAATTAAAATACTATGAATCTTTAGATTTATAAAGGTTAAAAATCTCATAAAATGGGCTTTATTTTAAAACGGGTTATAGTAACATTAGTATAAATTTAAAATATTTTTAATCAAATGCTAGAACATGGGTTGAATTTTAATTTATTATTTTGTTAACACCATCAATATTAGGATATTAGTCATCTAATTAAATTAATTAAATTATGATTATGTAAGCAAAAAAAATTGTCTCGGGGTATACCGGTAAACCTCAAACATAGTAATTATAAATTAACCAATATATAAATCTATATATACATTTTTGAAGACATTTAGCAAATAAATCTTGAAGTTGGAACTTATTTACAATCATGCCATTAACATTAAATATTTATATTTTATAATTTACAATTTATTAAATTATGATAAGGTTTCTGATTTTTCTAAACAACTACTCCCTCTGTCTCACAAAAATTGATGTTTTGGGATATTTTTTTGTCTCACAAAGATTGATGTATTGTAAACTTCAAGAAGTAATCATTGAAAATATTTAAATTTTGAAATTGTTATTGGTTTATATTTTCTCTCTCTACCAAAAAGTAATTATAAATTAATTTACAAACATAAACTAAATTTTTTTTAATATGTGTGAAAGTGTCAAAACATCAATCTTTATGAGACAGAGGGAGTATTTGCATTAAATACTAATTTGATAATTAATTAAATAAATATAACTTTCCTTAAACTTAAAAAAAAATTCTTCCTAATCAAAGTAATAATATTTTTGCGGGTTAAAGTCATTAAATCTGTTGCGGGTCAGACCTTACATGGCGGTTAACATATATCATTGTTTTACCATTAAACAAAACTAGAAGAATTGAATTAGTAAAATGTTCACATATCCTAATCCCGTAAACTCAAGCAGGACATATGGATGCAGACTATATACTCCCATGGGTTTTGTAGGATAATTTTTTTGCAGGTTAAAGTCATTAAATCTGTTCCAGAACCGATATGACATTATGGGTTTGAAATAACACTAAAAATATTAATTTATTTTATATATTATAGATTTTTAAGTCACAAAATAATTAACCATCCTACGAAATCCGCGAAAGTATATACATGTCCACAACCGTTTCAATACATACATTTTATTAATTTTTAATGGTATAAATCTTTTAACTTATAATATATTTAAAACATAACTAATATTAATCATAATTTTTTCAAAAATAAATGTACATATAGTTACTAAAATATTTAAATGTTTTAGAAATAGAATAAAAACAAAAATAGTCCCCGGGTTTAAACCTAATATATATATATAGCTAACCACTGGAAGTCGCTAAAAAAAAAAAAAAAAAAAAAAAACTGAGACATTTATCTCTCAGGAGACGTACCAACCAAAGTTTTAGTTTTTTTTCAGTCTCACTGAAATGGCGTCAATTTCATCCTTTGGTTACCTCCCTCAATCCACACCGCTCACCGGAGCTTCCTCCACCACCGTAGGACGCCATACCCATCTCATTGTTTCTTCTTCGCCTTCTTCTTCCTTTAGTCACTGAAATCTCTCGTTTTTTAATTTCCTCAGAGATGCCGGACGACTGTGGCTGCACGATTAGCTGACCAATCAGATGAATTATCTCCTCTTCGCTCTACCAGTTCGATTCTGCAATCTTTAATTTTCTGTTGATATTGAATTGCCTCCTAAGTAGTAGTGAATTGATTTGTGTTTAGAAAACAAAAACAGGTGGGAATTGTGGGTGTGCTCATATCACTGGAGAGTTTGATCGCAGAAAAGTCTTGGTTTCTTCTGTTGGTTTCTTGATTGGAGCCTTTACATACGATGCTAAAGATGGAGACTTTGCAGCAGCTTCCCAATTCGCTGACAGTAAGAACTTTCAATTCTCATTTTTTTTTTGGAGGGCAGAGTCTGAGTTGAGTAGTTTCTTTGTGTCTTTTGGAGTTTGGAATTTTCAACTGTTTGGTTGCTCTGAGAGGCTTTTCACTGTTAGAAAGAAAAATGTTCTCTTTGGTTGCTTGACAGCTTTTTGAATATTTTCATATTGATTGTTGAATACATCGATGTCTCCTTTTTTATGAATCCACATTCTTTTGGGTATATGTCTGAACTCACAGTGCCAGCGCTTAAAGGAAAAGATTATGGCAAAACAAAAATGAAGTATCCGGATTATACAGAAACTCAGTCTGGTCTTCAGTATAAGGTCACCCCTCATTTAGTGCCAAATCCTTTTATAATTTAGACTATGTTGTGGACTTTTAAACTTGGAGATTTGAAATATAAGTGCAGGATTTGCGAGTAGGAACTGGGCCTACAGCAAAGAAGGGTGACAAAGTTGTGGTAAGGAATATCTATGGTATTGTATCCTTTGGTCTCAGGTTTATCTAGAAGTTTCCAATGGTTAGAGAATTTGTAGTTTGCATATAATGTTTCAAAGTCCAGAAATTTGCTAGTAGTTATTAAATGGTTGAGCTGGGCATGTCAGGTTGACTGGGATGGTTACACAATAGGTTACTATGGCCGCATATTTGAAGCTCGTAATAAAACAAAAGGGGGTTCTTTTGAGGTATGTACTCGTTTTTGGCTCTTTTCTGTTTCATTAGCAACAAATGATTCAGTTCTTAACATGTGTGTTCTATTTGTATATCTGTAGGGGGACGATAAGGAATTTTTCAAATTTACCTTGGGATCGAATGAGGTGTGTGCAAATTCTAAGTTCTTCTAGTTACTATGCTGGTTGTACCAGTTTAAAGCATGGACTCTATTGTTGAAGGTATCAATTGTTTGTTTTTGGGATGCTGCATGATTTTAATGTTCCAGGTGATACCTGCTTTTGAGGAGGCTGTCTCTGGGATGGCTCTCGGTGGTGTCAGAAGGTTCAATATCTTTCTAGTATCTTTCTCACTCTACATATCCTCCATATGATTTTCATTGGGAAGTTCATTTAGTAAACAGAAACTTACCTCCTTGGATCAGTGGAGAAGAAGAGATGTCAAGTGTCACACAAGTGAGCTGATGTTTAGAATAAATCAGTGTAATTAATCATTTAGATTGGTATTGCAGGATAATTGTACCGCCAGAACTAGGATACCCGGATAATGACTACAACAAGAGTGGGCCTAGGCCGATGACTTTCTCTGTGAGCCATTGTGTTTGTTTCATGTCTATATGTATAACAATATAAGAAAGACAAAAAATTTAAACGTTCTCTTTTATGTTGCGCAGGGACAACGTGCATTAGATTTTGTGCTGAGGAACCAAGGTCTCATAGACAAGACACTTCTCTTTGATGTTGAACTCCTCAAAATTGTACCGAACTGATACATCAACTGTCTCCTACACTCACGTACATAGATATAAATTTATGATGTGTATACTTTTATCGGCACAGTTGTGTAAATTGAGCTCTGTTTATATCATATAAATGTTGGATGCCAGCTTTAAGGATCTGTACTGAAGTGTCCTTATAAGATATTCAATTAAATAGTCCAGAGAATGCGTTAAAGTTTTTAAAGCATGGACTAAAAATTTCATCTTTACTTCAGTTCAGTGTATATAACACTAAAATAAAATCAGTTTTGATTTTGATTCCAATAGAGAAGTAGTTGTGTATTGGATTGTACTTTTACAAATAAGTTTTGAGGTGACGTTATAATTCTTCTAGCTGTTATTAAATCTTCCTTTTGATTGAAGAAATTGTATAGCAATTTACTTTGCAAACATAGTTTTTCCCTACTCGTATAACCTTATAGGGTTTAGACTTCAGATAATGATAATCCCTAACATAGATTAGTTATTATTACACTTCATAAATTTTCTCGATATATAAAATATGAACACAAAATAGTGTTTGCTTCTGTTGTTTTGACTTTTGTTGAGTTAAGCAAATATGGGTAATGGGTTCGATGTCAGAGTCATCATTAATGGAGACAGCAGAAAGACAAGAAAAAGAACCAAGTTGGAGTGACGCATTGTAGAAAGCCCTTAGGTGAGAGTTGTGTCTTTCTAAGTACAACACCGAGCGAGATGGTTATACAATGAATCAACGTATGCTTTTTTTATGTATGAAATCCAGACCTGAACATGAGTCCTTCCTCTCTTGAATTGAATCGAACGTTTTAAACTGTGGGCATAATGGGACTCCACGTGCAATAAATGCAGGTCCTATATCTACCACTTACCAGCTAGCCCCCGTCTATTTAATATCCAACTTCCCATTTTAAGCTACTGCATTTATACACTTCTCTAACTAATCCTCAAACATCATTTTCTGCTTTCGGATTTTGTTTTATTGATTCAACTATATTATTAAGTTCCCTTTATTGTTCTTTAAGCTCTCTTGTTGTTTTTTGTCATTCTAAAGATTCCCAAGTTCTATGGTTTTGTGAGCCAAAGATAGATTATGGTTGCTTCGGAGATCAAATCCCCTCTGAGTTTCGAGCAAGGTACGCCTGGTGGATGTTCTAGCTCGTCTGTGCATCATAGGAAGCAGTTGAGTGTGTTCTTCATAGAATCAGATAACAGACGTCTTGCTCTTGGTCGTGGCTATACCGGAGGAACCACTCCGGTTAATATCCATGGCAAACCCATCACCAATCTTTCCAAAACCGGTGGTTGGGTTGCAGCTTTTTTCATTTTCGGTAACTTTCATCTTTTGTCTTATATTTGATTCATATAGATAGTTCATATAGTTGTGCTCTTGCAGCTTAAGTTAGTCTTGGTTTGTTGTATGTTTAGGAAATGAAATGGCAGAGAGAATGGCTTATTTCGGACTATCAGTGAACATGGTGGCGTTCATGTTCTACGTAATGCATAGGCCCTTTGAGAGTTCTTCAAACGCAGTCAACAACTTCCTTGGCA
This sequence comes from Camelina hispida, assembly GCA_023657505.1. Lineage (NCBI taxonomy): Eukaryota > Viridiplantae > Streptophyta > Magnoliopsida > Brassicales > Brassicaceae > Camelina > Camelina hispida. Next base: position 6,213,044 of record CP094637.1, on the reverse strand, counting down.
TCTCTCAAGCCTCCTCTGTTCTCGGTGGCTTCTTAGCCGACGCTTACTTGGGGAGATACTGGACTATCGCCATCTTCACTACCATGTATCTTGTCGTAAGTGTACTAGAACCTGTTCAATTCTATGAAACATATGTTTCGATGTGAAACTAGTTTTAAAATCAATGGTATTTTGTATTGTGTTGCTTGTGAAAAGGGGTTGATAGGAATAACATTGGGGGCAAGTTTAAAGATGTTCGTACCAGACCAGAGCAACTGTGGCCAGTTCTCATTGCTCTTAGGAAATTGTGAACAAGCCAAATCCTGGCAAATGCTTTATCTCTACACGGTTCTCTACATAACAGGATTCGGTGCTGCTGGTATAAGGCCATGTGTTTCCTCATTTGGTGCAGACCAGTTTGATGAGAAGAGTAAAGACTATAAGACACATTTAGACCGTTTCTTCAACTTCTTCTATCTATCAGTCACTTTAGGCGCAATCATTGCCTTCACCTTGGTGGTGTATGTTCAAATGGAACTTGGTTGGGGTATGGCTTTTGGCACATTGGCCACGGCTATGGGGATTTCTAATGCTTTGTTCTTTGCTGGTACACCGCTTTATCGGCATAGGTTGCCTGGTGGTAGTCCCTTGACAAGGGTCGCTCAGGTCTTAGTTGCTGCTTTCCGCAAACGAAATGCAGCTTTTACAAGCAGCGAGTTCATTGGTTTGTACGAGGTTCCTGGCTTGAAATCTGCTATTAATGGTAGTCGTAAAATCCCTCATTCTGATGATTTTATGTAAGTCTTCTTCCTTTGCCTTCTATTTGATTTTTAGGATTTCAGTTTGTAACTAGTAACCATATACAGATGGCTAGACAAGGCGGCGCTTCAGTTGAAAGAAGACGGATTAGAGCCATCTCCATGGAAGCTATGCACAGTAACACAAGTGGAGGAAGTGAAGATTCTGATCAGATTGATTCCAATACCAGCATGCACTATAATGTTGAGTCTAGTCCTCACAGAGTATCTTACACTCTCAGTGCAACAAGCTTATACACTCAACACACACATTCAACACCTCAAGCTTCCAGTGACGTGCATGCCTGTCTTCCCAGGCCTTAGCATTTTCCTCATTCTCTCCTTATATTACTCTGTGTTCGTCCCTATCACCAGAAGAATCACTGGCAATCCCCATGGTGCTTCCCAGCTTCAAAGGGTGGGGATAGGGCTAGCAGTTTCTATCATATCAGTAGCTTGGGCTGGACTGTTTGAGAACTACAGGAGACATTATGCGATACAACATGGTTTCGAGTTCAACTTTTTGACCCAAATGCCTGAACTAACCGCGTACTGGTTATTAATCCAGTACTGTCTCATCGGAATCGCAGAGGTTTTCTGCATCGTAGGGCTATTGGAGTTCCTTTACGAAGAAGCTCCTGATGCTATGAAGAGTATTGGTTCGGCTTACGCTGCTTTAGCTGGCGGGTTAGGGTGTTTTGCTGCCACTATTTTGAACAATATCGTCAAGGCTGCGACTCGGGACTCAGATGGGAAATCGTGGTTGTCGCAGAACATAAACACGGGAAGATTTGACTGTTTGTACTGGCTGCTCACGCTTCTCAGCTTTTTGAATTTCTGTGTTTTCCTTTGGTCAGCTCACAGGTACAAGTACAGGGCTGTTGAGTCTGAGGAAGACAAGAGTAGAGCACTTCTTTAAAGACACCATCTATGTGTTCTGTTCTGCATATCATTCTTTTTTAGAAAGACAGTAGTAACTGTATCGTCCTATTTTGTTAATGTTTAAGATAGGACAGTCCGCTTAAAGGGATCGTTCTTTTGTAAGAAGACCAAAAAATTAAGTCCTGAAAACGTATATTTTGGCAATTTTCAATGCATCCACTGAGATACAAAACAGGGAAATAAAAACACTTGTTTCACAAATTCTGTTACAAAAAAGGGTCCAAACATACTAATCCTACGACTGTCTAAATATACCTCAATCCTTTCATATATTGCTGCCTAGATATCACATACTGAGCCGCAGAGTAAACAATTCCTAAAACTCCCAGAATCCGAACTTGAAACACGTCTGTTATTACCACGGCTGCAAAGCTAAGTGGCACGGTCAGCATCGGCGACGCGTCTGTGTGTTTGGTGGTGTAACTCCACACGTACCTGTTGAATATAATGTGACCTGGTACTGTGAGTATTAAGAGAGCAAGGTTCTTCACTGCAAAGAACCATTCACGGCCTCCAATTTCTACTCCCCAACCTGCGTTTCCACCGAACCACACTTCTTCCCAAACAGTGTAAAGAGAGGATAGTGCCAAGTATGTTGATATGGCTACTGTAACTGGGAAGTATCTCTGTTTATCACCAAACCCGGATAAGAGATCAGAGTCTTGGTTCAGGAGAAGTAAGATTGGAGCCAGGAAGAATATCGCTTGGCTTGAGCCGCCTGACAGGTGGAGGTTGAGGATTACGCATATGGCAAAGCACATGATGGTGGCGACGTTACCAACCGCAGGCATCCATGCCGCTCCCTCTTCTGACATTTTCTCTACTGCAAAGCTTTGGATCGAGGTGTTTCGGCGTTGCTGCATCAACCTCATTCGTGTCGGGAATATTCCTCTGGCACCGCCTTGGGTTTTTAATTGACCACTCCTCTCAGAGAATTTATCACGCAAAAGTGAAGTGAGCTCAAACTTAATCAGGAGAGCTATAAGCATAAATATCGCTGCATAAAGACCTAGAAGAGATGTTCTTGCACCTTCAATGGCCAACATAGTTGTGACTTTCTTATCCTCCTCCCTTGTGTCCCAACCCCAGGCAACATTATCGTTGAGATCGGTTTTAATTCTGACTTGCCCTTCTAACAAATATGTCACGGGAAAAAGAGCCACGATAAGCGCAAACACCCAGGGGAGCAGCTTTGTGCTTGAGGCAGATGGGAAATGGGTGAAGATGACAAAAACTGAGGCACACACCATTGTTACAACGATCAGGGCGTGTAAAACAGCAGCTTGTAGAAAGAACTCTGCAGATATGTAAACGCCCAGAGCTAAACCCATGGCAATGGAATAGAAAGCTCTCAGTTCTACCACATATTTGATTGGGATAAGAGATGTGGCAGCAGCAAGCATCAACAGGAGTGACACAATAAGCAACCAAGACGGCCAAGTCGGTTTGGATGCCATGAATCCATAGATGGAGATGTCATCAGCAGACTGGCGAGCGGCCTTGATCATGTCTGAATGGTAACTCCACGTCATAGGCATCGGTGGCTGCAACAGAATAAACATGCATCCAGTTGCCACTACTAATACCAAGCTTCTTTTAGCTGACTGCAAAAAAATAGTAAAATTGTCCTGATCAGTAAAAAGCAAAACTGAACTCTCTTTTTAGTGTTTATACTCTTTATATCAAGACCTTGGTTCCAGCATTTACTACAACTAGATACAGTCTACAGCACGACTATAACTAGATACAGTCTAACTAATTCATAGAGTTAAAGTAGAGGTTTTAAAACATGAAAGAATGCTTTCAAGAATACAGTTAAATAGAGCAATTCTCCTATAAAAACATCAATTAGTATTCTTTTTACGCTCCATGATGTAACCTCTATTAGTAACCAACAAACTCATAACATTTTTAATGACCGGCTTGCTAAAGAATTGTTGCTATGTTTTACGTCCACCAAAGAATCTTGTTGGAGAACTCTTTCTTAGATATTTGGTTCCTTTTCTAGATAATCAGACAGAAATACATCAAACAAAACATATGCAAATAGTATAACAGACATACCAAGACATGCGAAAAGTGGAGGGCAACAATTGGTATACAGGCCAGACCAATTGAAACGATGCAGAAACCAAGAAGCAAACCATCAGTCGGAGGTCTTCCATTCCACCACTGCAGAGCATCAAATATTGTTTCCCGGCAAAACCAAACAGAGACAGCAACCACTACGGCATGAGCATAACCTTGCCATGGTTTCATTTTAGAGGCAGATTTCGACTTCTCCCTGCACATTCCACCAATCGAATAACTAAAAATCAAATTTAAAATTCAAAATGAGAAAATGCTTGTAGAAGTTAAAATGCCCAGTGCATACTTGTATAGCAGGAGGGGAGGGGAAACAGCCAGCAATAGAGCTGCAGACACCCATACAATTGACTTCGATGATAGGAAGAGCATAGCCAACTTTGCTGAATAAAGACAGGTCAAGATCCAGACTGCCTTTTGTCCAATTCGGTGGTCAGCAAACAGTCTTCTCACCACAGCCAATCCTATTGCCGACGTCAAGATAACCATGTAGCTGGGGTACATCACATCGTCTTCCATTCCATAATAGTATATGCTCGAGTAATTGAAAAAGCGGTCCTCGATGTAACATAGCAATAATGCATGGGCCACCATACCAGCTTCAGTCAAGAAGTGAAATTTTGATGGAAGAAGAACAAGACCAGGAATCACCATGGCTATGATAATGTTAGCCACTATTAGCTTACAGAATGACTTGAGGAACATGCCGGCTAACCATATGTTTAAATCCCAATAATTATGCATGACGAACCATATCACCATTAAGCTTCCAAGGGCAACAAATGCAAAGTAAGAGGGCAGACTTTTCTTCGTAAAAAATCGAGCAAAATAAAGCCCAGCGACTGCAGGAAGCGGAGTAAACTGCAAGATAAACAGAGAATAGAAATTCCATTGTTACTAAAAAGGTGGGATCATAAATCAATGACAGGACATAACAAATGGGGCAATTTATGGAATTCAATGTGTCAACTGACAACTTCCAGAAAGGAAACCTTCATAGATGGACACATGCATTACTTGAAAGCGGTAAAGAGTAAAGCAACTATATCAACTTGCTGCAGCAAATTCTACAAAATTACTATGACATGCGTCAGCTGTCACATACAAGTCAACTTTCTTTAACTAAGAAATAGTGTGTGTGGACTGATAGGAAGCACCCGCAGAGAAGGCACAACATTACATTGTCAACATATGCCTTAGTCTATATGTCGTAGATTTCTTTATTAGTACAACTTATATGTATGCTGAAGTTAAGGTTTTGTAAACTTTTTTTGCTACTTAATGTTGGAGCTACGGCCTTCAAAAGCTTATACAGCTGATCCAGTCATATATAAAAGGAAATACGAGTACTTTTCCATTCCTACGACCAACTATTAGATAACATACGATTCTGGGAGCTTGCAATATGCTATAGACTAAAGAGACGATGTTCATGAGATACCTAGTTGACTAACTGAAACCAAAATCTGATTACAGGAAAGCTCAAGGACGTGAAATAATTAATTACAATATGATGTGCAATGGGAAGTGAAATACTTACCAGAACTGGAAATCCTACAACAATAGCTCCAGCAGAACTCACGATGACAGACAAAGCTGTGAAAAAGGCTGAGCTAAGAGCACCCGAGATCATTCCAAGAACAGAAGCACCAGCGCCAGCAGCACCTCCAAGCAGTGTTATGGTCACCAATAGGTAGTTCAATGGAGGGGGCACTTGAATATACTTCCCAAAAGAGCGGAAAACAACTCTAATCTCCAAACAGATCACAATAATGACCATGGCAATAGCCCCATTCACAATCCGAATGCTCTGAAGCTGATGGGAATCTTTAGTAACCCACCATAAACCACCTCTTGTCGAAGCATAAAGCTGGAACAAGAAAGGGATAAAGAACAAAAGCAGCAAATCACAAAGAGAAGCAGCTGATGAGAACATCACAGAGTAATGTGACGCCACGTGAAACAGAAGCGGCATAAACATCAAATTCAGCGAAAGGAAACAGCTCTCGAGCTGTCCAAGTATAAAGCTATCATCAGGTATCTCTCCTCCATGATACTTAACTTCCTGCTTAGTCTTGAACGAAGAAACCCTCGGAATAGCGAAAATCCAATAAAACACGCCGGCGAACAAGAGGTAATAGTAAGAAGCGTTGTTCATCCCAACGGCAGAGATGGTAGCCCATGCGAAAAACGAAGAGGCGGTGAATGGTACACAGGCGAACAAGAGACGCTCAAGAGCGACAACAATTGAAGGATTCTCCAACTGAAGCCATTTGAATTGAAGCGAGGACCAGCAACCAATGAGGAACGTAGTCTCAGCGCAGAGAAAATCCGCGAGCAAGCCGAGAGTAACGGAATTGAACGAGGAGAGGAGAGAAGAAGAGAAGAAGAAAGAGATCTGAGCAGCGATCAACGACATCCATATACCGAGGAAACCTCCGAATTTGACATTGAGAGAATCGACGATGTAGGAGATAAGGAGACCAATTGTGAGGGTAGCGACAACCGGAGCGCCGCCGAGGTCGAGAAGGAAGGCGGCGCATGGGACAAGAGCAATTGCGATCCGTCCATTGTAAGCGAAAGAAGACGGAGAGAATCGAGAGTTGTTGGATCTCGAAGTAGGAGTAGCTCGATCGATGAAGTTTCTGGTTGAGCCAGGGCTCATGTGAGGGGAGTAAGAGGAGGAGGAGGATACAGTAGGTTCACCGGATGAAGTGGTTATATGCGGCCGGAACAGCCGCGGCTGTAGCTCCGGTGGCATCATCGTCGCCGGAATTTTCTTTTTCTTTGGGAATACAGATTGAAAGGCGAATCTCGCCGTTTACTGATGGAAGAAGAAAGGATCTGTGACTGTGTGTTGATTTCGCGGAAACTGTGACGTGTCCGGAGGAATCGTAGCCGTTGGATCTTTACCAGTGGGGCTCTCTTAATCCCTATAGCTTTCGTAGGTCCGCATCCACTGAATAGTGAGGACAAGAAACGCAGTCGTTTCAAAGGTATGACTAGTGGAAAACACTGTCGTTTCGTCGTCATGCGAGGAGTGACACAAGTCACGGTTCGTAGAACATTTACTCGACAACTGTAACGGACTTGTATTATTTGATAACTTGTATAACAAATTAGGGTATACATTATGATCATGTTAACGTTACTATCTGTTATTATTTGTTACGGGATTTGTTATTCTTTTATTATTTATTTCCCTATCACACATTATGTAACGGCGGTTTTATCGGCTGGAATGAAGCTCATGTAGCTCCCACGACGGAGTTTTCCGGCTAAGAAACTTGGAAACAACATTGGTCTCCAGTATCTTCAAGGCGTCTTCATTCGTCACTGACCTCGGAGTCTTGTACTGACTCACAGAAGAGCCTCGAGACAAGAACAAACTCATGAGGTCATCGAAAGCGCCAGGTTTAACAATCTTAATCTCAAGTGGTCCAATGATTTTATCATTCTTTCGTCCTTTTCTGTAGACAGAGTCGAGAGCCTCCTCAACGGTGAAGCAACATTCCTCCAAGACTTTGCGGTCAGGCTGGAGCTTCTTGTTCTTGAATTTGCTCCCGAGTTCCCAGTAGAGCACGTAGTGTCCTGGCAACGAGGAGAGATCCACACGGCTAGTGAAATCCATGAGCATTAGGTCATGTGGCTCCAGAAGAAGACTCGCGTTTTTCACTGCCTTGAGGATGTCTTCTTCGTAGGTCTTGCTCAAGTCGATGCTAAGAACAACTTTTTGTCTCCCCACAAAATAAAATTGTGGCGCATTGTTGTGGAAACCAGTCACTCGTAAAACATCCCCTAAACGGTACCTATACAGACCTGTATATCATTACATTTATTTTGTTAGAAAAAACAACATATAGATTTTTAGAAACAAAACCCCTAAAAGTACAAGAAACTTACCAGAAAACGTTGTAACAAGAAGTTCATAATCACGGCCAATTTTAACATCAACAAGATCGACGACCACAGGGTCTGAGGGAACATGACCTGCTTCTTGACGATCTTTCACGACCTCTATAAACTCAAAGTACCCCATACTTGGAATTATGGTATACGACACATCACCAGGCTTAGACAGAGGATTGAGATTGATTCCGATGAAACATTCTGAGCTGCCATACCAAGATGAGATCAAAGGAAGACCGCCACCATAGAACTCCAGCAACGGAATGTACTGTGCCATGGTGCCGGTAACGACGGCTTCGATGCATTTTGCGTTTGGCCATAGTCTCCTCAGTATTCCCTCCCATGAGGTTTTACTACATTCTTGCTCGATCAGGGTCGCTAGTTCAGGATTTGGAGCGGTGAGGAACTTACTGATACCAGAAACACATTGAAGGTCAGTGATCCAGTCGCTGAGACGGCCAGTCCTTATGTTAGAGCATAGCTCATGCCAATGGTCTTCAAAAAACTTGATTACTTTGAGGAAGGAAGAAGCATAGGGTGCACCGAGGCGAGCTACATATTCGCGTTGTAGAAGTCCACAGAGCAATTGGCAGTACATGCCCTGATTAGTGTCTTCACAAGTTGCAATAGTATGAGGGCTTATTTGTACTCTATCCCTGTAAATCATATAACAAACACAATAAAGAAACCCAAATAAAACATGAACTGTGTAATGTAATGAAGGAGCAAAAAAGTTTTATTGGTTACCAAAGAAAAGAGTTGGTTGGGTTCACGCTTTTCAAAACACAAGTTATCATAAACCTGACCATCAACCCAGAGGCAGTCTCGCTTTCTCGGGTCACAAAATAAAACATGAGAGATTTGCCTTGGGTAAGCCCTTCGATGTGCCTGCATGCATTCAATAACAACAACAGGTTTAGGGTTTTTCTTACTCTTTTTTTGGTATCCACACAAGAGACACAACTTGGAGTTTGGAACGCTTTACTTGAAGACTAGAGGTGCATAGAGAAATCCAAACAATATCCTCTGTTCCAAGTCCTCTGCTGTCAAAGGAATCAACTTTGGAACTCCTCCTGAAGTACCAGTGCTGCAAAAAAAAACAATCACTTCCTTGGGTCTTTCCATAATTTAATGAACACTTAACAAAAATAAATTATCAACAAGTTTTGAAAGCAATTTTTCTCTTATAAAACAGAGGTATTAAGAGTATTGTTTTGAACGTACGTAGCCAATAGCAGACTGATGGGTCGATCACAAACGAGATCAGACGGCTCTCCATTGGCTATACGATCGATAAAAGGCTTTATCTCTTCGTAGGTCACAATGGGTAGGTTCTTCTTGAAGCTCTGCTTATCAAGTTGACCGTTGAGGAAACCTCTAAGGTACTCTGTCTGGGCATTACGTGAAAGTATTGCTTCCAAAACAGAATCTTGAATCTTCTTTACGTTGGTAGTCACATCCTCAAGAAGAGACATGGCGGCTATTGGATTTGTTGGATCGAACTTTGGCAACATGTTTGCTGCTTTTCAATAGTCTGCAACAACAATAACGAAAAGCAAAACCCTAATTCTCTCGCTTATAGGTTAAAAAAGTCTTTATTACTTGTGGATCACGAATGCTTACAAAAGAGTAAAGAACAAACCTCTGTTCTGGCGCAGTGGATGAGCTCTGGCCTCTCTGTGTTCTCGCTGTATATAAAGGGTGTGATGTGGCAAAAAGATCGTGTGCCGAAAATTCAGGATGAGTTTCCGACAGGGGCGCGGAGGCAAGTTAAGCATTATGGTTTCAGATTTCAATTGATATAAATAAAGTTTTGTAATTATTTCAAAAGTATATATATATACTCCAGCGGACCAGCGTAATTAGTCTTAATTTTACTTTTACCAATGAGTTTTTGGCCTCAGCCTAATTATGATTTTGTAATATGACAATGGCTGGCAGAATCGAAATTATTTAAAATTCTTAATTATTGTTTCCCCTGCCCATAGGTACCACAGATAATGTGACGGTGGTTTTAGCGGGTGGAGTATAGCTCATGTAACTCCCACGTTGGAGTTTTCTGGCTAAGGAACTTGGAAACAACGTTCGCTTCCAATATCTTCAAAGCTTCTTCATTCGTCACCGATCTAGGTGTCTTGTACTGACTCACAGAAGAGCCTCGAGACAAGAACAAATTCATGAGCTCGTCAAAAGCGCCAGGCTTAACAACTTTAATCTCAAGTGGTCCAATGCTCTTATCATTCTTTCTTAATTTTCTGTACACAGCGTCGAGAGACTCCTCAACAGTGAAGCAGCATTCCTCCAAAACATTCGGGTCAGGCTCGAGCTTCACATTCTTGACTTTGCTTCCGAGTTCCCAGTATAGTACGTAGTGTCCTGGAAACGAGGTTAAATCCACACGGCTAGTGAAATCCATGAGCATTAGGTCGTGTGGCTCTAGCAGGAACTTCGCGTTTGTCACTGCCTTGAGGAGGTCTTCTTCGTAGGTCATGTCCATGTCTATTCTCAGAACAACTTTCTGTCTTCCCAGGAAACGAAAATGTGGCGCATTGTTGTAGAAACCAGTCACTCTTAGAACATCACCCACACGGTACCTATACAGACCTGTTATATCATATAAGAGATCATGTGAAAAATGTCTATGCTCTTGTCTATGAAAACGTTGCGAGACTTACCAGAAAACGTTGTGAGAACAGGTTCATAATCATGACCGACTTTAACATCAACAAGATCCACAACCAGAGGTTTTGCGGAATCATGACTAGCTTCTTGATGGTCTTTCTCGACTTCTAAGAACTCAAAGTACCCCATAGATGGGATGATAGTGTACGACACATCACAAGGCTTACACAGAGGACTGAAATTGAATCCGATGAAACATTCAGAGGTGGCGTATGACCTTGAAATCACAGGAAGACCGCCGCTATAGAATTCCAGCAATGGAACGTACTGAGCCATGGAGCCAGTAACGATGGCTTCAATGCATTTTGCTTTTGGCCATAGTCTTGTCACTATTGCCTCCCATGATGTTTTACTGCATTCTTGCTCGATCAGGTCCGCTAGTTCCGGATTTGGAGCGGTGAGGAACTTACTAATCCCTGAAACACATTCAGCGTCTGTGATCCAGTCGCTGACACGGCCAGTCCTAATGTTTGAGCATAACTCAGGCCAGTGATCTTCCAAGAACTTGATTAATTTGAGGAAGGAAGAAGCAAAAGCTGCACCTAGGCGAGCTACATTATCTCGATCTACAAGCCCACAAAGCAATTGGCAGTACATGCTCTGAGTAGTGTCTGCACAAGTCGAAATCGCAAGCGGGCTTATATGTGTTTGATCCCTGTGAGTCATATAACAACACACAATAAAGAAACACTAGTAGCACCAAGAGGTATGTTCAAAGATTGAATGATGTAGTGTACTCTAGGAGCAAAAGTTTTAGGGTTTTACCAAAAAGATGAGTTGGTAGGTTTGTAGCTTTTCAGAAAGGAAGTTAGCATAGTTCTGACCATCAAACCAGAGGTAGTCTTGCTTTCTCGGGTCACAAAATAGAACATAAGAGATTTTCCTTCGTTAAGCCCTTGGATGTGCCTGCAAGCAAGGGTTGGATTAAACTTACTCTCGTTTTAAGTATCAAACAAACAGACAAAACACTTCGGAGTTTGGAAAAACTCTTTTTACTTGTAGATTAGAATTGTAGAGAGAGATGTAAACGATTTCCTCTGTTCCAAATCCTCTGTTGTCAAAGGAATCAACTTTGGAACTCCTCCTGAAGTACCCGAGCTGCAAATAAAATTGTGTCCTTAACTCATCGCAGATTCTATAATAAACAATACTTTATCTTAATCTGTCAGAGATTTCAAGATTCATAAAAAAGATGGATCGTTTAATTTGAAGGTACCTGGCCAAGAGTACACTGATGGGTCGATCACAGATGAGATCAGACGGCTCTCCATTAGCGATACGATCAATATAAGACCTGATATCTTCGTAGGTCACAACGGGTACGTTCTTCTTGAAGCTTTCCTTATCGAGTTGACCATTGAGGAAACCTCTAAGATACTCGGTTTGAGCATTACGTGAAAGTATTGCCTCCAAGACCGAATCTTGAATCTGCTTTACGTTAGTTGTCACCTCCTCAAGAAGAGACAGACAAGCTTTTTGGTTTGTTGGATCGATCTTTGGCAACATGCTTGACTGCTGCTTTTGACTGTCAACAAAAAAAAAAAGCAAAACCCTGTCCAAGTCTTACCACGAAACTGCTTACAAAGAGTGAGGGGAAACCTCAAGTTCCGGCGAGGCCTCTCTCTCTCTCTTTACGCTTGAGAATTTTGGAGGAGAAAAGCAGACGCAAGGTGTGATGTGGCGATATATTCGGTGCCGTCCATAGTGGAGCTGTTTCAGATTTGATTATTATATTTTTTGTTTGCTTTCTTCCATATAGAGGATTAATCAACAAAGGACGAGATGTTGAGATTTTGGTATGGGTTAAACGTGTGATTGATAAATTAATATAATGTAATTAATATAATCACTATACTATATATGCTGTATTATTTCTAAAACAAAGACTTTTCGAGAAAATTCTAAACGCACAGAAAGAGTAAACAAGGAAAGGCACTAATCACATACTGAGAATTGATCGAATAACTTTTGGGCTCATTCCTAAAGTAAACTCTTTTGTTCACTTCTCATTATTTTAGTCAATAAAAACCTAACATAATATAATGCATTTAAGAACTTATTCATTCATATTCTTACAGTGAAACAAAATCTGTAAAATTAAAAATTTAAACCGCTTATTTATAAACCTCAACCGATATATAATTTCATTTTAATTGTAAAATCTAAACTCTAACCATCTCATTTATAAACCTAAACCGACATATAATTTTATTCTAATTATAAAATCTAAACTCTAACCATCTCATTTGTAAACCCAAATCGATATATAATTTCATTCTAATTATAAAATCTAAACCCTAACCATCTCATTTGAAAACCTAAACCGACATATAATTTCGTTTTAATTGCAAAATCTAAACTCTAACCACTTCATTTGTAAACCCAAACCGACATATAATTTTGTTTGAATTGTAAAATCTAAACCCTAATCACTTTATTGTAAACCCACACCGATACATCATTTCATTCTAATTGTAAAATCTAAATCAAGTCAATATTTAACTTCCTTAACAAAATTTATACAGAATTAGTTTTCTTAATCTGTTTTGCTTTTTAATTTATTTTAAATTTATTCTTTTAAATAAAATAATGTATAGAAGATTCTAATTGGTTAAAAATAAAGAAGTCAACAAAAAGATCCACAATAAGAATGAACCTGAATATTTTCCTTTAATCTTTTACTATAATCTTGTATTGCATCCTTTATTAAAAAAAAAAAATAGAGTGTACTCGCATCCCTTTTATAATAAAACGGAAGTACACAACATTGTTTTGGTAGACTTTATAATTTTAATAAATAATTACAAATAGGTTATATATATATATATATTATAAATTAATCCATATATTACTTGTAACAAATAAAATCTTAATTGTAACAGAAAATCTTAAACGGGTTATTTCAAATTGATAGTTCATCGATATTTCAAACTTTATTTCGGAAGATCACACATATGATTTCAAATATCTATAATCACAGTATTACCAATTTATTTTCCACATATTTTATTGATAAACTACATCAATAAAAAAAATTATTAAAGGGATAAAAATATACTCTCAATCATAAAAAGTAATCAAATCTCTCGCTAATTTAACAAGAATAATTGTGATCTTCGGGATCGTATTCATAAATTAAAAATTAGACATTAATGCTAAATTAGGATCATGCTAGAGCACGGATTAAAATTCCTTTTATTTATATTATAATTTTAAAATAAAATATAATTTATATGATTGATTTTAAAAGTTTTTGAGGTACTAATCTATCATTAATCGTGATCTTCGTAATCATATTTTATTCTAAAATTATAATATAAATAAAATGAATTTCAACTCATGGTCTAGCACGGGTATAATCTAGTAACAAGATAAAAGAGAGTACACTATGTTTTTATTAAAACAAGATTTATAACTTTTGAATGAAGGATTAAAATGCTTAATAACCCCTGCCCTCAAGTCATCAAAAAACCTGATTTATCGGTTGGAGTGCAGCTCATGTAGCTCCCACGATGGAGTTTTTCGGCTAAGAAACGTGGAAACAACGTTCGCTTCCAATATCTTCAAGGCTTCTTCATTCGTCACTGACCTCGGCGTCTTGTACTGACTAACAGAAGAGCCTCGAGACAAGAACAAATTCATGAGCTCGTCGAAAGCACCAGGATTAACCACCTTAATCTCAAGTGGTCCAATGTTCATATCGTTCTTTCTTCCTTTTCTGTACACAGCGTCAAGAGACTCCTCGATGGTGTAGCAGCATTCCTCCAAAACATTATGGTCGGGCTCGAGCTTCGCGTCCTTGACTTTGCTCCCGAGTTCCCAGTAGAGTACGTAGTGTCCTGGAAACGAGGAAGAATCTACACGGCTAGTGAAATCCATGAGCATCAAGCCGTGTGGCTCGAGCAAGAGCTTCGCGTTTGCCACTGCCTTAAGGAGGTCTTCTTCGTAGGTCTTGTCCATGTCGATGCTAAGAACAACTTTCTGTCTTCCCACGAAACGAAAATTTGGCGTATTGTTGTAGAAACCAGTCACCCTTAAAACATCGCCAAGACGGTACCTATACAGACCTGTTAAATTGTAGACATCATGTCAGAACATATACTTTTCATACACACACATATTAAAAAACAGTTGAAACGTCCATTCTTGTTAAACAAGAAACTTTGCAAAAAAATTAGAAAAAGACATTTATTTTGAAATGTAGAGAGTAAACATGAAAATGGCTTACCAGAAAAAGTTGTGACAACAGGTTCATAATCATGGTCGACTTTAACATCGACAAGATCAACAACCACATGGTTCTTCTCCACGGGATCTTGACCAGTTTCTTGATGGTCTTTCTCGACCTCCAATAACTCGAAGTACCCCATATATGGCATAATGGTGTACGACACATCACAAGGCTTACACAGAGGATTGAGATTGAGACCGATGAAACATTCTGAGCTGCCATAAAACGTTGAGATCACAGGAAGGCCACCGCTATAAAATTCCACTAACGGAATGTACTGTGCCATGGTGCCTGTAACGACGGCTTCAATGCATTTTGCTTTTGGCCATAGTCTTGTCACTATTCCCTCCCATGAAGTTTTACTGCATTCTTGCTCGATCAGGCTCGCTAGTTCCGGATTTGGAGCAGTGAGGAACTTGCCCATCCCTGATACACACTGGGGGTCTGTGATCCAATCACTGAGACGGGCAGTCCTAATGTTCGAGCATAACTCAGGCCAGTGATCTTCCAAGAACTTGATAATTTTGAGGAAGGAAGAAGCAAAGGGTGCACCGAGACGACCTACATCATCTCGTTGTAGAAGCCCACAAAGCAACTGGCAGTACATGCTCTGAGTAGTGTCTGCACAAGTCGCAATTGCATGCGGGCTTATCTGTGATTGATCCCTGTTAAGTCATATAATAAACACAATAAAGAAACCGTCGCAGCACCAAGGGAAGCACACACTAGCACACACTAGGAGAAAGAGTGAACTGTGCAATGTATACCAGAAATATGAGTTGGCTGGCTCAATGCTTTTCAAAACACAAGTTAACAAAGTCCTGACCAGTATCCCAGAGGCAGTCTCGCTTTCTCGGGTCACAAAATAAAACATGAGAGATTTTCCTTCTCCAATGCCCTCGATGTGCCTGTAGACCGACAATATGAGTTTTACTTAGGTTTTACTCATTTTTCTGGTATCAATAAGACAGACACATGCAAGTTGGAATTTAAGGACTACATACTTGTACAGTAGAGGTCTGTAGAGAGATGCAAACGATAACCTCTGTTTCAAATCCTCTGTTGTCAAAGGAATCAACTTTGGAACTCCTCCTGAAGTACCCGAGCTGCATATAAAATTGCTTCCTTAACTCTTTTTACATATTCTATAATTAACTATACTAATACACAAGTTTCAACCAAGTGCCTAAAGATCCTCTTCCCGAAATTTTAGTCAACAATTGGTCTACATGTTGAAGCATATAAATTTTGCATTAAACTTCGATTAATTGTTTTAGTTATGACAGATTCACATAGCAGAAAAACTAGTGCTTTTAATCTGCTGCAGAGATTCCAAGAATCACAAAAAAGTTGGATCATTTAAGTTGAAGGAACCTGGTCAAAAGTACACTGATGGGTCGATCACAGATGAGATTTGACGGCTCTCCATTATTAGCGATACGGTCGATATAAGGCCTAATATCTTCGTAGGTCACAACGGGCAGGTTCTTCTTGAAGCTTTGCTTATCGACTTGACCGTTGAGGAATCCTCTAAGGTACTCCGTCTGAGCATTACGTGAAAGTATTGCTTCCAATACGGAATCTTGAATCTGCTTTACGTTTGTGGTCACATCCTCAAGAAGAGACAAGCAAGCTTCTGTGTTTGTTGGGTCGAACCTTGGTAACATGATTGATTGTCTGCTACAAAATTAAAAGCAAAACCTTAATGCTATGTCTTTATCACGAAATTTGCTTACACAGAAGAGTGAAAGCAAAAAAAAAACAAACCTTTGTTATGGCGAGGTGGATGAGCTCTGGCCTCTCTCTCTTTCTCGCTCCAGCAAAGGCCAACGGTGTGATGTGGCGAATGTTTGATTTGCCGTAAATTCTTGATATTGATGAACAGATTTGTTATTTTAACATAAAAACCAGAAAATATTTGTTAACTTTTCAGAAAGTGGGTTTAACAAAAGGTTGTGAGACAAATAATGCAACACGTGGTATGGTCAGCATTACGAGGAGATAAGACATAAGCTTTACGGGGGAGGTGCCACATTGAACATTTGATGCATGATTTTTTTTTATATTTTTGTCCTCCTTTTTTGTCCATTCTTTCATTTTTGTAATTAGTGCGACGATTATGACCATGTGATTTTTTTCTTTTTTTTTTCCAAAACTTTCATCCTTTTATATATAACAGAGTAAGTTACAAAATAAAAGTTGATTGAAATTAAAATTGTATTAAACACTAAACTGAAGATTACAATATTAGTATTAAGACATTCAACTACCAATGCAAATCGATGCAAAATGTTAAGAAACCAGATATCATATATCTCTCAATAAGACCAAACATCCAATCTGAGATTAGAGTTGAGCTTAAAGCTTCGATCATTTGCTTGGAGTATGATAGGATTTTAGTTATTACAGTTGCATCTTTCAGAGAATTAGTAGCCGAATGTCTTCAAAAAGTAGTTAGCAGAAGAAACATCATGCTTCTTTTTTGTTCAAACTTCTATCTTTCATCATGTACAACCAAAAAATTCAAACAACCCCATATCCATACAGTGAATTTTATTCTCTAGTTTTGTGAACAACCAAAAAGTACGAAAGCCTAATCAGAGATCAGAAGCATCTGTCTCTGATGGTTATCAACAAAATAAGAGAGTCAAGGAGGTTCTGAGGGTACCGTGTAAAACTTGACTCCCATCTCTTTCCTGCGAGGGCGAGTATTCATCTCCTGTTCTGAAGCAATTTGTTTGCCTTTCTTTCTTTTAGAGCTCTCTCCAACTTCAAAACAGTGATTGACATGAGAACCTCTTACAACGTTGGATCCCGTAGAATCCTGTTTACCCTGAAGATTTGTGGCCAACATATTGTGTATAGGTTGCTCCGCAGCTGCCTGTATGTCGTTGTGTAAAGGAGAGGGGTGACGAGGAGGTTGAGAGATAGGTGAAAACGATGAGATATCCGAGCTTTCTGAACTCCGGTTATCCGTTCCTCGACTAGGAGTATGAGACCGTTGTCCTTCCTCCCACACCGGAACCAAAAGTTCATCATCATCTTCTGCAGGGGCAACTGGCAGAGCCAGAAAAGGAAAAGACCGAGAGTGGTGGTTTATGCGGCTGCAGTTTTTGCATATTTTTGTAAGTTTTTCATATTCAAAACCCACCATAGCACGCTCCCCGGACTGAAACCTAACCCTTCTAAAGAAACGGAGCCTATCTGTGAAGATAATTCAAACTTTTACCCTAAGAAAATCAATTTGAGGTGTAGTGTCTTCATTGAAATCTATCCTAAGAAAATCAATTTGAGGTGTAGTGTCTTCATTGAAATCAAGTGCAACAACATCCCCTAAAGTGTTAGCGATGTATCTGACTGTCCTTTCAGAAACATAAGTCAAGAGAATTCCACGTAACTGAATCCAAAGGTCTATATACGTCAGAAATTCCTCACCTGGGAAGTCTTCCCACCTTTGTAACGCCACAAACCAATCATTAACCAACCATGGTTGTTGTCTCATCACCGAAACCATATCCTCTTCTTGTTGAAAACAAAATTTCACAAAGCTAACATCCAATATACGTCCATGAACTCTCGTAGTTAAGCGCCAGAGTAGTTCCTGTATCACAAGCTTCAGCGGTTGATCGTTCAGGTTAAGGGGTTTGCCAATCAGACTTATTCGATTCCTATCCAGAACTCTAGCATAAGCAGTATGGGGTATGAGCAGTTCTGGGTCATCTCGACCAAAAACCATGTATTGGAGGTCATCCCACAGTTCATGAGCCATGAGGGGAGAAAGAGCGATTATAGAAAAAAGGGAGGAGAAACAGAAGTTAGGGGAAAAAGGCACAAAGGACTACTATATATAAGGAGGAAGGAAAGTCTATATCACCAGAAGGAAGAAGTCAATGGTGACGATAGACGGGAAAAAACCGAGAGATAAAGGTGATAAAATTAATCACCACTTAAAGTTTAATCAAAAACTTTGTCTTATGATAAAAGATAATTATTTTATAAACTTCCTTGGTAGCAAGAAAAGGAAAAGATAATAATTTTAAACAAAGGATAAGAAAGATATTATGGGGAAGTCAAAAAGAAATTTAGCAAACAAGCCCAAGGAAGGTGATGATCAAAAAGCATGATCATCACATAAAAAAACCCAGAAACCAATGACTCTTTGATTTTCCTGTCTTAAATAAGACAAAATGCATATATACTTATCGAGCTTGCAAAATAAGAGAGAGGAAGCTGGAATAGTGAGAACCCAAAAAATCTACCTAATGGTAAATGATTCTCCAATGTAGCGTTTCTCAGTTTCAAATAAACCTTTCAGCCACACAGGAGAGCCTCTGGCGACATAAGAATTTAACCTGATGTCATTTGTGACACTGTCAGCAATCAAAAAGGCACTAAGGTTGCAGCTCTTTGGTTCAAAGAGAATAAACCAGTTAGGTTTATCAGTGGCTAAAGTTAGGAGAGGAGAAATGTGACTTGCAATCGCTGGCCATTGATAAGGTTTGTGTAGAGCTTTGATTATATCCATAGTCGTAGCAGCAAAGGTGACATGATCAAAATGCAGACTACTCATATTTTTCAGAGCCCAGTCCCAACTTTTAATCTTAGCCTCAAAAATGGATCCTACTTGAACAAAAGATCTTCGACTGTGAAAGAGGACATTACCAAGATAATTTCTTACAACCCAAGACGCACCAGAGAGAGCTAACTTTCTGTGCCAAGAGAATCCAATATTGCATTTAAACTCATTTCTGAAAGGAGGTTGCCAAGTTGTTGCCTGTAGATGTGATGTCAGAGTGCCATTCAGGTTTAAAGACTGTGCTACATTCCACTCTTTGTTCGCTTCCCCAGCTTTCTGAGCTAACAGATTAGACTCTTGATGATATCCATTAAAGAGAAATGAATTCCTGTTTTTCCACAAGTACCACAGGATCCAAGCAAAGTCCGACTTAAAATCCTCAGGGAGGGGGACACATCGTTTTAAACTAGGAGATAATGCAAATTTGCGAAGATTGAGTTTCCAAAACCCATCACTGGCAATGATACATTAGATAATGCCCATACCTGTCTTGCAAAATGACAGAGAAATAATATTTGGTTAATTGACTCACAATCCTCATTATAGAACATACAACCATCAAAAACTCTGAGTCCTCTAGAACGTAATCTGTCACAAACTGGCAGAGCACCTTTGAGAGCTTTCCATAGAAAGAGTTTAATTTTAGGTACTGTTTGTACCTCCCATACAGCTTGAAAGACAGGATTTCTTGATGGAAAAGCATTCTCCTCTGTTAGTCTTATTTTATGCACTTGTCGATACATCAGATCATACCCAGATTTTGCAGAGTAGAGACCATTTTTGTTTCCCCCCAACAATAAGCATCCAAAGAACCAATTCTAGGTTTAATAGCTTTAATGAGATTAATCTCAGAATGATGAAACAAGGATCTTAAGAGATTGTCATCCCACTCTCCAGTCAAGCGATTAAAAAGATCAGCCACCTTGAGATTTATGTTCATGAGAGAATGAATACCCATAGGTCTTCTTGGCGAAGTTTCATATAACCAGTTGTCTATCCAGACAAAGGTGCTATCTCCATTTCCTATGATTCTCTTAAGACCTTTGCTAAGCAGATTTTTACCAAACTGCAGGCTCCTCCAAGCATAGGATGGTCGTTTACCTGTTGGAGCTGATAAGTAAGAGGAGGAAACAAAATATCTGCTCTTGAAGAATCTTGAAAACAGACACTACGGATCATGTAGAAGGCGCCAAGCCTGATTCGCAAGAAGAGACTGGTTGAATATTGCTAAATCTTTGAAGCCTAAACCTCCTAGCCTTGGGAAGGGTTAGCTGATCATAGCTTATCCAATGAATCTTATTTTGAGACTGAGAATTACTCCACCAATAGTTCATCATTACTGAAATCAGCTTAGTAATGGTTCCTTTTGGGAGCTTAAAGCACGACATCGCATATACAGGTAAGGCCATAGCTACAGATTTGAGTAAAACGTCTTTACCTCCCTGTGATAAATTCTTTGCATACCAGCCTGTTAATCTTGATTGTAGTCTATCCTTTATGAAGCCTAATAATTGTTTCTTCGAACCACTTAAACACTCCGGAAGCCCCAAATACTTCCCAGTACCTCCTTCTAGCTCAATTTTTGTTCGCAGCTTGATCCAATTCCATAAGTTTTATCTGTTTTGGTTCCAAATGTGATAGCCGATTTCTGTTTGTTTATCACTTGTCCAGACATCGATTCATAGGTCTCTAAACAATTCATTACCTCATTACATTGCTCTTTATTCATTTTGCAGATGAAGAGACTATCATCAGCAAATAATTAATGAGTTATTGCTGGACCAGAGCAGAGGGATGGAATTGTATTATAGATTTTACCTTCACTTTCTGCTTGTTTGAAGAGATGGATCAAGGCTTCTGTGCACAAGACAAAAAGAAAAGGAGAAAGAGGGTCACCTTGACGAATGCCTCTATGGGGTTTGAAATCTCCAAAAGCCTGTCCATTAATGATCACAGAGTAATTCACAGAAGTTACACAACTCATTATCCATGTTATCCAACTGTTTTGAAATCCTAAGGCTTGAAGCATTTCATGTAAAAAAATTCATTCGAGTCTATCATAAGCTTTAGACATGTCTGTTTTAATCAACATAGCAGACTGAGAGAAGACTGGATGAGTATGGAGACTATGGACAACCTCATGAGCGATCAGAACATTATCTAAAATAGATCTCTCTGCAACAAAGGCAGCCTGGGTTGGAGACACTATGGAAGGTAGATGTTTCTTCAATCTGTTGACTAGGATTTTTGAAACTATCTTATAGATCACCGCACAAAGACTAATCGGCCTAAGGTCAGACATCTTGGTAGGAGCTTTGACTTTTGGTATTAAACATAAGTGAGTATGATTCCAGTCCTTGGGCATACAACCAATGGCAAAAAACGATAACACCTCAGAAATCACTTGATCTTTTATAACCAACCAATACTTTTTGAAGAAAAAGCCTGTAAGACCATCAGGGCTTGGAGCACTTTCACTTTTAATGGAAAAGACAGCATGCCGAATCTCATCAATAGTTACCTGTTTAGAAAGATCTTGGTTCATATTCTCCGTGACTCGAGGCTGGAAATTTCTTAAGTGGATCGGACACTGTAGTGGTTGGGAAGACTTGAAGAGATCTATGAAGTATTTCACTACAATCTCTTCTTTCCTACCGTCTGAAATATGATATTCTCCTGTTTCATCAACGATGTAAGGTAGTGCATTTTTCACTCTGATAGATTTAACCGATGCTTGAAAAAACTTCGTGTTTCTATCTCCATCAAGGAGCCATTTTTCATGGCTTTTTTTGTCTCCAATACACTTCTTCTTCCCTAAATGCAATTGCTAAATCTCGCTTAATAACATTAATTCTTTGAAAGCAGGGATTGCGAGAATCAAGCTGAGCAGACAATTCCGGTCTTAGTCTTTTAATTCGACTCTGCGAACTTGACCAAAACTTTCTTTTCCAAACACTAATGTCTTTGCTGCACTTTTTGACCCTTGTTAGTAAAGAAGTTTCACTATCAGTGCTATCTTTATGCCATGCTGTCTGGATAACTGCTAAGAAGGAGGGGTCATCAGCCCAACGTTTATTAAACCAAAATTGTCGAAGGTATAAAGGCTTCTCACTGCTAAATTTGATCAAGACAGGTTTATGATCAGACCCCAGCTTTTCAAGGAACCATTGGTGCACATTCGGGAAGCTAGAGAACCAAGCAGGATTACCAAAACCTCTATCCAATTTACACTGAATCCACTGCTTATCTCTAACACCCCCCTCCAAGTAAAACCATTGCCTGAACTGCCAATCTCTGTCATGTCACAAGTTTTCAGCATAGTTCTAAACGGATGGAAGGAACATAGATCACGCAATGGACCGCCCTTCTTTTCGTCATTAGACATAATCGAATTGAAATCCCCTACCATACACCATGCATATGTCCTTAACATACCAATACTGATGATTTTATCCCAAACAAAAGTTCGCAGACTAGTATCTGGGTTTCCGTATACACAAGAAATAAACCAAGACTTTGTTCCTGAAGAAATTTTCATATCTACAAGATTTTTATCCACAAAAAGGAAGTCAACATCTAGGGTCTCATCCCAAAAAATTGCTAGACCACCACTGAGACCTAAAGGTTCCACTGTTCTAAGATGATGATATCCTAACCACCCTTTAACTTTTTTTAATATAAAGCTTTATGTTCTTCGTCTCCATGAGGAAAAATATATCAGGGGAATGTTCTTTTCTCATTTCCCTGAGGTTTGTAATTGTCCAAGGGTTCCTCAGCCCTTGGCAATTTCAACTAAGGACGCCTTATTGATTCAGCGGCAGTTCACTAGGAACTACCGTGTGTAGATGCAGCTGAGAAAGCTTGATATCTCCCTGTCTTTTGAATTGTTCTTAAATCAGTGGAGCAGCTTTTGACACAATCACTAAAGAGCCTGGGATACTTTTCTTATTTTTTCCTTTTCGATCCTTTGAGTTCTTTAGACTAGACCTCGGCCTTTTACAAGTAACTAAAGCTGGAGGAGACGACTTTAAAGAACTAGCCTCTAAACTACCACTGTGAAAGGTAGATAAAGGACTAAAGAGAGATGTACATGGATCCGACCCCATAGGCAGATTTGCAGAGTTATTTATCACCGAGATTTGGGGATCAAGGTTGATTCGTGGATCCACTGTTGCCTTAGTTGAAAAGGAATTACCAAGTGCGTCCATAGGTTCCAAAACCTTGTTGTTCGCAATATCTAGATTAGGAGGAACAGAGCTTTCCCCATTCGGTTGGATAAGAAAAGGGCATTGAGATCTCTCATGCGTCATCCTTTGACAGTGAAAACAACGTTGTCTAATTATTTCATAATCAATTCCAACTGCAACAATTGTTCCATTTGGTAGATGTAGTTCCTTTGAATTTCTAAGTTTCTTGGAGATGTCTAGTAGAACCCTGACCCTAACATAGTCATTACTTTGTGCTTCCTCATCATCAAAAGGGAAATCAAGGATACGACCTACCGATTCAACAATCGTTGAGATAGTATCTTTCGTGTAGTGATTTATCGGGATATTACGAATCCTAATCCAGACCGGAAGAAACTTCAAGTAATCCGGGGGAGGATTTTCAACCCATTTTTCCATGACTACTCTCCAATCATCTTGTGTCCAAACTCCTGTTTTCATAATCTCATCCATATCTTCTTCATAATTAAAGATGAATTGAAACCGATCCCTTGATAAAGCCACCCCTTTAACCCGATCATACAAGCACCAAATCCTGGGCATCTCTATAATCCACTTGGACATGTTTTGGTAATCAGGATTTAAAAACCTACCGAGAAGGCTTCGTTGATTTCTTGCAGAAGAGCTGAATTTAGGTTGATCAGAGATGACTACAGGACGATCTTCTTTTTCCTCAATTGTCATTTCCTGAAGGCACCTATCCAACTGAAAATCCTTTATCTGAACCCATATATGCATAGTAGACACTCACTATTTGTAGCACAAAGGATAATTTACTGAAACCGGACCGAAAAAATTAAAATCTCCAGTGATGGCTCTACTCAGATGAACAATCCAAGAGAGAAGTTCTTAAACCCAGAAGGTATTGGGACTGCAGCGGTGAAACGGCTTAGAAGCAATGGTCGAAAGAAGCAACGGTCGAAAGACCAGATAAAGGAGAGAAGAGAGAGTTTAGATATTTTTCAGAGAGGATTTTTTATTTGGAACCGATGACCATGTGATTACAAAACCCCTTTTTAGACTATCTTTAATTTGTGTATATTAATATCCGGATAATCGATTAAATGAAAGATCATTAACACGAACGGCGATAAATGTAAGCGAAGAACAACATGAAGTTCACTAGTCATAATTTAAGAAGATCGAAGGTTAACGAGAGAAGAAAACCCTTTTGGTATTCAGCGTTCATTTTTCGGTAAGAAATTTTTATAACGTTATTATTGAAAAAGTCTCACAGATAATGTGACAGCGGTTTTATCTGCTGGGGTACATCTCATGTAGCTCCCACGACGGAGTTTTCCGGCTAAAAGACTCAGAAACAACGTTCGCCTCCAATATTTTCAAGGCTTCTTCACTCGTCACCGATAAAGGTGTCTTGTACTGACTCACAGAAGAGCCTCGAGACACGGCGAACTTCATGAGCTCGTCAAAAGTGCCACTCCTAACAACCTTAATCTCAAGTGGTCCAATGTTCTTATCATATTTTCGTTCTTTTCTGTACACAGTGTCGAACGACTTCTCAATGGTGAAGCAACATTCCTCCAAAACATTTGGGTCGGGCTCGAGCTTTGCGTCCTTGGTTTTGCTCCCGAGTTCCCAATAGAGCACGTAATGTCCTGGAAACGAGGAAAGATCTACACGGCTAGTGAAATCCATGACCATTAAGTCGTATGGCTCTAGTAGGAGCTTCGCGTTTTTCACTGCCTTGAGGAGGTCTTCTTCGTAGGTCTTGTCCATGCCGACGCTCAGAACAACATTATGTCTTCCCACGAAACGAACATTTGGTGCATTGTTGTGGAAACCAGTAACTCTTAAAACATCACCCACACGGTACCTATAAAGACCTGTAAAATCATATAGAGATCTTGTGAGAGAGACATAGATTTTTGATATACACATTTAGAAAACATTAAAATGTCTTTTTGTCTTCTATCATTTGTTAAGCAAGAAATCTACAAAAAATTCTAAAATACATTTTGTTCTGAGGAGAGAGTAAACAAGAAAAAGACTTACCGGAAAACGTTGTGACAACAAGTTCATAATCATGGCCAATTTTAACATCGACAAGATCGACGACCACGGGGTTCTTTACGGGATCATGACAAGTATTTTGGTCTTTCTCGACCTCTAAGAACTCGAAGTACCCCATACTTGGAATGATGGTGTAAGACACATCACTAGGCTTAGACAAAGGATTGACATTGACACCGACGAAACACTCGGAACCGCCATACCACGATGAAACCAACGGAAGACTGCCGCCATAGAACTCCAACAATGGAATGTACTGTGCCATGGCGCCGGTAATGACGCCTTCGATGCATTTTGCTTTTGGCCATAGTCTCGTCACTATTGCCTCCCATGATGGTTTACTACATTCTTGTTCGATCAGGTTCGCTAGGTCCGGATTTGGAGCGGTGAGGAACTTAGCAATCCCTGAAACACATTGGGCGTCCGTGATCCAGTCACTGAGACGGCCCGTCCTTATGTTTGAGCATAACTCACGCCAGTGATTTTCTAAGAATTTCATTACTTTGACGAAGGTAGAAGCAAAAGGTGCACCAAGGCGAGCTACATTATCGCGTTGTAGAAGCCCACAAAGCAATTGGCAGTACATGCTCTGAGTAGTGTCTACACAAGTCGCAATTTCATGCGGGCTTACCTGTAATTTATCCCTGTAAGATAACAAACACAATAAAGAAACAGTAGTACGTAGCAGCAACAAGGGGCATGTTCACACCCCTGTAACGTGAGTGCCAAGGTTTTATTGATTATACCATAGAAGTGAGTTGGTTGTGTTCAATCTTTTCAAGATACAAGTTATCATAGACATGGCCAGTAGCCCAGAGACAGTTTTGATTTGTCCGGTCACGAAATAGAACGTGAGAGCTTTTCCTTGGTTAAGCCCTTTGATGTGCCTGCAAACAAGTAACAACAATAGGTTTTGGGTTTTACTAACTCTGTTTGGTTTGATATAAAGTGACACAAGTTGGAGTTTAGGACTTTTTACTTGTAGAGTAGACATCTATACAGAGATCCAAACGATATCCTCTGTTCAAATTCCTCTGCTGTCAGAGGAATAAATTTTGGAACTCCTGCTGAAGTACCCGAGCTGCAAAACCAATATCCTCCTTAAATCTTTATACATTTTACAATTCAAGTTTAACAAACTCATATATCAACAAGTTTGAAATTGTTGTAGTTATCATAGATCCACATATCCACATTCTTTTTTAAAAAAGGTGGATCGTCTAATTTGAAGGAACCTGGCCAAGAATAAACTGATGGGTCGATCACAGATGAGATCAGATGGCTCTCCATTAGTGAGACGATCGGTATAAGACCTAAAATCTTCGTAGGTCACAACGGGTACGTTCTTCTTGAAGCTTTGCTTATCGACTCGACCGTCGAGTAAACCTTTAAGATACTCTGTTTGCGCATTACGTGAAAGTATTGCTTCCAAGACGGAATCTTGAATCTGCTTTACGTTGGTGGTCACATCATCAAGAAGAGAAAGGGCAGCTTTAGGGTCTGTTAAATCGAACCTTGGCAACATGCTTGCGTTTACTGCTTTTGATTATCTGCAACAATAACAAAAACAAAACAAAACCTTTTCTAAGTCATCACGTAATTGGTTACAATTTTGTTCTGGCGAGGTGGATGAATTGAAAGCTTTGGAGAAGAGATTAGAGAAAGCAGTGAAAGGGTGGTGTGGCGATATGTTCGTTGCCGTAAGATTTGTTCTTTTTTCCATAAATAGGATTAAGTAACAGAGGATACGCAAAAAGAATACTCTTAATATCCCATTTTTAGAAAGATTGTGATATATTCATGTAAGAGATCCCTTCATGTAAAAGATTGGGAATATGTTTGGATAAAAATGTTTGTAATTGAACCGGAAACAAGGTCGGTTCAATTTGGGTCTGTTTGTTCGGTTAACAAAACATTGAACCGGTCAAATCATCAATTTGGTTAGAAAACCCATTGATTGACCAATCAAATAACATTGAGAGGGGGTGAGAGAATGGCTCGAAACGACTCGCGATCTAGGTCGCCGTCTCACCGCCGACGATACTCTCGCTCGCCTGTCACTCATCGTAGCAGCCGTCGTTCCAGACGCGACCGTAGCCGCTCTCCCTATCAATCAAGGTCTGCAACGAATCTTTTCTTACCTTATATATATGAGATAAATGTGGATAAGCGAATCTCTCGAAACTTATGGTAGATGTGGGGAATTAGGGCTTAGGGTTTTGAACCAAGTTGTTCTATGTCACAAATTGTTTCATGAATTCGATGTAGCAATACAGAACATAGTCTAGAAACTGGCTAATTTTGTTTCTTTGTAACACTTCAGTTACGAGAGCCATTGAAGTTCATTATTTAGCTGGTTAGTGTAGATTAGAAGAAGCTGCTCTATAGTTTTAACACATCTTCATATGAGTAGTTTTCCAATTTTTGCTAGGCACAAGAAGAGCAGGTCTCCTACACCGAGGCAACGCCAAAGGGATAGAAGTAGTTCATCAGAGCAAAAAATTGCGATTGAAGTGAAGAAAGAACAGGAAGACAAGGCTAGGTAAATTGATTTAATGTTGTTTTTGTCTTTCAGTTTTGCAGTATGCTTGTTTGCTTCCCCTGTTTTGTGTTTGAAGGCAATGGAGTCGTTTGTTTTCCTGATTAGGTATAAAAGGTCCTGCACATAATGCAAAGTGTTAAGTTAAGTTTGTTGTTCACAGTGACTGACATCTCTATGGACCATGTGGAATATTGTAACTTTGAATGAACGAGTATATGCATTTCTAAGAATTTATTTTCTAGTGAGCAAGTTGACATCTAGGATAAGGTAATCTATCTTTCGAAGTGTGATCGAAAAATATAGCTTTCTATTGTGTTTTATTGACGTAATGTGAAACGTTGGCTGTGAACACTGAACATGTTATCAGAAGTATACTTCTGTCTCCTTATCTATTGTTAACGCATTAGCAGAAGAAGTACTGATCAAATTATGCATTGCAAATTATGTGATCTTGAAAAGTTTCTCTTGGCTAGTGCTGTCAGAGTTGGTTTTAACTATAAACTCTTCTTGTTTTCTTTATGCTAAATTAAGATTGCAGCATGAGGCTGAGCTCAAACGACTAGAAGAAGAGACAGCACGGCGGATCGAGGAAGCAGTGAGGAAAAATGTGGAGGAAAGGATGAAAACGGAAGAAGTTAAAGAGGAAATAGAAAGGAGGACAAAGGAAGCCTATGAAAAGATGTTTCTTGATGTGGAAATACAGCTGAAGAAAGAAAAGGAAGCTGCTCTAAACGAGGCAAGAAGAAAGGAAGTAAGTCTTAGTTGTTTGTTTATGTTGCCGCTCTATATTTGTTTTGTTTTATATGGTTTTGGAATAGTAGAGGCTAAAGTAAAAATGGGGAAATAAAATTAATAAGGAACAAGCTCGGAGAGAAAGAGAAGAGCTGGATAAGATGTTAGAAGAAAATAGTAGGAGGGTTGAAGAATCTCAGAGGAGAGAAGCAATGGAACTACAACGTAAAGAAGAGGAAAGGTATCGAGAATTGGAGCTGTTGCAGAGACAGAAGGAGGAGGCCGCAAGAAGGAAAAAACTGGAAGAAGAAGAAGAAGAGATTAGAAATTCCAGAAATTTATCAAATGGAAACAGATCACGATCCAAGTTGCACTTCTGAATTGGTTTATAATTAAGGAATCATCTTATATAATAAATCATTCTAAACAACTACTACAATTCGGTTAAAAAAAAACAACTTGAGTCAAAATCTCCTTTGTAATAAAAAAAAAGTATTGTTTTGGTAGATTTTATAATTTTAATAAACGATTAGATTATAAATTAATTTATATATTAATTATAACAAATAAAATTGAAATTTTAAACGGTTTATTCCAAATTGATAGTTCATGGATATTTTAAACTTTATTTTCAGAAGATCACATATATGGTTCCAAATATCTAGAATCACAATATTACTAATTTATTTTCCATATATTTTATTGATAAGCCACATCAATAAAAAAATTATTAAAAATATAAAATTATACTTTCAATTATAAAAAAGAATCAAATTTTGCTAATTTAACAAGATTAATCGTGATCTTCTGGATCGTATTCTATTTACTAAAAATTAAACTTTAATGCTAGAGTACGGGTTGAAATTTCTTTTATTTACATAATATGATTATTAATTTATTTTGTAGTTTCATTCTAATTATAATAAACTAAAGTATATTTTAATATAGAGTTTATTCTAAAACATTTTTCTAAAATTTGACACATGTCACCTAAAGAGTTAACATAACAACTTGAATCAAAGTAATATTTTATAAGATGTTCAATTTTTTCTTCTACTTTTAACTATAATTTCCAATAACAATTTTCTGTTTTATTTCTTCACTTTAAATATAAATAATTCACATAATCTGATTATTAATTTTTTTTTTAATTTCACTCTAATTATAATAAACAAAAATATTTTAATATATAGAATTTATAAATATTTATAAAGAAATAGCTGAATACATATTTTGTTTTAAGAGAGAACAAAATGTATATTTAATCTGATTATATATTTATATTATATTAATTTCAAATTTTTATATTCAAGAGAGTAAATGTGGTCATTTGTTATGACATGGAAGTAGAAAGCTTTGCTGAGTTGGTGAAAGCCGGTAGATTTGCCCCCAAAGGGGTTGAGATCACATTTATGACTTCTTCTCCATTAGACTTAGAGGCGACATTGAGACATCTGTTTACATGCGTTAACAAGGAGCTTGGGAAAACACAGCATATAAACAAACCTCTCAGGATCCTAAAGACCAGAATGAGAGCTCTAAAGAAACTTAAGTGTTTAAACTTTTTTTGGTTCGCTTAGTACTTTTTTGGATTTGTCAGTACTTTAAATATCCACTGACCTACTGTTATTTTTTGGAAAAAATAAAAAAATTGTTCTTAATTTATTTTTGGGATATTAGTACTGCATATATATTATTCTTATATTATAAGCACCAAGATGTATAGTTTTATTTCTAATTCTACTTGGCATCCTTAAGATTGTCACATCTCTTCTATTTTGATTTTATTTTTTTATTCATTTTAAGATAAATAATTCACATGAAATTATTATGTAACAATTTTTCAATTTCTATTCACTTATTAATATTATTCTAATCATATATCATTTATCAGTATAGAGTTAATTAACATATATATATAATATGTTTATATTAATTTATTAAAACTAAATTATTGTGAATTGTAAATATATATAAGTTAGGTTTTGGTCTCACTTATACTGGTACAATTGAATCATTTTCCATATGATTTTTATATATGACTTCATCAATTTCTCGGAAAAGCGTCTTTAGTTTTCGATTAATCATCTTGAATAATATTTATTTTTAATGAATCTAAATAATATAAGAAATAATAGGTAACTTTTTTTGCAGTGGAAAAATTATTGAAGGAACTAATAAAACTATAAACTCATAATTGAGAGAAATTTTTTATATTTATTTAAAACAATATTTCTATAATATAAACTATTAAATAATCAATTTATTCAATAAATTACTAAACTCCTTCAAAAATATATAATTATATCTTGTTATATTAATTTTAAACTCATGTGAGAGATATTATCTAGTTAATTAATGAGAGAGTCAACAAATCTAAAGAAGCTTTTTGACTTACCAATATCAGAGAGTATAGAAAGATACAGTTGACTGAGAGTATCTAGCACACCCTTCCTAGAGCTTTGTTGCTTCACTATGTTGTTTATCATTGAAATAGAAAAAACCAATTCCCATCCTGGATTAGTTTATCGTTGCACCTTTCATTCTCTCACCTTGTCTACCAAATAATATTTGTTTTTCTAAGCCATATTGTCTTTAGATATTAACCAAGAGTAAAATTGTTCGTCAAAAATAAAAATTAACCAAGAGTAATATAAGTTAGGCGGGCCTTTGGCAGTCAAAGATTTTGACGGATGGGCCGGGCTGGATCTGATAAAAATGCCTGTTTGAAGTTGAACATGTGAGGAGAAATTGTAAGAAAAAGAGTCAAAAAGGTTACGTACGTAGTGACCATGTTATTCACTTTTTTTTTTTTAAGATAGAGAGGCTTTTATGTAAAAAGGACTTTGACACTCTGCTTCCGTTAGCTTATTCCTCTTGTCATGTATTTTAATAACCAACAATACTAAAAGAAATATATGACAAAAGAGAACCTATACAAGTATACAAAGCATTCTTCCGACTTTTAAGAGTAACATCCATGAAACTTGAACAAAATAGATAAGAGGGAACATTTTCTAAAACTGTGCCATTCAAGTCCAAAAAGTCCTAATAGTTTAAATTTATGCAATTGGGAGTTGGGACCACATTATAAACTCATGACTACTCAAGCACATTTCCCTTATGTTTTTGATTGCTACGAGGCTACTAACATACCCCACAAGATGAATATTTGAGATAAAGATGCACGTACATGAGTATGTATATATACTGATTATTGAAATCTACTTAAATTAATACTCCATAAGAACTGCGATCTTCATGTGCATGCGAAGATCATCATTGTTATTATCTGGGGGAGTTCCACTCTCAACGGAATCAACGCAAAGCAGCCGCAATATTTGAATTTTTGAAGCCGAAAGCATGATGTAAAAGTCTCTTGTCAGAGATTACCGTACGTCCAAGTCAATATCGAAAAGGATTACTTGAAAACAGCTTAAGATAAAAGTCATAAAATAAAGATAGATTCGGAACTTCCTCTCATTTTCGAGGTCTCATGTTTTCAGAAAATGGCATTTCACTTTCTGAAAGAAATATTTATTTAGGGACAAAATTGTCAAATCGTTAAAATGAGAACTAATTATCAGAAAAAACCGCATGTATAAATGGCGAAATGAAGGAGATAGGCAATTCTATGACTATATATATATGAGGCTGAAATGGGTTATATATATATTATCAACTGTTAAAAATGTTATTCATCTTTTTAGGCTGACACGTCGTCAAATAAGTATAAATATTTGCGACACAAAACTAGACTTTTGAATGCATCATGTGTGTATCTATAAATGAAAATGTAGTGCAAAGATTATGTGTAAACGCTATAGTATCATAGAAAATCGAGTTGAAAAATGTCTCTGTGAAAATATGTGTCGTCTAGTGAAACTTATTAAGTTTATGGAGAGAATAAAAAAATTGGTAAAGATCGATATTGGGATTGAAAGATGATCATTAGACTGGGTCATGGGATCTGGAAGGATGGCCCTCGAAATACACTTGACGTAAACCAAGTGGGACGGGACCCAATTTCCCCTTTGCCTTTGCGCATGCGTTACTCTGTAGAAAAGCTCTTTACTTATCCTTTCTACATCATCTCATCTAACTAAGCTCATGTCGTAGTATCAATTATCAACCCCCACCCATATTTTGGAATAGACCAACCCAAACAAATTTTAAGCAAAAAACCAGTACATCTACATATTTTTCCACTATCATTAAGTTCATCATAATTTCAAGTTCTTAAATATGTAATTTTTTAATATATATCTACGTATGCAAATTTTTATTAATGGATCCAGACAAAAAAAACGCAAGTATTTTGTTATATTAATGGATAAAATGAATAGTGTATGTGGAATATATGCAGAATATATTCTGAGACGATCACGAGAGGAAGGCCAATCAAACTCGAGATAGAATAATGAAAAGAGATACACGGTGTTTAAAGTACTATCTCTGGTGGGGCAAGCTCGATCTAAATCACAATACCAAGTTTGCTTGTCCTACTCTCACATATTCACATGTACATCAATAATAATAAAACAAAAAAAAACATAAACCACGAATATATATAATCGATCGAGTACAATTCATGCATAGATGCATGTACACAAAAATGCGTTCTAAAAAAAGACACATGAATATGTGGACAGATAAGTCTCACTTTTGGGTTTGGGATTGCGATATTTTTGGTTAAACACGTTTTTTTTTGTTCTTTAAATGATTAGTGATTGCGATATTCGTAGTGATCGTCTGTGATTGTTTCAGCACACTTGAACTAGAAAGAAGTCCACTCCAAAAAAAAATATGAAAAAAACTACAAAGAAGGTTTGTTTGACCTATAGTCAATGCTTATCTGTCTTTTTCTTCTTATAAGGTACATTATTAACGAGGTTTACCAATGTAAGAAATGAAAATATCTTTTTATCTTGATACAGATCAAACAGTGTCCCAATTCCCAAACGCCAAGGTCTAAAAGTCTGGTAATATCTCGTGTACCGGTGTTTAATCTAGAACCTTAAAGCTCCTCTTATAAATTTCATATTGAGAAAATTATTTCACGTGAAAAAAAAGAAAACAAACAAACAAAACATTTAAGTATCTATGCGAACTACATAGTGTGGGGGAGATCTATATCGAGAGGGACCACGACTAAACCTCGAGGAAAATTCCCCTTTTGTCTTTTTGTAATTCAATTTGATTTTCTCTTAGTTTATTTTTTTACGGAATATGTTATATATCTTTTTTTTTTTGAAAAAATAATATGTTATATATCACCCAAATTTGGTTAATGATTTTTCTCATAGCTGAGAAAAATATTTAAGCATGGGGAAGAATACTGCATTAGTAATCTTGTTTCATGTTATATTACTTTTACTACATGTAAACAAGTTGTTTAGAT
Source organism: Camelina hispida (assembly GCA_023657505.1). Lineage (NCBI taxonomy): Eukaryota > Viridiplantae > Streptophyta > Magnoliopsida > Brassicales > Brassicaceae > Camelina > Camelina hispida. The sequence continues at coordinate 6,178,911 of CP094637.1, read as the reverse complement.
GCATTTACACGTTAGTTTTCTGTTTCAGTTCAGTATACGTAAATTAGGATAGTGGCATATATTAATAGGACCGCTTGCGCTTGGAAAATATTTGATATTAGGTACTTATATGATTACTATAGATCTTTAGAGTTGTCTTGTTAAAGACATGTTAATATCTACAAATTTTCTTGATCAATAATCCAAACCTCTTTCCTTCTTTCAAACACCAACTTCTATTATGATTAGGAGTTTTATCTATATGTGTATTGCATTTCATGTTCATTGAGGTTATTGATGATACGCAAGCTTTACGACCGACGGATCAGAGTGACATCTCTCAGAGAATTTAAGTTCAGCAAATCCAAATTTTACTAACAATAACGAAACAAAAACAAAATGTTACACATGCCTCTCGTTCATTTATATTTTCGGTGCAACAAAGGTTGCGAAAAAAAAATGAAACGAAGATGGTAGCGACTTATAATATTGATTCGACCGAAAATATATAAAAATTAGATTATTCTCTTGGATAGTTATAATAGTGGTAACCATAGCTCCTCTCTTCTTCTTCCCGCTGCTGCTGTTGTTGTTGTTGTTGCTGCGTCTGTTGGGAGGAAGAAGAAGACGAAGAAGGCGTTGAGAAAGGCTGACTAAAGAGACTCGACGTGTAGTACGATAAATCAACTTCATTGTTACTCGTGAGCAATTGAGCGTATTGAAGTATGTCTTGGTTATAAGTCACTGGCCACGAAGTAGTAGTCGTAGAAGATGGATCAGCAGGCTGAGGATGAGGTGAGTTCATTGATTCACCACCTACTCTTGGGGCATGAGTAATGGTTGTGGTGGTAGGGCCTTGTACTCGTTCAGGGAAGTTTAGTTTAGCCTTGGTGCCTTTGAATTTGAGGGCGGCTCGATCGTAGGCTAAAGCAGCTTCCTCTGCCGTCTCGAAAGTCCCAAGCCATACACGGGCCGCTTTCTTTGGATCACGGATTTCGGCCGCCCATTTGCCCCATGGTCGCTGCCTTACGCCTCTATAGTGTCTTCTTCTTGGTTGATCTTGCAGAACATGACATACGAAATTTTCAAAAAAAAGAACATGACATACGAATAAAAATAATTACATATTGCATGTGCAATTCTACATGCATGAGAAGAATTATATGACGTGTGTGATTTCAACGATTAGTTTTAGCAAAGAATAATTGAAGAGAACATTAATTAGTTTAGTACTATTTATGACTTCAAAGAAACAAAAAAATGAACGATCGAATTAACTAAAGATGATACATACAATAATACTTAAAACGCATCAACTATGTGATTTTATGGTCCGAACTTTCCACAATATACTAAATACTATTCCTCTCAAAAGATTACATTCTTGGGTGGAATTAAATATACGGATGATAAGTCCTGCAATCCAAGTATATCTTGGATTACTAGACATTTGTACTGACCAAAATCATACAAATTATATATGATTTTCTACCAATCAAAGCTTGAATCATACTCTCGAGTTGAGTAATTGATTCAATATTATATTTATTATACAACCAGCGTAATTTTCTTTGTTTTTTTTTTTTGTCAAACAAGCGAAAGTCAAAACAGCTACAAAATGACACTAAAATCCACAAAAGTAAACTAAAATAACCAATCAATTTAAGATCCATCCTCACAAGAAATCGTCATCAATTCAAAATGTTTCCCAATTTTATGTTTTTACCGTATTTAGACAGATTAACTGGATATTTGTTTCTAAATATGATTATTATTCGGGTGTCCTTTTTGTTTTTTTAAAGGATGACATTTTATTAAAATCTAACTTAGCATTCAAATAACAAAAGTTGATGTTTGTGACTACCACTCAATAAAAGTAAAAACTACGACTTGATTTTTGATTAAGACTTTGCGCCTGAGTCGTTTGACATATTTGGCTTCTAAGTTCTAAGTAACGCACCGAAAAAACGAGTTAATCATGTTGAAATACCTCAAAATAATGATAAAAATTAAAGGACAACCATAAAGTTGACAGAGAATGATATCTAAGACAAGTAATTTACAAATGAGCAAAGGAACATGCGTGGTCAAAAATTACTCTATCTAGTTAGGTAAGAAGAAGCCTCATGTAGGTTTTAGATACGTTTTACGAGTTAAGACATGAGGTTAATAAAATATATCAAACTTGTACTTTGAAAAACAAAAAAAAAAGTTGTAGATGTATTAAAAAGAAAAAAGGATAGACACGTAGTATCCTGATCGGTGGTTCAATTCAAAAACAAGAAGGAAAGTTCTTTACGGAAAGTAAATTAAATGGCAGATGCATTGAACTTGAGGGTACTTCAACTCGAACCTAACCTATACAAATTCCTTTTTTCCCCCAAATTTAATTATTAACTAAGAGAATCAACAAAGGCTTATTAATAGTAAGTCTTTAGATAGTTAACTTATTATAACCAAATTACATCAGCTAGCTAACAAAAAAAAAAAGACTTGGCTGTATGTATAAAATTATAGTGTTAATTAATTACCTTGGTCTTGTTGAAGTTGATCCGATTTATCAAGCTCTTGTTTGACCGGCTGGTCTGTCGGGTTCTCGATGGCACGGCTTAGAGCGGAGACCATGGCGGTGACATCAGTCTCGTTCCAGGACGGATTATCATCCGCCGCCGCCGATGTTTCCGGTGGAACCGGTCCCTTTCCATACCTCCGATCCACTTTTACAACAAATGATGAATTCACACGTATATGTAAACACACACACACAAACAGAAAGAACAGCTATCACGGGTGTGTATATGTACACGACTTTGAAAGAAAGTTGTAGGATAGGGAATCTGGGGAGTGACTAGGACATGGAGCTTTGGCTTGGTGATGAACAAGTAACTAGGAGCAAATAAGGGTTTTCTTTACTTAAGGCTATGATGTGATATTATGAGGAAAGAAGAGGTGACAAAAGGGTTTTATAAAGAGAAGGATCTACAAGAAAAGTTGATATAATATATAGAATTATTAAGACCTCTGGAATGGTGCGGAGTGGGACCGTTCTTTGAGTTCATAGTTCTCTACTTCTCTTTTTCTTTTTCTCAATCTTTTTATTTTTGGGAGCTTATTAGCTTCGCATGTTTTGGCAGCAGTGTTATGCACAAATTAGGAATGAGTGCGGATCCAACATTCTGATCTTTCTTCTTTTTCTTTTTAGAAAAAACAAATATAAATAATTGGTTCTGTTTTGGGTCTGAATGGTTGCATATATCAGGGCAAATAAATCTGTCTGCATATTAGACTGCTTTTTATTTACCATTCATCAAATGTAATTCGCAATAGTGCGGTCCAAAAGATACAGGACAAAAACCACTGCACACTAACTGCAGATTTTTTTTTTTTGTGAAATAAAGTTAATCCGCAAAGGTCTGCTGTCCGCCCTATTTTTGAGGCAGACTAAACTACTAATGGATTTGGCCGCCCTAACCACAATCACCATTCAAAAACTCTTTGTTTTCATTAAAATCTTTTTTATTTGTATTCGTTCCAATATTTTAATTGGTTATTCAATGATATATATTATCTATTAAACTTTTGAAATTTTATCGTATATTTGATTTGTTATGTTCAGATTAAAAAAAAAGTTTCACACTATTAATAGAATATGTATGCACCAAGGACGAAAAATTATGCTAAAAAATAAGATTTGGAAAGCTGATTTGTGCTATGGACCTTAGGCCTTGTTTATCGGGGGTTCAAGCCCTGTCTCTTAGATTTTTTATGCCAAAAAATAAAGCAAAACAAAAGAAAAAATCTGAGGGGAGTTGTTATATAGTATCCCCATATGTGTTGTAAGAGGCGCTACGTGTCAGCGTTCTATTGGACGAAAGTTTTTGTTAAGAAAAAAAAAAGCTTCTCGTGTTTTTCTTTCTTCCTCTTCTCTCTCTTTCTTTCGCCTCTGCAATCCGAAGAGATTTTTCTCTCAAATCGGAACCAATCGGTAAATCTCCTTCAGCAATCTCTTTCTCATGGTATGAGTCTCTTTTTGATTGTAAGAATTCTTGTTTATTGAGGATTTAGAAATTAGGGTTCTTTGATTTTTGAAAATTAGGGATGTTTGAATAATCAGTGTCTGTCTGTGTTTTTAGGCATAACTGTAATTAGGATTAACAAAATTAGCCATGATTGATTGCTTTGTGTCTGTTTTTGCGATAAACATGTTAGCAAGCTTCTTGTAATCATTGGACTAGCCACTAAACTAAACCACTAGAGAAGAATATTGACGAAGTTGCTTTCGCAGTCGTATCGTTCTGTGTTATCCGAATATTGGGCCAATAACGAGACCGTATGACTAGTTAAGATCACTGATCATTGATAAAACTGATCAATCCATAAGTTGTCCTCTGCTTCAGTTACTTAAAAAACTCATTCACTCGCCTATGTTTTTCAGGTTATGTTATTGGGGAGGTTGCATCACCGTAACTTAGTGAACTTGGTTGGCTATTGCGCAGAAAAAGGACAACACATGCTTATATGTTAAGGATTTGATTATGTGTGTGGGATTTTGTTGCAGCTTGGTTCTATTGCTATTGGAGTAAAGACTAAAGAAGGAGTTGTGCTTGCTGTCGAGAAGCGTATCACTTCTACATTGCTGGTTTAGTTTCTAACATTGAATTCTTTTTTTTTTGGATTTGTTGAATAACTTGCCAATGGAACTTGAAAAAGTGGTGAAGTATTAGCGTTGTGTGTTCTTTGTTAAAATGCTTTGAAGACAGAGCGATTGAAAAAGTGTCCCCAGTGTCGGTTCCCCATTGAACATGGTGGCGGGTGCAAACAAATGACTTGCAGGTATCGGACATTTTTTACTGAGCCTGGTTTTATATATACATTTATCTGTTCAAATCTGACTCTAACTATCTGTCTTTTGTTCATGGCAGACACTGCACACACGAGTTCTGTTACACATGTGGGGCTGCGTGTAGAAAGAACAAGAAACTGACATGTGGATGCTCGCGCTCAGGGAAATAAACATCCAAGGTTTGACTATATAGATCATTCCAAATAGTTTCTTTCTTATATAAGACAAAGATGACTTGTTTTGATGATGTTGAAGATATTAGTGATGATATGCTACCGTTTGTCTGAGAGCCCACTATGAATTTTGTACGAACACTCTATGAGTTTAGAGGAAATGAAAACATAACAGTTTGAGCTTATGTAGTCTTTAGACGCTAAATGAAAAACCGAACAAGTATGTGATGCACATATTCATGAACTCTCGAACCTTGTGTTGTGCTGAATCTTCTAATCAACTGCAGGAATGCATCTCCTGGATGTCAGACTCACTCGGAGGAAGCTCATCAGTCTAGCCCTAAGCAGAGAAAGGACTATGGCCAGAGAATCATGCTTGCCTGACCGTACAATTCTCTCCGGTCAAAATGCTATGTAGCTAAGTTTTGTTGATTATCAGCTCTTTGTGAAAAACATAAAGAAGCAATGAGATTGTCAGATTGAGAATTGCAGTGAGAGAGAAGTTTACAAACCTAAAACCTTTGTAATTTTGTATAGTTTTTCTTTTTGTAATTGCATCACTTTGTATGATATAAATGTTTAATTTGGAGCAAATCAGTATTAAAATTAATCATTTTTTCCATTTATGAATTGCACTTTTATTGTAATATGTATCAATGTTTTTATTATGTTTTGTATGTTTGAAAATTAATTAAAATGCAATATTTTCTAATTCTATAAAATCTTAAATGTTTACACATTTATACCATTTATATTCTATTTAAATTTTTTAAATTTAAAAAAACAATATTTTCAAAAATAAGATACCCAAAATAAGAAACTACCAATAAATGAGCAAATTTTATCTAAAAGATCATGGGTTCTTATATTCAAAACAGTACACAATTAATTCATAAAAAAATTAAGAACTCCCCTTACTCAAACCCACCAATAAACATGCTCTTAGGGCATGTTTATAGGGAGATCAGTGTAGGGTGTTCTTAGAGTATAAATATTGTAAAAATAATATAAGATCAGTAGTTAAGAATTTTTGTTAAGAAGTTAGTTATTGGGAGAACATGTGTAAGATCTTAAGATTTAATAATATAATATTCTTATAGAAATTTAAGAATGTTTAATATTTATATAGATTAATGTTTAATAAATAATTTAAGAATGTTTAATACTATTTAATAATATAATGTTTATTAATATTCTTAAACATATTACAATTATAAAAATTTATAAAATAACATTTTAATTGCAAACTTATAAAACTTTTACTAAAATTCAAAATACAATGCCATATTTTTATGAAACAAAAAAACATTGTAATTAAAAAAAATTTAAAAAAACAAACATATTACTTAATTAATTAAACAAGACAAATATTTTATTTAATTAATTCTTTCCAATCCGAGAGAGACACGTCACACAAGATCAGATCCAAGAACAGTTATAGAATAAGATCAATGAGCTTGATCTTAAGTCCACTATTCAATTAATTTCATTTTTAAAATGCCTAAGAACACCCCATCTGATCTCCCTATAAACATGGCCTTATGGTACCGTGTCAAAGAGTAGACAATCAAACTTCTGATTTAGTCTTCTGTTTCATATTAAGTGTTATTTTAGGATTTCTCACACATATTAAGAAAATCATTAAATTTTTCATTTTATCCTTTATTAATATATTATACAATTTTTTTTCTATTGGTCAATACACTAAATTAGTAAAGATAAAATTAGAAATTTTATCAAACATTTACTGATATGCTCAAATTGTAATACCCTAATGGTACTAACAGCCTTGCAGTTGTAATACTCTAGGGGTCGAATCCACAGAGACTCAAGTTCACATGATAGACTTATTATTCTTTTAATTATGCTAAATCAAAAATATTAGATTAAAAGCAATGCAGAAAACAGAATTAAAAAGTGTTGTAAATTCAAAGGATCAAAGAGTTAAGCCTAGGGAAATTCTCAAGAATTTATGGGATATTAAATCAATCAAATAATTAGGATTCAAACAATTCAAATTCAGATCTAGAACTCTAAACACAGTTGTAAAATAATTCAGTTCTCACTGCAATTATATTCTAAATTTAAAACCAGAAAATCCAAATCTCTTTGCTAAAATTCTAGGTAATAAATCAGCTTTTAAAACAAGTTTAGATTGTTCACAAAATTATTAAATCAAATCTCTTTGCAAGAAATAACTTTGCTCATCAAAAGGTTTTATCAGGAAAATCAATTATATTCTCATATCAATTTATTTTCCTAAAGTATTAATTCTAGGTGATCAATCAAGAATTAATATGAAGAACAACCTAAGATGAAGATCTAGCAAGATAATGAATCCTAAAATTATCAGATCTAATAAACCATAAAAACCCTATGAAAAACCCTAAACCTAACAAGCAAACTACTCAGACATGTTTAATGAAAAACAAGACATCTTTTCTGAATAATAAGCAATGGTATTAAGAAAATAAGAAGGGAGTTCAAGAATCTTCTCCCTACAGATGAAATCAGATCTGTCTCTCCCAAAAAGCTCTCAATCAAAAGGTGGCCAGAAAATTGCTAGAAAATAACTTAGGTCTAAACAATGACCATAAAAATCATATTTATACTCTAAAACACGTCTTGGGTCTTAATTGCAAATAAGGAAGACTTGAGCAAATTTTGTAAATCTTCTAAAGCTTGTGGGACGACTTCCGTTTGACTTTGTGGCATCTGCATCGATCGATGCTAATGCTGCATCGGTCGATGCACATCCTTTATCTCGTCTCCAAACTTCGTTGATCAGCCTTCATTGCTTTGATTATGCTCCAAATCATCCTCTTTTAGCTCATTTGTGTTCCATCCGTGCCACTGAGTACCTAATCCTATAAAGACTCAAAAACAACCTAGAAAACAAATCAAAAGACTCAAAAAGCACACTTATACCATGGTTAAAAACCACAAAAACCATGATATATCATTTAGATTGAAAATACAAAATGACATTTATTTTGAAACAAAATTTTGAGTGTAAAATGACACTTAATATGAAACAGAGGAAGTATTTTATTTTGCTTACATATATGGCTATGCACAAAATCGATTGACATCTATTACCTAAGTGGAAAGCAAATGGAGACATGAAAATAGAAGGAATTGGATTTTGAAAATGGTTGCAAAGGTTGAAGGTGGCCGAGGTCAGGAAGAAGAAGTTCATGATCTTTACAACATTACATGGGTCTTTTAGGTCTCCGCATGCGATACTTGAAACTTTTTTGGTATCAATATTAAGTTGCATTTGCTCATGTCGTAGCTAAGATTTTGAAAAATGTCTCGGAGCTTCAAGCTCGCAGAGGCTTCATAAATTGATTTTCACCCGTTTTAAAATTGATTGAAGAGTGCAACTAGCCCACTATTATGCATTTGTGTCCTTGCTATAGCTTCACCGATGGAGTGGATAAAACCGAACCAATTTAAACCAAAATTACTTTGATGCAAACCATAATTTATTTTTATTTCGATTAATTTTAACGTTTTGATGGGTAACGTATTGAACCAAACCAAACTGAAATCAAACAAAACTGATCAAATGTGTAACTGAACCAAACCAAACTGAATAATCCAGTATTTGATTATAGATGACCATATGTTAAACATATTATATTAAATAAATCATTTGTAATTTGGTTTTGTTTTGGTTAGTTTGATGTTATTCGGTTTAGTTATTTTGTTTCCGGTTAAATAACTAAATAGATAAGTAGCATCAAACTAACCAAAACAAAACCAAATTACAAATGGTTTAATTAGTTTTCATTTCTATATGAAAGCGATTTTTATCGAAAAGAAGAAACGAACCGAAACAAAACAATACCGGATTGTCCCCCTAGTTATTTTGGTAGTCATGGATTCATGGGCTCAGGTGGTGAAGTTTACCGAAGGGCTGGTTTCATATCTCAAAGTTTTATCAATTTTCCAAGTCCATTACTTACATACTAAACCATTTCCAACTTCGGTCCAGAGGCAGATTTAATAAAATGCTCTGTTTCTCATTGTAGTGTTCCATCTTACAGAGGACTTAATTAAAATATATATTCAGACAAACTAGTACACATCAAATTTATTGAAACCACAACAAATCACTTGAACCTATATATAATTCAAGGAAGAACAATCAAGTACTGAAGAATTTGGCTACCACACATGTCTCCAATACTTGTAAGGCTTTCCCTGATTTAATGCATCTGGGAGTCTTGTATTGACCGGTGGAAGCACCTTGTGAGATGAAGAAGTCCATGAGAGACTCAAACGTTCCTCGACGCACCACTCTTATCTCCAGAGGTCCGACCGATCCATCTCTGAACCTACATCTCTTGTAAACATTATCAAGCGACTCCTCCATTACCATACAACACTTGGGGAGCGCCTCTTCATCGAGCTCAAGCTGTGTCTTCTTCATCTTCTCTTCTCCCTCTTTGGCCTTTACTTCCAAGTAAACCACGTAGTGACCTGGAAATGTCGAGGTGTCAGCATAACTGGTGAAGTCTTCTAGAATGAGACCTGATGACTCGAGTACGAGCTTTGCTTGACCTACAGCCTTAAACAGATCTTCTTCATTAGTTTTGTCGGAGTCGATGCTTAAGACCACGTTCTCTCTTCTTACAAACTTAAACTCAGGTGCATTGTTGTAGAAACCAGTCACCAATACAATATCTCCCACTCTCATCCTATACAATCCTGAACAAAAAAATCAAAACATAATCACAAAACATTAGTAAAACCATGTAAAAAAAAACATATTCACAAGCATCTTATTGAAGTCATGATCGATATTTTTAAGCTCACCAGCGAAATTTGTGACCACGGGTTCATAAGTGCATCCAAGTTTCACATCTTCAAGGTCGACGACATCGTTGTTGTCTCCATCCATAGGTATGAATTCAAAGTAAGACATGTTAGGCATGAAAGCGTAAGAAACATCTTCAGGTTTGCACAGAGGATCTAGATTGATCCCGAATGTAGTCTCCGAGGAACCGTAGGTTGTTGAAACGAGAGGCAAGTCGTCACAATAGTAGTTCAACATTGGCACGTACTGTCCCATTGAACCCGTAACAACGGTTTCAATAAATTTGATGTTTGGCCAGAGTCTTTTGACTATACCTTCCCAAGACTGGTTGCATATTTCTTCAATTGCGTCTGCTAATTCAGGACGTGGCCCTCCGAGGACCAAAGAGACAGAGCTTTGACAACCCAAGTCTGTGATCCAGTTGCTGAGATGACCTGATCGGATGTTTGAACACAACTCCTCCCAAGAATTCTCAAGAACCTTGATTGCTCGTACCATGACTGAAGCAAAGATGGAACCCGTTCTCACAACCTCGTCTCTTTGGACTAAGCCACAGAGCAAATGGCAGTAGAGACTCTCGGTGTTGTTAGGGCATAAGATGACTTCATCAGGGCTCGTGTACGAGTAGTACCAGTTAGATGGCCGGTTCTTGAAGTAGTCGCTCTTGAAATAGCTGCTGGTTGCAACTCGAGCAGGCAAGCCAGAAGGAGTCATGATTTCTTGTTTAGTGAATAGAAACATCATCCCTTTTCCTTCCTCCAGACCTTTCACATGCCTAAACAGAGAAAGAAGAGATTTGTCATCATCGGTCGGATCCAAGTTAAAATCGTCAAACAATATAAGAAAAACATGTTACACGCTTACTTGGTTATAACTTGACTACGAAGATCGTAGATAAATGTCAAATTGTCCAAGTACTTATTGTTCCATGGCATCATCTTTTGTGCTCCTCCTGAAGTTCCCGAACTACAAAAACATTACACGCCAATTAAGCATGTAGCTGTTTTAGAAAATAAAAAATACTATATATAGAAAGTTTTTTATACATATATATGTACCTTAGCAAGAAACCGGTGATAGGTCGGGCCGATATGAGATCGGATGACTCTCCATTAACGATACGGTCGAGATAAGGCTTAATATCTTCATAGGTGACGATCGGTACGTTTTTCTTGAAGAGCTCTTTGTCGAACTTGTCGGGGAGAAAACGTTGGAGATACTCTGTATTTGTGTTGGGTGTGATTATCTCTTCTAACAAGTTGTCTTGTATTTGCTTCACGTTACAAGTTAAATTCTTCAGCGTCATCTCAAATTCTTCGTTGGTGTTGGAGATTGGCTTCATCTTTAGTTCTCTTTAGTTCGCTTTAGTTGATATGGAATCAGAGAGTGGACACTTAGTTCTATAAATAGCAAGAAAAAAAACCTAATTAATTAAATGGATTTGGCAGTTCGTGAGTCTCGGTCAATATTTAAGTGATATTTTAATAACTGCCGAGAAGTCTCGACCGAGTAACACAATATGATATGATTTAATTGATTATTATACAATTCTGACCTTAGCGTGTGAATGGTGTCATTTGTTTGTATTTCAAGTTTACAACTAGTTGGAGTAACACGTGTTATATGTATATGAGAGGAGTATATAGGACTATTAGGCATGTGAGATGAAATTATTTTGTTTAACTAAGATTCATGGAAAATATATTTCGTGGAAATTTTCGTTTTGTGGAAAATGTACTTTCGTGGCTTTCCAAAGACTTCATGTGTAGTTTGTGTGAGAAACTTAAACGGCAATCTTGTCATCTAAGGATCCATGGAAATATCAAATATGTTATATTGATTCATGGAAAATCAGTTTAACAAATATTCATGGGGATTCTCATATACATTTTGATATTATTATGTGCACTACTGTCAAATGTGTGACTTGTCAGAGTGGTACTAGTGATATCAATCTAAAGTTTCTAGAATATATATGTGATGACATATATATATTATATACTGCTGTTTTAATATTTTTCACGTTTTCATAATTTCATTATTTTTAGACATTCACATCATAATCAAAACTTCATTTTTATAAACAGTAACGGATTACGTATATAACGTGTAAAAACGAAACACAATTAGTCTAAGAACTATTAAAATAACAAAATACTTAAAAGGTTTGAATATGTAGAAAATGAAAATTGAAACAATAAATACTTAGTGATTTAAAATTATGATTTAAATTTTATTTTGATTTTTCGGTGATTTGATTTTACTGTTTTCTATCAGTACAGTACTAACCTTTCAAAATTTGAAACTTTAAAATCCATTAAGCAAAATTTTGATAAAATTGAAAGTTGTGTATTATATAACTTTTGGTGAATAATACAGGATGGTAAATGTACCATCTTGTCGATTATTCAAGAGTCAACAATTTAGCTATTTTTTCTTTTTCTTTTTGTTGGTATCTATCTATCTGATTCAATAAAGTCAGGAAAACGCTAGGAAATTAAGGAGAAACTCTCAATGAAATTCTAGCAATTAAGAATTGTACTTACAAATTTGCGCAAGAAAAATAAAATTCAAAGACAAAGACTCTTCACTGTGAGTCATTTACTCGAAAACAAAACAAACAACATACACAAAGACCGCAAAAAGACTCTCTCCAGTTTTACACAGAGAGTCAAATATAAAATAATAAAACGATATATTTAGTTGTCACTTGTGTGAGTCGTTATGAAGACTAGAAATTGCAAACGAAGTTTCAATACCATATTGTATAAACAATGAACTCGTTTCAAATATGTACCGGTTGGTTAATGCAGTAAAGTTGATAGATAATGAGAAAAGAGCACAAAATTGAACAGCAAGAGACTTTAAACTCACCTGCGACAGAGTCTCGTATCTTCTTCTCTCCAGATAGATCCACTCAGTTACAATGGATTCATTTTCTATTGGAAATTTTTGTGAAACCAAAACAAAAATATAAAGATCAATAAGAGACAATAGCACAAACAGTACGATCCAGTGGTATCACTGATGTTATTAAATGGTTGTCGTGTAACCTCCAATCGTAGTCTTATCCTACCCAACGGTACCATGTGTTTTTTTCTTCAACCAAACCAAACACTGTTAATTCATCTTAAATTAATACAACTGCCGTAAAAGGAAAAACCAAATTTATTCTCTTGTAATCTCTTCCGTTCTTAATTTTTTAAAAAATCTTTTATACTATAAGAGAATCCTAAAATGTTACAAATTTATATTTATATATTGATAATTTATTTATTTAATTATAAAAATATTCGGTTTGTTTGAAACATTAGTATTTGATAGATTTCTGAGTACATATTTTTTTTTTTTTTTTTTTTTTTTTTTTATAAACCTCTTAAGCAAATTTTATATAATGGCAGTTTTAATGGATTGCTTTTTGTTGCACTGAAATTTCTGAACGGATCCAAGACAAAACACAACAGTTTGAGGTTGACCTTCCAACTAAGACTTCGATTTAGTGGAACTGTGTGGTCCTTGGAGGGATATTGCCCAGAAATTTTCTGGAAAATGAAAACGATATTCCAAGTAAAACCTTAGCGTTGAACGTCGTTTCCTAATTTAAAGCAAAACGTCAAAACACAATTTTGATTTAAATAAAAAACAAACGTCCAAGTCGTCTCCATCTTCATCTAACTTTTATATGCACACCATGTGGGATTTTTGGTGTGTCCTTCCAAAACACACGTATCTTTCATAAATTGTCAAATTAGAGAAATGTAACATCTTATACATGCATCCGTACGCAGAAATGAAGAGGCCATGGTTAAAAGAGCTATCCATGATATATGTATATGTGGTACTGAGTCATGTTCACATAATAATTGACAAAAGAGCTTATGAAAGTCGTTTGAGGCTCAACAACAGTATCATTGGGTCCGTCCCTCCCATTTTTCCTCTGTTTTGGTAATACAAACATCTGGGCATATCATTTAAAACCAACCAGAAATATTCAGATCAGTCTATCTTCGCATTAACAAACACTGTAACACCGAGTGGGACTTTTGATCAAACCATAAGCTGAAACCCAGTAAAAACAGAATCCCTAACTGAAGGAATAAGCCAAAGCTCAACTAATGAGAGATTTGCTTGCAAAATATTTAATTAATCTAAAGTTTGAACTAAATCGAAATAAAACAAGAAGAGGTTACCTTCTTTCTCAGCATCAACAGACGTTTACCTGCTCGTAAGTTCCACAATTTCACAAATCTTTATTTTTGCCAAAGGAGGCTCTCTCCATGATCAAGCAGTCTCTCATCCACAAGTAGATTACAGTTTTCGTGCTCAAAACCATGTCTGTCTTTGACCCTGGAATCTTCCGAAAAACGATTCATTAGTGTTGAAACCAAACACCTCTCTCTGTTCAAGATAGCTTCCAAGAAGTTGAGGTAGTTTTAGACTCTCTTCTGCGTGTTCTATCTACCACTCTCAAAGGCAAACTGTTTCTTACTACGTTACCATACTTTTGCTGTATATAATCTCTAATTTGGGTAAAAAGAAGTCTAGGAAATAAAAAATTATTACATGCGCTGCTAAAAGATGCTACATGTTTGTATCTCATGGACACCAACTTCATCTCCGTCCAGCGTTTTCAACCAACTTGTTCGTGGAAGATCGATCAGACAACTGTTTCATCTACACTTGGCTTGGCACGATATTGACGACCATTCTCTTGGAAACTGGTGGAGCTCTCTAATTCTCCTATTTCAGTAACCCCACCCTCTAATTCTTCTATTTCAGTAACCCCATCTTCTTTTGCACTTGGTTTCTCATCTTCTGCCATCTCTCCAGCTACAATAGGCTTTGCCTCACTACAGTTATTACCGTCTTCTCTTACGTCCTTGGTCTTCTTCTGTGGAATAAAGGACACCTTGAATGATTCTGAATCTGAAGTTTTCAATCCTTCTACCACTTGGGAATGTCCATGTACTCTCCTGTTGGGGACTTATCATTCAATTCACAAGATGGATCAAAGGTGTAACGTGTGTACTTGGAAGGATTCAGCAGGTAATCCGGTACCCTAGCACCATTTTTACTTTGATGAGACATGCTTTCTGAGGAGGTAGTAGAAGTATCTTCAGGCTTCTTTAACGTTTCTTCAAATACAACATCAAACCTGACTCGCTTGCCTGTCCTTCCTTCTGAATCTGAAGTATCCTCCTTCCTTTTAAGTATAGGTTTTGGTGGCTGCACAGCTTTAGATGATTCTCCTCCTGAGTGAGGCTGCTCTTTGCTTTCCGAGGGTTGTTTGGTAACAAAAGCTTTAAGTTTATTAGCCTCGATTTCGTCTTCCTTGAGCCTAATTTGTGCAGCAACATAGTTAGCACGAGGATCCCGAGTCCAGCCAATTCCACTCCTGTTTCTCAACTTCTGTGCTGAAAGAGAATCTTTCATAGACAAACCTTCAACGTCATTCTCTTTCCCTAGTGCCACTTTATCATACTCATCTTCCTCTGCCTGCGCAAATAAACATAAGTTCATAGAAGCAAACCTCAGTATCAATGAAAGCCACAACTACTCCCTACAAAACAAGCCTTAATATTTTCAAACTCCAGAATCTCATACGAATCTAACAATGTTCCCTAATTTTACCTATCGTAGCAATGGTTAAGAGACCAAAATTGATATATACCTCATCGTCGAGAGTGCGGTCAAGGCCCATGGAGGCTCTAATACTCCAGTCACCATCAAAATCCTCGCCGCCATCGATATCTTTGAGATCATCCTCTAAAGGCTTCCGAGAGGAGGAGGTCCTCTGCTGTCTCAAAATCTCGTCGAACGATGACGCACAAGGAATCTCGTCTCTATCGTACGAATCTCGATTCCACTCCCGTTTCTCAACTTCTGTGCCGGAGACAGTCCACACCGACCCGGGTTGTTGCCGCGACGCCGGAGTAGAAGATGTAGAAAACTTGGAAGAGGAAGAAGAAGGACGAGAGAAGGCGAGGGATCCGAAGCTCTTCGCAACGCGAGATTGGAAATCCTCGTCGGCTGATCCAGAAGACGACGCCATTGGGAAGGGAGCAAATTAGAAATTGGGAAACACACACAAAATCAATTGGGCGAGACGAGAGTAATGGAAGAAGGAGAAGAAGAAGGAAGGAAGGAAAGCACACCGCCTTGCGTGTGATCCTTTTTAAATTAGTGGAAATTTAAATGGGCATTTTTATTAATTGGGCCTAGTGTAACTAAAGTTTGGCCCATTATCAGCCTAGCTCACTCACTGAAATATTTAGACAATTATTACTACTACTACAGTACTACCCATTTGGAGGTCTATCTATACAAAGGAACTGAAAGAGGCGACAGGCTAAAAAGGAAAAGAGGGATCTAAAGTGATACTACTATTGTAGATCCATAGCATATAGATATGAAATCATTTGAGAGAGAAAACATAAGAATCTATATTATTAAAAGGGAAGTATTTTTAATAAGTAGACATGGGGTTAGAGATTATTACAATGAAATGCCACTGAAAACATAATAAGGATATGTATAAATGATATCCAAACAAATATTACATGAGTTACATTTAAGCAAAAAATCGGAGCCAAACAGTACCTTCTTCGGATCCGATATCCAAACAGAGTATTCCACCAAAAGTATAATTTTGGAAACAAGAATTACAAAAAAATAAATTGATAAAACTATATTTATTTCTTTTATTAAAAACAGAAATAAATATAATAGACTTTCTCAATTTAAAGAGTTTCCAAAAAATGGTAGTCAAGATAACTAGATTTAGGAAATAAGAATTAAAAAAATATAAACTATAATTTATGAAACAAGAATTACAAAAAATTAAATTGATAAAACTATATTTATTTCTTTTATTAAAACCATAAATAAATATAATAGACTTTCTCAATTTACAGAGGTTCCAAAAAGTGGTTGTCTAGATAACTAGATTTTAGAAAACAAGAATTAGAAAAATATAATTTGTTGACATAATATTTTTATAAAGAGAGCGCAATCTTTTGAAAATATTCTAATTATCATACAAAACCGTATTATTAGTGATTTGATTGATTATGATTAGGAAATCTAATTAAATACTATTATGATTCTAACAAAAAAAACTAAATGGTAAAGATTTAATTACTCAGCGTTAAAAAATATTTAGTTACTTACTTAATTATGAAATATTTTAAATTATACTAACGAATATACATTAAAACCTACCTTAATTGTAATCTCATTTCAAAATGCTATAAATGATTTACCAAAGAGAAAATATTTGTTAGAAACAATTAAATAATTTACTTGAATATTTGATCTAATTTTTGGGATAGTTTTAAATACTCCCGAAAATTTAGGAAATTTTAAATTATTGATTCACTAAAAGATATTTTGAATTACTGATTAAAAGATATTTAATGAAGATATGGTGTTAATTCAGCTTTTATTTTGCGTAAGCAACTAATGTAATATGCAATTAAGAATTTATTTGTTGAGATTTTGATCCTTCAAACTCTAATTATCTTTGAGCTATATATATCTTCTTAAAAATTGTCAAAAAAAAAAAAAAAATCTTCTTAAAGTTATACACACTACATAAATGTTTCAAAAACAATATTTTCATTGGGAAAAAATTAATGCTGCAGAGCTTGGAATATGAGTATTCAAAATTTAGAAAAAAAAATTTTTTACATATAGATTGATTTGTCATATATTACTTTCAAATATATTATTTTATTACATTTTACAAACTAAAACAACATTATATTTTTTTATAATTTTTTTTGGCACGTACATAATATATTTCAAACTTTATAGTAAAATTAGTTTATGAAGTCAACCCGCACGTATATGCGGGTCTGAATCTAGTATATGATAAGAAAGAAAGACCAGATTAATATAAATCAGAACAACGTAGAAAAACAAATGAGCATATCTGCATATGGCAGTTTTACCGGATATTTTAAAAACAAGAATTAAAAACTACAGTTAGAACAAAATCTTAAAACATAGATTTAACACGATCTTGGTTAGAGAATATAAATGGGTAGTGAATGAATAAACAAATCTTGTACTACTAGCTGGACAAGAGTCAAGAGAGATGATGATATACATTTTTTAACTAAAAGAATGGGGGATTTTGAATCCAACAAATATATATTTAATTATCATATGCGACTGTAAAGTCTGAAGAAAAAAAAAAAAGTAAGATCATCGTGTCCATTTTTTTCTTCAAAATTTAACTTTTCTTTTTGCTTTAATTTTTTTTGTTTTTGTTTACACACTAATAATAAATAAAAGAGTTTAAAATTTCTGATAAAAAATGTAGAAAAAAAAAAAGGGAATCAATTATACCCCACTGACCTCTCTGTCTCTCCGGAACAAAAGGTAATGGAGAAGCAACCAGATAACGGGTCCCACACTCTATTTAAACTCCCCACTCAAGAGAGGCTCACGTAAGTTACACGCGCCTGTTGAGTTTCACTCTTCTCAATCTAACACGCGCAAAGAATGAGCGTGGAGAAAACCCCGAAGTCCTTTGGTTTCTCTCAGATGACCACGACCACCACCACCACTGTTACAGAGAGAAAGCAAAGCACAGTCTCAGTCTCCCCCTCTCCTCTTTATAATTTTTTTTACACAATTCCGCAAAACGGCGTCGTATCTTACCAACCTTTACACGATCTCCGGCGGTAATTAAAACGGCACAGTTTTCGCCGTCTTTTTGTGGTTAAAAATTTGTTTACTAACAGAGACGGTGAAGTTTTTTCTTTCTCTTTTCCTTTTTTTTTTTTCTCTTCTCCCGAGACACTTCACCTAAAAATCACAATTTCTCTTTACTGTTTTCTCGATTTCGCGAGGAGGAAAACAAAAAAAAAACCAAACTCGAAATTTACACAAACACAAGGCTCGAGACTTTTTGTAAGATCATCGGGGTTTGGTTTTGTTTGATATTTCGGGAAAGCTTTCGGAAGGAGAGGATCTCACGTTTTTTTTTTTTTTTTTTGTTTTGTCTCTTGTTTCTTCGTTTTATGGCGTCTGTGTAAGTAAAAAAAAAAAGTGATGGTCTTTAGCTTTTAGGTTTTTGGTTTTGTTTGTTTTTGTTTGTTTCGTGGGATGTTAATTGCTGTTTGTGTCGAAGAAGACTAAGTTAGAATTTGCTCAAAATGCATTTCACCAAGCTTGATGACTCTCCCATGTTCCGCAAACAGGTTTGTTTCTTCTACATTTCTTTGCTTCGTTCCTCTCTCTCTCTTTGTCCTCATCTGTCCAGTCTTTTAGTGTGCTAGCTAGGTTCAATTTGTGTCATATTAATTAGGTTATGAACATATACAATTTTTTTGGATGTTTTATGTCTGGAATTTTCTAGTATTCACCGACATTTATACCCCCCTAAATTTAGTTCTGAAGGTTGTCTCACTGAGAAATTGGTTTGGTAAATTATTTGACTGGACTGCCTATATTCGCGCTCTGCTTTGTTTTGCTGGTGAAATGCGAATTGACTTATGATCCACTTCACATGTTTTGGTCTCTGACTCTGGCAAGGCTGATACACTTGTGTCCACTTAGCTAGTATTCTCATGCTCACTTTTTTAGTCTGACATCGGCAATATATACTCTAATGGGCACAAGAGAAGTAGCAGAAGTTTTTTTTGCAGCTTAAATGTAAAGGAAGTTCCTTTAGTGTAGCTTCAATCCTCTCCTCTGTGCCTAAATGACTCAGTTTTTTGGGTTGTCCATAGTTTGCAGTTTCTTTGACAAAGGGTTGTGTCTTGATGTTTGCGTTATGTATTTTGCCTTCCAGCTGTGTGCTTGCTTACATGAATATCTTTTTCTGAAACAGTTACAAAGCATGGAGGAGAGTGCGGAAATATTGCGGGAAAGAAGTCTCAAGTTTTACAAAGGATGCCGGAAATACACGTATGCTCCCAATTTTTACATATGTGTAGAATTATAGCTCTACAGTTCTTCCGGCTTAAAGTAGCATGTTTTAACAGAGATAGATTATCCTTTTTTTGTTACAGTGAAGGGCTAGGCGAGGCATATGATGGGGACATTGCTTTCGCAAGTGCACTTGAAACATTTGGTGGTGGCCATAATGATCCAATAAGTGTGGCTTTTGGAGGTATGACTCATCTCACATAGCCTATGGAAACTCGCAGTAGCATGTCGTCTCTTTATCCCCATACTTTTTGCGCTTACTTGTCATCTGAGATTTTGAGCTAATTTCCTTTTAGAATTTTTAGATTTTCGAATATTGTTAGTTCAGGTTCTAAGCAGATATGTATGGTGGCTTAAATTGTACAGAGGGAAATTGTTGTTTCTGTTTTTCCTCTCTCCGCTCTCTCTTTGCTAGGATTGTTAGATTCACAGGTTATGGTGGGAATATCTCAGTTAAGAATTGGAAAAAAAAAAAACTAGTTTCATCAACAGGTGCTGATAAACTCTAACTTGATGTGCCAGGACCTGTAATGACAAAATTTACAATTGCGCTGAGGGAAATTGGAACTTATAAGGAAGTTCTTCGGTCACAGGTATGTTAGTTTGTTGCTGTTGACGCTCTCTCCATTTCTGATAACGCCTCTGTGGTATCAACGTAGGAAAATTCTGTCTTCCTTCAGCAAAAGTTGCCGCCATATAGATTCATTCGCCTTAAGACATTATTAGATTTAGATCAGATCAAGTCTTTTTAGTTCAGGTTTCAATATTGATGAGTTCTCATTGTCAGGTGGAACATATACTGAATGACAGATTACTTCAATTTGCCAATATGGACTTGCATGAGGTTAAGGTACAAGATGTTTACTTTCTTCTTGGCTAAATCTCTCTTTTATTTAGTTAAACTATGATGGCCATTAGTACCAACTAAAATATCTATGAAACAATGAAGGACATACATCCTGCCATGTAAGAGTGGAAAAAATATGAAGACCTGCTGCCAGGAGACATTTAATCTAATATGGATTATGTTTAATTTTTCTTGTTTGACTTTGGGATTTCTACACTAGGAATCTAAAAACGCTGAATAGTTCTCACTCCGGTAGTCAGCTTTCCCCATACAAAATTTATTTTAAAAATATTTTTTGAGGTTACTAATGTAGAAAAGGTCCAATGAATTGGAAAGATATAATTAAGTTTCTTGAGTCTGCCTTTACATTTTGCTAGTCTAGATATATATTTTTTTCCGTTTGTTCACGTAAGATAGCATGGCAAGGTTATTTGGATATGAATCCTGAGAGATCATTTTTGTCACAGGAAGCTCGGAAGCGCTTTGACAAGGCTAGCCTTACCTACGATCAGGTATCCCTTTGTCACGGGTTTTTGTTTTTTTTTTTCCCACTGCTAACATGGTTTGCATGACCAAAAGAATTTGGAAAGACCAGAAATTCTAATCCCATTTTTTTTCTAGACTAGATGTAATATCTGTTTGAAAAGTTTCAACCAAACAAATGGGTTGATCTCAATAGTTATTTCTGAATCATTCCTCGTTAATGGAGGAAGGCTAGGGTTCTTTGTTGCCAAAGTGGAATTTTATGTGTTGCATTTTTAGGCTGTGTATAAATCTACAGAAACATAGCTAGTACTCATTCGTGTTACTTTTTTCAGCACTAACTGTTACTAAGGAGTATCAAATTTGTAGCTTGGAAGTATAATGATATCTGTTTCATAATAATTGAGTCCATGCTTATCTGAGATTAACTAATTTAACTTCCTATTGTGCTTTAGGCCCGTGAGAAGTTTTTATCTTTGAGGAAAGGTACAAAAAGTGACGTTGCTGCTGCTTTAGAACAGGTATGGTGCATACTTTTGAGTACCATATATAGTTTGTTTCCCTATGTTATAACTAGCATATTTTGACACTGCAGGAACTTCACACTTCGAGGTCTATGTTTGAGCAAGCTCGGTTCAACCTTGTAAATTTCCTTCGTTTGATTTTGATTTTTAATTGCAAGTCATATACGTACTTTCACATCCATGTTTATTGTTGGAGTAATCCTATTTTTTGGCTTCCCTTATTAATGATCAGGTGACTGCTCTTTCAAATGTTGAAGCTAAGAAAAGGTTTGAATTTTTGGAAGCAGTCAGCGGAACGATGGATGCACATCTTCGGTATTTCAAACAGGTAAGTTTGTTATGCTTCTTCAGAATTAAAAAATTAGTCTAAAAAGGTTGGCGTCAAATCTTAATGTGGCTGCTTTCAGGGTTACGAATTACTGCATCAGATGGAACCATATATAAATCAGGTCGGTCTAATTTGATTTTTATTTACTTCAAGTTATAGATCCCTAGACATTTTGTGAGTTTATAATTATCTTTTAAGACTATGTATGACTCTTCACATATGTATTGAGAACGCTGAGATAGTTACACCTTTTTTTTTTTTGTAGGTCTTGACCTATGCGCAACAATCCAGAGAAAGATCAAATTATGAACAAGCAGCACTTAATGAAAAGATGCAGGAGTACAAAAGACAGGTTGATCGAGAAAGCAGGTGGGGTTCAAATGGTTCTAATGGATCACCGAATGGAGATGGCATACAAGCGATAGGTCGAAGCTCTCACAAAATGATAGATGCCGTAATGCAATCTGCTGCAAGGGGGAAGGTATCAATGTCTCTTACATATGAATGCCACATCTTCCAGAGAGTACTATTAACATTTCTTGGTGCTTACAGGTGCAAACAATAAGGCAAGGTTATCTCTCTAAACGATCTTCAAATCTGAGAGGAGATTGGAAAAGACGGTTTTTTGTTCTTGACAGCCGGGGAATGCTGTATTATTACCGTAAACAGTGTAGCAAACCATCTGTGAGTTTTGTAAATTATATTTATCTTTCATTATTTTATTTTCAAAAAGAAGCAGAATTATGCAAACAGTCTGTTGTTTGACCCATTTCTTTGCACACTCTGACTTGGATGATTTGGATGTTTAGGGGTCTGGCAGCCAGCATTCTGGACAGAGAAATAGCTCCGAGCTTGGGTCAGGACTTCTTAGTAGGTGGCTTTCTTCGAATAGTCATGGACATGGTGGTGTCCATGATGAGAAGTCTGTAGCTCGTCATACAGTGAACTTACTCACCTCAACGATTAAAGTCGACGCTGATCAATCAGATCTGAGGTTTTGCTTTAGGATCATTTCACCTACAAAAAATTACACGTTGCAGGTTTGACTCAACAGTGTTTGTTACTGCCTTAAACCTTTTATTGTTTACATGTTTGCCCATCTTTTTATAGTTTTCACTCAGTGTTTACTTATGTTTGTCAGTGCAGGCTGAGAGTGCACTCGATCAAATGGATTGGATAGAAAAGATTACAGGGGTTATTGCATCACTACTTAGTTCTCAGGTCCCTGAACAGGTAAAGTATTATCATTGTTCCTTTGCCTGACCAGGCTCATAGTAAATCTCAATGCAATTTTGGTGATTTTCCTTCGACTACATTTCAGCGTCTTCCTGGTAGTCCCATGGGAAGTGGTCACCATCGATCTGCTAGTGAAAGTAGCTCATATGAAAGTTCTGAATATGATCATCCTACTACTGATGAATTTGCATGTGAGAGGAGCTTTTTAGGGTACCATGAAAGGCCATCAAGAAATTTTCAGCCGCAACGGTCTATTAGAAAGGGAGAGAAGCCCATTGATGCGCTGCGAAAGGTCTGTGGGAATGAGAAATGTGCGGATTGTGGAGCTCCAGAACCAGACTGGGCGTCTTTAAATCTAGGGGTTCTTGTCTGTATTGAATGTTCTGGTGTTCACCGTAATCTTGGTGTGCATATATCTAAGGTAAATCACCAATACTCTTAATTGCGTGCAATATAACAACCAAGTCATGGAAGGACGTTAAGAAGTCCATCAGAATTTTAAAGTGACACTAGCCTTGATGTTCATTAGCAATATAGCATGTGACAGAATTTGAACTTTGGATGGCTCGACCTTCAGTTTGACATCAGTCTATTGGCCATTGCTACAGGTTAGGTCACTCACTCTCGACGTGAAAGTATGGGAGCCATCTGTTATAAGTTTGTTCCAAGCTCTTGGAAATACTTTCGCAAACACAGTTTGGGAGGAGTTACTTCATTCAAGGAGTGCCTTTCATGTTGACCCAGGCTTAACTGGGTAAACACTCCATTTTTGCTTTCTTATTCAGAGTGATGGTAACTTTGATCACCCTAGACATTACAATTTTAAACTTAATTCATCAAATATGCGCAGGTCGGATAAATCCAGGGTTATGGTCACTGGAAAACCCAGCTATGCTGATATGATATCTATCAAGGAGAAGTATATCCAAGCTAAGGTTTTTAAGCTTCTACCCTTTATTTGATTCCTTATGTAGGAAATAACTGAAGCTTTGTGGTGTTCTCTCTGTGCTTTGTAATTGTCATAGGCAATGTTCAGAACAGCTCATTCAAACTCTTTTATTTGTTTTTTTTGTATTTCACAGTATGCTGAGAAGCTATTTGTTAGGAGATCGAGAGACTGTGATTTCCCGCAATCAATTGCACAACAAATGTGGGACGCAGTGTGTGGCAATGATAAAAAGGCTGTTTATAGGCTTATTGTCAATGGTGACGCGGATGTGAATTTTGTGTATGACCAATCACCTTCCAGCTCTTCGTTAACACTTTCAAGAGTAATATTAGTACCAGAAAGGCCGAAGCGTGAAGATGTTCTACTCAGATTAAGGAATGAGTTACTGGATAGAAACTCTGGTAGCTCTTCAAATATATCTCCAGAGGGAAGCGGATGTTCATCTCTGCTTCACTGTGCTTGTGAGAAGGCAGACATTGGGATGGTAGAGCTTTTGTTGCAGTATGGTGCAAATGTAAACGCCACAGATTCAAGTGGTCAAACGCCACTGCACTGTTGTATTCTCAAAGGCAAAGCAGTTATAGCAAGATTGCTGCTCACGAGGTGAGTTGGTTCTTCTTCCCAAACATTTTCTCTGCCTAAATCGTTTGGAAATATTTGTCTTTACAACAAACTGGGTGAATTTTACAGGGGAGCAGACCCGGAAGCTATGAACGTAGAAGGCAAAACCGCTCTTGATATGGCTGCAGAGTCAAAATTTACTGATCCAGAAGTCCTCGCTATCCTTTCGGACACAAACGGATACAATCACAGACAGTGCTGAAAAAAATATACAGAGACTCATGGGCATAGAACTTACGGAGCTATGTTTCATCGCTTGCTTTTCACGGTTTCAAGAGCCAATCACAACTAAAAGAACGGCTACAAGCTTAGAACCCAATTAAAGTTATGTATTAAATGTTTTTTTTGTGATAGATGGACATAGGCTGCAAATTGGGAAAATGATAGTGTACTGTATTGTGTTGTGTGTATGTGGAACTATATAGCATCCTAAGTTTGTAATGTCATGCGTCGTAAACTTGTAAGCAAAGTACTTGCGGTTTTGTTCACTTCTGGAGAAGGTGGTAACCATAAAATTATTTCATTAGCTATTTAATTTGAATGGTTTGATTTTGGTTTTTGAATCTCTCTCTGTCCATACAAACAAAACTAAAGATAATGACGCGTTAATGTCAATAACGCCAATTTTGGGCATCAGGAGTACATATTGGTCAAACTTATTCCCATTGTATTCACACTTTTGAGTCTTTTGATAATAGTGAATTAAACCCTAATTAAGCTTTTTCAACCAAAGATAATAATATAAAAACGTGGTTAAGATAGGAGAACAAGACCTAACTTTGAATAAAAGTACTCTGTACTCCCGCATAAAATAAATTTGATACAAAGGGGAAAAAGAAGAAAGATTGGGAAGAGAAAGCAATTATTCTCAGACCACTTTTGTGTAAATCACACACGCTAAGACAAAAAAAAGTAGCACAAATTCTCGAGCCTCTCATCAATCCAACGGTCAAGATCTCACTTACCTTATAATCAATCAACGGGTGAGATCTCGTTTGGTTCATCTCTCTCTCTCTCGAGGCACGGACCTCGATGTCTTGCTTTCGGCCACTCATGAAAGCAAACGAGAGAAGCTGAGGCTACCCTTTCATCCGTCTACGTGGCCTCTGGGACCCATTCTAACCACGACCACCTGACAATGTGGGTCCTACTGTAAGGCGGGAACCCTTTTTTTTTTGGCAGTAAGTAACGGATTCGGTCATGCTTTTTGTGATGAGAGAGAGATAGAGAGGAGAGAGGGTCACAGTCTAGCAGATACTGTGTCTTGAAAAGAGAGTTGTAGAGAGAGAGAGAGTGTTAACTGGGATTAGTTGAGCTTGAATCTGTTTGGGGATAGTTTTGTTTTGTTTTTGTTTCAGATATAGTAAAAATTGTGAAAGAGCTTCTCTCTCATTGGAGTTTGTTCTCTGCTCTCTTTTTTTTTTTTTGGGGTTTCTCAACTGAGGTTTATTTTCAGACATACTATACCAAAGTTTGATACTTTTGTGTCCCCCCCTTATCAAGAAAAATTATGGGTGTTTTTTTGTTTTAATTAAGCTTTCTTAGAAGGCAAAAAGAGAGAGAATAATTTTTTAGATAAAGAATCTGTGAGTGAGCCAATGATATATTCTCTAAATTCATCTTCTTTGTGAAGATTTTGAGTTTTGATTCCATTTTTTGTCTTGTTGGTTTCTCATTGGTTTTCTCGAGAGAATATATGTGGTTTTTGGAAGAAGAGGATAGGAGAGAGCTTCACTTCAGTACTGTAGAATATTAAAAAAAAAAAGTCTTTAAAAACTTTTATGTAAAAGCTTTGAACAGCTTCTTTCACCTTTCTGGGGTTTTCTCAGATTTGTTGTCTAATCTTGAAAAAAAGCTTTTTATTCCTCAGCAATGGAGCAGAGAAGAAGAAGAAGAAGAAGAAGAAGAAACGGATATAGCAACAACACTATCAATCTGCTCTTACTCTTCTTCTTTTTAGTCTTCAATTCAAGAACGACCACAAGCACAAACTGTCGCCGAAGAACTGTGAAACACTTATCCACAACTTCAGCTTCGTCTACACTACTCGAATCAAGAATCACTTCCAAGGTTATTGTTATTAGCATTGTCTCAGGGATTTTAACCGGCTTGCTTTCAGCCTTGTTCTTAGCTTTCTTGGTCCGTTGTATTGTCAAATACATGAGACAGACCCCTATTCTCAAAGGTCCTGTGGTTTTTTCCCCTAAAATCACACCTAAGTCTCTTCACGCTGCTCTTGGTAATGGTATTCAGTTGCTTGGTTCTGACCCTAACGGTAAATACTACAAGATGGTGCTTGATAATGGTCTAGTGGTTGCTGTCAAGAGACTAGGCTCTCTTGAAGGAGTTGGTTCACCAGAAACTAGTAGTAGCAAGTCGGTTAAGAGAAGGTTGCAGAAGGAACTTGAGCTTCTTGCTGGGTTAAGGCACAGGAACCTTATGAGTTTAAGAGCTTATGTTCGCGATTCCGATGAGTTCTCTCTCGTTTATGATTATATGCCGAATGGTAGTCTTGAAGATGTGATGAATAAGGTTAGAGCTAAAGAGGTAGAGCTTGGATGGGAGATTAGGCTTAGAGTTGCAGTTGGAATTGTGAAAGGGCTTCAGTATCTTCATTTCAGTTGTGAGACACAGATTCTTCATTATAACTTGAAACCTACAAATGTGATGTTGGATTCTGAGTTTGAGCCTCGGCTTGCTGATTGCGGATTGGCCAAGATCATGCCTAGTTCACACACATCAGTATCTTGCTACTCTGCTCCTGAGTCTTCTCAAAGTAACAGGTGCTTCAAATATCAATACCACCGCCTTTTGAGTTAACTGCTAATACTTCTCTTTTACTAACACGGTAATGCAAATCCTTGTGACAGATACACAGACAAAAGCGACATATTCAGCTTCGGGATGATACTGGGAGTTCTATTAACTGGAAGAGACCCGACCCATCCTTTCTGTGAAGAGGCTGCAAGTGGAGGCACCTTAGGACAGTGGCTAAAACATTTGCAGCAATCCGGGGAAGCACGAGAAGCATTAGATAAGAGTATTCTTGGAGAGGAAGTGGAAGAAGATGAAATGTTAATGGCTTTAAGAATCACTATTGTCTGCCTTTCTGACTTTCCGGCAGACAGGCCTTCAAGTGATGAGCTTGTTCACATGCTTACACAACTGCACAGCTTTTAGCCTAATGTTCTTGTACCATCATATCTGTCACACCAAACCTGAACATCTGCAGTTACATCTATATATTTATTTTTCTTTATCTTTAAAGAGTTACTGGTTAAACTTTGATCACGCAAATGGTCCAAACAATTGGTCTTACAACAAATGAAAGATAGCCAGTAGTTCCCGTGCCTAAACATAAAACAACAAGCAATTCTTCATGAACGTACATACTACACTCGGAAGAAATACAAAGAACAACGCACACCAAACAATGAGCTTGTCACGTCAGTTTTCTACTTGCATTGTCCTAACAGGTGCACCGTTTCCAAGTCTGGGTTGTATCATTAACTCTGAGAGGTCACCGCTCTCGAAGAAGGATTTGTGAAGGGCCTGAACACATCCTTCAGCTTCAGCCTCGTTTACTATAAAGGAAATGTTTACCTACAAGATTTCAAAACAAACAAGACATTTGTTAGGTGAGGACGTAAAGAGAGTTAGGTGATAAGCAGTTTTACCTTCGATGCTCCTTGTGATATCATTTGAACATTAACACCTTTGGTATATAGAACATGAAACGCCTGCCCAGAGTAAAAAACAATTATGTAAGAAGCGCAAAAGAAATATATCTTTCTTTGTTAGAATCATGAAGTAATCTTATTAGGAGGCAAGAGCTAACCCTCTCTAAAATCAGGGAAGAATGTTGGACATTCCCAATTAGAGAGATGATTGCCCTTCCTTTTAGAAGATTCACAACTGCAATTTTCTCCAGTTCTTCAACTACATGATCAAGCTCCTGTTACAAGGATAAGGAAAAAAATGCCTTAAAAGCATGCATATATGAATTGAAAAATTAAAGTGTTAGTGATTCTACTAGAACTACCTGTTGAATAAGTTCCCTGCTCCAAAGTTTTGAAGGGTCCAATGTCAGAGATATACTGACTTCACTAGTGGCAACAACATCGACGGAAATGCCAAGTTCCTCAAATATCGAAAATACCTGGATAAAAGAGTAAGGAGCCACAAAGGCTATGTTGATTATCAACAGAACCTAATAATTGAGCAGAACACCATTCCGACCTTGCGCTAATAAATGAGTTCTCAAAAATGAACTTCTGAAACATTAAGATGTACAGTTTTACCTTTGCAAGGAATCCAACCTGACCAAGCATTCGCGTGCTTGCTATATCCAACATGGTCACATTTCGTTTCAGAACAATGCTTGTTAAAATTGTCTGTCACATGAAGAAGTATAAGTTTTGGTTTTCTATAAAGATTCTCACATGAGCTGCATAAAAAGAAAACAAATTAGGAGACTCTATACCTTAGTCATGTCTCTTGTTTTAGTGATGATTGTTCCAGGAGCTTTAGGGTTATAAGAATTCTTAACCCTTACAGGAATCTCTCCCTCTCTTGCTGGTCTCATTGACTGTGGGTGCAAGACCTGCAGCAACAATTTTTATTTCTTCACATGAGCATTGCCATTGTACAAAATATTCATGTGATAGTTCTAATACTGGACTTCAGTATTATTGCATACAAGTAGAGTAGGACCTGGGCACCAAAATAAGCTAGCTCGGCTGCTTCATCAAATGTCAGATATGGTACTGGTGTAGCTCGTTTATAAATAGTAGGGTCACATGTTAAAACACCATCAACATCTTTCCACACCTACTCAACGGAAAAAAAATCCAAACTGAACAGAGATGTCCACAACGTTTAAAAAGAAAACATGAAATTTTGAGGCTGCAAAAGAACCTGAATCTCTTTCAAACCCAATGCTTTACCAATTGTGGTTGCCGTCAAATCACTGCCACCCCTACCCAATGTAGTAACCGCACCAGTTTTCCAACCCTGTAATTGAATAAAAAAATGAGGCAAGCCACGAAAACATGAATGGAAATCCTGATTATCAGTAGACTGTAAGCTGTTAGAATACCTTCCCAAGGAAACCCGTTACAATAGGAACAGCAGGATCATGCGTCCAATCTTCAAATAATCTCTTAGCAACGGCTGGATAAGTTGCTTCCAGTATATCTCCGTTTGTGAAATCATCCGTTGTAATAAACCCAATATCAAAAGCATCGTACTGCAACGTAATCACCCATAATTCTACTTAGCTTTGTTAGCAAACCGGGGATCAGTGAACATCTCAACAAGATGTCAACTAGAGTCCCCAAAGTACATGTGCAAGAAAGCTCAAACCAAGGCAAGTGTAGCAAACAAAAGATAAACTACACCAATATCTGTTCTTTGACAACCAAAACCAAACTAATACAAAAATTTCCTGACCAGTTCAAAGAGTATACACTATCAACTTGGTCATAATATTTTCTAAACCAAAACTGAACCTAAACTGAAATATGATTGAATACTTACCAAGATATCAATTTAACTAATTAGTCAACCAAATGAGATATTTAAGATAATTTAACTAGTAGTAGAATATGATAATGGACATACTTGGCGTGCCTTGACACCGAGTTTATTAAGATAAGCAGCGAAAATCCTCGTGGACAAGCACTCTCCAAAAGAGACTAGGTAGTCTCTGGTTCGAAGTGTCAACTCCTTCATCATGGCTATGCCCTTCAGGAGTTGCTCAAGTTCTTCCAAATATGCTGCAAAATGTATCCAATATTACAAAAAGCAATGCATATCAAACATTTATGAGCCTACTCAAAATAAGCAAGAATGAAGCTACAAGTGTTGGAAGGTCTATGCTTACACAAGATATCAGAGGGATCAATGTTGAGCTCTTTCACTGTCCTGAAACAACAAAAAACAAAAAACACATATTCTTGATCAAATCTAAAACCAACAACAAGCAAGGAAAGGAGACTTAAGGTTACCAAATTAATCATAACCAAAACCTGAGATGTAATTCCTTAATAATGCTCAACTCCTCAATCTCAGATGCATTAGAAACACCACAACACACAGCCTTCTCTCCCGCCTTTACTAGCAACAAAACCAGAAATTCAAATCAAAATTTCAAACCTTTGAATACAAAAACAGAGAAAAGGGAGAGAGCATTTTCAGCATTACAAGCAAGAGATTGTTAGTAGTTTTCCCCATAGCAGAGAGAACAATGACGGGACTTTCTTCCGGAAAAGTCAAAATCAAATCCGCAACTTCCCTCATTCTCTCCGCTGTCGCCACCGACGATCCACCAAACTTCATCACGCAGGTGAATCCCTTCTCCTCCACCTCCGTTAACGCGTCTGTCTTCTTCTCATCCAACACAGCTCGTATAGTCTTGTTTCTGCACCCTGAACCTGACACCCTTGTAACAGAGGAGCCATCCCCAATGGGTGATAAAGACCATTTCTTTGATCCCTTCAGCGCAGAGAAATCGACACGATTCGGAGAAATCGGTAGCGTCGGCGAGTTTCGAAGGCTGGTAAGCGGCAATCTTGTGAAAGGTGCATTGCTATGACAACACCGAACCCTAGTAGCCGCCATTGGAGGAACAAGAAGAAGAAGGCCGAGCGAAATGAATAGGTTTTTAAAACAATAAGAGGAGAGTTACGGCTCAACCCCTCAAGTCATTGACGAGAGAGACGCCAAAGATGGAAACTTGAAAACGTTGTCGTTTCCTCACCAATCAACCATTAATGTAAAAAAAAAAAAGGTCGAGTTTTTATTTTGCTTCTCTTTCGTTTGTTCTCGTAAAGCTGTGAACTTTATTGTGTTCAATTGTTCCATCAACGATGACGATACTCACTGTACAGTCTTCGTCTATCCCATCTCGAGTTCCGGTTATAAAGAACTCAAACTTCGATCAGATTCCGTCGTGGGTATCTCTGAAATCGAGCACTTCTTCTTCGTCTGCTAAAATCGAGCATAAGCAAGGACAAGTCGAGAATCTTCATTTGGTTTCCTTGTCGAAGAATGGGAAGCTCAACGAAGCGTTTGAGTTTTTCCAAGAAATGGATAAGGCTGGCGTCTCCGTGAGTCCGTATTCGTACCAATGTCTCTTTGAAGCTTGTAGAAATTTGAAGTCTTTATCTCATGGGAGACTCTTACACGATCGCATGCGTATGGCTTTCGAGGATCCTTCTGTGTTTCTTCAGAACTGTGTGTTACAAATGTACTGTGAGTGTGGGAACTTGGAAGATGCAGATAAGGTGTTCGATGAAATGCATGAGTTAAACGCAGCGTCGAGAGTTACGATGATAACTGCTTACGCACAACAAGGTTTGTTAGATAAAGCTGTTGGTTTGTTCTCAGGAATGTTAGCGTCAGGGGAAAAGCCTCCTTCTTCTATGTATACTACACTCTTGAAATCTTTGGTAAATCCTAGGAGTTTAAACGTTGGTAGACAGATTCATGCTCATGTTATGCGTACTGGGTTATGTAGCAACGCGTCTATAGAGATTGGGATCTTGAATATGTACGTGAAATGTGGTTGGTTAGTGGGTGCTAAGCGAGTGTTTGATCAGATGGCGGTGAAGAAACCAGTGGCTTGGACGGGATTGATGGTAGGTTATACTCAAGCTGGAAGAGCAAGAGATGCTTTGAAACTATTTGTGGATTTGGTAACCGAAGGTGTTGAATGGGACAGTTTTGTGTTTTCAGTTGTTCTTAAAGCTTGTGCTTCTCTTGAAGAGTTTAATCTTGGCCAGCAAATTCATGCATGTGTCGCTAAGCTTGGACTGGAATCTGAAGTCTCCGTTGGAACTCCACTCGTTGATTTTTACATCAAATGTTCCAGCTTCGAGTCTGCTTGCGGCGTATTCCAAGAAATCAGTGAGCCAAATGATGTTACCTGGAGTGCAATCGTTTCTGGATACTGCCAAATGAGTCGGTTTGAGGAGGCTGTTAAAACCTTCAAGTCTTTGAGAAGTAAAAATGCGTCGGTTCTAAATTCGTTCACATATACTAGCATATTCCAAGCATGTTCAGTACTCGCAGATTGCAACATTGGTGGCCAAGTCCATGCAGATGCTATAAAAAGAAGTCTGATTGGATCTCAGTATGGAGAAAGCGCTCTTATTACGATGTATTCAAAATGTGGATGCTTAGATGATGCACATGAAGTCTTTGAGTCAATGGACAACCCCGACATTGTTGCTTGGACGGCTTTTCTGTCAGGTCATGCTTACTATGGAAATGCCTCTGAAGCTCTGAGATTGTTTGAGAAAATGGTGAGTTGTGGTATGAAGCCAAACTCAGTTACATTTATTGCGGTTTTAACCGCCTGCAGCCATGCTGGCCTTGTTGAACAGGGAAGGCATTACTTGGACACGATGCTTCGAAAATATAATGTGGCTCCGACTATCGACCATTATGATTGTATGATCGACATTTATGCCCGCGCAGGCCTATTAGATGAAGCTCTCAAATTTATGAAGAATATGCCTTTTGAACCTGATGCAATGAGCTGGAAATGCTTTCTAAGTGGCTGTTGGACTCACAAGAATCTTGAACTGGGCAAGATTGCTGGTGAGGAACTGCGCCAACTTGATCCAGAAGATACAGCCGGATACGTGTTACCGTTTAATCTGTTTACCTGGGCTGGAAAGTGGGAAGAAGCTGCTGAAATGATGAAACTAATGAATGAGAGGATGTTAAAGAAGGAACTGAGCTGCAGCTGGATCCAAGAAAAGGGTAAGATCCATCGATTTATAGTGGGTGATAAACACCATCCACAAACTCGGGAGATCTATGAGAAGCTTAAGGAGTTTGATGGTTTCATGGAAGGTGATGCGTTTCAGTGTAGTATGACAGAGAGAAGAGAACAGCTTCTTGATCATAGTGAGAGACTTGCCATCGCATTTGGGCTGATATCGGTGAATGGTAATGCCCGTGCACCGATTAAGGTGTTCAAGAATCTTCGGGCATGCCCAGATTGTCATGAGTTTGCAAAGCATGTATCTTTGGTTACAGGACATGAAATCGTCATCCGAGATTCCAGAAGGTTTCACCATTTCAAGGAGGGAAAGTGTTCTTGTAATGATTACTGGTGACTGATGGTATTTAGTGTCTGTATCAGTAGATACTTTACATTGGATACTAATCCAACAAGAATGAGTATGCAAGTTGATGGTAAGAGCGTAAAAACGTGGATATATTATATGTCAAAAGTAGTGCGTGTAATACAATTCTTATGTTTACAAAACTGGATCAACATTTTCCTGGCTGCAAAGTACTCAAACCACACAGAAGATAGCATGTATGATATACAGTACTGTTAAAGCTGAGGTAACATGACTGCTCTGGGATCCCGAGGTCCCCAAGGTCACTACTTACTGGCTGGACCTGGAGGCTTCCCACAGTCTACGTTCTATCCGCAGCTTTCTAAGCTCTGTTAGTCCTTGCTCAACTGAAAATTAGAACCAACCAATTTAGTAATTGTCTTATGGGTACTCCTCTCCTGGCTAAAAGGAACTTGGTAAGTTAGGTTGTACCTTCAATGGCGTCATGTGAAGATGGGGAGTGTGCGCTCCTGCCGATCCAGAATCTAAGACGTTCTCTCGCAATGTCAACTTCTATGCCAAGGGATTCTGCTCTTCTCCAGAAGTACGTGAGCCAAGCCTGCCAAAAGTTCCAAAGGATTCATGTTAAGAATGGAGAAAGGCCATGATTGAGCTGACGAAAATATCTCCAATAGATACATAGAAGAACAGAATTCAATACAAAAGGAGCGAGATCAGATGAAGGAAAATCCCATGAGAGAAAACAGAGAAAAGGCTTGTATATGTACCTCCTTAAAGAGAACATCCTCAGACTCTTCTGGACTCAATTCTGCAAAGGGCCACAGGCCAAGTTCAGAATTATCCTCAAGAATAAGAACTGTTTCTACTCTTTGTTTAAGCAGTATATGAATTGTTAACATAGAAAACTGAAATATTGTGGATAAAGTTTTTCATGGTCATATAGTATTAAGAATTTTTCATTGTAATATTGTGGCTTATGCTTTACACCATATATTGAATTTCATAACACCGAGATGTTGACCTAGAAATGCAGCGATATAAGCTAAATAAACTTACCAAGTGTCTCCATGATCTTAGGACCACCCGGTGATTTTAACTCTGAAATAAGACGAGCATCAGTTGCAGAGAAGCCATTTAAAATGCGACACAAAATAAATAAAGTAGCACATATACGCTATTATCTTAACAATCTTGATGGTGTTATTAGAAGCCTGGGTAAAGTCGCCATTTATAGCTAATGCAAGGAGCAACATAATATATTGGCGTCAAAAAGAAGCTCACCGACATCAGACAGTCGCGTATTGGCCAACCTTAGCTGGCCTAATGTAATAGTAATGGCAACTTCAACCTTCAAAAGAACAGACATAGTCCATGAGAAAAATGAAATAGGGGCTAATGCATGAACCAAAGCAAGAGATAATGAGGATAAACCTTTAAAGAAGTTAGTTCCTTTAAACCCATTTCCACAGAGAGCATACTTTCAATATTTCCCTCTCCTGTTAGATCATTTAAATCTTGAACGAGCTGGCTCCTCTTCTCGTTCTCCTCAGAATCTGGTCCGATATTTTCATAGTCAACAGATAAATATACGAAATGAGAAATGACAATCAAAATTATAGAATGCTATCACAACAGACATCTTAGAAACATGAGTGAGTGATTGCTTGCCTTTTTCCCAACTTTCTTCTTTAGCCTTCTGCCCAGCTGACAGCACAATTTCAAAAGGAAGAGGTGCCAGAGATGACCAGTATTCGTACTTTGATGTAGCAATATCCGAACATATGCCTGAAATGAAAATATGCACAAATGTCAAGAAGCAAAGATTCATGAGGGCATAAAAGTTCTAGTTATGCCATTAAGCAGGTAGGTTTGTTACCCCTTACCATATCTGGCAGCTAAACCCCAATACCGAGCAAGCCAGCATCGCTTAAGAACAACCTCCTCCTAGAAATTGTACAAAGGTGTCTTACAGAAACACTATCATATGCTTATATGTAGACTGTGCAAAAACATGAACACAAACCATTTCTTTTTGGGTCAATATCATTCTATGTGTCATCGTCCTTAGAGCGTTGACTTCAGATTCTGCTCCTTGAAGTTGTGCTACTATAGCAGCGGTCTCAAGTTTAGCATTCTGAATCAAAGTGAAACAGACAATATAAGATTTCTTCACTTTGACATATTAACACCTCATAGTACATATGACACATGGACAGAAAATAGGGCCTACCTCTACTTGAGACCGAAGAGCAGTAGTCTCTTTATTAGTCCCTTCTCTATTCTGCCTTGCCTCTTTAAGGGCCGCCTGTCATAGAGTGAGAATTGGTGAATTTAAAAAGCCAGAACAAAATCTTCATATTTGGAAACAAAATCACCACGTAATACTAAATCTTGAGGTAGCCTCAGACTTTTGAAATACCTCTCTTTGACGTAAAGCAGCTTCTTTTCTGCAGCATGAAACAAAACACATTCATGTAAGCATTTCAAATTTTTCAACCAAAAAACGAAAAACCTGGCAACATTATATTGATATTGACTACCGGCTCAGAAGTTTAGCTTCCAAAGATACACCTTCCCCCAAAGAAGTCACCTAAATTTTGACTCAAAGGGTGAGTATAGTATTCTTTAAAACCCAAAAGTTATGCATACAGGCAAGTTTATCATTGGTCCCAATTACCTGTTTTTCAAGCTCTCTCACCCTCGCTTCTGCTTCATGGCATCTCTCATCCTCAAGCCTAAGCTGTTCATATCCTCAAACATATTAACCAAATTACTCTGGAATAGATGGAAACCTAAAAGAGAAAACTTTATACCTTCTCAAGAATACTCTCATTCTCCTCTTGCATCATATCGAGCTGTGATGTAATGCAACTGTCAGTTTCCATATAGGCATACATCTATAAAAAAATATCAATACAAAAAAAAAAGAATCAGCATATACTTCATCACGAAGAGCAGATGCTTCATGCTGATCTTTCGAATCTTTTCCATTAAGATGACCAATATCAGCTAAAACCCTGCAATGACAAACAATCCCAAGTAATGAATACAACAAACTAAACTAGTTGTAATATTTTAAGAACTCAATCCTCACCTCTTTTCACTCAGCTGATTCTTAGGAGTTACAACTGGTATAGTTTGATTCCTCTGAGACATTTTACTCGGCGGGACAGGCGGTTGTGATGCACGAACAGATACGGCTGGAGAGTTCCGAGACAACTGTGACATTCACAATCACAATCTCTCCCATTAGAACATCCCTTAAATAGTTTTCCCTTACTACTACTACATTCCCAAAGTTTAACAATCAAATCAAAATCCCACATTTTTCCAAAATTAGAAACTATGATCCAATCACTACGATTGAAAAGCAAACAAATTTGGTAAATTGGGTGGATTTGGTTTTCTACTAAAGCCAAAAAAGGATACAACTTTACCGCAGGGGAGGAAGATCTAGCGATCTTAGGAGGATGAACAACAGCAGAAGCAGCAAGTTTAGGTTTAGCAATTGTGGAAGAAGCATTCCTAGTGAAGGACAGAGGAGGAGGAGGAGCACCATATCGGAAACCTAAATCATCACCACCGACTTCATCATCATCATCGTCGTCATCATCATTGTTGGTCTGTGAAGCCATGACCTTAGCGAGCCTCTGAGCAGCAGCTTTAGCAGCGACGTTTTGAGCTCGTTTGACGTTTGACATAGTAGTGACGGAAGAAGATCGAGCATGGTGATGATGACGCGCCGGAGAAGAAGGAGCTGCGGCGGCATTGGTGGTGGTTCCTGACTCACCGCTCCATTGACGGAAGTAGCTAGGGCTTTCGGTTCGTGCTCGTTCCATTGTAATGAGAGAGAGAGAGGGATCAGAGATGCAAGACCTAGATCTTATTCTTCTTGGTGATGGTGTGATTATGGAGTCAGACAAAAGACATCTTTGTTTTTTTTTTTTTTGTTACAAGAAGAAGAGAGTTGAGTAAGTCTACTTTAGTTACTTTACCAAGAAGAAGGGTAAAGACCAAAACAAATTAGTATTTGAATAGAATATAAATTTACAAAAATACAACACTTTCATACATTTGTTGTTGCTCTCTCAATCAAACGATCCATAAGAAACTGTCAATGTTTTATGTGTCATCCATCTACAAAAATTTGACCACCTAAGTTCGAAATAGTATATTTCTTTCGTCGGTTTTTTTTTTAATCTAGTTCTTATTAGTGTGTGATCTTTATAAACCTCCAATGATATGATTTTGGAGAACATTGATCACAATGTGATTTTGGAGAAGAACTAAACTAGTGGTTTTGTATATAACCTTATGGATTGTTGTTAGAGACTATAGCGAGTGTCATCAGTTTGTTAAACATATCACGGTTCGTTATGGTAACGGCCCGATAATTTGATAGCGCAGATCTAATCCAGTTTGACATAGAGTTGGTTTTGATGGTAGGCCCAATAAGGCCCATTTTCTCAGACAAAAAAAAATAAACAGTAGATTAAAACATCAGCAACAAACTATGTCAAAAGATTGTCACCTCGCAATTAGTAAGAGTAAATAATACTACTATAGCATGAAAAAACAATGTAATATAAATATTTAATACATTTTCATGCGTTAACGTTCCTCGCAACCCCAGAAGATACAACAGTAAAAAAAACATCAAACGGGGTATGCATATTCCTACTGAATTAGATAACTCTTTCGTTCTTGCTCATTGGACAGATAAATCGCACCAAGAAAAAGCCTTAAGGGAAAATAAATAATTGAAACCACCCGCCAAAAAAAAAAAAAGGGGAAAATACAATTGAAGAAGGTGGGATGTTGAGTTAAAGAAAAAAAAAAAAAAAAAAGATGAAATGTGGTGGGTAGTTATTTTTATTGAGAAATATATATGGTGTTATATAAAAAATAAAAATAAATAAAATAGATAGTATATAGTTAAGAAATAATCCTACCATAATGGAGGACCATGAGATGATCAGAGGTAGATGAGTTTGGAAGCAAAGTAATGTTTTGTGATGAAAGAGATGAATTGTCTCTGCTTCCTCTCCATATTGCATCTCTCACGTGTTGTAGTGTCAACACTGGCTCCAGTTCTTGCCCTCTGCATCTTATCTCTACCTGCTTTTCATTTTCATCATTCCATTTCACAAAATAAAAACCATTATTAGTCCCACATATGTAGATACTAGTACATACATTATTAACATGTTAATCACACTCAAAATAAGCTAATAATATACATGATGAGCCCAAAAAAAAAAAAAAAAAGAGTAATAACAGACCAAGGCCATATGAGAGGTTGTGAGTATATCAAATGTGATAATAATTGGGGTTTAATGAGATCATTGCATCGTAGGGGTGACGGAGTGGGAAAAAAACCACGTGTCATGGTGGCTACGCAATGCCGTAATTATGTCATCTCTACTTTACTTCTAAGAGATTCCTGATTTTCTAAACACTATGCTTTTTAAAGAACGAGCAACACCAACAACAATGACACCACCACTTATTTCACATATTATAAGCTAAAGAAAAAAAAACTACACAACACATATTCACATAATAATTTATACAAACTACTTGATCATATATTTGAAATGGTACCCACGATGTCTTAATCTTAATCATTTCGTGTCCCACAATATTTTTTCTACCCGTAATCTATTTTCCAATATGGACTATTATGTTCTGTCGTAATTTCTGAGTATTCAACTAATTGTAAAAAAAAAAAAAAAGTTAGATTAATATGTCGTAATTTTTGAGTATTCTCTCTACTATTATTTATCTTATGCCTCTCACTCTGTATAGTTTAACTCTTACAGTCTTACTATATTTGCTTGTCTTAAAACGAAAAAACTACTTTCCAACAAGAAAAGGTAGTTGCAGAAAAATTGAACAATAAATGTAAATATATAATGTAATTAAAACTAAAGTTGATTTCTAAACGGAGGAAACTCAATGGAGACACTACCCCATGAAAACTTCACCATCATCTCATGCACGTCTTCTCTTTACGTTTTGCTGACTAAGGTTTGCGACCCAAAAAGCATTTTAGCTCACATTCTTTTCTTTTTTTTTAGTGTGGGACTATGTATATAAATATAAAAAATATATATTATAATGTAGTTGGTGCTGTTAGATACGGTGTATTAATTATCTAAAGACATACCAAATGAAATATTCTCTACGGTTGTTATACATTATTCTTATACTTTTAATTAGTATTATACAAAATTAGCATATGAAAGTGGTGTTCTATCTCACATATCAACATCTTAATATTTTGTAATTAATTATCAACGGACCCACATAAAATATATAATGAATTGATGTAAAATTGAATATAAAATAGGGACCATAGCAGTCGTAGTCGGATATGCATAGATATTAAAATGGTTTGCATGCATCGCATCACTAACTTAAAAGGGTATCATGTACATTGCTCCCTTATCTGGCCTTTAGTGCCATTTTGTTCCTTTTTAAAAATGCATTTTTCTTTCAGCAAATTGCAATGATTCTGTTGTTGAAGGCGACTTCATGCATTGCTTTTGCCCGACGTAAAATACATTATTTATTCATTACATAGAACATAGATGTCATATATGTTTATATATAAGTTTCATATCTTAGCTTCTTAATTATATTAAAAATATTTACTAACTAGCCTACCCAAAAACATTGGACTCGATCGGTATATTTGCAACATATGATACCTAGATTTTGAAAGTCGCGTGCTTATATATATAATATATAAAATAAAATAGATGAATGTTGTAAAAAATTATTTTGGTTCATAATTTTTTTGGCATAATTTACTTTATTATTCTCTTCGACATATTTTCTATAATTAAAAAAAAAAAAAAAAAAAAACAGATATATGTTGAAGGACAATGCACTCTAGTAAAAGAATTTCTGACGGAACAACTTCAAACATTGGGCCAATCAAATTTAAGAAATGGAGGTCCCAAATACTGTTTATATTGGTGGGGCCAAGACCATTTCTGATTTGCCAAACCATGAGGTGCGGCACCTCTGCTAGCCTAGCTAGCAAGGATTCGATTTATAAGAGCAGATATTTGAGATTACAAAGTTTTTTTAAAAAACAGTTGTGTGGTTAAGTTTGATTTGACCCGTATAAAAGTTGGTTAGGTGATCTACTGATAAAAACTTTAAACATTTTTTCATATGCGTAACGAATTAACAAATTTTGTAAAAAAATAAATCCGAAAAAAATAAATTATGCATTAGACGAAGCTGACGACTGACGTCCATGAACCGAAGATATGCCATTAAACAAAATTCACACCCGGAGAAAATGGTTAGAACGTTACATGATCCAACTTTAACTTTTACGATCGAGGATCAGAGAGTTTTCAATATGAATGTATTGTTAAGAAAATATAGTGGATTAAAACAAAGTCTTGCTGATTAAGACATGATGTATGATTCCAAACAAAAGGAAAACATCTAAATTTTGGATAGATAGATGTGGATGGATGATGGAAAATTTTAAGAAAGTGCAGCACTTAAAAGAGGATATGAGTATGGTTGATGGGGAAAGGCTTTTGAAGCACCGAATTCATTAAGGGTTTGTGAAGGAAAGGGTCCTACACGAGACACTAACAAACAATTAGCCATACCAAGGCGACAGAAAGAAATTGCTGGTGTTGATGATGAGCCACTTCTAACATAAGCATGACGGTTTCGCTTAACCTAAGTTTATTATATGCTAAGTGTCCATTGAAGAAAGAAAAATATAATAGCTGTGATCAGCACCTATTTTATTCAAATTTATATATATAGGAATCTCCTACTAAATAACAGTTCTAGAATAAACAAAAAAAAGCCCATATAATATTTTTCTTGTATATGGATTTATTCTCTATGTGCAAAGAGTACTAGAACTACAATTAATCTACAAATTCATACAATGAAAACGTAATCAGAACCCAAAAAAAAAAAAAGTGCTACGGCCTACGGTTGAAAACAAGAGATCTTTTTTGGAATACTAATATTTTTTTAGTTTGACAAAAAAAAGGGTACTAATTTTATTTTTAAAAAACTAGTTAAATATATATGGTGAATTACATGAAAAGGTATTTATATAAATCGTAATTATACTAAACAAAAATATAGCAACGAGTTTTATAGGTTCATTACCAGCAAAGTGCTGAAATCATTTTGAGAGTATTTAGTTACGATTAAAAATAAAAAGTGATTATCATTTGAGAATTTCTTTATTTATTTTATGGAACGAAACACGAGTTGGTTGAAAGAAAAACGAACGAGTTGACAAAATAATTCATGGGGCGCAAAAAGAAATTTGAAATTTTATGGAATACTTTTAGCATTTAAAACCTTTTGTTTCTACTTTTCTTACGTCTAAAAAGTCAAAGGAAACTTAAAAAGAGGGAGAAAGACAAATATGGAAGAACAATGCCTCCACGAAGTCAGATTATGGCTGCCTAATCATTACATTCATATTTATTATTCACTCTTGATATACCTATGCCCTACCCAAATCTATTATACACACATATTCACATCATTATATGTAATTATGGAGTACATTTCACACACATTTACAAATACATATAAATTGAGTGTGTGAGAATGAACATAATTGCAACTTTATTAATGATCATCTAATAAAGAACAGTCCATGATACCTTGTGAACGTAACCCTATTTAATTTGTTTACGGGTTTCATAATTTTTATTATTTTTTTTTCTAAATTACCATTGAAAACCAACCTGCAAGAATCAAGACATTTCAGATACTAAATTACTAATAGTCTTTAAAGCTATTTATTGATAATCTGATTAGGCTATCATTTTGCATTTCTCTCTATCCGCGCTAATATGCTATTTAATGATCAAATTACAGATAACATATGTGCTGTATAAGCTAATTTTTTATATGAACTATTAAATGAATAGTATAAAATACTGTATCAAATATATATCTTATTATGTCGATTTTGTATAGATTTAGCTGGGAAAGAGATATGAGGGCTGTTGTCCCAAAAAGAAAAGGAGATATGATGGAAAGAAATAAACAGCTTAATCAATGAAACCCCTATCATTTATCAAGATATGGATATATCACATATATATGTTTGTGTTTAGAGAGAGAGAGAGAGTACAAAGATACGGATACCCACAAATAACTTTTATATTGATCTTATCTGTCATACTTCATGGCATGGCTTAATGCAACAAGACAACAAAACTTAGTCATTTGACTAAATTTTAAACATTTAGTTGACCTAATTACTATAATTAAATTTATCTGCATCTCAAATTAATTAATTTTAATAGACCTCTAAGCTTCTAAGGAAAACATGCTTACAAGTTACAACCAAACATAATTTTATACTCCAATCGAATATCATCTCAATTAAATTTGTCTCTTTAATTAATCTTTAATATTTTTATATTATTTCTTGTGTGTAAATGAGTATATATATATATATATATTGGTACGTATTTCTAAGAAATATCTATGCGTTATTTTATATATGTGTATTATATAAATGCATGAAAGCAAGGAAACGCAAGTTCTTCAAAAAAATGTAAACACACGTATACATAAGGTTAGATTTTTTAAATGCGTATCTAAAAGTCTCATGCAATTTTCGTACGACGTCTAAAAGATTCATGTGGCTTGCATCGTTTTGTAATTATCAAAACAATACCATTAATTACGTTCCATGCACGTTATAATTACTGAAATAATGAATGATCCCTTATCATAGAAAAGAAGTCTTGTTTTTGTTTTCGTAATTATTCTTTGTGTAAAAAAACCTAATAATTAAATCAGGGATCATAAAGTCTTATAGCATATTATAGGCAAGCGAGCGCATAAATGCACATATATCAATGATTAAAATTTGCACGAGAAGCATCGTACGTAATTCTAGGGATTGAATTCTATTTCTTTCATAAAAAAAATAAATGGAAAAGACACTTTTTGTTTCATGAATTCGACTCGTAAGATTTTAAATAAGTCAGCATGCATATGATAAGAAGTTACTTTATTTTACCCATCATTTGAGATAATAACTAGCTCTCTAGAAGAAGCGTGCGATGTAGCTATAGTAACAGTTGTATGTGTATATATTACTATATATAGATATATGTCATGTTCATGATGTACGTATGTTACATGCATATATACAATTCGTTTCGATGATCTGAGGTCTTTTATTGATGCGGTATGACGTCATAATCAGTATCTCTCCAAACTTGT
This sequence comes from Camelina hispida, assembly GCA_023657505.1. Lineage (NCBI taxonomy): Eukaryota > Viridiplantae > Streptophyta > Magnoliopsida > Brassicales > Brassicaceae > Camelina > Camelina hispida. The sequence goes on along the minus strand of CP094637.1, from coordinate 6,134,815 downwards.
TGAATATGGTTTTGTTATGGGTCTTAATTGTTCTTGATTTTCGGTGAGGTATCTATACTTAAAAGAAATCATTATTTGATTATACAATCTCCTAAATTGGATTATATATATATATATATCTTTTTAATGTACTTTTGCATTTTAAAACGCAAACACACATAATTGCTAGAAATCGGATATAAATCAATGTGGGTGTATATATAAATTGGTAGGTGGATTGCCATATATCTATATAATATGCATAAAAGAAATAAACTAAAAGGTGCACTCATCACTAATGAAAATTTGATCATACGACTAGCTAGACACTTATTAATGGCTCGACCGTTAATCAATTACCCCTAAACTACAAAAAGGAGCAAGTAAGACAAAGTGGAAGAAAGGTTGAAAATCAATTTATGGATAATAAGCATATAAAACAAAGAAAGAACAAAACGGCTTATACCTAGCAACGACATCTACTTGTGACCTAATTAACATGGAGACACTTTTGTGGCAATTTAGTTCCCATGTTGCTGTCATGTTCCTCAGTACACCAACCCCCATGAATATACCCTCTCCACGTTTGCTTCTTTTCTATTACTAATATGTTTCTGTTTTAGCGTACTATTTTCATCATTTTTAATGCTTAAAGGTATTTATGTAACGTTTAAAAATTTTCTTTTTAAAGCTAAGGAGATTGTAGTTACGGCAAGCAACGTGTACATGGAATCTAGAACAATAATAAAGTTAAAGAAAGAGAAATTAATAGAGATGGGATGAGACTAAAAAAAAACCTGGGATTCGTGCTCCAATCGCAACTTATTCACCAAATATTTCATCAACAGTCGAACAGTCATCTTCCCGTCCCTACCAAATCCGGAAACATCAAAATTAATTAGCAATAAGCTTTTGTTATAATTAACGTCGTTTTATATATGTCTTAGTTCTTAATATTAATTAGCTAGCTGGTTGAATAAATAACGAGAATTATATCCAAAAAAAAAAAGTAACGAGAATGTTAGAATCTAATAAACGATGAGTACTTACTTGATTCTCAAATAGCTCTTTGGTATCTGAGGCAAGAATGGTTCTACTGTCCTAAAACGTTCACCAAAGAAAAAAAAAAAATCAGAAACTCAAATGTTTTGAAAATATAATATTTTGAGAACACCTTATATATGATGATTAAAAACAAGGATAGGAATCTTGAAAATCCAATTCCTGGACCTTACATAACATAGTCCTTATGAAGTTGAAATTAAGCACTTACTGGTTTTGAGAGGCTTGAAGGAGAAACCAAATGCCGGAATGGGGTCGTCTGGGAGGATCAATGACTCGAAAACTTGAGCTTGGACCAGCCACCACATCCCGATTATTATTCCCTAATAACTGCGGCTGAAAACTGGAGCGACCAAAGTACGGTCCCATCAATGGCATCATCAAAGAAGCAGATGATGCTGATGGATGTGTTAGGTTTTGTGGGACAAAAGGCGTTCTAAACGCAGCCGCCCAAGGACCAATCATCTCCTCAGGCCTCGTAGGGAACATTAATGGATTAATCATTATCCCTCCGGATTGATGCTGCTGATGATGATGAAAGAGAGATGATAATGGAAGACCAACTTCTTCTTGTCTATTTGAACCGCCAGAGAAAAGGTTAAGCTCAAGAAAAGAGTCTCTCCTAGCCGTTGGATCAGTTTGATGTTGCTGCGGATGGTCAAGATGCGGTTTAACGTTATCCTCGTGGCCTATGCTTAGCCGGAGCCACCCTTGTTGTCTCATCTCATGATCTTCGGCTTCGCTGTTGTTGTTGTCGTTATTATTATTATTATTATTATTATCATTATTGTTGTTATTGCTATTGTTGTCGTGGTCGTCATCCTTGGAGCTTAACCTAGAAGTAGTACTCCTCGGCTCTTCTTGATCGGCCATGAAACTACAATCTCTCCTACAAACTTGGTGATGATTATTATCTTTTGCTTGATGATCGGATCCCAAGCGAATGTCTTTGTTGTTGTCGTCGTCCTCAGAGACGGCAGAGAAATGATGAGATTTTTGTAATAACCTCATAAAAGCAAAACTGTTGGCAAACGCACATGGAAGAAGAAGCGTTGACGAGGAGGAAGAGGATTCAGCAGCAGAAACCATGGCAGAATCCGGTGACCGGAAAAGCCAAAGAAAGCCGAGGAGAAGCGAGACAAAGCGTTCTTGATGATCTCAACATCAGGGGAGACGGAGGAGAGAAGATAAAATTAGGGTTACTTTAGATAGAGACCAGAGATCGAGAACTCGAGGTGTGGTCGGAGACAGGAGAAGTCATGGCGCTAGTTAGATAGAGCGAGAAAAGAGAGGGAGAGAGAGAAAGAGCTTAGAGTATATGTGTTTAACTGATAGGAGAGAACAAGGGAAGATGGGATAGAATATATTTTGCAAATCTCACTTTCTATCAATTCTCTTTTGTTTGGAATCTTGTGGTGATATGAAAAAATTTTGCAGAGAAAAAAAAGAGAGACTAAAACCAAGAGAGAGAGAGAGAAAGGTCAATCTTGCAATTATACAAAGTAATGGGCACTACGCTATGCCAAAAGCTTTTTATGCGGTCAATCCGGTACATATATGTTTTCGTATATTATTATTATGTCATATACACACACACAAACGTATTTTACTATTTTTTTTTTTTTTTTTTTTTTCGTCAGCACACCCACATATACACACCTTAAACAAAAATAGGAAGATTCCAGATAATCTCAGGTTAATTATCGGGATTTCTGAATTATGAGATATCTATAATTATATAACGGCTAACTATGATTAAATCATTATAAATTAATAAATAAAATCAATGTTACAAAATTTTATAAAAAATATATTTTTTTTGATGGTGGAAAAAATCAATTTTACAAATATATATAGTGTTGTGCGTTTATGGATATAAAAAGACGGGATTTTCTGTGTAGCCTGTATACTCTAGTTTGGATTAACGTGATAAAACGTTAAACATGAAATGTTGAACCGGTTTTTCATAATATTAGATAATAGATAATCTGTTAGAATTTATGAAATGTGTGACAACTTTGAAAGTTTGAAACGATTTTATAAATCTTGCTTTACGTAACAAACCGCCTAAGGTTAATCACATATTAATTAGTCACTCTGAGGAAGACCAGAAATCTCTGCCAACAGTCTTTGTGACTACGTATGTAAGGTGAATATTGGTAAGCTTAAAATCACCCTAGAATTACTAGAGATTTCATTTGAATCACCCAAAATTACTTAAAAGAGATTTCAAAAACAAGATAATACTGAATGTACTAATTATGTTCCATATAAATCTAATCTTCAATGTTGTCCCAATTTTTCACAAAGAGCTATGACAAACTACATAGAATTTTTTTTTAGAGAATCAATCCAACTGCATGGAGAACTTAAGCCACAATGATATAAATTAATCTCATAAAAGTACTAATTATATATCCTGCCTCATCAGGCCAACAAAAGTTTTGAGGTGTTTCGCACATCTAGTTCCAACGTAAATATATAAGATATTAATAATACACGAGAGGAACTACATTAGTATATTCCTCAATGTATCTTATTATTACAACTAATATATTTTTCTAGCATAAGTCATGAGAGAAACAATATAAAACTTATATCACGTATATATATATATACACACAACATATTACATTTGAACACTCCTAGCCTGCATCTGCATGTATACTTGCTCGACACCATTTTGTGACTTCGAATTTTTTTTTAGTTCAAAATTTTGTTATTTAAAGATTATTTCATGGTCTTTAATTTGTTCAAAAAGAAAAAAAAAAAAAAGATTATTTCATGGTCATTTTATCTTATTTCCTAGTGTATATATTTAATGAGGAAATAGTCAATAAGTTGTCCGAGTCCAATTATAATAAGCATGTTAAGGTTTTTTTTCCTTTTTAATTTTGTTTTCTTAAGTTCAACTTTTGTTTTTGCTAATGTGTGTTGTCTTTAAACAGATAAAGAACTTGCCCTTTTCAAATACAGTATGTTTTTGATAGTTCTGGCCTTCTGGGGTTAAAATTAAACAAAAGCTGGGATTATCAGTAAAGCCAGAAAACGAGACGAGTGGAGTGCGAGGCATGATGACATTAGACCTGTCAAATTTCAATTATTTAGATATGAAGTGTTTAATAATCCCAAGAATAAGAGTTAATTATTCCTAAATGAAAACTATAGGAATATTTTAAGTCACTGGTTTTAAACAATGCTAATAAAAAAGACGCTGAAGGGAGTTTGGCATGCACCGAAAATGATGATGTTTTTGGTTAAAAGCTCATTTCCCGAGATCATACAGCAAAACATTCAGACTTATGATGCTTTGAGAGACATTGTTTCTCATCGAATTGTACTTCTACTAAGAACCATGTGCTCCCCAACAATCTTAAGCTAGTACGTTTTCTAATAAAAATTAGAGAGAATAAGTTGATCCCAATCTGCTCGAAATTAACTCTTCTTGATAGTGCAACGTAACATTGTTGAACTAAGTGGCTAGAATTTTCCAAGTGTTCGAGACACTCTCTTAAATCATGAGTCTCTAAACTATTTGAAGCTAAGACAAAAGCAAACTGAAGAATTCGGCTCATTCTGAAGATCTTATGTACTTCAGGACATCTTATCATTTATTATTTTGTGGCTCTCTGGTTGGATAGCTCAAAATTTGATGGCTACTACGTCTACGAGGTGGAGACGTAGGAATTGTAGAGCAGGGTGCTGTGTCACGTATCATCTCAAATATGTATTAAAACGGTCGACTAGCTAGCTAGGTTGGTTCTCGAATATCAAAAGCTTTGACTCTAGCTTATCAAAACGTGAAATTCCCTATATATTAATAGATAAACAATCACAAAAAAGAAGTTGAGGTGTCACGCTCAGATATATAGCTCATGTACATTTTTTAATAAATGCTTTTATTTTTCATTGTTATTTATATAAATATGCCATTGAAATATTATGAACCAATATTTTTCTATTAGTTTTTAAAATGAACGAGTTAATCAACTATTAAATCCAAAAATATATTTAATTATCATTTTCATAACCTATTTACTTATTAAAAGTAAACTACATTTTACAAACAAGAATAAAACATATTCATTTATTTACCACTTTAATCTTTTTTCTCATTGCATTTTAAACTTAGGATTAATTTAAATTAAATCCATCAGTCTAAAAAATATTACTTTATTTTTTAATGGTATAGTGATATAGATAATAATGTAAAACATAAAATATGTGAATTTTGATTTTTAGAAACATAAAAATACATCAAAACTTTCTATACCACCTTAACAATTTTTTAAGTTCAAATATTTCACGGGCGAAATGTATTTTACAGAAAATAAACGCAAATTTGAATAAACAAAAGAAAAAATTAATTTCATATTTTATTTTATACAAACGAAAAATCACAAATAATAATTTTACTCATAATATTTTATTTAAAACGATTTATCCCGCACATAGTGCGGGTTGGTACCTAGTTAATACTTAAACGGATGCTCTCAAATTGGATAGCCGGATAAATGGATGATCTTTCAACATTTGTTCGGTCCACTATGATTTCTATCTCACTCACATTGGTTTATACTATTAGTTGATCAGAAGATTCAGAAGCATTAATCCTAGTCTGTTTATCTACTTAAATCTTCATCAAGGAATTAGTCAAACTAGAACAAACACTCACTATTCTTAACCTAATTTTCTAGTCGAATTTTTTTTAGGAGTCATAACAGTATGGCATAAAGACTTAACAGTCTTTTCCACCTCAATCAATTTTGAATATTTCCATTGTTGCCAATATGCACATTCCAGCATTCCTGATAAGAAACTTTTTTCTTCAAGTTACTCTTTAGATATCAACATTAGTGCATGGTCAATAAAGAACAGTGTATTACATCAAGAGGACAAATATATACATGCATAGAGAGGGAGAGAGTCAGCTTTTGGTGGAAAAGGGCAAGTGAAAAGGTTGAGAGGCGTGGCCTCTGGTGACATTGCATGGGGCATGAAATGACTTAGCCTTTGAATCAAACCACACAAACAAAAAAAAGCTGTATCCCTTTTGTCTTTCAAAACAAAAAGTTGTAAAAAATTATAATATCTTACTCTTGTTACTATTAAGGAACGATGCACCAGAAATAGAATATGTAATATTGTTTGAGCTTGGGTGAGCACACAAACAATTACTCTTTCACTTTCGTATGGTTCGTTCAATTTGTTGTTGTCAACGTGACTAATGCCATTTACATAGATGAGTTATTCGGCAGACTTTCTATTCTATTTGCCTTTTAAGTAGGATATATATAATATATAAAGAGCTATACGTACTTACAAAAATATTATGAATGACGCCAATTAAGGGTAATGACAAAATCTCAGATATACAACTAATTAAAGGAAAGATTGATTGGTCTTTTCTTGTTTATTTCCAAGATAATTACTGAAATAGAAATGACGAAAAGGGTTGGCTAGGTGATCGATCGTTTGTACATTTAGGCACTAGCTAATGAAGTAAGGTTGGAAGATGGTTTGCGGCACGGTGATCCATTTCTAGAGATGGAGTTTCTACTGAATCGTATTAGTCCAAATCACTAAGTAGACTGGTTTTACCGCTAACATGTTACTAAATAATCGAAAACGATCATCATTTATTGGAGCGGACTTAGATTCATATCTGATAAGAAAATTGGAATAGAACAAACTTGAAAATTGTATTGAAAAGAAAGCAAAAATGTTATAGCTTGCTTTTTGCTTGTATTGTAGTTCATTTTTGAAAAAGAAGAAGATATATATAGTACATGTAACAGTATCGCTTGATCATCATATGTCTTATGCGAATATTTGTTGTTTTGTGTATAAATTTGGACATGCATATTGGGAAGAAAGGTGCCTTTAGGCAGGCTTATTGGGACAAGTAAATTTTGAGGCATATAGTGAAGTTGAGTGGAAGAGTTATCATTCCAATGTTGTAAAAGAAACAAAACTTTCTCTCTCTTTCTGCATTGCATGTCCCCTTTATTTACAACCACCTCTTTCCTCTTCACGTCTTAACGAATATTCTACTTTATAAAATTTAACTGCATAGATACACCGATACATGTGCATACATAGAATATTATCAACTCTCTCGTTCAATGGTCAAATCAAATTTCTGTATCAACTTACTTCTCTTTGATTCCAAGTATTTTTCATGTTTTCAAGTTGCGGCCCACGCGGGATTCTCATCTCTTTCTATTTTCATATAAAAATAAAAATAAAATACATAAACTCCACTAAACTAGGTATTCATTCTCTGACATTGATTAAAGTCGATCGCAATATTTTCTAGTTATTTCTCATGTTATTATTATACTAAATTACATACACAAATGCAAATAATGACATGCCTAGGTTAAGAATGAACTATTTTCGCCATGTAAACTAAAAAATCAAAAGCAATACAGATGTCATGTATAATTTGTTTTTGCTATTAATAGCATGAATAAAAATGGTTACACATACTCAAATGGACTCAAAAGTTTATTGTAAACCTCATACAAAACACAAATTCATACATATAAGTTATGAAGAAGAGATAACAAAAACAGAAAATAAAGCCGGATTGAACCATGAATTGTGACTTCCAAATAGATCATATTGCAGCTAGGGCTGTTACCTGAGTGGCTCCTTTACCTAACCCTCCACTCCAACGGTAAATTATTGTTGAAAATGAGATTCATATAATAGCAACAATGCAACTTTGATATCACACCTCTCTATTTATATATAGTACTATCATTTCTTTTGTCAACAACATATATTTTCATGTTTATATATATTTAGATGGTAACACATAATTGTACATAAATCATTACATTTGGTCCAGTTATCATTATTCATGGTTTGCATATTATTGGATGGCGCCCATTTTTTCTTTACATTAATGACTTACCCTATGATAGATATGTCTTATATATACTGTCTTTTGTTTATAAGTATATACTACAGAGAGAATATTTGGAAGACATAAAAAGACAAGAAGCGAAGTAAGACAGAAAACCATAAGCTAAAATTATAATTCGTCGGATGCTGTTTTCGCATGGAGCCTATAACGCAGAGAGTGTCCATCCAGAATTGCAATCATGACCATCTGCCACTTCCATATCCTATTTTTTAAATGTGCTCATTACTTTCTTTTCCAGTACACGTTATTTTATTTTATTTTTACTCCACGAAAATGTTAAGGATTATATACTATAATTTTGAAAAATTTAAAATATGTCAGCCTTTGTTCGTGGTGGTAAATATTGGTGGGCTCACTTTTCCCGTTTATTCGCTCTCAGACACGAAATTATAAGTTGGGAATCACACGATTTAGAAGGCCAGAATTAATAAGCTGGGTGATAAATTTTGGTGAAACCAGATAATGTAAATTCCAATAGCAAGAGTTGAAGTGTAAATTGTGGCCCATTCACTACACTCTACTCCACAAGGTGTAACCATTCAGAGTCAATACATGGAAATAAAAGAGTAAGAAAAGAGATTGATGACTATGATGAGAAACAACTTAAGGATAAGCCTTAATTAATTATGTTGGGATATTTGTTCTTGTTAATCTTATGGTAGAGGTTATACAAATATTATTATTGTGTGGAATAGACATGCATATATATATATTCCAACCCAAGTGAATAGACTTTCTAAAATCCATTTTCTAAAATACGTAGTCAGTGAGAGTCAACCATATATCATAGATAAAGAAGTAAGAAAATAAATATGTTATACACTTATCCATTATTCATATTCATTTGTACAGTACTAACAATTGGATATCCTCAGAGGTTTTTTTTCTTCTTCTTCTGCGAAGTTCCTAAAATGAAAACCTAACTCTCGATCGTCTTATTGCTTACAAAAGAAACAGTTACAAACTGTATATTATATGGTTTATTAACACGTTAAAATAGTCGTCCACCTAAAATTGAGGCCATCATGTAATGCCGTCCTGTTTGGATTATTAAAAAAAAAAAAAGACTCATTTCGACTAGACAGACAACATGAATCTCATGCATCCCGTGACAGCTATTAATTAGCGAATTTATATTTCCCCTGCAAGAAACATCAACGTTCTGATTGCAAATTGTTTATCTATTATTATTATTGGACGGCCCATGGAATATCATAAAAACGACACGCAATAAAGACTCAAAAATCGAACGGCGGCCCATGAGATAGCAATAAAATAAACGGCACACAGTTTAGATCTTCGCGAATCAGACGCTTCGCTGTCCATCCATTATAGACACCAAAGCATATCCGCATCTTTTGGCACGTGCGAGATCGTAATAGTTTCCCTACAACAACAACAATAATAACCACAAAGCGGAGAAATTTCCGCGAAACATTAAAAAGATTTTCAGGTATTTTTGTTTTTTTTTTTTTCCAATTCTCTCGAGTTTATAGGGATTTCGAATTACACAAATTCTATTGCCGCTTATTCTCAAACATTTTACGGTTATGGAATCTCAATTTCGGTAGTTTCAAGATTCCGTTTTTTTTTTTTTTTCTTCATTTCAATTTCGTATTTTACAGTTTTAGTTGAATTTTAGGGTTTCGGATTGAGTTTGGTGATTATGATGCTATGGTCTGATTCTTTCCTATTATGCTATTTTCCTGTAATTTTGATATGCTAATTTCAAAACCTTATTAGTTATATTATGTTCTGAGAGATTTGTAATAATTTTTGCATATGATCTGTAATATCTTAGGGTTATCGCATCTTTCTGGAGGATTTTGCTGCTATCATGAAGTTCTTGGAGTACACTAACCTTGACAGGTTACTCTTCTTTCTTTATATAAATTGGGTTTAAATTGAGTTATTGCTTTGTTTTTGTGAATTATGAGATTTGTTTGTTCAATTCTGAATGGAATTTAAACACCGTTGCAATCCAGTTTGAATGTGTTTATGGGTGATTTAAATCTCGGGGAAAGAACTATCAAAGGTTGTCTGGAAGCTTATTCATGTAAGCCACCTGTTTGTGTTCTTCTTACTCTCATGGTCAAGTATATTCTTCTGGGTTTACATGTAAAATAATTTGATGTTTCTTTTCTCTGATGATAGGCAAACATGCAGGAACTGATAAAAGACTGTCTCTTAGTTTGGAGAATGAGGTAATTTGATACTCTAGGAAGCTATTATTCTTACATCTGAATTTAGTGGTTGCAATCTTGGACTTCAATCATTGAAACTGTTGTTTTAATTGTTTCCGGTTCATTTGAACTCAGATGCTCGATCATCTTGGGAAATCTTCTGACACTGACTCTTCTTCACCCGTTGATCTCTTGTTAAGCAGGTCAAGGTAATTAAATCTTCTACTTGCAGAGTTTCTTAAACTATATTATTTCATGATATAGATTTGTCTTATGTTTATATACTGTTGCTTATTCCAGTCGAAAAGCTTTGATCTACTTGGTTCTTACACTCTATCAGATGTATCCAGACTACGATTTCAGGTAAATTTTTTTGTGTTGTTAACTTTTTTTGAAATGGGGGGGATTATGGGTAATGTCATTGTCAGCTGCTTGGGCGACATGGCAACCCGCTATATAATCCCCTCCTTTAAAATCTGTGTGGGAGTGTTGTCATAAGGTTTGACGAAACGGTTCATAGAACTGTAGGAGTTGAGAGTTCGATTCTCTCCATTTCCCAAAAATCTTTAACTTAACCAGTTGTCTAAAGTGTCTGATTGAACATTATAATAAAGTACAGCTTATGTTATAACTCTTGTCATTATCGCATTGTTTCTCTATTTTTTTTTTTTGGTTTCCAGCGCTGTCAAAGCACATCAGTTTTTTTCGGAGGAAAGCTGGGACACGTTTAAGCAGATTTTTAACAACTATATGTCTGAAGCTTCCAAGGTATTCCAAGTTTCTGTTTGATGGAAAAATTAAAAAGGCTTGTTTTTGCGAGGGAGAATCACTTTGACCTTCTTCAATAATCCAAGTCGATAGAGATTTTATGTACATATGCGTCTGTATATAATAAGTAAGTATTGTCATATCTGCTGATAGGAATGGGCTGAGAGGAATGAGGATGGTTCCCTGCTTGAGGTAATCTACAAGGCTCTTGATGAGGTAAGTTCCCTGTAATAAGGAACTTTAGAGAAAGGGCAAGAGTAATGGAATAGAAGTAAATCATACATATGTGAATGATACAGGTCGTAAAACTTGCTGAATGTGAGATATATGTTTACAACCCAAATCCTAATGCTGATCCTTTCCTCGAGGAAGGAGCAATGTGAGTTACAACAACTTTCTTTTTTCTATTCACTTATTCAGAGGTGCTATAGCCTGACTGTCATCTAAAAGACTGATTCCTCATCCTTTGTTTCTTTTGGGTCAAATCCAGATGGTCTTTCTGTTTCTTATTCTACAACCGAAAACTGAAGCGTGTTGCAGGTTTCCGTTTCTGCTGCACGAGGTTAGATGATTGTCATCCTACCAAGTTACCCTTTCTCTTTCACTGTCTTCTTCTTAAAGTCTTTCCAACTCGAATACTATTTGTTGCAGTAACCTGGCAAATGATGCGTTTCTCGCTGACAGTCCTCCGTATGGAGAAGATGAAGAGATCTTTGCCGACATGGATATGTGATCTCTGTATCGATGTGCTGAGTTGCATATTCTGTAGAAAACCTGTATCTATATGTGATATCTAGTCTCTAGGCTTGTATGAGTCTGAGTCAATGGTTAAGCTCTTCGCTTTCCTTCATCTGTGTAGTTGACCTGACTAATACTCTTTACTGTGTCATGTGCAAAATCTTATCAGTCCTTGTGTAATCCAATGTACCTAAGTTCCATTGTAGAGACAAAGTGTTGAGATATTGTGTCTATGTTGTCTGCTTCCATTCACCAGTAGTCACCACAAGAGCAGACTCCATCATGAAAATGATGGAATCGGTTCGTATCTCGGATAACAAGATCTCGCTGCACGATACCTGATATGACTTTCATAGCATTGTGGCAATCCGAACATATCCGTAGGTTCTTAATGATCAGTATGCGATTTCTTGATGATGGCATTCGAACAAGCCCATATGCCAAAGCCAACCTCTCGCTGTGAACCCACAATCTCTTATCCTTTTCTTCATCGTCCATATCGAGCAGGACCGCATCCCGATCAGGAACATAACCGGCTCGTGTTGCTTTCAAGTTAAGCCATTCCAGCATTCCATTTATGAGCTTCATATCTGGATGATCTGATAATCCCACACTGAAGAAATGCACATCTCCTTGATGTTCTATCCAACTTAAACCTGGTTCCTTCTTTACACCCTTGTCCTTCATGCTTTTCCTAATGGAGGCAACGTTTGCCCATTGTTTTACACCTGCGTACATGTTTGATAATAGAACATATGTTGCCTCGTCTTTTGGATTGATCTTTAAAATTTCCTCTGCCGATCTCCTTGCAACCTCTTCATTGTTCTGATTCATCGAGGCGCTAAGCAGTGCTCTCCAGATCATAACACTAGGCTCAAATGGAATCCCTTCAATCAGCTTCATTGCTTTGTCAAGCTGCCCTGATCTTCCCAAAAGCCTGACCATACAAGTATAATGCTCCAAACATGGTTCAATACCATGATCACGAACCATTGACTCAAAACAATCTTGACCTTCATCTATTAATCCTGCATTGCTGCATCCAGAAAGAACACTAAGATATGTTAACCCATTCGGCTTGCAATCACTATTCTTCATAATGTCGAAGATTCTCAATGCTTGTCTACCCAGTCCATGAGTGGAATAGCCTGAGATCAATGTATTCCATGAAGCTACATCTATTGTTTCCATCTCACTGAACACAGATTGTGCGACTTTGATATCACCACATTTCGAATACATGTCTATCAATGAGTTACTCACTGCAACTTTTTTGGCACTATTGGTTTTTATCGCCAGTCCATGAACTTGAACACCGAGCTCCATGCTCGCCAAAGAAGCACAAGCTCCAAGGGCACTTGAGAAAGTTACTTCAGTTACTGACACCTGATTTCTAAGCGCTTCACGAAACATGCTTAACGCTTTTCCTCCTTCACCTAGATTCTCATACCCGACAATGACTGTGTTCCAGCTCACCTCATTCTTACTTGATAACTCAGCAAATAACTTAACAGCGCTATCCATTTTCTCACATTTGGCATATACATCAATGAGAGCATTTGAGACATAGACATCAAAATCAAAGCCAGCTTTGACCACAAGACCATGGAGTTGCTCACCTAAGCCAGAACACTTCCCGATGGCACATCCATTCAAAATACTGCTCAAAGTAAACTCGTTAGGGACAACAAAAGCTTCTCTCATCCGAATAAAAAGATCAACCGCCTCGTTGCAAAAACCGTTTTGACAAAACCGAGCAATCATAAAACTCCAAGGGATCACATCATTCTTTGGCATCTCATTGAACACTTTAAAAGCACCAGACATGTCTCCGATCTGTGTATACAACTGAAGCAAACCAACACCCACACGAGGATCCAACTCATAACAAGTTTTTAAGATCCGTCCATGAACACCCTTGGCGAAATCAAACGCACCAAGCCCGATACTCGCCTTAAGAGCCGTATCAAAGGTGTAGTTGTTGGGCATAAAACCAGCCATCCCCATACAAGACAACAGCTCAAGAGACTCCTCGAAATACCCATTCTCTACATAGCAAGACACAATACCTGCCCACACAACAACATCTTTCCACAAAATCCCATCAAAAACACTTCTTGCACTATCAACAGAACCACAGACAGAGTAAGCATTGATAAGCGCAGCTCCAACAAAAGCATTGGAATCAAAACCAAGCTTAACAATAGGAGAATGCAACCACCAACAACAAATCTCAGCTTTATCCAAACTAACAAAACACTTCAAGAAGGAAGTGAAAACGTGTGGGTTAAGCTCATGACCTTCACGATGCAACCTGGAATACAAACCAACGGGATCTTCACACGCGTAACCTTGAATTAGAGTAACATACGAGACATTGTTTCTCTCAGGAATTTCGTCGAACAGCTTCAATGCATCTTTGTCAAACCCGGTTTTCACGTAAGCGTTTAGTAGAATGTTTGTAGCGAAAAGATCCAAGCAGTTTCCTTTCTTTAATACGTCGCAATGAATAGCCTTTGTTGAGATATGATCGTTTCTCTGAATGCAGCGACGGAGCATTGAGCCGTAAGCATGAGAATCTAAGCCTGGGAGTACCGAATCCAAATCCAATGCGGCTTGAACAGATAACCCACATTGTCGAATGAGATTGCATTGGATCAATCTGCGACTCTCTGAAACATGGATCACTCTACAGAACCTTCTGATCATGCGAATTTTGCGAGCTGAGAGAGGAGGAGAAGTGTCTAATCCGGTTAACTCAAAACCGGTTTATCCCAGCTGAGATCGAATAATAATATTTCTGGACAAAACCAATTTTGGTGTTTTCTTCAAGTCAATCAAAAACCTCAATGAGACATGGGCCGGCCCAAATGACAGATGTGGCCCAATAAGATAGCTAAAATGAAACTAGGGTTTCTCCAAGTCTTCTTCACCTATAAAACACAGCTTTGGTTTTCTTAGCCTAACAGAGTCACCGAATCCTCTAGTTAGGTCTTCTTCTTCATATTCGTTTTTTCGTAGTTATGATTTTTCGATTCTAGGATTGCTGGAATATTTTGTTAGGTTTTGTCTTTATCTTTTATAGAAAAAGAATGTTTTATGAAAATTGATTTTGAAGGAAACGGAGCAGATGATGAATATTTTTGCATTACAACGTGCTCTCCGATTAACCATGCGGATTATATAATTCGAGCTTTTTAAAACTGATGCTCCGATTCTTCAATCTACTTTATTCTTTTTTTTTCTGATTTGTTTCTACGATTTTTTAAATTTTGTTTAAGGGATTAGCTCTCTCTGTTTAGCCAATTGATTGAATTTGCTTTGTAGAAATTAATGAGTTATGTTCTTACGAATTAGTTAATCTCTGTTTCGAATTTGTTTTAGCTGATGTGAATCTGATAGTTCAGTATTTGTTTGGTGATGATGAATGTTTTTGAAGATTTATTGTGTCTGTGTTGATATATGAGATGTTGAAGCTGTGATAGCCTCTTGGTCGGATACTTTTGACTCTAGACAAAACCTATAACGCAATTGTTAAAATGAACGAGAACTTGGTGTAGGGTCGTCAGAAGATTAGTCAAGTCAAAACCAGACAGTGCGCTGTTAACCTTGATCGGATACTTTCATAATAGGCCAATATATTCAACAAAGAAATGAATCTCTGTCAATGATAATAATAAAACTCTCTTTATTTGATCTAAGAGCTCTGACCAAACTCGTATAATAGGGATCTACATGCTAAAGCTTTGACCATGGATATATTCATACTCTAATTGTGGGATCATTGTGACCATTAATTCTTTTTGAAATATATGCAACCTTCGAGCTTTGACCCATGTATTGATGTCATGTAAGTAGTATCGAGACTATATGCGAAGCTAGATGGTCGTCAAAAATGATGACCTTAATTTCAAGATACGTATAGATCGCGCCATATCAGCTCACAAGCTCTGTGAAGGTTTGAGCATTCTGTTTTTTTTTTGTGTTCATTTTGGGTATTTACGGACGGAATAAATCCGAATTTAAACCCACATTGATTCTGGTTTGTTAGGGTATAGAAATTTCATTATCAATTGCTTCTTTGTCAATTTTGGATTTCAGGTTTTGTCTCGGTTATTTGCGTCAGCTAAAACAAAATTATGTCATAGTTTTTTTTTTTCTTGAATTGAATGTAAAATTTTATTCAACCAAAAAACCTTTTGTACAATGAATGCTTCATTTTGTGTAAATGTGGTTTGAGATAGACTTTAAAAGCTCAGAAAAATTTAAAAACTAAGAGAAGTTATTTCTGAAGAGGTAGATGAGTGGAGAACCAAAGCTGAAGGCCATCAGCATAGCGTTGGTCTCCCATTGATATTATGAAGTGAGACGATTTCTGATATAATTAAAGTGAAGCTTACTAAAAAAAAATTAGGTGGTGAGTAAAATTCTATAAGATGAATTCAGCTACGCGATCTTCACTACACTTAGTTACTGTCGTCCTAATATCAATAAATAAAACACAAATGTGTGCAAAAGAAACACAAATATATACAACACCAAAAAAAAATTGTTAGGAGATACAGAAAAAAAAAAACATAATTAAAAAGTCAAATGCACAATATTGAGTAATTTGTTTCAATGGTAACGAGACATGGTTTTCAATTAGCGGTAAAGAGACATTAAATGGTAGTTCAGTTTTGTTTCTTAAATACGGACCAGCCATGCCAATGTTAGTGGCTAGTGATGGATACTATTCAATGACAGTAGTACTACTAATGGCACGCAAAGTACGGTCAGATTATCCCTTCTCTTCAGCATTTTGCCAATTTACAGATTCCACCAAACTCTTAAAGACTTTAAGACTTCTGACGTGAAAAGACACATTAGTCGGCAAGACTTAGACTAGGTCGCATTAACTACTAAAGACTCACGTGTTTCTTAAACTCATTTCCATTATATAAATAAGGACAAAGCAGAGCAGACCAACCAATATATAACTAATTAAAGAAGCATGAGCACATTTCTTTTTAATACTCTCACGGAAGCTTCACGAGAAGCCGAAAGAGGCGTGTTCATTTCCTTTTACAAGTACTAAAAGATTAAAACAAAAGTAGTGACACGGCACGATATATAATAGAGCTGCTTAATTAATCAAAAGTATATATTAAAAAGACAATAAACACTTAAATGAACAATATATAAGTATATAATCTTAGTAGTAGGTAAACGTAATCTCCTAAAAAACGTGTCGTGGAAACAGTATACGCAGAAGCAACGACGAAGAGAGGCCATCAATTTCAAAGAGATTGGGAAGAAGCCAAAACGCAAAAGGAACATGGAAGTCTTGGAGAGTGGTGAAAGAGACAAATTTGGTCCATGTCCCAATCTAAAAAAGAAGATCGTTTTAGGCCGATGTCGGATGATAGTAAGGAGATGTCGATACTACTCTGCAAACACAAAAAGACGGAAAAAAAAGAGAAAAATGTGAAACCGCGTTTATTTTTGTAGTAAATTATACGGTCCCATATAGTGAAAAACAAACAAACAAACACAAATGTTCAATTCTCTCAATTCTATCCTCATTATCTCATCATTAATAAAAACGAATCATATCTTTTGAATAACTTGTCGGTGTAGCAAACACAAAAATAAAAAGAGTCGAAGTCAACGCGTTTTTATTATTTCAAAACCTACGTATAACTCTACTTCTACTACTATGTCTATCTACGTAGAGCTAGAAAGAAGCATGTGATTTGTTGAACAAACTAGAGGAAACTACAGTTTTGTGTGAGTAAAAAAGAGACAGAACATGTAATCATTATTTTTCCATGGGGGTAATAATAAAATAAAAAAAAAAAAAAAAAAGGGTCGACACAGAGAAAAGGAGAAAAATAAAAACCTTGATTTAATAAGTAATCCTTGGATTTGTTGGAGAATAATTACCTCTCCTTGCGCTTCTCTAGAAACCTTTGCAATGACTTTCTCCTTGCGATGGGAAGATCTGCATACACACACACACAAATCAGTTTCACTTTATCATCAGAAACTAAAACATATGTTTATACGTATTCCATAACTATCTAAATACGAACATATGCTTATACGTATTCAATAAGATAGTCCAGAACTTAAAAGGACATTTTAAAGATTTTCTTTAGCCAGCTTACATCTAATTCAAAACTAATTAGCAACTAGATCTTCCCTAACTAACAACAAAACATTCTACATGCAACGATATCTCTGTAACTATAGAACAGTACTCTTTAATTAATTAGCGTGACACTTTTAGCAAATTATTATTTTATTAATTATTACTAACCTCCTTCTAGATTCTGGCCAAAGAGCTTTGGTCTTAGAGTAGTGGTCGGAGTAATTACCGAAAGATCAGTCTCCGTCGATGATTCGTCCTTCTTCGAAACTGTTGTGTCCTTAGCAACCTTCATAATCTCTTCAGCCTTGTTACGAGACACTTGGTACACAGATACGGTTCCATTGTAAAAAATAGTCATTGGTACTGTTCCAGAGACAGCTTCCGTACTTTGCCTACAGAATAATTTTTCAAAATTTTGAATTTCAAATTCTTTCTTATTTTTTCCCCTCATATATAGCGCCCAAAAAAAAAAAAAAGAGCTTTAACGTACCTGGCGAGAGACGCATGGACCGGAGAAATCGGGATCTGAAGTTGATGATGTTCTCTCGGAGTAGACGGAACAGAAGGAGACTCAGTACCACCACCTCCGGAAGCTAACAAAGATTTTATTATCTCCGGATCGATCTTTGAAATCGCTCCTTGCATTTCTGACAAAATTAAATAAAAATTATTATTATAATTTTTTTTATCACATAAGAACCAAAAAAAAAAAGAATCGGTTACTCTTAGAAAACAAAAAAGAAACAAACCTCGGAAACTACGACGGCGATCGAGAAACTTCTGAAACCTAGGCTTAGGAGCGGTGTTGTTGGTTTGTTTCTTCTCAACACCG
The DNA here is from genome assembly GCA_023657505.1 of Camelina hispida. Taxonomy (NCBI): domain Eukaryota; kingdom Viridiplantae; phylum Streptophyta; class Magnoliopsida; order Brassicales; family Brassicaceae; genus Camelina; species Camelina hispida. Next base: position 6,116,186 of record CP094637.1, on the reverse strand, counting down.
AGGAAGTCAAGTTCTACGGTAGCTCCTCCTCTAGTCATCTTCTTTGATTTATTAAAATTCTTAAAAGATCCGAGACAGAGAGAGAGAGAGAGATAAATGGATGATTTTGTGAGAGAGAGGCGCGAGAGAGGAAGTTAATTAATGAAGAAGATTTGGAATAAAAAGGATTTGTTTTGATTTTTCATGTGAGAGTATTTAAAAAAGGTTATGTACCCGTCTTTTGATAAATAATAATAATAACGCACGAGGTTCATGCTTTCACTTTCTTTTCGGCACAATTGGGCTGGGCAAGTAACTCATCCACTTTTTTGTTTTCTTTAATTTGTTTTTCTTTCTTTAATTTGTTTTTATTAGGCTCTCCCCCCTAACCTCCTCTTAATCTTTCATTAATTTAATGATTTAAAACACATGTTTCAACTGTTTATAGACCTTAAAATGTAATATGGCTATACGCAGAAAGAAGATAGTATTTCTTTGTTGTTTTTTTACCCGGAAATAACGGAAGTCCAATGAACAGAGTATTTTTTTGTTTAAAGAAAAAATATCTTCATATGTCGTGTGAGTGGTGACTATCCAAACATGTTTTTTTTATTATGTTACTGTTTATCACATTGGGTTCTTCTGACACTATTATACGTTTTTTCTACTCTAGTCTTTTTAGATCTGTATACTTTTCTTCAAACATGTTAGTCTTCTTCATTTTTTTAATCTTCTTTTGTTTCCCTTATGAATTTACTATTTCACTAGTAGTGTATAACTAAGATAATCACATACTATAGTCAGTCTTACTGAATTTTCAACGTTACTGTTCAATACTGTCTATTTAGTTGAACTAGTATAAACTTCTATTTATGTACTTTTCAAATCATAAAGTACACCAATAATCAAAGTTTGTATTTCGAAAAATTACAATGAAGTATAGTTACAATGGCTTTCAAATTAAATCGAATCTGAAAAATCACTGCCAAGAAAAGAAAAAAAAGACTCGGTCGATGACGATCCTTTGGATGATATTGTGGATTGTGGTAGAGTTAACTCACATTTTTCTATCTTGTTGCATCAACCACTACCTAACTAAATTAAACTTAAATTTATACTGTTAAATTAATTTTTTTTAAAATAACAAGCATATGATATAATTAAAAAAAAAAAAAGAAGAAGAAAACCACAAATATATTAAAAAAAAAGTTTGATGGCCAAAGAGAAAGAGTTAAGAATTTAAGATGCATGTCGTTCACGTGTTGAGATGTAGTAGTTAATTGTCAATACAATACATCATCACTAGGCAAGGGCGCACTTACTTATTCATAAAGTCTTCTTATATAGGGTTTTTTTTTTTATCGTCGCTCTATTTCATCTTCTCACGTTCACGTTCTTCTGATTTGACTCCCTCTTTCTCTAATCCGAGTCAATACGTCTTCTTTATTCCTTTATTCCTTGTAGGTGAAGAAGGCTTTTATTTATTTCAGTTATCTCACGTTTTCTCTGTGCTGAGAGCCGCGATTTTAATGTCGATGTATTTTTTAAACTGACTAATTTGCCCCTCTTATCTACCTACTTGCTAATCAATGTATTTTCAAATTATAAATTTTGTTCCAATGCGAGTCTTTTAGGCCCGTCCAATCTCTGTAAGTTTAAGCTTGGAAGTTTTTTTTTTTGGGTTGGGTTCATTACGTTTGACTTTGACAGTACTAACTACAGTAGTAAATTACTAATGGTAAGAGATTATACTCGGTTTAGTTTATTGTTTTTTTTTTGGGGTCAACGGCCCATTCTAACTAGAAAAACCCATTACAATCGTATTTTCTTCCTTCCTAATTCCAAAGATTGAGAGATTTGCCAAGTTTGGAATTTCTAGTGAAGTTGATCAAGGTTAGAAATATATGCTTTAGTCGGTTAACATATCCTGCTTGTTTACAAAGTGTACATGAGTTTTTTTGTGTTGTTTCCAATACTTAATTAGATACGAAACTAGCAAGAATTATAACAAAAATGTATGTGATAAATTTGCTAAACCCAAATAAATGTAATATAAGTTTTTATTAATAGATTTTTTTTATAAAGATAAAACATAAATGTAAAAGCCCATAATAATTAGGTAAACAAAAGCCAAAACCAAAAAAATCTTTCAATCAACTACAACAAGTGTCTTATACTCATCTCTACATATAGCATCCTCCATGGCCTTCATCGGATTAATCTCTCCATCATTTTCCAAAAACAGTTTCAGCAAATTCTTCGAAAACCCACTCACCAAAGCCACTCCTTTCTTGTTTCCAGGCACCGGCGTAGCTCTCGAATCCCTCAAGTTCCAAAACACTATCTCCGGGACAGCATCACCGTACCCTTTCTCCTTGTACTTGCTCACAATCACCTCATAATCCGTATCCCACACATTGCTCGGATAAGACGGTTCACTGTTCGGATAATGCGGCATTCCATAGTATGGATTGTGAATCGGATAACTCGGAGGCCGCTTCGACGCTTGATCAAACTCCATATCACTGTACACAAACACCCTCTTGATCATATCCTCAGGCTTCAGTTTCCTTTCTACAGCCACTCTCAGAATCAAGTCAAACACTTTCTGAAAATCAGTGTTCATATTCCATTGCATCTTTCTCACAAACTCTGTTTTTGAAAACAGATCGTCTCCTTTCACCAAATGCATTTCAGGGTTTTGGCTGAACGTTATAACCTTTCCTTTCCATGGCTCTTCGGATAGCTCAGATACGAGAAAACCAAGAGCGACGCAAACCTCCATTGGTTCACCAGTCATAGATGCCGAAACGTCACATATAGCCATGCAGTTCTTTAAAGTACCTTTCTCTTTAAGATCATCCACCATTCGTTTCCATTGCAGCTCAGAGACTTGACCACCGTCTCCGTCTTCTAAACTTCTGATTATCTCGTGAGGTAGCAGAGCACCGGCTGCCACAGTTGCTTTTCCCGCCTTCACATCGTCAAGATACTGCTGAAACCTCTCTGCGTCGTGGTTCAAGAATATCTCCTTGTAAGACTTCATCGCTACTGACGCTACACGGTTGTAAGGAGTGACCTCCCATCTTTTGCTCCCATGTACACTTCAGGTAGCTGCAGAGTCTTACGGAGAGGAACAAGAACTTGCTTCCTTAGCCGGTCACGGACTCTGTACGCGTAGTGAGAGTCTTCAACGCCTTCGTATTCAGGGAATGACTCACGTGGGAAGAGCTTCCTAGCAATGCTCTCACAGAGAAGAGTTGCTTTGTCAAAAGACGAATCAAGAGAGGGACACCACTTAGCCGCTAGAGAGATTTTGTTCGGCTCTCCGGATGTCAAAAACTCCATATCTTTCTTCAGGTGATCTGCGAATAGCTCCGAGACACGTTCGTGGAGAAACCTATAGTCAGGATCGTGAGAATATCTTGTGATTGCATCCTTCCCCATTGAAGCCTTCGTCTTCTTCCTCTCCAAACTCGCTCTAAGCTTCTCCTCTTGGTTCCTCTTCTCTGCCTTCTCTATCCTTTTTGCTCTCGTCGCCTCCGGCTTCTTTTTACTACCATGGCGACTCGATTTGTGACCCCTTCCACGAGCACGACGATCACCATAAGAGGCTTTCGAGGGTTGGAAAGCGAACCGAGCTCGAGATGCCTTGCCTTTATTCTGGTACTTTTGCGATTTCTTGATCTTACGGATTTCAGCTCCAAGTAGAATCCGGTAAAGAAGCTCCGGGAAATCTTTAAAGTAACCAAATTTAGAGAGAGACTCGAGGTTGCAAGCTAGGGTTTTGGGATGACGACCATGGAGCCACAACGCCGCCTTGTAAAACCCTTCCTTGTCGGATTTTCCAGTGCCACGGACTCCACGAAGGTTACATATAAGCTTGAGGGTGGTCAAGGCGTCGTGGTCCCAAGCCTTGTTAAGAAGGTCATCTATTGTTGACTTGTGCGTGGAGGGAACAACGTGGAAGAAGAAATCGAGGCAGGGGTTTCCTGAGGAGAGGTGCGTGGCGGAGTTATTCTCGGTGTAGCCCATCGGAGGTGTAGAGAAGTCGTTGTTGACTCTGGTTGAGTTGAAGTTTGAGACCATCGCGTCCATGAATGGGTCGCTTGGGCCAGAAGCTGCGACGGGGTTTTGGACGAGGGAGCTGTGATCACAGATCTCTGGTGGACCAACCAAAGGAGACATGGTTTCTTTAGAAGAGATGATGATTGAAAAAACGATTTAGAATCTTTAGAATGTATGTGAGTATTTGTGATGTTGAATCAAGGAGGAGAGGCAGCACCTAATATATACAATCATATATGCCGACTAACTTTTGCTAGGGCTTCCTAAAGGTGTTACAAACCGACATGGTTTATTTATGTATTACAAAGATATGTATATCCAGGCTGAGTATATCATAAATCTCCATAGATGGTATGTTAGGAGGCTGTTTCCGTCTTTATGCAAAAAAAAACTGATGTAGTGACTTGGGGATCAAGTTCTTTCGAAACCGGTTTGACTATTATAATTGCCAAAGTTGATTGGTCAAAAATTACTTAGTGGGTTACTCTCACATTTGGGGCCCAATATGTTATTAAAAAACTCATTTCTGAGTCCAACAAGAATAGTATCCGCTGCTATGGGTATAGATGTTGATGTTTCAACTTATCTATCTATTATAGACTATAGATGTTGTGTTTTAGAGATTGCAATTATGTGTCTTGTTCATAAAACATTCTGAGTGTTCCAAATCTCTTAGATTGTTCATCTTGTGTTATACTTGTCCCGTTTAATCAAAAACAGTTGGTGTAAAAGGGTAAATAGTCATTTGAATTCAAAGGTTAATTACACTATTACAGTGTTATAATCCTGTCTTTGTGAATCCTGTGATCATCACTTTGATAAATATTCCGAATTCTGTAATATTTTATTTTTTTCTATTTAATATAATATAAATAATATAAATAATTATTTTATTCATGATAGATTAGTAAAATTTAATAATTAATTAACAAAAATTAGAAAAATATTATTTAAATGATGAGCAACCTTCTTTGGAGTACTCTAGTGGAGGGATGATTTTGTTTAAGTTCTAAGTGGGTTGCTTTAATTATTTTAGTATTAATTATATGATTAATAAATACATGAGCAACTTGAGAGGGGTGATGGAGTAATGATGCTCTTATTGATTGATGAAATTATAATATTTCTAAGATATTTTAAATTTTCTTTTTTCTCCTTCCTCCACATCAGCATCTACCTAAATAATATTATATATTTTTTTTTAAAAAAATTCTATTTAAATATTCATTCATTTCATATTTACTATATTTATTACTTTTAATAAATAATAAATAAAAAACGAATTAAGTAAAATTAACTAAATTTTAAAATAGTTACAAAAATAATATATATTTTTTAGTAAATTATAAAATAATAATAAATTAATCTATATGTATAGTATATCAGTATATATACAAAGTTGGTTTTTTTTTTCAGCAAATCAAATAGATTATATCATAAAAAGTTTTACATGATACATGAACCATTCATATACAACCACTGATACAAATAAAAGAAATTAAACTTAATTTCGGTGAAGGAGTGGATTGACCATGCTTGCCGGAAGCCTTATAGGCTAACAGATAAAATAATCTGTTGCGTCCCCCTTCACATACTTGTAATTGGCTATCACCTTATAGATGAAACTCCAAAATGCTTTTCGCATTACTCTAGTTAAAAGAAAAAAATAGAAATGTTGCTTGAAATGATTCATACTCTTGTCTTTTGAAACTCAATACGATATGCTGAAATTGCCTTGCCCATTGTTGCCACTTTGTGATCACAATTTTCCTTTGCATAGAAGTAAAAATTTTTGACGAAGGGAAAGAGATAACATCTCTATCACCGTCATTGGCCACCTTTTTTTTTCCCATCACGCTTGTGTCATCATCATCCTCAATGAAAGTTGCCACCATAAATCTAGAACCATATACTCCACAACCCATATAATCAATTGACAAAATGAAATATTCCAAGCAGGGTAATGAGAAAGCATCACCATCATCAGACATAGTTAACATCCAAAGAAATCCAATCCGATCCCCGATTTTGATTTCATCAAGTAGATTGACTCCTCCATCGATTCCGGGATCAAAACTCATATAGAACCTCCATTCCATTGGGTAAGATGACATTCACTGGTTGATACCCGGAAATTACACCGGCAGTGAGTGAACACACCGGAAACAAACTTTCGATAAAGAAAGACATCATGATTCCATCGAATCAACATCATAAGGTAGCAGCGACAATAGATATATGGTGAATCTGTCAAGAGGATCATTGCAATCTCAAAGAATTGATAAATAATTCAAATTAGGAATGGCGTGAGCGAAGTCTGATTTGGAATTGATGGACACTGTCCCTGGAAAGCCATCGTCGCAATGGGACAAGTTACGTGAGAATGATAATCTCGATCTGCCACTATTAATTATTGAAAATCTAAAACAGTACAATAATTAAGGGAAGTGCAAGCAACTGAAAAAGTAAAGACGATGGCCGACGCCGGCCGGAAACAGTGGGAAATAAAGGTTTGCTATGAAACAGTGGTTTTGGGAAATCGCCTATTGCAAGAGAGAAAACAGTTTTATTCTGTCTTTAAAAAAGTTAAAAAAATAGTTAGTTTTTCTCTCTTTTCCTTCCTTCCTTCCTTTTTTTATTTCATCTGAATTTTATATTGAAATAAGGCTTCTCGAAAGCCCAATATTACAGACCAAAGTTTACAGAACCACTTTTGGTCATCGAGCCCCAACTTTTTAACCCTTTAAACCTATTAGGCTACTCTATTCTAATCCTTTTACACCCAAAGGAGCTATACAAAAAACTGATTCCTACTATACCAAAAAACCTCTTTGTCCAAACACTTAAGGCATACAAACCGGGGTACAAACCCTTTCTTCTTCAAACACATTAGCCAACCACCTTGGTGATCCTAGCTCCACATAAGACTGGAGTCGCATATCTCCAGTTACACTTTGTGCTATCAAGTTTGCTCCACGGTTTGTTGCAGTGTTTTCCTTTGCCACCCTCCAAAACGGTATCAGACTCAAAAAAACTCCTTATCGCCCCTGCTTGAGCTTTATAAGAGGGCCAAGCCTTTGGTCACTCCACGGCCTCTACCATTTCTTTATCCTGGATACCAAATATCACTCTATTGACTTTATGGCTTTTCATGCTTTCAATAGCCCATAAAGTCACTCTCAGTTTAGCATCTTCTCCATTCAGAATGCCCCTAAAAGCCAGTCGGCTGTGCATAATGAATTCACCTCTTTCATTTCTGAGCACCCATGCTACCCCTGCAACTTTGTTTCTTTCTGACCAAGAGAAACCTACGTTGCATTTAACCCAGTTCAAAGGAGGTTTTTCCCAAGTTTTTGCAGCCTTTTGACCATTCCTCACACCAAGAGGTATGGATGGCTGATTTAGTAGAGATTCACCTCCATCTTCTTCACACTGAGCGTCAAACCACTCAACGACATCTGATCTGATTTTGTCTACTGTCTCTCTCGCTGAGAACCAACACCCTTCAAAAAGAAAGCTATTCCGGTTTCTCCATATCCTCCATAGCATCCAGGGAAAACTTTTCCTCAACTCAATAGGCCACTCCTTCTTATCTCTGTTCTCAATTAAGTGATACATATTTGAGTAGACTGATCCAACTTGGAACCCATCCGGGGGAAAAGGATAATCAGATAGAGCCCATACCTGTCTAGCTCCTGAGCAAGTAAAAAGTATATGGTTTATGGACTCATCTTCGACACCACAATGTTCACAGACAGTATCCATTTTCATTCCTCGACCATTAAGCATTTCAGCTACTGGGATTGCCCCGGATAAAATTTTCCAAAGGAAAACCTTTATTTTCGGGTCAGTTTGGAGCTTCCATACCAACTTTTCAGGAAGTTTGTGGAAGGTAGAAGTGATGCTTCTTGAATGAGTGGGGCACTTTTTTCTTTGTAAGCAAGCCAATAACCCGATTTAACCGTGAAATCTCCACTTTTGTTGAATTTCCAGGCATAGTAGTCTTCTTGGTCCGCTATTGGTTTGATTGCTTTCATCCTGACTTTATCCTGATCCAAAAAATGCCCCTCTAGCATATCATGATTCCAGAAACCCGTATGCTCATCAATCAGTTGACTTACTTTCATACCAACCTCAAAAACCTGGTTTTTCCTGTAGGGGCTCTGTACCTTTGATCATAAATCCATGGATCGATCCATACATTGATCGAGTCTCCATTGCCCACCTTTTTCACTAGCCCTTTATTGAGTAACTCTCGACCACATAGGATGGTTCTCCCCGAACGATGGTCTTTTGCTCATTGGCGCCACCAGGAAATTTGAATCTTGATAGTAACGACTCCTCATAACCCTGGCCAAAAGACAATTTGGTTCTTGTAGCAGTCTCCATGCATGCTTTGCTAAAAGGGCTTGATTGAAAGATTGAACATCCCTAAATCCTAGGCCTCCCAAGTCTTTTGGTAGACATAATATTTCCCATCTTTGCCAATGAATCTTTCTTATATGTACTTGAGCTCCACCAGTAATCGGCCATTGCTGACTGTAGAATATCACATGTCGATATTGGAAATTTAAAACATGACATTGCGAAGACTGGCATTGCCATCGGCACTATTTTTAGTAAAACTTCCTTTCCTCTTTGGGATAGACATCTTGTGAACCATCCTGATAACTTAGCCTTTACCCTGTCTTTCAGATAGCTAAGCATATCGACTTTTGAGCCACTGAAACACTCCGGTAGACCCAAATACGTACCTGCTCCTCCTTCTGCCTGAATCCCCAAAATGCCTTTTATATTTCCTTTCAAAACCTCATCAACCTTTGCCCCAAAAGTTATTGAGGACTTATTTAGATTTACGGCTTGGCCTGTTGCATCACCATACACTTTTAGAATTTTTGGTAAAGTTTTGCTCTGATCCGGTGTTGCTTTGCACAGAAAGAGTGAATCATATGCAAACAGCAAATGGTGTATGCACGGCCCTTCCTGATTGAACTGGATGCCTTCAATCCTTCCTTCCAGTTGTGCTTTATTTAGCAAGTGTGTGAGTCCTTCAGTGTAGAGAACGAATAGGAAAGGAGATAAGGGATCCCCTTGTCTCAATCCTCTCGAGGGATGATCATACCGAACGGGTTATCATTTATGAGGACTGAATATGTAACCGAGGAAATGCATATCATAATCCAAGAAACCCACTTCTGATGAAACCCCAATGCTACGAGTAAAGATCTCAGATAACTCCACTCTATCCTGTCGTAGGCTTTTGACATGTCTGATTTGACCGCCATAAACTCATGAGAGATGTGTGGATGAGTCCGAAGGCTGTGAATAAGCTCATGCGCTACTAGGATATTGTCAGTGATCATCTTTTCGGGAACAAAGGCAGATTGTGTATCAGACACAATGGAAGTTAGAAACGGTTGTATCCTTTTCACCAGAATCTTTGCAATGACGGGTCTTAAGTTAGCCATTTCCTTGGGATTTTGAGTCTTGGGTAACAGACAGAGGTGAGTATAGTTCCACTCAGCCGGCAAAACTCCATCCACAAAGAAATTTTTAACTTCTGAAATCACTTGAGCTCCTATAATGTGCCAGTATTGTTGGAAAAACATTGCTGACATACCGTCTGGACCCGGAGCTTTTGCAGGATTGATTGAGAACAAACCTTCTTTTATCTCCTCATCCTTTATCTCCTCTAAAAGCACTTCATTCATTTGGTCTGTGACTCTGGACGGAAACCCTTCGAACCACTCCGAAAAACTGGTAGGATTTGACGAGGTAAACAGTTTTTGGAAGTAAGCTGAGGCAACTTCACCTTTTGCTGCTTCTGACTCTTGTAGATCCCCATTAATGTCTTTTAGCCTTTCAATTCTTTTTCTTTGTCTGTTCTCCTTTACTGAAGCATGGAAAAACTTTGAGTTCATGTTTCCACTCGTTAGCCATTTCTGTCTACTCTTCTGTTTCCAATAAGTCTCTTCCTCCCTATAAGCTTTTGCAAGTTCCCTCTTGAGTACAAACACTTTGTGTGGTAATGGCCATCTCACTGATTGCTCTATCTCTAAAGCCTCCTCCAACAAGTGAATTTTCTCCTTTGAGTTAACCGTATTCCTTTTTTTCCCAAGAACTTAGGGCTTTTCTATAGGTTCTCAGTCTGTCTGAAACAGACTCATTAAGTCCTCCTCTTCGAGATGTCCAAGCTTGTGCTATTGCTTCGTTCACTCCTTCTTTATGCAGAATTCTTTTATCAAATTTGAACTGTCCTCTGTACTTATCCTGGGAAGACATCAAGTTCACCAGTACTGGTCTATGATCAGATCCCCTTATCTCCAAAAAATGTTCATTCGATGCAGGGAAATTATCAAACCAATTGTCATTTCCAAAAGCTCTATCCAGTCTGCTTTGAATCCAATGATCACCTCTTCTACCCGCTCAAGAGAAGGTATTCCCATTACTAGGCAGTTCAACCATCCCACAAACTCGCAACATCTCTATAAATCCTTCGAATCATTATCTGGCCTTCTTCGTCCTTCCAGTTTTTTCCCATTATGTCTTAACTCATTAAAATCACCCAGCATAAGCCATCTGTCTCTCCTGCCAATGCCGATCCTAGACAAATGTTCCCATACCACAGCTCTTTTACTTCTATCTAGATCACTATAAACACAGGAAACAAAAAAATTGATAGCTCCAAACTGAATCTGAGCATCCAACAGGATTTTATCCGCAAACTTAAAGTCTACCTTCACACTACTTTTCCAGAAAAAAGCTAGACCACCACTTTTACCGATCAGATCTACCGTATACACTCGGTCATATCCTAACCATACTTGAAGATCTACTAACACGTCTCTATTATACATAGTTTCCATCAAGAACAACACCTCAGGAAAGTGTTTTTTACGCAGCTCCTTGACGCGAGGAATTGTCAAATCATGGGACCGTCCCAATCCTTGTCAATTCCAGCTTAAAACGCTCATTGGGGTTTAGGCAAACCCCTTTTTGGGTTCACCTCTTGAGGATTAAGCTTTGGCGACTTCGCAGTGCTTGTACCCTTATCATCTGCTTTTCGTTTATCCTTGCATCCCATTTCAGACCCCATCTTTATTTCCGTTTCCCTCCTCTCTTCATTTTGGCCTGTCCACTTTGGTGTTCTGTTGCTTTTTGTAGGTCTTTTCCGTGACTTACTCTTTGCCCCTTTCAGAACAATCCCGGAGGGTCCAACCTCAAAAGGGTTAGATCCATAAATCGTTGCATTGTTCTGAAACGGCTGGGATAGAGTAAGAAACTCACCAGACACTACCATCGCTGAACTCGACCCTTGCTCATTTAGCCATCCCCTTCCTGAGTTTATATTCACGATGCTCTCATTCGACCTCTCCTTTGAACTAGAGGCTCCAAACTTCACCGAAGATCCAGGGTTTTCATAAGAGAAAACCAAGCCTTTTTCCGCATTCACATCATGATGGAAAATGGGAGGAGGTTCCAGTCTTAGGATATATTTTGCTGCTATCGGATCCTTCTCTACTTCCCTTACCGAAGCTTTGACCTTATCCGCTCTTAGCACTCTTTCTTCTTCTGATGCAACTCTCATATACTGTCTCATCCCTTCCTTCCTTCTTAAACAATGTTATATATTTACTAGGTTCGTACCCGCGCTACGCCGCGGGTTGTTTTTAAATTATTTTTGTATTTATTAATTTTATTTTGTATTTTTTGAATTACTATTTATTTTTATGTTGTTAGAAATCAAATACTATAATTAATAAAGTTTTTTGTAGTGGTCAAAGGTAATTTTTTTTGTTTCTTATTTTTATAATTTGTTGTAGTTTTCAAAGTAAAAAATGAAGAAAAAAATTAGACTTAAACAAATTGTGGTTACTGTAATTTTTGTTACACATTGATACATGAGTCCGCATAAATGATTTTCAAAAAAATAAATACTTAGATAAATAAACATTAAATTTTACTTTAAATGATATATAAATTGGATGATATTGTATATAAATGTGATTTTTTTTTTTTATTATAACTCGAACTTGTTCATTATATATCACTACCAAGTACAATATTTTTGCCAATCAACATGATAAACCGGGATAAGATTTGCCTTTGTAAAAATTATTCGTGGACGTTGATTAGCTAGCTTGACGACCTTGGAATAAAGTGTTTGATTTAGATCATTGTCTCCTTCTGGAAAAACGGCTTTTACATACCTGGACAATTACAGTATGTTCGATTCATACATCGGACTATTGGGTATGCGGAAACATACATTGACTCTTAAAATACTTGAATTACATACCTGAACTTACTATTTTGTGCTTAAATATACAAAAACGTGATTTTTTATTAACTCTGCTAATTTTTCCGTTAAGCCAATCTGATGTGGATTGCACGTGTGCAAAGACCGCCAAACGACGTCGTTTTCTTCTAAAAAATTATGATACATTGTCGTGTACAAGGTTCGAACACGCAACAACAGAGACGATGCAATAATAAACTATAACCACTCGGACATGTCATATAATTGTGAATTAGTAAACAAACATTTAATATATCTTTCAATTCAGTATTCTTCCTTATCTTCCTATTTCTTCTTTCTCTCTAACCCAGAAAAATGGATTTTCTCGTTGGATAGCTAAACATCATCAAATTATGCAAACGAAGATTCATAGAATGAGACATGAGCGGTTGTGATCATGATTCATGATCCTTACGCTGGAGAACTGTGAGATTGAGGAGTCTCTTACTGTTCTGATCCACATTTGGGATCTGAGACATCTTTACAAAAATTAGAAGATTAGATTGAATCTCAATTCGATTTAGCCTAATCGGAAGAACCCAAGATTCTAATTTACGGAAGGTTGAGATTTGAGAGAAAGAGAGAAGGAAGAAGAAACATATATGTCCGTCTAACATAATCCACAAAAATAGAGACAATTAAAGGCTGGTTTCTCAGCTTCATATATTCATTGTTTCTCAGTTTCATATATTCATTGGTTCTCAAGCTGATTTGTAATTGTATTGATAATTATCAATTTTGTGTTTAAATTTCTGGGTTTTGTTCTGTCCCTCATAATTTTTTACAGATGGGAGAAGGAAGAAGATGAAGATATAATTTAGAAGTGAGATGAAACCGAATATATAGAATTTTTGTTCACCAAATCCCAATTATATGATGTCTCCGAGTGGTTAAAGAGGTATCTGCATCTTTGACTCTCAAGGGACTCTCAAGGTCTCGGTTTCTAGCCTAGCAAACGACAATTTATCATTTTGTTATATCATTATTTTTTTAATAGAACGACGTGTATGTACACGTGGAATCCACATCAGATTGGCTTAACGGAAAAATTAACAGAGTTAATAAAAATCACGTTTTTGTATATTTAAGCACAAAATTGTAAGTCCAGGTATGTAATTCAAGTATTTTAAGAGTCAATGTATGTTTCCGCATACCCAATAGTCCGATGTATGAATCGAACATACTGTAATTGTCCAGGTATGTAAAAGCCGTTTTTCCGTCTCCTTCTCCACAAGATATCTTTTATAAACCTTTGAAGTCTTGGCCATGCTTAAGAGAACCAACGGCTTGAACCAAACATCTTGAATCACTTTCTCATATGAAGGTGGCGATTCTGTTTTTAATGGTATTCTCTATATGGCATGTGATTTTAGTAGGTGAGCGATGTGTATTGCGATGAAGTCGGTTGTTTCGTTCTGTCCATAACTCATATATTGAAGCCTGCCTGCACCTCGAAGTGCGCCTCCAACCAGTCTAGATATTGCAACTACATAACCGATCATGATTCCAATCTATCATCCGTTGTTTGCTACAAATCAAAGATGAAGCTTTTGAAATTTACTAAGATCGAAAGTGATCTAAAAATGATAATTTTCACATAGAGAGTTCTGGAAGTAGTAGTAAGTAACATGTATTGTACTAACCTTGAAAAAAGAAAACATTCTGGTCCAAAGCAGCAATTTGCTCAATATCATCTTCATTCAATACCTAAGTCAATAAAGAAGAGGTGAGTCAATTTACACAAACACTAATATTTTTTCTTGAAGAAACTCTAAAAGCTTGAATAAAAACGGCATCTTTACCTTAATTAGACCTCCGATTCTAAAAAAAAATAATGAACTTTGTCATGCCCAAGTTGCTCTTTTGTAAAATTTTTAATCTTTTGTATATCATACGACAATTGTGTAGTTAGGGAGGGGCTTACCGGAGGAATTGATATTTCTATATCTCTCTTTTATTCTTCCTTCATCTTCACATCACTATGTGTCTCTCTCTTTCTTGTCTCCTTCTCTCTTTCTATTCTATCTTTTCAAATATCTTCTCTATCCTAATTTTTAACTTCGCTTCTTTTTCCAAAGAGTTTTCGATAATCGGACAATTGATTTCAGAATCTGTAGATTTTAACTAACTAATGGTACTGGTTATTGGTTTAAAAATTCACCTTAGAAGTTGAAAAGATTGAAGTTTACGTACATCTTTCTATTTTTACGTAACTATTCACATATTCCAACTATATATATATATATATATATTTTTTATTATTTTAAAATGGAAGATTTGAGAAAATCTAGAACATAATATAAAACATTTGTTTTTGAACTTCAAAAGTTTACATATGATTTGGAAGCATATATATGACTATTTTATAACAGAAGTTGACAGAACATAAAACACCTCTCTCTCTATCAAAGTTTGATTCCCTATTATAAATATGTTATCAAATTACTACTAATAATTTACTATTATGTAAAAACACTAATAATTAGTGTAAGAAGGTGTATTTTTGTGTGTGCTCACTTAAGCATCACGTTGGGTCCACCAAACTAATGAACAATTAATTATATCTACTGAGAAAATTGATTTTTGTTTTAATTAGAAAAGCTGAAGTGTTAAAAATACAGGATGAAGTGTATTAATAAAATGTTTTAATTAGAAGGAAAAAAAACTGATGTGTCAGCTCTATAATTCACCAAAATACTGATGTGTCATGCTCTGGAAAGAAACATTCAAGTTTTATTGTATTGATTTTTGCATTAAAATTATATTTTAAATATTCATTCATTGTATATTTATTATAAGATTTATTAATTATAATAAATAATATTAAAAATAAATAAATAATGAATTAAGTAAAATTAACTAAATTTTAAAATAGTTATAAAAATAATATAGATTTTGTTAGTAAATTATAAAATAATAACTATATAAAAATGAATTAATCTATCTATAGATAAAGTTAATTTTTCTCTCTTTTCATTCCTACACATCAACATCTACCTACACAATGTTATATATATATATATATATATATTTATTTGCATTAAAATTCTATTTTAAATATTCATTCATTGCATATTTATTACTTATAATTAATAATAGTAAAAAATAAATAAAAACGAATAAGTAAAATTAACTAAATTTTAAAATAATTATAACAATAATATAAATTTTGTTAGTAAATTATAAAATAAGAACTATATAAAAATAAATTAATCTATATATATAAAGGGAAAAATGCCAAAAAAAACCCGAAGTTATTTTTATTTGGACGTTTAATACCCAATAGTTTTGGATTAGAATAAAAATACACCAAATAATAAAAACGTGTCATTTAAAACCCAAAATAATTAGTTTTGTTATTTTCATACCCACGATTTTTCAACACAATGAAAATTCCAATTTTACCCTGGTTATCTAATTAATTATTAATTTTTAATAAAAAAATTCTCGGTTTTCTGTTAACCATATCAAACCAGAATCAAAACCAAGCAAACCGGCAACAACAACAAATCCCATCTTCTTCTTCTTCGGTTGTGGTTATGTAAATGGTTCCGTCGACGGGAATCACCACCGTTTATCACGCCGGAGCAGGACACTTCTTGATGTCCCAAAATACATTTGTTACTGTCCCAAGCTGCTTCTCCGCCGCCTTCACCATTCTAATTAATCAAAAAACTAATGATAAATAATCAAATACAAAACTGAGAAAGCAAAATCAAAGTAAGGTTCTTCAATGTAGAACGCAAATCAAACATCAGATAAAGCAATATTCCAAGAGATCGATTGATATGGCTGGATCATTGACCTTGCTTATTGTCGAACAGGGAAGGAGGGAGAGACAGACTGAGAGAGAGAGAGGAATATTGAGAAACGATGCTTTGTTTCTTAATCTTCTTAACGGTGGTGATGAAGAGGCGTTGTGGATGAGTGAAAGGAGATGACGCTTTCATACACACCGCCGTGACACGAAGCTCCGGCGTGATAAACGGTGGTGATTCCTGTTGACGGAACCATTTTCATAGCCACAACCGAAGAAGAAGAAGACGGGATTTGTTGTTGTTGCCGGTTTGCTTGGTTTTGATTCTGGTTTGATATGGTTAACAGAAAACCGAGAAATTTTATATTAAAAATTAATAATTAATTAGATAACCAGGGTAAAATTGGAATTTTGATTGTGTTGAAAAATCGTGGGTATGAAAATAACAACACTAATTATTTTGGGTTTTAAACGACACGTTTTTATTATTTGGTGTATTTTTATTCCAATCCAAAACCATTGGGTATTAAACGTCCAAATAAAAATAATTTCGGGTTTTTTTTGGCATTTTTCCCTATATATAAAGTTAACTTTTATCTTTTCTCCTTTCTCTACATCATCATCTACCTAAACAATGTCATATATTTTTAAAATTCTTCAATTTGCTGAGGGTCTCTCTTAGACCCAAATCTCTGTATATTTAAAAGTTTAAACTTGGAAGGTTTTTGTGTTGGGTTCATTAAGTTTGACTTTTTCAGTACTCATGGTAAGAGATTATGCTCGGTTTAGTTTGTTTTTTTGGTCAACGGTTTGCAAAATTGTTGGCTAACAAATCCAGCTTGTTTCCAAAATACTAAGATTCGAAACTTAAAAGAAATAAAACAAAAATTTATGTGTATATATATTTTCAAAGATAAAACGCAAATGTAAAAAGCGAAAACCAAAAAATCTTTCAATCAACTACAACAAGTGTCTTATACTCATCTCTACATATAGCATCCTCCATGGCCTTCATCGGATTTATCTCTCCATCATTTTCCAAAAACAGTTTCAGCAAATTCTTCGAAAAACCACTCACCAACGCCACTCCTTTCTTGTTTCCAGGCACCGGCGTAGCTCTTGAATCCCTCAAGTTCCAAAACACTATCTCCGGCACAGCTTCACCGTACCCTTTCTCTCTGTACTTGCTCACAATCACCTCATAATCCGTTTCCCAACCATTGCTCGGATAAGACGGTTCACTGTTCGGATAATGCGGCATTCCCCTTCCCCTTCCCCTTCCCCTTCCCCTTCCCCTTCCCCCTCCAATGTAATTCGGATAACTCGGCGGGCGCTTCGACGCTTGATCAAACTCCATATCACTGAACACAAACACCCTCTTGATCATATCCTCAGGCTTCAGTTTCCTTTCTACAGCCACTCTCAGAATCAAGTCAAACACTTTCTGAAAATCAGTGTTCATATTCCATTGCATCTTTCTCACAAACTCTGTTTTTGAAAACAGATCGTCTCCTTTCACCAAATGCATTTCAGGGTTTTGGCTGAACGTTATAACCTTTCCTTTCCATGGCTCTTCGGATAGCTCAGATACGAGCAAACCAAGAGCGACGCAAACCTCCATTGGTTCACCAGTCATAGATGCCGAAACGTCACATATAGCCATGCAGTTCTTCAAAGTACCTTTCTCTTTAAGATCATCCACCATTCGTTTCCATTGCAGCTCAGAGACTTGACCACCGTCTCCGTCTTCTAAACTTCTGATTATCTCGTGAGGTAGCAGAGCACCGGCTGCCACAGTTGCTTTTCCCGCCTTCACATCGTCAAGATACTGCTGAAACCTCTCTGCGTCGTGGTTCAAGAATATCTCCTTGTACGACTTCATCGCCACTGACGCTACACGGTTGTAAGGGAGAGACTCCCAGTCTTTTGCTCCAATGTACACTTCAGGGAGTTGCAGAGTCTTACGGAGAGGAACAAGAACTTGCTTCCTTAGCCGGTCACGGACTCTGTACGCGTAGTGAGAGTCTTCAACGCCTTCGTATTCAGGGAATGACTCACGTGGGAAGAGCTTCCTAGCAATGCTCTCACAGAGAAGAGTTGCTTTGTCAAAAGACGAATCAAGAGAGGGACACCACTTAGCCGCTAGAGAGATTTTGTTCGGCTCTCCGGATGTCAAAAACTCCATATCTTTCTTCAGGTGATCTGCGAATAGCTCCGAGACACGTTCGTGGAGAAACCTATAGTCAGGATCGTGAGAATATCTTGTGATTGCATCCTTCCCCATTGAAGCCTTCGTCTTCTTCCTCTCCAAACTCGCTCTAAGCTTCTCCTCTTGGTTCCTCTTCTCTGCCTTCTCTATCCTTTTTGCTCTCGTCGCCTCCGGCTTCTTTTTACTACCATGGCGACTCGATTTGTGACCCCTTCCACGAGCACGACGATCACCATAAGAGGCTTTCGAGGGTTGGAAAGCGAACCGAGCTCGAGATGCCTTGCCTTTATTCTGGTACTTTTGCGATTTCTTGATCTTACGGATTTCAGCTCCAAGTAGAATCCGGTAAAGAAGCTCCGGGAAATCTTTAAAGTAACCAAATTTAGAGAGAGACTCGAGGTTGCAAGCTAGGGTTTTGGGATGACGACCATGGAGCCACAACGCCGCCTTGTAAAACCCTTCCTTGTCGGATTTTCCAGTGCCACGGACTCCACGAAGGTTACATATAAGCTTGAGGGTGGTCAAGGCGTCGTGGTCCCAAGCCTTGTTAAGAAGGTCATCTATTGTTGACTTGTGCGTGGAGGGAACAACGTGGAAGAAGAAATCGAGGCAGGGGTTTCCTGAGGAGAGGTGCGTGGCGGAGTTATTCTCGGTGTAGCCCATCGGAGGTGTAGAGAAGTCGTTGTTGACTCTGGTTGAGTTGAAGTTTGAGACCATCGCGTCCATGAATGGGTCGCTTGGGCCAGAAGCTGCGACGGGGTTTTGGACGAGGGAGCTGTGATCACAGATCTCTGGTGGACCAACCAAAGGAGACATGGTTTCTTTAGAAGAGATGATGATTGAAAAAACGATTTAGAATCTTTAGAATGTATGTGAGTATTTGTGATGTTGAATCAAGGAGGAGAGGCAGCACCTAATATATACAATCATATATGCCGACTAACTTTTGCTAGGGCTTCCTAAAGGTGTTACAAACCGACATGGTTTATTTATGTATTACAAAGATATGTATATCCAGGCTGAGTATATCATAAATCTCCATAGATGGTATGTTAGGAGGCTGTTTCCGTCTTTATGCAAAAAAAAACTGATGTAGTGACTTGGGGATCAAGTTCTTTCGAAACCGGTTTGACTATTATAATTGCCAAAGTTGATTGGTCAAAAATTACTTAGTGGGTTACTCTCACATTTGGGGCCCAATATGTTATTAAAAAACTCATTTCTGAGTCCAACAAGAATAGTATCCGCTGCTATGGGTATAGATGTTGATGTTTCAACTTATCTATCTATTATAGACTATAGATGTTGTGTTTTAGAGATTGCAATTATGTGTCTTGTTCATAAAACATTCTGAGTGTTCCAAATCTCTTAGATTGTTCATCTTGTGTTATACTTGTCCCGTTTAATCAAAAACAGTTGGTGTAAAAAGGGTAAATAGTCATTTGAATTCAAAGGTTAATTACACTATTACAGTGTTATAATCCTGTCTTTGTGAATCCTGTGATCATCACTTTGATAAATATTCCGAATTCTGTAATATTTTATTTTTTTCTATTTAATATAATATAAATAATATAAATAATTATTTTATTCATGATAGATTAGTAAAATTTAATAATTAATTAACAAAAATTAGAAAAATATTATTTAAATGATGAGCAACCTTCTTTGGAGTACTCTAGTGGAGGGATGATTTTGTTTAAGTTCTAAGTGGGTTGCTTTAATTATTTTAGTATTAATTATATGATTAATAAATACATGAGCAACTTGAAAGGGGTGATGGAGTAATGATGCTCTTATTGATTGATGAAATTATAATATTTCTAAGATATTTTAAATTTTCTTTTTTCTCCTTCCTCCACATCAGCATCTACCTAAATAATATTATATTTTTTTTTTAAAAAAAAATTCTATTTAAATATTCATTCATTTCATATTTACTATATTTATTACTTTTAATAAATAATAAATAAAAAACGAATTAAGTAAAATTAACTAAATTTTAAAATAGTTACAAAAATAATATATATTTTTTAGTAAATTATAAAATAATAATAAATTAATCTATATGTATAGTATATCAGTATATATACAAAGTTGGTTTTTTTTTTCAGCAAATCAAATAGATTATATCATAAAAAGTTTTACATGATACATGAACCATTCATATACAACCACTGATACAAATAAAAGAAATTAAACTTAATTTCGGTGAAGGAGTGGATTGACCATGCTTGCCGGAAGCCTTATAGGCTAACAGATAAAATAATCTGTTGCGTCCCCCTTCACATACTTGTAATTGGCTATCACCTTATAGATGAAACTCCAAAATGCTTTTCGCATTACTCTAGTTAAAAGAAAAAAATAGAAATGTTGCTTGAAATGATTCATACTCTTGTCTTTTGAAACTCAATACGATATGCTGAAATTGCCTTGCCCATTGTTGCCACTTTGTGATCACAATTTTCCTTTGCATAGAAGTAAAAATTTTTGACGAAGGGAAAGAGATAACATCTCTATCACCGTCATTGGCCACCTTTTTTTTTCCCATCACGCTTGTGTCATCATCATCCTCAATGAAAGTTGCCACCATAAATCTAGAACCATATACTCCACAACCCATATAATCAATTGACAAAATGAAATATTCCAAGCAGGGTAATGAGAAAGCATCACCATCATCAGACATAGTTAACATCCAAAGAAATCCAATCCGATCCCCGATTTTGATTTCATCAAGTAGATTGACTCCTCCATCGATTCCGGGATCAAAAACTCATATAGAACCTCCATTCCATTGGGTAAGATGACATTCACTGGTTGATACCCGGAAATTACACCGGCAGTGAGTGAACACACCGGAAACAAACTTTCGATAAAGAAAGACATCATGATTCCATCGAATCAACATCATAAGGTAGCAGCGACAATAGATATATGGTGAATCTGTCAAGAGGATCATTGCAATCTCAAAGAATTGATAAATAATTCAAATTAGGAATGGCGTGAGCGAAGTCTGATTTGGAATTGATGGACACTGTCCCTGGAAAGCCATCGTCGCAATGGGACAAGTTACGTGAGAATGATAATCTCGATCTGCCACTATTAATTATTGAAAATCTAAAACAGTACAATAATTAAGGGAAGTGCAAGCAACTGAAAAAAGTAAAGACGATGGCCGACGCCGGCCGGAAACAGTGGGAAATAAAGGTTTGCTATGAAACAGTGGTTTTGGGGAAATCGCCTATTGCAAGAGAGAAAACAGTTTTATTCTGTCTTTAAAAAAAAGTTAAAAAAATAGTTAGTTTTTCTCTCTTTTCCTTCCTTCCTTCCTTTTTTTTTATTTCATCTGAATTTTATATTGAAATAAGGCTTCTCGAAAGCCCAATATTACAGACCAAAGTTTACAGAACCACTTTTGGTCATCGAGCCCCAACTTTTTAACCCTTTAAACCTATTAGGCTACTCTATTCTAATCCTTTTACACCCAAAGGAGCTATACAAAAAACTGATTCCTACTATACCAAAAAACCTCTTTGTCCAAACACTTAAGGCATACAAACCGGGGTACAAACCCTTTCTTCTTCAAACACATTAGCCAACCACCTTGGTGATCCTAGCTCCACATAAGACTGGAGTCGCATATCTCCAGTTACACTTTGTGCTATCAAGTTTGCTCCACGGTTTGTTGCAGTGTTTTCCTTTGCCACCCTCCAAAACGGTATCAGACTCAAAAAAACTCCTTATCGCCCCTGCTTGAGCTTTATAAGAGGGCCAAGCCTTTGGTCACTCCACGGCCTATAGCATTTCTTTATCCTGGATACCAAATATCACTCTATTGACTTTATGGCTTTTCATGCTTTCAATAGCCCATAAAGTCACTCTCAGTTTAGCATCTTCTCCATTCAGAATGCCCCCAAAAGCCAGTCGGCTGTGCATAATGAATTCACCTCTTTCATTTCGAGCACCCATGCTACCCCTGCAACTTTGTTTCTTTCTGACCAAGAGAAACCTACGTTGCATTTAACCCAGTTCAAAGGAGGTTTTTCCCAAGTTTTTGCAGCCTTTTGACCATTCCTCACACCAAGAGGTATGGATGGCTGATTTAGTAGAGATTCACCTCCATCTTCTTCACACTGAGCGTCAAACCACTCAACGACATCTGATCTGATTTTGTCTACTGTCTCTCTCGCTGAGAACCAACACCCTTCAAAAAGAAAGCTATTCCGGTTTCTCCATATCCTCCATAGCATCCAGGGAAAACTTTTCCTCAACTCAATAGGCCACTCCTTCTTATCTCTGTTCTCAATTAAGTGATACATATTTGAGTAGACTGATCCAACTTGGAACCCATCGGGGAAAAGGATAATCAGATAGAGCCCATACCTGTCTAGCTCCTGAGCAAGTAAAAAGTATATGGTTTATGGACTCATCTTCGACACCACAATGTTCACAGACAGTATCCATTTTCATTCCTCGACCATTAAGCATTTCAGCTACTGGGATTGCCCCGGATAAAATTTTCCAAAGGAAAACCTTTATTTTCGGGTCAGTTTGGAGCTTCCATACCAACTTTTTCAGGAAGTTTGTGGAAGGTAGAAGTGATGCTTCTTGAATGAGTGGGGCACTTTTTTCTTTGTAAGCAAGCCAATAACCCGATTTAACCGTGAAATCTCCACTTTTGTTGAATTTCCAGGCATAGTAGTCTTCTTGGTCCGCTATTGGTTTGATTGCTTTCATCCTGACTTTATCCTGATCCAAAAAATGCCCCTCTAGCATATCATGATTCCAGAAACCCGTATGCTCATCAATCAGTTGACTTACTTTCATACCAACCTCAAAAACCTGGTTTTTCCTGTAGGGGGCTCTGTACCTTTGATCATAAATCCATGGATCGATCCATACATTGATCGAGTCTCCATTGCCCACCTTTTTCACTAGCCCTTTATTGAGTAACTCTCGACCACATAGGATGGTTCTCCCCGCGAACGATGGTCTTTTGCTCATTGGCGCCACCAGGAAATTTGAATCTTGATAGTAACGACTCCTCATAACCCTGGCCAAAAGACAATTTGGTTCTTGTAGCAGTCTCCATGCATGCTTTGCTAAAAGGGCTTGATTGAAAGATTGAACATCCCTAAATCCTAGGCCTCCCAAGTCTTTTGGTAGACATAATATTTCCCATCTTTGCCAATGAATCTTTCTTATATGTACTTCAGAGCTCCACCAGTAATCGGCCATTGCTGACTGTAGAATATCACATGTCGATATTGGAAATTTAAAACATGACATTGCGAAGACTGGCATTGCCATCGGCACTATTT
Source organism: Camelina hispida (assembly GCA_023657505.1). NCBI lineage: Eukaryota > Viridiplantae > Streptophyta > Magnoliopsida > Brassicales > Brassicaceae > Camelina > Camelina hispida. Next base: position 6,092,550 of record CP094637.1, on the reverse strand, counting down.
TTAGTAAAACTTCCTTTCCTCTTTGGGATAGACATCTTGTGAACCATCCTGATAACTTAGCCTTTACCCTGTCTTTCAGATAGCTAAGCATATCGACTTTTGAGCCACTGAAACACTCCGGTAGACCCAAATACGTACCTGCTCCTCCTTCTGCCTGAATCCCCAAAATGCCTTTTATATTTCCTTTCAAAACCTCATCAACCTTTGCCCCAAAAGTTATTGAGGACTTATTTAGATTTACGGCTTGGCCTGTTGCATCACCATACACTTTTAGAATTTTTGGTAAAGTTTTGCTCTGATCCGGTGTTGCTTTGCACAGAAAGAGTGAATCATATGCGAACAGCAAATGGTGTATGCACGACCCTTCCTGATTGAACTGGATGCCTTCAATCCTTCCTTCCAGTTGTGCTTTATTTAGCAAGTGTGTGAGTCCTTCAGTGTAGAGAACGAATAGGAAAGGAGATAAGGGATCCCCTTGTCTCAATCCTCTCGAGGGATGATCATACCGAACGGGTTATCATTTATGAGGACTGAATATGTAACCGAGGAAATGCATATCATAATCCAAGAAACCCACTTCTGATGAAACCCCAATGCTACGAGTAAAGATCTCGGATAACTCCACTCTATCCTGTCGTAGGCTTTTGACATGTCTGATTTGACCGCCATAAACTCATGAGAGATGTGTGGATGAGTCCGAAGGCTGTGAATAAGCTCATGCGCTACTAGGATATTGTCAGTGATCATCTTTTCGGGAACAAAGGCAGATTGTGTATCAGACACAATGGAAGTTAGAAACGGTTGTATCCTTTTCACCAGAATCTTTGCAATGACGGGTCTTAAGTTAGCCATTTCCTTGGGATTTTGAGTCTTGGGTAACAGACAGAGGTGAGTATAGTTCCACTCAGCCGGCAAAACTCCATCCACAAAGAAATTTTTAACTTCTGAAATCACTTGAGCTCCTATAATGTGCCAGTATTGTTGGAAAAACATTGCTGACATACCGTCTGGACCCGGAGCTTTTGCAGGATTGATTGAGAACAAACCTTCTTTTATCTCCTCATCCTTTATCTCCTCTAAAAGCACTTCATTCATTTGGTCTGTGACTCTGGACGGAAACCCTTCGAACCACTCCGAAAAACTGGTAGGATTTGACGAGGTAAACAGTTTTTGGAAGTAAGCTGAGGCAACTTCACCTTTTGCTGCTTCTGACTCTTGTAGATCCCCATTAATGTCTTTTAGCCTTTCAATTCTTTTTCTTTGTCTGTTCTCCTTTACTGAAGCATGGAAAAACTTTGAGTTCATGTTTCCACTCCTTAGCCATTTCTGTCTACTCTTCTGTTTCCAATAAGTCTCCTCCTCCCTATAAGCTTTTGCAAGTTCCCTCTTGAGTACAAACACTTTGTGTGGTAATGGCCATCTCACTGATTGCTCTATCTCTAAAGCCTCCTCCAACAAGTGAATTTTCTCCTTTGAGTTAACCGTATTCCTTTTTTTCCCAAGAACTTAGGGCTTTTCTATAGGTTCTCAGTCTGTCTGAAACAGACTCATTAAGTCCTCCTCTTCGAGATGTCCAAGCTTGTGCTATTGCTTCGTTCACTCCTTCTTTATGCAGAATTCTTTTATCAAATTTGAACTGTCCTCTGTACTTATCCTGGGAAGACATCAAGTTCACCAGTACTGGTCTATGATCAGATCCCCTCATCTCCAAAAAATGTTCATTCGATGCAGGGAAATTATCAAACCAATCGTCATTTCCAAAAGCTCTATCCAGTCTGCTTTGAATCCAATGATCACCTCTTCTACCCGCTCAAGAGAAGGTATTCCCATTACTAGGCAGTTCAACCATCCCACAAACTCGCAACATCTCTATAAAATCCTTCGAATCATTATCTGGCCTTCTTCGTCCTTCCAGTTTTTTCCCATTATGTCTTAACTCATTAAAATCACCCAGCATAAGCCATCTGTCTCTCCTGCCAATGCCGATCCTAGACAAATGTTCCCATACCACAGCTCTTTTACTTCTATCTAGATCACCATAAACACAGGAAACAAAAAAAATTGATAGCTCCAAACTGAATCTGAGCATCCAACAGGATTTTATCCGCAAACTTAAAGTCTACCTTCACACTACTTTTCCAGAAAAAAGCTAGACCACCACTTTTACCGATCAGATCTACCGTATACACTCGGTCATATCCTAACCATACTTGAAGATCTACTAACACGTCTCTATTATACATAGTTTCCATCAAGAACAACACCTCAGGAAAGTGTTTTTTACGCAGCTCCTTGACGCGAGGAATTGTCAAATCATGGGACCGTCCCAATCCTTGTCAATTCCAGCTTAAAACGCTCATTGGGGTTTAGGCAAACCCCTTTTGGGTTCACCTCTTGAGGATTAAGCTTTGGCGACTTCGCAGTGCTTGTACCCTTATCATCTGCTTTTCGTTTATCCTTGCATCCCATTTCAGACCCCATCTTTATTTCCGTTTCCCTCCTCTCTTCATTTTGGCCTGTCCACTTTGGTGTTCTGTTGCTTTTTGTAGGTCTTTTCCGTGACTTACTCTTTGCCCCTTTCAGAACAATCCCGGAGGGTCCAACCTCAAAAGGGTTAGATCCATAAATCGTTGCATTGTTCTGAAACGGCTGGGATAGAGTAAGAAACTCACCAGACACTACCATCGCTGAACTCGACCCTTGCTCATTTAGCCATCCCCTTCCTGAGTTTATATTCACGATGCTCTCATTCGACCTCTCCTTTGAACTAGAGGCTCCAAACTTCACCGAAGATCCAGGGTTTTCATAAGAGAAAACCAAGCCTTTTTCCGCATTCACATCATGATGGAAAATGGGAGGAGGTTCCAGTCTTAGGATATATTTTGCTGCTATCGGATCCTTCTCTACTTCCCTTACCGAAGCTTTGACCTTATCCGCTCTTAGCACTCTTTCTTCTTCTGATGCAACTCTCATATACTGTCTCATCCCTTCCTTCCTTCTTAAACAATGTTATATATTTACTAGGTTCGTACCCGCGCTACGCCGCGGGTTGTTTTTAAATTATTTTTGTATTTATTAATTTTATTTTGTATTTTTTGAATTACTATTTATTTTTATGTTGTTAGAACTATTTTGTGCTTAAAATACTTGAATTACATACCTGAACTTACTATTTTGTGCTTAAATATACAAAAACGTGATTTTTTATTAACTCTGCTAATTTTTCCGTTAAGCCAATCTGATGTGGATTGCACGTGTGCAAAGACCGCCAAACGACGTCGTTTTTTCTTCTAAAAAATTATGATACATTGTCGTGTACAAGGTTCGAACACGCAACAACAGAGACGATGCAATAATAAACTATAACCACTCGGACATGTCATATAATTGTGAATTAGTAAACAAACATTTAATATATCTTTCAATTCAGTATTCTTCCTTATCTTCCTATTTCTTCTTTCTCTCTAACCCAGAAAAATGGATTTTCTCGTTGGATAGCTAAACATCATCAAATTATGCAAACGAAGATTCATAGAATGAGACATGAGCGGTTGTGATCATGATTCATGATCCTTACGCTGGAGAACTGTGAGATTGAGGAGTCTCTTACTGTTCTGATCCACATTTGGGATCTGAGACATCTTTACAAAAATTAGAAGATTAGATTGAATCTCAATTCGATTTAGCCTAATCGGAAGAACCCAAGATTCTAATTTACGGAAGGTTGAGATTTGAGAGAAAGAGAGAAGGAAGAAGAAACATATATGTCCGTCTAACATAATCCACAAAAATAGAGACAATTAAAGGCTGGTTTCTCAGCTTCATATATTCATTGTTTCTCAGTTTCATATATTCATTGGTTCTCAAGCTGATTTGTAATTGTATTGATAATTATCAATTTTGTGTTTAAATTTCTGGGTTTTGTTCTGTCCCTCATAATTTTTTACAGATGGGAGAAGGAAGAAGATGAAGATATAATTTAGAAGTGAGATGAAACCGAATATATAGAATTTTTGTTCACCAAATCCCAATTATATGATGTCTCCGAGTGGTTAAAGAGGTATCTGCATCTTTGACTCTCAAGGGACTCTCAAGGTCTCGGTTTCTAGCCTAGCAAACGACAATTTATCATTTTGTTATATCATTATTTTTTAATAGAACGACGTGTATGTACACGTGGAATCCACATCAGATTGGCTTAACGGAAAAATTAACAGAGTTAATAAAAATCACGTTTTTGTATATTTAAGCACAAAATTGTAAGTCCAGGTATGTAATTCAAGTATTTTAAGAGTCAATGTATGTTTCCGCATACCCAATAGTCCGATGTATGAATCGAACATACTGTAATTGTCCAGGTATGTAAAAGCCGTTTTTCCGTCTCCTTCTCCACAAGATATCTTTTATAAACCTTTGAAGTCTTGGCCATGCTTAATAGAACCAACGGCTTGAACCAAACATCTTGAATCACTTTCTCATATGAAGGTGGCGATTCTGTTTTTAATGGTATTCTCTATATGGCATGTGATTTTAGTAGGTGAGCGATGTGTATTGCGATGAAGTCGGTTGTTTCGTTCTGTCCATAACTCATATATTGAAGCCTGCCTGCACCTCGAAGTGCGCCTCCAACCAGTCTAGATATTGCAACTACATAACCGATCATGATTCCAATCTATCATCCGTTGTTTGCTACAAATCAAAGATGAAGCTTTTGAAATTTACTAAGATCGAAAGTGATCTAAAAATGATAATTTTCACATAGAGAGTTCTGGAAGTAGTAGTAAGTAACATGTATTGTACTAACCTTGAAAAAGAAAACATTCTGGTCCAAAGCAGCAATTTGCTCAATATCATCTTCATTCAATACCTAAGTCAATAAAGAAGAGGTGAGTCAATTTACACAAACACTAATATTTTTCTTGAAGAAACTCTAAAAGCTTGAATAAAAACGGCATCTTTACCTTAATTAGACCTCCGATTCTAAAAAAAATAATGAACTTTGTCATGCCCAAGTTGCTCTTTTGTAAAATTTTTAATCTTTTGTATATCATACGACAATTGTGTAGTTAGGGAGGGGCTTACCGGAGGAATTGATATTTCTATATCTCTCTTTTATTCTTCCTTCATCTTCACATCACTATGTGTCTCTCTCTTTCTTGTCTCCTTCTCTCTTTCTATTCTATCTTTTCAAATATCTTCTCTATCCTAATTTTTAACTTCGCTTCTTTTTCCAAAGAGTTTTCGATAATCGGACAATTGATTTCAGAATCTGTAGATTTTAACTAACTAATGGTACTGGTTATTGGTTTAAAAATTCACCTTAGAAGTTGAAAAGATTGAAGTTTACGTACATCTTTCTATTTTTACGTAACTATTCACATATTCCAACTATATATATATATATATTTTTTTATTATTTTAAAATGGAAGATTTGAGAAAATCTAGAACATAATATAAAACATTTGTTTTTGAACTTCAAAAGTTTACATATGATTTGGAAGCATATATATGACTATTTTATAACAGAAGTTGACAGAACATAAAACACCTCTCTCTCTATCTGAGTTTGATTCCCTATTATAAATATGTTATCAAATTACTACTAATAATTTACTATTATGTAAAAACACTAATAATTAGTGTAAGAAGGTGTATTTTTGTGTGTGCTCACTTAAGCATCACGTTGGGTCCACCAAACTAATGAACAATTAATTATATCTACTGAGAAAATTGATTTTTGTTTTAATTAGAAAAGCTGAAGTGTTAAAAATACAGGATGAAGTGTATTAATAAAATGTTTTAATTAGAAGGAAAAAAAACTGATGTGTCAGCTCTATAATTCACCAAAATACTGATGTGTCATGCTGGAAAGAAACATTCAAGTTTTATTGTATTGATTTTTGCATTAAAATTATATTTTAAATATTCATTCATTGTATATTTATTATAAGATTTATTAATTATAATAAATAATATTAAAAATAAATAAATAATGAATTAAGTAAAATTAACTAAATTTTAAAATAGTTATAAAAATAATATAGATTTTTTTAGTAAATTATAAAATAATAACTATATAAAAATGAATTAATCTATCTATAGATAAAGTTAATTTTTCTCTCTTTTCATTCCTACACATCAACATCTACCTACACAATGTTATATATATATATATATATATTTATTTGCATTAAAATTCTATTTTAAATATTCATTCATTGCATATTTATTACTTATAATTAATAATAGTAAAAAATAAATAAAAACGAATAAGTAAAATTAACTAAATTTTAAAATAATTATAACAATAATATAAATTTTGTTAGTAAATTATAAAATAAGAACTATATAAAAATAAATTAATCTATATATATAAAGGGAAAAATGCCAAAAAACCCGAAGTTATTTTTATTTGGACGTTTAATACCCAATAGTTTTGGATTAGAATAAAAATACACCAAATAATAAAAACGTGTCATTTAAAACCCAAAATAATTAGTTTTGTTATTTTCATACCCACGATTTTTCAACACAATGAAAATTCCAATTTTACCCTGGTTATCTAATTAATTATTAATTTTTAATAAAAAAATTCTCGGTTTTCTGTTAACCATATCAAACCAGAATCAAAACCAAGCAAACCGGCAACAACAACAAATCCCATCTTCTTCTTCTTCGGTTGTGGTTATGTAAATGGTTCCGTCGACGGGAATCACCACCGTTTATCACGCCGGAGCAGGACACTTCTTGATGTCCCAAAATACATTTGTTACTGTCCCAAGCTGCTTCTCCGCCGCCTTCACCATTCTAATTAATCAAAAAACTAATGATAAATAATCAAATACAAAACTGAGAAAGCAAAATCAAAGTAAGGTTCTTCAATGTAGAACGCAAATCAAACATCAGATAAAGCAATATTCCAAGAGATCGATTGATATGGCTGGATCATTGACCTTGCTTATTGTCGAACAGGGAAGGAGGGAGAGACAGACTGAGAGAGAGAGAGGAATATTGAGAAACGATGCTTTGTTTCTTAATCTTCTTAACGGTGGTGATGAAGAGGCGTTGTGGATGAGTGAAAGGAGATGACGCTTTCATACACACCGCCGTGACACGAAGCTCCGGCGTGATAAACGGTGGTGATTCCTGTTGACGGAACCATTTTCATAGCCACAACCGAAGAAGAAGAAGACGGGATTTGTTGTTGTTGCCGGTTTGCTTGGTTTTGATTCTGGTTTGATATGGTTAACAGAAAACCGAGAAATTTTATATTAAAAATTAATAATTAATTAGATAACCAGGGTAAAATTGGAATTTTGATTGTGTTGAAAAATCGTGGGTATGAAAATAACAACACTAATTATTTTGGGTTTTAAACGACACGTTTTTATTATTTGGTGTATTTTTATTCCAATCCAAAACCATTGGGTATTAAACGTCCAAATAAAAATAATTTCGGGTTTTTTTTGGCATTTTTCCCTATATATAAAGTTAACTTTTATCTTTTCTCCTTTCTCTACATCATCATCTACCTAAACAATGTCATATATTTTTAAAATTCTTCAATTTGCTGAGGGTCTCTCTTAGACCCAAATCTCTGTATATTTAAAAGTTTAAACTTGGAAGGTTTTTTGTGTTGGGTTCATTAAGTTTGACTTTTTCAGTACTCATGGTAAGAGATTATGCTCGGTTTAGTTTGTTTTTTTTGGTCAACGGTTTGCAAAATTGTTGGCTAACAAATCCAGCTTGTTTCCAAAATACTAAGATTCGAAACTTAAAAGAAATAAAACAAAAATTTATGTGTATATATATTTTCAAAGATAAAACGCAAATGTAAAAAAGCGAAAACCAAAAAATCTTTCAATCAACTACAACAAGTGTCTTATACTCATCTCTACATATAGCATCCTCCATGGCCTTCATCGGATTTATCTCTCCATCATTTTCCAAAAACAGTTTCAGCAAATTCTTCGAAAAACCACTCACCAACGCCACTCCTTTCTTGTTTCCAGGCACCGGCGTAGCTCTTGAATCCCTCAAGTTCCAAAACACTATCTCCGGCACAGCTTCACCGTACCCTTTCTCTCTGTACTTGCTCACAATCACCTCATAATCCGTTTCCCAACCATTGCTCGGATAAGACGGTTCACTGTTCGGATAATGCGGCATTCCCCTTCCCCTTCCCCTTCCCCTTCCCCTTCCCCTTCCCCCTCCAATGTAATTCGGATAACTCGGCGGGCGCTTCGACGCTTGATCAAACTCCATATCACTGAACACAAACACCCTCTTGATCATATCCTCAGGCTTCAGTTTCCTTTCTACAGCCACTCTCAGAATCAAGTCAAACACTTTCTGAAAATCAGTGTTCATATTCCATTGCATCTTTCTCACAAACTCTGTTTTTGAAAACAGATCGTCTCCTTTCACCAAATGCATTTCAGGGTTTTGGCTGAACGTTATAACCTTTCCTTTCCATGGCTCTTCGGATAGCTCAGATACGAGCAAACCAAGAGCGACGCAAACCTCCATTGGTTCACCAGTCATAGATGCCGAAACGTCACATATAGCCATGCAGTTCTTCAAAGTACCTTTCTCTTTAAGATCATCCACCATTCGTTTCCATTGCAGCTCAGAGACTTGACCACCGTCTCCGTCTTCTAAACTTCTGATTATCTCGTGAGGTAGCAGAGCACCGGCTGCCACAGTTGCTTTTCCCGCCTTCACATCGTCAAGATACTGCTGAAACCTCTCTGCGTCGTGGTTCAAGAATATCTCCTTGTACGACTTCATCGCCACTGACGCTACACGGTTGTAAGGGAGAGACTCCCAGTCTTTTGCTCCAATGTACACTTCAGGGAGTTGCAGAGTCTTACGGAGAGGAACAAGAACTTGCTTCCTTAGCCGGTCACGGACTCTGTACGCGTAGTGAGAGTCTTCAACGCCTTCGTATTCAGGGAATGACTCACGTGGGAAGAGCTTCCTAGCAATGCTCTCACAGAGAAGAGTTGCTTTGTCAAAAGACGAATCAAGAGAGGGACACCACTTAGCCGCTAGAGAGATTTTGTTCGGCTCTCCGGATGTCAAAAACTCCATATCTTTCTTCAGGTGATCTGCGAATAGCTCCGAGACACGTTCGTGGAGAAACCTATAGTCAGGATCGTGAGAATATCTTGTGATTGCATCCTTCCCCATTGAAGCCTTCGTCTTCTTCCTCTCCAAACTCGCTCTAAGCTTCTCCTCTTGGTTCCTCTTCTCTGCCTTCTCTATCCTTTTTGCTCTCGTCGCCTCCGGCTTCTTTTTACTACCATGGCGACCCAATTTGTGACCCCTTCCACGAGCACGACGATCACCATAAGAGGCTTTCGAGGGTTGGAAAGCGAACCGAGCTCGAGATGCCTTGCCTTTGTTCTGGTACTTTTGCGATTTCTTGATCTTACGGATCTCAGCTCCTAGTAGAATCCGGTAAAGAAGCTCCGGGAAATCTTTAAAGTAACCAAATTTAGAGAGAGACTCGAGGTTGCAAGCTAGGGTTTTGGGATGACGACCATGGAGCCACAACGCCGCCTTGTAAAACCCTTCCTTGTCGGATTTTCCAGTGCCACGGACTCCACGAAGGTTACATATAAGCTTGAGGGTGGTCAAGGCGTCGTGGTCCCAAGCCTTGTTAAGAAGGTCATCTATTGTTGACTTGTGCGTGGAGGGAACAACGTGGAAGAAGAAATCGAGGCAGGGGTTTCCTGAGGAGAGGTGCGTGGCGGAGTAATTCTCGGTGTAGCCCATCGGAGGTGTAGAGAAGTCGTTGTTGACTCTGGTTGAGTTGAAGTTTGAGACCATCGCGTCCATGAATGGGTCGCTTGGGCCAGAAGCTGTCACGGGGTTTTGGACGAGGGAGCTGGGATCACGGATCTCTGGTGGACCAACCAAAGGAGGAGACATGGTTTCTTTAGAAGAGATGATGATTGAAAAAAACGATTTAGAACTTTAGAATGTATGTGAGAGTATTTGTGATGCTGATGAATCTAGGAGGAGAGGCTGCACCTAATATATACAAGCATATATGCCGACTAACTTTTGCTAGGGCTTCCTAAAGGTGTTACAAACCGACATGGATTATTTATGTATTACAAAGATATGAGTATATCATTAATCTCCATAGATGATATGTTACGAGGTTGTTTCCGTCTTTATGAAGAAAAAAAAACTGATGCAGTGACTTGGGGATCACGTTCTTTCGAAACCATTTTGACTATTATAATTGCCAAAGTTGATTGGTCTAAGATCCGACTTTTCCGTGGAGGCGAAGGAATCAACAATTATAAAAGATTTGAATATAAATTTTAATAGATTTTAATAGACAATTAGTGGGAATTATTGGTTGGAGATTTGAATAGAAAATTTAAAGACTTTAAATGTTATGTATAATCTGTTTTTATTTAATCAATATTTTGTTAAAAGTTTAGTGTTATCATTTTGTGATTTGTAAAAGGTCATTTAAAATTTTAACAAATTTGATTTATTGGATTCAGATTTTTATAAAGTCATTAAAGTTGTTGACAAAAAAAAAGTCATTAAAGTTTTGTCTTATTCAATGAAAACAAAAAATCTATGATTATTAATGAATTTAATTATTATGTTATTGGTTCATGATTTTATACATTTTTTTTACAAAATAAAGTTATGGAAAGTATAACAAAATAAAACTAATCCACAAACTATAGAATACTCTCTAGCAATCATTAAAAATCTTTCACTTATTCACATCTTTTACTTATTCATTTTTGATAATTTTGTTGAAATATTCAAATTTTTTTTTATAAATTAGAATAAGGGGGTGCTTGGCTAGTGTTTGCTCTGAAGGCAGACTTCTCTTTGCCATTGTCTTTTCGCTCTCCCTTATTGCCTGGTTTTAGCTATTAGTTTCTCATTTGGTTTGTTTCCGTTTCTAAGAAGAGGTCTTTGTTGTGTGAAGTTTATGCTAAGTTCTTTGCTTCAGATCTTTTAGCTCTTAGGTGGAAGTTACTGGTGATGATAATTTCTGTAGATGAATTTTGTTTTTGTTCCTGATTACAAAGCTCATAGAGGTTTTTTGGTCTTGCTCTTTGTCTCTGCGTTTCCGAATCTGAAGGATGTCTGAATTGAGCCTTTACTTGTGAGGTTATGAAGTCAAGTTCCGAGAGATCATCTCTCATTGTGATAGGAGGAGGCTTTTGTGATCGATGTGGTTGCCGTGGGCAGCATTGGTACATTTCATTCGCAGGAACTTCAGAAGAAAAGATCAATTTGTCTGATTAGTCATAGCATTTATCTTTGATCTTAATGTTTTTTGCCTCTTTCTTAGTTGGGTTCGTTCTCTTTCGTTAAGGGCTTTCAATTCTTCTCTTTTGTATTTCTACTTGACTTCGGGGATTTATCCTTTGTCCGGCCTAGCTTCCTTCGTTTGGATTTTAGACTTCGGTGATATATCTGTTTTCTGCCGACTAAATTGTATTTCACAATGTATTATTCCAAGTATTATCAATAACAACAACAGATGACAAAAAAAAAAAAAAAAAAAAAAAAAAAAAAATTAGAATCAAACACCCCCTTATTGATTTATGAAATTATAATATCTCTAGGATATTAAAAAAGAACAGGCCCGTCCACCACACTTTCTAAACTCTGGACTATGTACTTGTTTGAGTATTTTAAGGATTCAAACAGTAGACACTAAACAACATGGAATGTACAGTGCCAAACATAAGTTTTTCTAATAGGAATTAAAAAACAAGAGAAAAATGTAAGATATGGATGGCGAATTGGCGATTGCCTACCATGTTAGATGTGTACGAGTCCGCAGAAAGTATAGCTTACATGTGATTGTAGACGTTGGTCAAGGTAATTTAGTATTGCAAAAGATCAAGTGAGTTGCAGTCTAATGGCGTTTTCTGTGACCTTACAAAAATGGTGCTTCCTAACACTTTACTAAAACTCATAAACATCTCTCTGATGGGGAGTCAGATATCTAAAATTCGTTTCAAAGCTCGTCAATTAATTAATATGAAACTGCTATTATTACAAAAGAGATCAACATATAAGTGAACACCAACTCTACATCAACATACGAATCGAGATCTGAGACTCACAAAAGTCCAGCTCCGATAAATAAATTTACATATAACATATAGAAACATAATGCAGGGGGAAGAAACCAACCAACACAAAACTAAGGAAAACCAAAGTAAAAGAAATAAAAAGACATAAAAACAAACATTAAGGAATATGCTTTTAACAAGACACAGAGCTGTGTGCGGTTTGAAATTCCGAGACACTAGTGAGCAGATGATGGCTAGCCTTCTCGTAATTCACAAAACCCATGAACCAAAAGTCATGCCCGTCCACCGTCGTCACCTGAATATACTTCTCCGGAGGAGTCTCCTTCATCACAACCGGATTCACCGTAGCAACATTCCCCAACGGTACCACCACCTGCCACAAAACCGTATACACCATCAAACAACATTCAAACTTTATCCAATTTCACTTTTGTTTTTTTAAAGTTTAAACAAAAACATGACTTTTACCCTGTAGTAGCTCCAAGCTCCTTGGCCAGAAGGTGCTGTGAAGAAGAGAGGACGATCACTACAGAAAGCTACACGAGCATTAGAGAGATAAACAGTTCCAGCAACAGGTCCTGTCGTCGTTGAGAGGTAACATGCGAAAGTTTTCTTCAGAGTCTCGTTTGGCTCTGTTCCAAAGATCTGCCTGAAAAGTGACTCGAACCCTCCCTTTGTTATGGCTTTCGCCGTCAAATTAACCTTTCCCCACGCCGTTTCCGACATAGATGGTCCTGTCTTCACTGCAGACACAACAACACAACACCCACACAAACAAAAAAAAGACTCAAACTTGATTGCTCCCAAATGTTCCAATTAAGAAGAAATCAACAAAATTCTTCATCAAGTTAAAGTGGAGAGGAGACTTACGATTGTGCCAGAGGTTACGAGCGACGGTTTCAGCCTTGCGGCTCCAGGTATTGAACATTCCGATGACTGGCTCGAGAGGGTTGTTGTTAGTTTGGTGATGTTCGACAGGAGAGTAGATGACGTAGGGTTGGTACTGAGTCTGATGGTTATCTCCGGCGACCCACGCCGCCGCTTGCTGGTTATCGGGGTGAGAGACGGGAGCTGCTGGAGCTCCCATCACGTGAGTACCCCATTTCTTCTGATCCGGAGACGATGAACAAGGTTCTTGTTGATGTTTTTGGTCTTCTGTTTCTAGAGTTTTGGGTTGATGATCTTGAGCAACGATCTGTGGCTGAGGCTGGTGAGTTTCTCCTTGCGATCCTGTCATGTCTGAAATTTTCTGAATTTGGTTTGATGATTCGAGAATCTTCTTCTTCTATTGAAATGGATTTTGGTGGGTTTGTGTGTGGCTTAATTTGATAATTTTAATTTATAAGAGTGGATTTTATACAGATAAATATATATATATATATATATATTTGTCAAACCTGCAGATAAAAATATATAAAACGCGGTTTTGGCATGTGTGTAGTCTTTGGCATTAAGATAAAAACCTTAGCCAGTAAGATAAAAACACGGTTGTATGAAATGTTTATTGATAAATAAATATAAGATTTTAAAAACACATAAAAATTAAAATACTAGAAAGGTTGCGGTTGCCATGTCATTAAATAATTACATTTTGTTAGACTTGAATTGAATCTTCTGTAATTGAAGAATAATTTAAAACAAGGTGATTGTGATTTTTGTGACATGGACTCTCTCTCTCATCTGTCGGCTAACAAACACGTTCTTCCATGTATATATCACATCACATGTTAGGCCTTTTGAGCCCATTACCAGTATTTGTTCTAACTTAAAAGGCCCATTAAGTGTGAGTAGGTCTTAATCTTCGAGAAGAGTCATAATGAGAAATGAGAATCATTCAAATCAACAAATTAAATCAATATAGGATCGAATCGATCGTCAAAGATTTGGAACTTTCCCTTTTTAATTGACAAATCCTTCATCATCTTCTTCTTCTTCTTCCGCGTAATTTCCCTGTAAACTCCATTCTTAAATACTTTCCTCCTCGCTTGTCCCTTTGTGATATATTTTTGCTTTCATTCATACGATCGTTGACTTTGACCTTACAAATTAAAAAAGAAAATGGCGAAAGAGGGAACAACGGTGATCGGAGTTCCGTATTACGCGGGACAGAATCCGTACCAGGCCGGGATTGTGCCGCCGAACGCTATCTACGGTGATCCGTTGGGTGCTCCGATCCAACAAACGATTTATCGTGACACTCCTGCTCCTTTCAATTGCCTTTATTGCGGCAATACTGGTCTCACCAATCTCAAGTAATTCATTCGTTAACCTATACGATTCATGGACCGCTCGCTCGATTCTGAATCATCCTGTGAATCTGCGATCGTTAATTTAGATGCGAGATTTTACATATGTAGCAGTAGTAAAGTTGTGGTTTAAGTGTATTTGGGATGTGGAATTTAGGGTTTGTGTGTTTGATCAAAGCCCTTTCTCCTCCTTTGGGGTTTTTGATTTCAGGATTGTGTCATTAGCTATATAGAATACGCCCATGGATCGCAAATTTGCGTTAAGCTGCTCATGAAGTTGATCTCTGCTTCGCATTTTCTGGTTTCTAAGCATTCATGTTTAGGATAGCATTGTATAGAGCATGAGACTGAACTATTCATTGTCACAACCTTTGCTTATATGTGCACTGATCCTTCTTCTTTTTTTTCTTTTCTTTCTAAAGCTTCTCTTTGTTTGTGATAAGTAGTTTTGATAGTATTTGGATTTAAAACAGATCAAAACCTGGTGTTGCTGCTGTGGTTGCTTGTATGATGCCGTTTATGCTTGGGTTCTGTTTTCTCTGCCCTTCAATGGATTGTCTCTGGAACAAACAGCACCATTGCCCTCAGTGTGGGAACAAGGTAATTTTTGATATGTCTTCTTCTCCCCTGCAACTCTTATTGTTCCATCTTTTTGTTTTCTTCCTGTATCAACAAAGATTGTCTATTTGTTTACAGGTTGCTGACTTTGAGAAATCAGATCCTTGCCTTGTTATGGATCCGCCTATGTGGAAGCAACCGAGTTTCGCACTCCCTGCATGATAAGATTTCTTTGATTGATAATTTGTTTGTGAAGTTGAGTGGGCTCTATTGCATGTATTGAAAATTAATCTACGATCAAGAACAACCCTATAGAATGTGTGAGAAATGGAATGGTATATTCTTCTGTGTCGTTTCACTGATTCATGAACTGAACCGTCTATTGTCTTCACTCTTGTGCTTTCTTGGCTATGACAAGACTCTTATCTTAACGTTGAGATGATTCTCCTCGTCTTTAGAACCCCTAATGCCACAGTTAGGGATGGTATGATGGTTCGGTCCAACCCAATTGCTCAGTATGAACCTGGCTTAGTATAGATCTACTCTAGTTCCAACATATGAACCACTGGCCAGTCCATGGGAAACATTAGATACTGTACATAGGAATATGACGGGTTTCTACCATACGTGGTGGGTTTTGAGTAAAAAAGGGCCGGACCAGTCTTGAATTTGCAAAATGAAAAACCCTAGTCAGCTGGTGGGTCGTCCTGTGCAGACAGGGCTGGTCCACAGGCTGGTCGGCAATAACTTCCCTACAATCAGATTATGCACACATATAGTAGCCTTACAACTGCCCCAAGTCGAAAGTCTGAAGCACTCATTTCCCATGGGACCCAAAATTTCAACTCTGTGAAACGGGCACGTAAAGATCATCGTGTTGCCTATCGTCTCCTTGGCTCTCTGACACACTGAATCTTGTGGGCAACAATCTTGGCTACAAAGTTCAAACGTATGAACAACAGAACAAGGCCATAAAAAATATATAATATGTAACAGTCTGCATAAGGCGTAAAACCATTTGTGAGAAGCTCGTGTGTGCCCACCATCAGCCCAAATATTACAATATAAACGGACCAAATTACGGGTTCTGTCAACATAACAGTATGATCAAAATATGTTATTATATTTAATTGTTGTTTACTTTTTTCTAAGATTTTTGTCTACCAACACAGAAAGTTTTGTTGCTAAATTTTGAAGAATCATAAATTTGACTCTTTGTTCTGTCTAGGTCTTACATTTGATTAAGGTAACATCAAGTCATGTAAATAATACTTCAGCAACTTGAATAAGTTTGATTATTCTTTTTTGGAGTTTGATAGACTGGTGAATAGGGAGTTGCGTGCAAAGTTGGAAAGGCAGAGAATTTTTAGTGCAGTACAGGTGTGCAACTGTAGTTGTCACCAAGCATATGCCTTGTCTGCTGGTTTTAATTGCTCAAAGCTTCTAATCACAAAAGCCTCTTCTCTTTTGTTGGAATCTGGTAACAGTGAGAGTTGCCTCTTCAGCGTGTGAAGTGGCTTTGTTAGGTTACTTGGGACCATTTTTAGAAGTCTATGTCTATCTATAGCAGGAAATTTTTAAGGCTTTGATGAAGTTTTGGGATTAGTTCTTCGCTATAAAAGTCTAATCATGCCTCAAAAAACGGTCAATTACGAGAGATACAACTGAATCTTGAATGGGGTCCATGGGTTTTTACAAAATTTTCAAGAGATGTGTTAGGATTTTGCTTAGAGATTGGAAAAAAAAAAACAAGAGGACCACAAGAAAGGAAAGCTAAACATGTGATGTAAGTAAAACTGCTCCTATATCAAACCCATTTGTTATTTGTCATTATGTCTCAGAAAGCTGAAGCTGATCCTCAAGTCACTCCCTCACAAGGGGTTTTGCTTCTTCACACGCAACCTCTTATGCAAAATATTAAACACTATCTTTTTCGCATATTTGTATATCTATATTTTATTTGGCTAAGAGATTCCGGATCTTACTGATTTTTATAAGTGTTTTGGACTAGGGATCAACCGCATGCAATTTAGTTCTCTTTGTTATTAGTTGGTTTATGACTTTTACCTGGTTTACCTACCTTACAACAGATTTAACTAGTTGAATTACCAACTTCAAAGTTTGTATCCGACTGGTGATCGAAATAGAGACACTGGGGGTCTTAGTTAAGTAATTAATGGGTTTAGGTTTCTGTTGTCATCAGGAAATGAATATCGGGAAGAGTCACATCTCAAGTTTTGCTTAGACTCTAGGCAACATGTCTTTGGGGACTGACGTCACCCTCTTCTTTAAGTGCTTTGTTTTGTAATAGGGCTTATGGGAACAGGCAAGAGCCGTAAAGAGATTCTGGCTCTTAAACCCAATTAAAACGAAATCGATGAATACTTTATAAATAGATTCTCTTAAACTTGGGTTTATTTGAGTTTGCTTACCCAACTAGCTATGTTCAATCTTGTTTTATGTAGTTTAATTATGGTGTGGTGGTTGGAAGAGAAAAAAACAAAGAACGAAGATTGGATTTCAAGAAATTTATATAGCTTTTTGATGAATGATGATGCACTTTCCCCACCTTCGTAGCGTTTCTTCTAAAAATGTTCTTAATACTAAATTATCAACAAGTCTGGATTTGGATCTGTTGGATCAAGTCTTATCGAATTGAGTTGATGACGTTTCCGTACGTTAATTTTAATTAATGCCTAGTTTGGAGTTCGAGTTTAGGATTAAGATAGTTTTTTTTTTTACATATTTAAAAATATTTTTTATTTTTTATTTATTTAATGTAATAGTTAAACATTTCACTGATTTGGGATTCAATTCTAATTATTCAATAGTTGTAAAGATTTTACATTTTCGATAGAAAACACAGGTTTTGATATCAAAACCTTACGACAGATATCAAAACCTGGTGATCAAAATAGAGACACTAGAGGCTTATATATTTAGCGGTTTCAGCATTTATGCCTACATTTGTGTATATGCATATTTAGCATTTGAGTGTGTCTGACACTACTAGCATTCACTTTTACGATTGACGTATGCAGTACTATATAAGATACATGTTATTAGGAACAATTGTAACTGTTTTTTTTTTCTTTTTGGTAATCAGAAAATTCTCGATAGTTCCCCTATAGTTTCTCTAAGTTTAATTAGACCAGTTTTGATAATACTTGTAATGGGCCTAAAAACGTATATCATCTCACCATAACTAAGAGCAACAATCCTCTATAGTTGACAGCCAATCGCACTTGAGCTAAATGAGTCGAGTAAATGGACTTGTAAAATATATCTTCTCTTTTTTTTTGGGTAGAAATAAAATATATTTTCTCTTACAACTACTAAGTACTAACTAAAGATGTTTTCCTTTTTAGTCTAAAAACAAGGGTTTAGTAAATCTAAGGTGAATGTGGTTGGTGGAAATGACACATAACCATGCATTATAAGTAAAAATACAAAAAACGAAAAGCGTGTGGGTAATGGATGATTTGTGAAAGTGTGTGGGTCTCCCACGTCTTCCAAGTCGCAGCCCACTTGGAATTTTATACAAATTTGAATCTCACGAAACACAAGTCAGCATTATACGACTCTTTCCACCTTCTCTTCCTTCTTGATGTTCTCCTCTTTTCTTTTAATCATTTTTTTCATGATGTGTATTTCTATAGATGTTTTATTTTGAATAATATAACTAAAATTGCAACAAAAGGGTAATTTTGAGATGCACTTGGCTTCTTGTCACCCAATATAAACACCGGAGAACGAAATTGTGTGTTTAGTACTTTAGTTTAGTCATTCTTTGTTAAATGACTAAATATATTTAAATTATGTGGGCAAATAAAGTATATAAGTATATAAGCAGAATATATACATACACATGTCACAACCACGATCGTCATTGTGACTGTGAACTAGGGGAAAGTAGAGAAGAAAGTCAAATCATGCATTATCGGACTACTATCCCCTATACTGTATATCACTCTTTATCGTACCACTTATCTCTAATCATGTATATATATATATATATATATATAAGCAAAATAAGTTCTCACCATCTAGAGTGTCAAATCATCATCAATTTTTATATATAAAGATAAATAAGGTATAATTAAATAATGATTATTGAGTTGAATAACCACCAAAACCAAAAATTATTCAATATTTAAGTGAATGTTTGTATAAGTTTGAAAATAAGACAAGTAACTTAACAAAAATATGTCACTGTAGATTTATCAGATTTTTTCCATTTTTTTCTTAAGTTCGGAAAAAAATTATGGCTTTGATTGGTGACAAAAACAAAATTTTACCATTTATACAGCTTTGAATTTTTACCAATCACAAAAGTTTTACCAAAAACTTTATTAAAATCTTTATTCTCAGCTTTTTGTACAGTTTTCATGTACAGTTTTTTTTTTACAGTTTTGCATTATTTCGTAAAAGCTTACAATTTTAGCTTACAGTTTTTCTGTACAGCTTTGGCTACGTAACTTTACATAAAAATAGAATAATACTTCATCTTTCCTATTATTATGTTTTGCTAACTAATTAGAAAATCTGTATTTGTTATGGTTGACAGAGTATATTAGATTATAGTTCAAAATGTTGAGATACAAAAATTTGTGCTACAAGGGCATTTTTTTTTCTTTAGTGTATATAATCAGAGTCAAAGAGTAACTTGTGGGAAAAACATAACAAAACATTTGAACAAATCCACTATATATAATGACTAATAACAATACTGCCGTACCAAGAATCGAAATGGATATTTTCTCTCTTTGGGTCGGGAAAATTATTCTTTATCTTTCCTTGTGGCATACGGAACATGAAAACAATCCTTAAAAAATATTCAAAGATGCTAATAAAAAAGTTGTTACTTAATTTCACTCAATCGATAATCACCAAGTTGATTGGGATTGCTTGCAAGTACAAGAAATCGCAACTATATGCCTCTACCACCACTAATATCGAATACGTATGAACTAGAAAGAAAGCAAATATAGGGCATCTATTGAGGTAACTTAGTCTTTTGATTTACTTCAGCTAACTTAGTTATTCAACACAAATCAAAATGCTTATGCCGACTCTATTATTATTTTTTACTTAATAGAAAAGGTTTATAGTTACATACTTACATGATATATTAAAAGAAAAAATACAGAAGAATTTTTTTATGTGTCAAGTTATAATATAACATCGATATTGTCAACAAAAATATATACTATTGATTAGGCTTTCGAAGGCATACAAATGTTAATGAAATTAGGAGTTAATAATGTTATCTTACTTTAACGAAGTTGTCTTAATTAATTCAAATATTTAATTCGTAATTTTTCTTCGGTAGGTTTTGTGTCTCACTAGGTCGAACACTTATCAGACCGTTACCTAACTTTTCAATTCAGTTGCGTAAGGCATAGTAATTCGATGGAGACGATAGTAACAGATGCTGTTAAAATAGAATTCAGTAACTCACATATAGAATGTTTTTTTTCCTTGAATTGGAGTAGGTTTGAAGATTGGAATGGAATCTTTTGATAGAGAGAGAGATTTGATCCTCTTCGAATATATCATCCTTGGGGGTATTTGGTTCTTATTTGTGATTCTTTCAGGCTCTATATGCGTGTTTCTTCTTTTTGCTCATAAACTAAGTTATATCTTTCCATTTACTTTTTAAATTTGAATCGATTCTTGCATAAATTTTCCTTGTAGTCCTTCCATGTTAGAATCCTATGACGACAGAGATAAATTTTTTTTTCATTTCTTCAAAAATATATATTCAAAGATTATCCAATGTGCGAGTTTTTTTTTTACTAGTAAAACTATCAAGAAGTGCTATGAGAGCAAATTAAACTATTAAAAGGTTTTTTTTAACACCAATTCCTCATAAATCACTTGTGCATGGAAACATATATTTTGAGAGTAGTTTTACAATCTACAGACTTTTGAATTATTGGTAGTCTGTAGATTGTCACAACCACGATCTGTAAAAATATTAGTAGTCTGTAAACTGTTCAAAAATCGTGAATAAGGATACACTAAAAATAAAGGAAATGCAGGTAGGGATATTAACTATTTGAGTATTTTCGGTTGTTTTTTTTTTTTGTCAACACTATTTTCGGTTGTTTAATTGTCCCAAATAGCACTTTCGCCATTATTTGTTAAAAATATTAATTCAGTTTTTTTTTGTTTTTGACAAATACATCCTTAGGCCTTGAGTGGAGACATAAAAATTGCGGATTTAAAAACACGTTTTTGTAAAAGTTGTATTATTCACCAATCACCAAAATAGTGAACATTTGCGTTTTTCTAAAAAAAAAAAGAAAAAAAGTTGATTGCGGTTTTCTAGTCAGAAGATTAAGGCATGGACCGCACTTCTACTTCTAACTATCTATTACCATGCGTTTTTGGTAAATAACGCACATACATAATAATTTTTTAATATTTTTATTTATTTTGAATAAAAAAGCTAAATAACTACTACATATTTTAATATAAAAAAAGTTCTACGTACCTTTCTTTTCTTCTTTTCTTTGTTCAAGTAATTTTATGATGATTTAGAAAACAAAAATTTCTTTTTCATCTTATCTTTAAAAGAAATTTAAAAATGTAATATACATATAAGTAATTTTAATACTATGCATGTATAACTATTAATAAATCCAGTTATTCTAATAATAAATGATTTTTTTTGTCAACAATATATTAACAACTGGATTTAAAAAAATTATATTCCACAATAATTCTTTTTATTTTGTAATATTTTTTTATGATTGAACTTGTTAATTTATTTAACCACATATATATATATATGCCTTGGACCGCAATAACAATTTAAACATGTTATTACCTAGCGGTCGGAGCAAAAACATACTAATTATTAATAAATTTATTTATAATATATGTAATCCGCACTGTTTTTCCTTTTTTACCATTCACACAATTAATACTGAACCGCAAATAGTTTTTTCACCAATCAGATATCATTTTGTACCGCTTATTTTGTATAAACCGCACTTGTCTCGCAAACCGCACGTACCGCAGTTGAACCGTACCGCACTCCAAAACCGCTTTCCCCGCACAACCAAAACCGCAGTCACCATTCGGACCCTTAAAATAAAATAAAGAGACGTGATGCCTCACCATTCTCTTCGTCTATGTGCGAAATGTAAAGTGCTTCAAAATATTAGATTTATTTGTCTATTTCGTCGTTCATTTATTTCCCTATTTTTCTGCTCACTCGTAAAAAAAAAAAAAAAAAACTCTTCTTGTATTTATCTCATTGTTTCATTTTACAAATACATCCTTTTGAGCACAAAATGCTATCATATTACGCTCATATACATGGTTCTTAAAAAAAATATAAGGAACCCCCAAAAAAATGACTTACAAGTTAGGGAAGATTAACTTGGCATTTATAGTGGGGACCTTATTTGAATCAGATCACATCATTGTGAAACAGGACTAGTTTTTTTTCTTTTCTTTTTCTTTCATAAGATTTTCTGTTTGAAATGTGTAAATTTTTATAATTGTGTTGTTTCCACCGAATAATTATGACCTTTTTGACATTAAAAGAGATAACTAATCATCACACTCTTATTACGTCTTCTGCACTTTTGACAAAAAGCTCTCCTCTTTGACAGCCTCTCCGTGCCATTATAACCCTTTTTAGTTGTAATCCTCCATGCATATTTGTAATCATATACACACACACAACTACATAAATACAGCTAAGTATAATGGACACATATTTTAATAAGTATTTTCACAGTCACGTGCAAAGAGGAAATAATAATTTCCTTTATAGTAGTAATTAATAATACGATACCTTTATATTAATAATAACAAGATTATGATCATTTTCTAGTTTGAATACTCTTTGATAATTCCGGCATGGGGTTGTCATGTCATGGAGAAACCCAAACGAACGAACGTGTAGAACTAAGCTACTCCTTCTTTTTAATCAAAATAAAATATACGATATTATTCCGTTTGTGGTAGCATCTCCAAATAAAGCTTATACTCTAAATTTGTACAATGACTTATAAACATATACTTATTTCAATTAGTGGACCGTTGGGAGAAGAAGAACTGAAATTTTTGCTAGAGAATAATACTAAAAAGTTAAACACTCTTTCTTGAAATGGGTGGTTATTTAACTCAGATGAAACTGCAACTAGTTTCACGAAAACATATTGAAATGAAAAAAAAAAAGAGAGGACAAAGATTCGTTTTCAAGTAAAAAAAAAACTTGGAATAAAAAAGGGAAAGAAGAGTCGTATTAATATAAAATTATTATGAAACTTAATTATTTTAAAAAAAGGATAGTCAACATTAAAAATTAAATTAAAGATTTCTTCTGAAACTATTGCAACTACTGGTCTCTTCATCGGAAGAAGAAGAAGAAGAGAAGATCTCCGTCGTGACTCCACTTGAAGCATGGTCTGAAGAAGGAGAGCTTGGCATAAGGTTCAAATCTGTTGTCCTTTCTTTTCTCATGAAATCGAAGAAGATTGGTTTCGTTTTATCATCTGTTTGTTCTGTTCTTGTTGTAATTATATCAATTTGGTCATTAGTGTTATTATTATTATTATTATATCTAAGATTCCGGCTATCTCCGTCGTCGTCGTCGTTCTTGTTACCGGCTCTTTTCTTCAAGAAGATACGGCAGAGAACCCAGTTCTGAGTTGGACCCATACAACTCTACAAAAAAAAGGAAATAGAATACAAAAATTTAGTGGGGTGGAGACTAAACCGGAACATAAACCGGAAATTGAAAGAGTGAGTATGTACCGGAGGAGAAGAAGAGAGACGGTATTCGTGCATGATCCAATCGGTTCTAGAGCCATGAGGTGGTTTGCCTTTATAAAAAACAAGAGTTTTCTTCAAACCAACGATTTGATTTCCTCTAGAGGTCACAACCCGTTTATCAATACCGGTAGCTTTCCAATAACCAGACCCGGTTGCTCGGTTCGACCGGTTCCCATTTGGATACTTGGCTTCTCTTGTGCTAAAAAAGTACCTTTCCTTGTCCAAATTACCTATGATCGTTTTTACAATAGTCTTGTGTGAGTCTTAAAAGGTCACAGGTTCGGAACTCAAAGATTGAAAAAGAGTAATTAAGAAAGAAAGCTAACCAGGTAAATCCCAAGGATCAGCTCTGCAAACATCAAACTCAGGGATGATAGAAGCTGGCAAAGGAGAAGAAGAAACTTTCTTCTTAAGGTACTGAACCACAAGCTCTTCATCAGTAGGATGAAATCTGAATCCAGGTGGCAATCTCAGAACACCATTCTTGACCAGTTTAACATTGTCCATGGTTCCAAACAAAGGAGAAAGAGAAACAGAGAACAAGAATGAAGAATGAAGAAGAAGAAGAAGAAAGAGAGTGCTGCGGTGTAGGAAGAGGGAAACAAGGAAGGTGTGGTTTTTATAAGGTAGAAGACGATACGAACAACTCCTTTTCTTTTTTTTTAATTAAATTATTTTATTTTATTTTTTGTTTTGGCGTAAACCTTACTCAATCTCCTTCTTCCTCTCTCTCTCCTTTTGACGCCATTTTCATAAATCTATCTTTTCTTCTTTTTTGTTAATATTTTTTTTTTCATTTACTTATATTTTTATGTCTTCTCAATTATTATTTTTAGTCGGTATCTACCTCCTCATCTTTTGTTCTTTTTTGATATGTAAAGTGTAATCTCTTCAAACATTTTTTAAAAATTTTTTTACCTTAAATAATTGTATATACAAATGAAAAGGACTATAACAGCTCCATTTCCTTTTGTTCTTTAATTCGTTTAAAGAAACTATAGCTTAATCACACACTCAAACAAAATACAACGTGGAGGTTATTTTATATATTTGATTTTCACTACAAACATTAGCCAACCTAAGTTGTCCATTCTCACAATTTGCTTTGAAGTATGAAGTATTTTAGTTTAGGATTTAGATCATTTTCTTATGGGGATATTTGTTAGATGCAAGGGTATTATCGTCATTTACACGTAGTGGGGTTTTGAGTTTGAGAGAGCCGGAGAAGTTTTGTAAGTGAAAAAGGCATGGTCCGTTACGGACGATCGCGGCTAAAGCGGTGATGCTGAAGTCAGCTTACGTCATGCTGACAGCCGGAAGCTCGCCTTCTGCGTTTTGCATTTTACATATATACCCCCAATTTTAAAATCGAAACTCCACATATACATACTTTTGGTTTTGACATGGCTTCTCGAACGACGATGATGTTTTAAACTATGTTCAACACGTTACAGGCAACTCCAATATGACCCATATATTTAATTACAATCATATAAAATAATATTCAAGGAAAGAGAAGTGGATTGTTACCGTTGGCATGCAGTTCACAAAATTTGGTTCTACTACGGTTATATTGTGAATTTTCAGTTTACAAGGGCCCAAACTCCAAAATTATATTTCTGTTTCAATTATTTTTGGAAACTTAAGACATCCAATTTTTTTGTTTCTTTTATTTTTGTTGTAATGCTTTGTCGGGATGCCATATGGTATTTTAATGTTGAGTTTTGTTGACGATACCACATTAATCCCACATATGTTTCGTCACCTTCAATAGTCACGAACGTAGGTTATTCGTTTTACAATCTTCGGTCTTCGAGAGAAGAAGAGAGCTCGTCTATTTTTCTTTTTAACTGATTTGGTATATCTGGAAAAGTCGCAATGACTAGGGTATATAAAAACATTGGGAACAAATGGTATTATATAATGCAATTCGAAAATGCAAAGAGTGGCCATGGGAAACATGTTGGAATATGAACGAGAAGTCTATTTGAATATGACACTAGAAACACCACCGCCGCTTGAAACAAAAAGTTAGGTCCATGGCGTGACTTCATGAGCTACGAGTGGTGTTCCCCGAAAGCTCGCAACATATTTACTATCTGAGACTAAAATGTAGCGAAGATATCACTCGGCATCATATATACATTAATTACAATTTGTTTTAAGAGATAAATTGTGACCAATCAACAATTTCGATAGTTTTTTGATGGAGCCGACTGCTCTGACTTATTAAGTATGATCAATAATAATACCCTACAACATTGATATGAAATTTTGAAAAGAAAATTTGGTCAGTAGAAATGTTTGTTGCGATTGTTAAATGAAAATAAATGGGCGTGACTGTGTGTTGTATACATCATACATGCATATGTACAGTTGTAAGGACGGATAAGGAGAGTAAATCATGTGAAATGGCCAATAGGCACGCAATATATCATATACATTTGCTCCATTATCCCTCCAAGTGCTTTCCCCCTCGTGTTGTGGGGATTGGAATTTGTGGGCTAGTGTTCTTCACTAAGTAACGCAACTATATTTTATTGCCTTTTCGTTATATAATTATATGTTTTTTGAATAATTATTATTTATAGAAAAAGTTAGCAAATGATTATGAATCACTTGGTTTTGTTATTTCATTTCATGGAGTGGGTGCGCTTATTTTATCAAGGTTTAAAATTTATAAGTATATGGTACATAAACATATTTTATAGTCTTAAAAGAGTTTTACATAATTGAATACTATTAAAGCATATGCCCCTTGGCTAAGGAATAGATTTATATCAATCCTATTAATTAATATTGACAACTCAACCCACCACCAAAAGAAGAAATTGTGGAACTCTTTGAGTGTTTGATTAACCCTCTGAAACATCCAAAACAAGTCAATGGTTTCTTACATGTGAAAGAACAAAATACATCTATGTATATAATAGACTCAAGCACCAACTTGATAATTAATTATGTATGGACCATGCTCTGCCTATATACAGACCAGTGAGACAACAATATCCTTATATAATATATACATGTACGTAGTATATGAGATAGAAATCAAGAACCGGCAACCAAAATAACTTATATAAAATGCAGTATAATAATCAAAACTAATTCATGTAAATATATATAGAAAGAAAATAAAAAATCAATGTCAAGGGGTCCGTGAAGATGACAGTGTGCTGTAAGTTCCTCCAATCCCGTTGTCAACCTTCCTGTTTGTATAGATCACATGAAATTTTTCTTTATTGCTAAAAGAAATAAAAATGATCGATTTCGTCCAAATATATGTTATCTTTAAAATAACAAAGGCGTGACGTTATTGTCGGTATAATAATAATCACTATATATCGATACACTACAAGTTACCTCTCTATTGAGACCAAGGATTAACAAATACATATAACATTTAAATAGTATATCATGGGGTTATTAAGGATACCTTCGTCGCTGTTATATATTAAAACGATAACTTCCACTCTTTTAGTTTTACTTGAATACTATAACATTTATAGCCTTGTACTACCTGTCGTTTTCGACGATCCAATGACCAATATGATATGAAATTCACGAGGGTATTAAAAAATTATTTTTACTTATGCATGTTGTTGTTCTTGGTTTTACGATATATATAAACTTTGAATAGATGTTGCGGGCAAAAGAGACTAATCTATTAACAGTTCCATATATCGTTAAAACCCAATACAGACATTATTAACATATGAATTCTAGTAAGAATACATTTGTTGTATGATGATGGGCAGCAGTAGGGTAAATAAAGACAGAGGGGTGGATGAAGTCATGAAGGGAATAAAAGGGGGAAGGGTCCTACATGCTTCCAAAACGACAGCCTCACACGTCGGATTTAAAGTATCGGAGACACACAAAATGCAATGCAACCAAACCGTCTATCTCCTCTATATACATGATCTCTCACTCTCTACCGATTTCCCAAATCTTCTTTGTCTCAAATTTTCTAATCACATTCAATGAATGGTCCTTTTCAAAAATGACAAAACTACCCTCTTGTATTTTCAACGACCTATTTTATTGGCAAAATCATCTAAAATCTGTTCGAATGATTGATTTAAAATACAATTTTATAATATGTATAATGTTACATAAAGAACAAAGAAGTCTCTAGTGATTGAGTCTTAGAGACTCAACCTAATTATCTAACCTCTTAACCATATCTGTTCTCTAACAAAAATGACTCTGTTCAATCGAAGGGAGTTACAGTAAACTGAAAAAAAAAAGATGAAAGCAGTTAATTATATGGCTTGTTCCATATTATTACCTTTCTTTTTATGTTTTTACAGTAAGAAAAGAATGAAATTTAGGGGGAAAAGTTAGATAAGGTATTCCCACAAGCAAAAAGAAAAACCAGGCACACGCACCCCACTTGCGACTTAGTCATCTGTATTTTCTAAATTGAGAAATATCAAATAAGGGGTTTCGTAAGGTTATATTGCGGCTCCGTTTTTTTTTTCTTCTCCTTACTATTTTATTTTTATTATTCCTCTAATTTGTACAAATACTTAAAATATCCTCTGTAGTTTAAATGTGTAACGGAATAAATGTGATATACCGTATAGTCGTAATAAATGTGTGTGGTATGAGAAATGCGTGTGAGAGCGTCAACGGAGTTTGCGTGGGGATGTTGGATAGAAAGTGAGAAACGTCAAAAGGATGCAACTATACCTACATGAGTTTGAATCCAACAAATATGCTTAAATTAGTTAATTAAATTTTGAGGTTTCATGGTTTCGTCCTCACTCCTCACCACAATTTTCTAATAGATATGAGACCTTTGAGGTTGGATCTCCATATATATACGTTTTGGGTTAAATCACTCTTCTTTTATGTAAATTTTGGAAAAATGTGGTTTTATGTTTGTTGGATTTCTATTTACTTATGAACTTTTTATCTGTTTGAACTTGCGAGCTACTAAATAGAAAATTAGAGACAACAGAAGAAAACTTTGGAAACAAATAATTATCTTTATATATATTGAAGTGCTAGCTCTCAAACTCTTATATTACGTAACTTTAATCGTTCCATGAATCTATTCCTGGTGTTTTATCGAGCTACTAGATCCTCCATAGTTATAAATAATAAAACAATATACGTCTTAGTAGATAACATTTTATATTATCCCCTCCTAAACTAGTACTACTTTTCGAAGGAACGATGGTGATCGTATACATTTAATTTGCCGGCCCAGTTTGGAAGGTTTCCTACTTTGTTCAGAAATCCCAATAAAATAATAATATAAGTAATGATTTCTCAAGCTTGCATAAAATCACGTACAAGCAATCATATGCCATTTATGACCAATCCAATATAACGTCTATCTATGTGTTCAAACTGTAACCATGTGAATTGTTCAAAGAATATTAGGAGAAATGACAATATTTATGATAATGGTCCATACGATTTCTATTGTTAAAAGTACTTAAGTTAATAAACCATTTGAGACCATACAGAGTTAGCATTTTAATCTTTTTAAAAGTTGATTTTTGAAATTATCTTTTAAATATTCCTCAGCATCTTTTTTTTTTCTTTTCTTTTGTCATATATAGACTATAATCTAGTATTTTGCATTACTGACCATCTAAACTTAAAATCAAGTAACATATAATATTGGGAAAAATGCCTATCATATAAAATGTTGAAATATTTTTGCTCATTGGATGAAAGCATTTGTGTTTCTAGAATCAAATAAATAAATAGAGTTTTGTCGACAAACTAAATAAATATAATGAAAATTCAAAGTCATCACTCATAATCGATAACGAAGTTGACTGCAAATTATTTTCTACATATATTTTAATGTATTAAGGAGGCGCTAACTTTTGCTTTTATTCTATCTAAATGATATCAGTTTCTTCATTTTGAAGCTACACTTTGTCAACCTCAAAGTTGCATACCTCCTTTGATAAAGAAACTTTTATTTAAAAATCCTGAAATTTTTATACATGTATTGTAGGTTGTCAAAATGCTTTTCTAGCAAGAAAAACAAAAGGAAAAGTCTTAAAGTGCTTTCAAATCTCTCTTTAGTTATCCTAGATTTTAATTGGAAAAAAAAAACAAAATTAGAGTATAAATGTAACTATGTAAGCATAGGAGTATAGTATAATGTCAGAAAGTATGATTGTCATTTGGACTAAACCAAAAATATCGAACAATGTAAATCACAAAAATACATCAAGTATTATTGAGGACAACTCTCCATGCTTTTTTTTTTTTAACAAATGTTTTCGCAATCCTTTTTAAGAGACGTGTGGCCGTGTGGGTAATTTTCTTGGCTGTACGAAACCTAAAAATACACAGCAAAGGTACAGCAACTGCTTATGTCATACTATTATGTGTGTGAGCTTGGAAGTTGGAGAAAACCAACAAAAAGAAAGACGAATCCTTTTAGGTGAAGGAACCTGAAGAATGAAGTTTCTTAACTTTTAATTACTTTTGAAATAGTTTGTTTTAATTGTTTGCTTTTCATATATAAATTTTTGGTGTGGAGTACTTTGAACATTGTATGGCTTTTTATGGCATGTGACTGTACAACTTAAAAAAACTTATAAAAAGATGTTTTTATTCCTATTCTCTCACGTGTGATGCTACAAATCCGTGTGCCAACTTTTTTTTTTTTGCGGGAAAGAGAAAATAGTTGTGCTTTTGAGAAGAAAAAAGAAGTTGTTTCTTTGAGATGCTTATTCCAAACTTGAAAGACACAAATTCCAGCCAATTAAAGGTTAGACTTTCTTCTTCCTCTCTCTTTTTTACATTTTACCTTTTTTATCTCTCAAATCTCAAAAAGAAGAAAGACATATTACACTAGAGATTATATATATACATATTCTCATTAGAGATTAACATTTTTGTTTGGTTTTCTTTTAGGTTTTGGGCTGCTTCAATTGGAGAAAAATATAAGAATGAAGACCAATTACTTAGTTTGGCTTATTTTGGCTTTCTTCGGTTTGAGAGTCAAATTACCAAACTAAAAATCACGGCCTATCACTAGTAAAAACTGGGTATATAGTTACGATATATGGCCACAGAAATTTTTTGTAGCAACAATTACTCACAAAAAGTAACTAATGGAGGCTAAATTTTAGTTTATTTTTTTCGTATCAAATCAGTGAGTATTCGTCGCAAGATAAATACGAGTAGCTACAGATCAACTGTGTAGCTAATTTATGACAAATTTTGTGACGAACAATTTGTAGGAACTAACATGAGTAACAGTTTGTGGTTAATATATTATTAAAAAAAAAGGAAATTGTTTGCTACGAATTGGCCGTAACAAAAATGATGTTTGTGCTCAAATGTGATGTACGCTATTAAAATTGGATTACTTGTATCTACTTGATGCCATGTTTTGTTTTATAGTTATAATAATTGATGTACAAAAAAAAATGATAAGTTAATAATTAGAACTTGTTTGTGCTCACCTATGAGGTACGCTATTAAAAGGATAAGCTAATCTTCTTAAGAACATAGCAAAATTACATCCGATCTAACTTCATAATATAAGTATTAGTACAAACACATAAGCCCATATGTGGCAAAATGCATATCAACTTAAGAACAACTAAGTCATTAGTATACTGATATTAATATAAACAGAACACAATGACATAGACATTACATATTTATTTGCCATTAGAATTAACCAAACGAGCGACCACATTGTTTGTTTTGGAAAATTGAGATAGTATCACTTAGAAAAAAAACACTTAGAAAAAAAAAACATACTAATATCGTTTGTTTTGGAGACACAAAGTCACAAAAAAGAAAAAAAAATAGACTGACAAAAAAAAAATATAAAAGAACAGATACCTTCTATCTCTTCTCTTCGCTAATCTACTCCTCCGCCGCTGCTGAATCGTCTCCCCCACCCTTCTCCCCCTCAGTGGCTCAGCCACCTCATCCATCTCCCATTCCTCTGATCCAACTCACCCAAAAGACGAGAAGGTCCCAGATTCTGGAAGTAAAGTTAACGGCGAAACCGTGAAAAAGTAAGTTTTTTTTTGGTGTTTTCTTAGATCTGTTTTTTGAGACAGTGGATGTTTAACTTTGATGTTGTTCAGATTACTGCTAGTTATTTGTGAAGGTTTCATTAGTCGTTTGCAAATTCACTAAGAAATTGATCCAAAACCCCTTTATATTTCTCCGTGAACCGTCGCTCCGTCGTCTTCCGTTAATTAGAGTGACCTAGATTAGATTTCGATTTTGGGGGAAAAATCCGTTTGATGATTATTCTTCTTTCTTCTCCTTACATGTTACGCTGCGACCAAGTGAGAATTGGAATCACGATTTCAAAATTCAGTTCTAATAGATCTCTGATTTCGTTTTTTCAGTGAAATTGGAGAGGTGGAATTTTTTTAGAAAACACGTGAAGATGGGATAATTAACATCAGAAGTGAGCTTTCACTTATGGAGCTCGAAGTTCAGGTCTGTATTTCTACTTTTGATTTTTCAATGTCACACGACTCACTATCTCATTGCCTTAAGCTAATTTGGTTGAGTTGTTATTTTTCCATATCTACTGCTATTCAAATATATATATTTTTGTTGGCTATAAAATTGGAAAGTATCTAATTTCAGATTTGTGTATGCACAAGCACATATATCTTATTGTTGGTCCTTATTCTCTTTACAGGTCTCGACAAGCAAATATAGCTCTGGTTCTGATGGATTCGTCTAAAAGGTATACATTTTTCTTAGTACATGTTTTCAGAATATCATAATTTGCTTTTGTATTATATGAAGAGAAATACAAAAGTGGCTTTGTACAAGGTAGAGGCGGACACAGAGGAAGGGGAATACAAAAGGCCCAAATGACCATTGATGTCTTACTAGCACAAGAATCCAGGAGATTGATGCCAGTAAGTAGTGCTATGTGGTATGTATTTATGTCTCTCTCTTGCTTCCCACCCCGATTGACTGTTTGATTATATGTGACTTGGTTCTTCTATCTATAGTAGTAGTAAAACCGAATGAGTTGTCTTCAATAAAGCGTCGTTGTTGTCTGCAAGAAGTGACTGGCTTTGTTGTCTGCAGTAACAGACAACGAAGTCTTTTTAACACTGTTTAAGTTGTTTCTATTAAATCATATTTTCGATTACATTGGTGTTTGTAAGAAGAGATATTGACTTGTATATTTTTATGGTAGGTTGTACCTTCTCATAATGGGAGGATCTTCGGTCCATCCCACAACTGTGCCTAATGAGTCTGATGTGCAAGAAGACAATGGCGATGCGGATGCGGATGCGGAGCTTGTGGGAGGTGCCTCTTCTGATACACTTGATACTCCACCTTTCTTTACTCAATCTACCTATTTAGTACTCTTTATGTTCGATCCTGGTTAAAAACTCTGTTTTTTTTTCCTGAATGTTCAAAACTAAGGTTTAATCGAAGCTTTTGTAATTTATAATCACAATCTACCTAGTTTTCCAATAATATTTGCAGGTATTTATGTTTCCCGCCTTATTTGTAGCAAATAGAAGCTACTAGCACCATTGTAGCAAATAGAAGCTACTCTGTTACCAATATTCGTAGCAACTATAAGGTAATCGTTACGCTGCATTCGAAGATAATTGTTACTAATCTCCCACAATTATAGCGTAGTAGTTGGTAACAATTTTATGACAAATGACTCTGTAGCTAACTGTCCTAAATCGACGACGACCAGAGTGTGGGTTCTTGAAGCTAATAGTTACGTATATTTCAGACACCATCTGTAACAAAATACCTACAAGTAACTGTAACAATTTGTAGTAAATAGCTATGTTTACATTTGTATCTAAATTGTAGCAAGTTGTTACAATTTGCTATGAAGAAAAAATTTGCTACAACCAAATAATTACTAAATTTTTTTGTCACAATTCTGTAACAAACAAATTTTAGCTACGAAAAACATCTCATAACTACAATTATTTTTGTAACAATGCAGAACATTTTTACTAGTGTATGGTCTATATTGGTTTGGATATTAGATTATGTTTTGAGGCCATAGGCCGTGTGGTTTAAGCTTGGGCCTGTTTGCGAAATACGGTGAAGTATGAATCTTTTTCCTCGGGTGGATGATTAAAGATTTGAGAATACTTTAAGTCAAGCAATGCAGGCCCATTATGACTTATTGGGCTCTATCTATCATAATAGAAGCAAGGCTGCAAACTTTTCAGTTCGTTAGTAACGTTTGTTTTTTAGTTGAATTGAATGAAAAAAATATGTCGTTTGGTCTATTACGTTATTTAAGATGACAATAACACATGTTTGATGTTAAATTTTATACTAGTAGAATACCGCCAAAGATCTATAACTTCTTACAGTTTATTGAAACGAAGAATAATATACCTTGATATTGATACAGCATATATTGGGCTTAATTAACGGACGAAACGCAAGATTTCAATGTTGAAGCAATCCAATGATATATATAGTACATCAAATTTGCCTGGCAGGTTTGATATTTTCTTAATGTTATTTGGAAATTAAATATGTCATGTGAATACTTCTATAGACAAGCACTGATGAAGCATATATATGACATACATAAACGTCATTCCGAGTTATTCTCTGTTTGCTTGAAAGTTTGATATATTCTGTCTTTGAACTTTTAATGTTTTGAACAAAACAAACAAAAAAAGAATCTTTAATGTTGCGAATGGGTAGAAAATCTAATTATTTTGCTATAGTGACTTTCCCAATTAATGCTTACATTTTTGTTTGTCGGTCAATAGCTATTTTTAATGACGATGCCGTGACCCTAATCCATTGTGGAGTGGTCCGAGTTAATGCACATATAACTAAACAACATAAAAGTTTCTTATTTGAGATGGTTGGATGTAATATATATATATAGGCTAGTTTTCTCTATACACATTTGTAAAAATATATTCGACGAACACTAACGTGGGGAAAAATGCAGCCAGCTCATCATTTCAAAACAATTTGAACTGATAAACATAAAGTTTATGTGGTCCATGTCTTATGAGTTTATATGTCGTCCCACAATTCTTACCTTATCGCCACGCCAATCATTCATTTAGTTGTACCCTCGGAAATTTGTGATTGATCAAGTCGATGATTATCTTTAGCCTTTTTTTTTTTTTGGGAAGATAATACGTTATCATTTATGCATGGCTACTTGCATTTTGGCAGCCAAATAGAACCAACCGGGAATATATATGAAGAAAGCAAGAAGTAAGATCAAACCAAATACTGGAGATATCTATGCAAATTAAAAATATTATTTTCGTAGAAAACGTTCATGCATCTTTGATTTTATATGATTAGTACGTGACAGATGTATCTTCTTTCCGAATAAAAATGCAACAGAGACAAATTAAATGCTCATTTGTTATTATAATAACTATGTCATTTAACTTTGCTTGCTAACGCTAGATCACTACTTAACTATTTTATATCTGAGCCATGCAAATCCAAGAGCCACATGTTGCTTTGCTTGTTGTGTTGCACATTTCTTTAGTTGGTTTTTATCTTATTTTGCTAATTTTATTGATATCGGTAAACATATTAATTAGCTTGAAGTCGTGTGTGACATTTTTTCTTGTAAGGTAAATAAAACTCTTGATTGCTTTTTTTAAGAGTAAAGCTCCGTATTTTTGAATAGTTATTTAACCTGCGCAATTTATTTAACAACGTATTGATGTTGTCTGTTTTCTTTTTTAACGTTACGTGTGTCTAGATACTATTAGCTTTCATGCATGAGTGTAATGTGAATTATTTGTTTCATTGCATGCTCAATGAATTGAATTCACAACAATTAAATAATTTAATTAGCTAGTTGGAATTAAAAGTAATGAAAACAAATACGTCCACGGAAGAAAAACACAAAATAAGAACGAAAAAGAGGGCCACGTATTGCCACGTCACATAAAAGTCTAAAAAGCACAAACCTGCCATTGCCTTTACTTGAAAAAGAAACTATGAGATGTGTAAACACGTTCAATGCA
Source organism: Camelina hispida (assembly GCA_023657505.1). Taxonomy (NCBI): domain Eukaryota; kingdom Viridiplantae; phylum Streptophyta; class Magnoliopsida; order Brassicales; family Brassicaceae; genus Camelina; species Camelina hispida. The sequence continues at coordinate 6,056,879 of CP094637.1, read as the reverse complement.
TCAACCTTCAAATTGTATTTTGGGTACATTCTTCCACTTCTCCACCATAAAAACGTATTCCGTAAGTCATATAAATCGTTCACAACTACAAATACCAATCGTATCAACTAGTAACCCCATCAATATATGTCAATCCATTGTACTATAGCTCAGTTCCATTTCTAACTTTTTCGCGCGGATAAAGAAAGTCATGCATAAAGAAATCAGGTTTGCCAAAAATGTAGTAATATCTCATTTTACATTGCATTTAATATGATAATACAGGAAACAATATATTATTGGCATTTTCAATTAAATATACACTATATACACAGACAAATTAACTATAAACAATTTACACAATGTTAGTTCTCTCTTATGTTCACAAAAAAAAATAAAAATTGAATGCTCTTAAGAGAAGAAAATAATTCTCGTCTCTTCTTTTATCATTTTTTTTTGTTTGTTTCTGGATGAAAGGTAAGTAAAATATTTTTAATTAAGAAACGAAAAACCTAATTAAATGTAACAACAACAACAAAAATCATAGAGATGGGGTAATTGGAATGAGATGTTTGTACTTCTAGGAGTATCCAGAAGACAATAATTATATGGCTGCGTGTAGAATCTTCTGACCACTTGACCACATTTTTTTGTGTGTCTGAACTCTGAACTGAAACATATGAAATATCAACCAAGTTGTAGTCGAATTCTATAGAACCCCACGTTTATTTGAGTCACTAATTCTGTTTCTGTATAGTCATTTCTATATTTGACTTGAGCGTGACTCTCCACCTTGATTTCATTTTATCAATACTGTGTGTATATATATATATACAGTACATATTTGTTGTTTTGATAATGAATATATTTTTTATTGGTCAAGATTATTTCATGCAAATATAATTTCATTAATGGTATACTAGAAACTCCACGAAAATAGTAGGTACATAAAATTTCTCACAAGATTTTTTAGTGATACACAACTCGAAAAGTAGCGGAGAGTATCCATCCAATGGGAAATGGGAAATTGGAAAGATTCGATCATTATATATTAGAGAACAATATTGCCGAAACTCTAACATATGAAAGAAATGAGACGTGCCAAAGGCTGAATGAATACATCATAAGCGTACATTCCATACTATTGAGACTAGGAATTACTATTTTCAGAAAAAGTGTATCTTCGGGTAAAAAGAATATTTCAAAATATGTTTAGGAATCAACGAGTATAATTTTGTTTCTGAAATTCAAATCCGGTTCGAACATCACGTATTGGTCGACTTGATTTCTACAATAAAAATTTGTAATCGCACATATTTTTTTCACGTATCGTAAATGCAATTATAGCTATTTTATTACATATACATATAACATATGTTTGTCAAAAAAAAAAAAACATATAACATATGTCCATAAAAAGATTGTCTCCGATAAGAGGTCGTTGTCAAGTGTAGGAAACCTGAGAATGGGTCTGTTTGATTGACTCTCTCTTAAGAAGGGATGATTAGTTGATGAAAAGGACAAAAAGGATTTTTCGGAGATAGAATGTATATTCAATCATTACCAACTTACGTAAGCTTTTTTACCCCCGTTTTACTTTTCGCTTTCGTTGTTAGAGCATCACCATTGGTTGCATTTAAGGAAAGTTGCTAAAAACATTAATTTGACTAAAAGTGAATAAAATTTGAAGTTAACAAACTTCTTAAGAAACTTTTTATTTTTATTGTCCATTGATTGTATCTAAAAATGTGGTCTTTAATTTAAATTTATTATTTTGGAAATTATTATAATAATAATTTTGTTTAATATTTTAAATATTATATATTTATAAAAACTTGAAAATGAATATATTTCATAAGATTTTAAACAAACAATACATAAAAGCATATTTAAAACACATTACAAAAACGATTAATTGTAATCTTAATTGGTTCCGAATCTTTGCCATATATTCTCAACCAAATCAGCTTTCAATCTTCGATGTACGTCTGGATCACGAACGTCTTTTCTTCTGCTCATTATGTTACTCATTATGTTAGTGACATTTGAAGGTATATCTGTAGAATATGAGAGATCCACTTGTGAAGTTCTGCTTGGATCTGCTCGTGTGAATGTTGCTTCATCAAATTGAGTGGACAAATCTCGTTCGTCTTCTACTATCATATTGTGCAGTATGATACATGCTTTCATTATCTTACCAATTTTTTCCTTACTCAAAAAAAGAGCTGGATTTCTGACTATGGCAAATCGAGCTTGCAAAACGCCAAAAGCACGCTCGACATCTTTACGTGTGGCTTCTTGACATGTAGCAAATAAGGATTCTTTCGGATCTTGTGGGTGTGAAATTGATTGGATAAAAGTAGCCCAATTTGGATAAATACCATCTGTGAGATAGTAAGCCATATGATATGCTCGTCCGTTGACAAAGTATTTCACTTTAGGAGCTATACCATGTAATATGTCATCAAAAATTGGTGAGCGATCGAGGACATTGACATCGTTTAATGTACCTGGAGGTCCAAAAAATGCGTGCCATATCCAGAGGTCTTGTGAAGCTACAGACTCTAAAACAATGGTTGGCTTTCCAGATCCACGTGTGTATTGACCTTTCCATGCGGTCGGGCAATTCTTCCACTCCCAATGCATACAATCTATGCTGCCTATCATCCCGGGAAATCCGCGCCACTCTCCAAGAGCGAGTAGTCGTTGAAGATCTTCTACTGTGGGTCTTCGGAGGTACTCATCTCCAAATAAATTAATAACTCCTTCAACGAACTGTTCCAAGCATAACATCGCAGTGCTTTCAGCAAGCCGGAGGTATTCGTCATATGCATCAGCTGCACAACCATATGCCATCATACGAATTGCTGCTGTAGCTTTTATTAGTGCAGAGAGACCGAACCTTCCAGTAGCATCTTGTCGTTGTCGAAAGTATGGAACTTCAGCAGAGAGTCGTTCAATGATACGTAAGAACAAGAGTTTGTTCATTCTAAAACGGCGGCGAAAGAGGTGAGGAGGATATGTTGCATTGTCACTGAAATAATCGTCCCATAAGCGTCTGTGACCACCTTCACGGTCTCTTTCAATGTAGGATCGTTTTGGCTTCTCCGTGGGTTCTTCTTGCTGATCATCGAATGCTTGATTGAAACGATTCTCGAATGCTTTATCAAAATAATTATCCATTGCTTGATCAAAATAGTCATCCATCATTTCTTCAATATTATTAGAAGAAGATGCCATTTCACCAAAGAAAGGAGAAGAAAATATATTTTGAAAATGCTTTGGAAAAATATTCTATCGTGATATTTTTGTGGGTAAAGAAGAGATTGTAAAAAAAAGACAATGATAAACTCTTCATGCGACAATGATAAAAAAAAAGAAGAGATTGTAAGATCATGGCGAAGCTCTCTCCAAGCATGCTCAAGTGTGAACTTCACTGTGTAATCGTTGAAATATATCTGGTACGCCAATTTCATCACATCATCCTCATTCTGGCCACTGGTTTTTGCTTTTGTTGCAGCCTCATAGCTTCCAACAAACTTGCTCACCATCTCGTTGATCCTCTGCCACCTTTGTTTGCAATGTTTGGGCTCTGTTTTCTCGAGACCAGCAAGCTTAGGATTTGCAGCATAATAAGTTGCAATACGTGACCAAAAAGTATTACGTTTTTGGCCATTTGAAATAACTGCATCCTTACTTGTATTGAGCCAAGCACCAATGAGAGCCACATCTGCAGTGTGAGACCATTTTCTTCTTTGCTGACGCCCCTCAGGTTGGTATTCACCTTCGCTTGCAACCTCATCAGTTTCATTGGTTTCGACAGTGTTGGTTGTAGTTTGACTATTTAACAGATCCGTAAAACCTAACATGTCACTATATGGTTCCATAGTCAAGTTTTTGGTTGGTGGTTAAAGGAGAAGGAAGAGTGTTTGTCGTTGGTGTTTGAAAGAGACGTAAGAGATAGAAATAGTGTTTATGGTTTGTGTTTAAAGGAGAAAGAAGAGTAACAAGAATATATTATGGTTGAATAAGAAGCAAGAGTAAGAATATTTTATGGTTGAAATTTATGGTTAAAAGTCACATAAGTAGCAATCAATGGTGGACATAAGTTTTTACCTAATAACACTCAACCAACCATTTATCACACTGCAAAAGTCTTGGTATCATGGTTCACTAAATAATGATGTGACTTAATTCAACAAGAAAACCATTAAAGCATTCATTCGTGTGGTGAACTAAGAGTTAACTTGGTGGAAAAAAAGATTGACCAAAACTCAAACCAGAAAAAGCAAAAAAAAAAACCAAAACAAAGGTTGGTTACTTACTTGTGCATACGGCTGAGATAGTGGGACTAGGAACAACATTAAACGACAGTCAGAGCTCGTTTATGATCTTTGTCTCTGGCTGGAGTCCATCTAATTCAGACCATCTATCAACACATGCATTAAGATCAGCACTACACATTGGCAATGAAAAATGCAGAAGAAGATGGCAAGCAAACCAAGCATTTATCTCCTTACAAGTGATAATGGTAGGGTAAAATAACAATAAGCAAAAAAAATCTCAAGTAAATCAAGAAGAGCAACTAAAATTAGCCCTTTAGAATCCAAGTTAGCAAAATCTAAAGTAGAATATCAGAAAACTAATGAATATGTGGTACCTGATAATTTGAAAGTGCGTGAATCACCCCATCGTCCATGTGGGAAGTCATTCCAGCCCTTTGTTCTGGATATGTAGCTCTTTGGACGGTTTGCCCTGCAAATCTTAGGAAGAAAGAAATGATATTATTCTCTCCCCAAAGAAGTTTAAAAATCCGAGACAAAATTCAGAGCAAGAATAACAAAATGCAGGTTACCAGAAAATTGGGCGAACATCTTCACTAATACGAAGAAGAATGAGCCTCTGATTTAATAACATATGGATGAGCCTCTGATTTAAACAAAAACACAAATCCTCAATCAGAGATCAAAAATACGAACACAAACACAAATACATCAACAAAACCAACAAAAAGGTGGGGGCAAATTCAATACCAGGATTCCCAGAAACAGTGATTCCAAATTCTAATCGTCTCAAGAGCGTGGTCAATCTTCTGCATCCTCGAAGCAATCTCGAGAGAGTGAGATCGGCGGTGGATCCTCCGGCACCCCAAGAGACCAAACGATATAGGGAAGTATCCCAATCGACTAAAGAATTCCCAATCATTGAGATTAGACTACTGCTTGGGTTTACTGATTCGTCGATGGGAAACACGATTCGGAGAAACTCAAATGAAACTCTTCCTCCATGAAGAAAAGAAAAATCACGGCTGGGATAAACAAAAAAAAACACGCTTTTCTTTTTTATTTTTAGTCTAAAATTTTTCTGACTGACACGTGTTAGGTAAGCATCGTTGCTAAAATTCCTAAGCTAAAAATTGATTATTAAGTAATTAGAATTTTTGATTTATTTTTTTAGCTTTTTAAGCAACTAATTTTGCTTAAATACAACCAATGGAGATGCTCTTAGAATGTATATATCATCTAAACTTTCATTCCCCTCTTATTTAATTAACTGGACCATTAATTTAGTTTATTAATTTGAAAGACCCAGTTTCAAAATATATTGAGTTTTTGATCTATCCTCGAGGCAAAAGACCGACTCGTTTAGGAAACAAATAAGAATTTCATCGACTTCTTATCATTTATGGCTATAATATGTTCTAGTAAATAGTAATTAATTTTCATCAAAATATGTTGTTTGGTTACTGAGAAGCTAACAACGTACGCAAACGGCATATCGCGTACTCTGTTACATGCAAATTGTACTATAACTTTTTTTGGACAAACATACTATAACTTTTTTATAATTCAGATTTAACACGTTTTCTAAGAAATCAGAATTCTCTCTTTCTCGAATGCTATTAATTAATTATATGTAAGATTGGAATTTCTGTAGAAGTGATACACGTAAGTAATATGTATGTCATAAACAGTTTAGTACTTTGGCCATATGTATATGTAATCAAGAGGGATTTCAACCATTTTCAAGCGTCTGTAATTTATTGTTTAATTTCTTGGTTCGATTAATGTATGAAAACGTGTAAATTAGTTTCAACATATGTAACTATAAATGGTGTAATAGCTGACTATCCAGAAAAAAAAAAGTATTCAAAATCATGAATTTGCGGTGGAAAGAGAGCTAATAAACATGATTTGATGATATCCGGTCCAAGTAAATAGACGTCTGTTCCAGATTTATTAGTTATTAAAAAGTGTAATGTAAGAACTAATTCATGGGTTTGAGTGACGGTTAAATTTATTTGAGCAATCATTTTGAACAGTGAGTCATTTGCCCTCTCTCCATCAAGCTTGTGTTCATGGTATAGTACATTTTAAACTTCTCATATATATATATATATATATATATATATATATATAGCTCGATAGACCGATCATATATAAGGATATAGTAGTATATATTTGGTAAACATTAATTAATTAGCTAACAAATCATAGATAGGTATCTTTCATTGAAAGCTATAAGTAGCATAGCGCTAATGAATGTGTGTGTGTGTGTGTAAAGCTAGATTCGTCTAAACCGATTGGAATCAGAAAACGATAGAATCGGGGGAGGATTAATTTCACCCACATGATTATCATTTTCCCTTTATGTGGTAGCAACACACACAGGTTTATATGCATACATCATATATCAATGTGGGTCACCTAGCTGCTTGAATTATTGGGGTTTGATCATTCGATGTTATTTACATTTTGGTTTATATTTCAGGTTAATTTTCCATATAATGCATTTAGAACATCGTCCATTACCCAAAAAAAATATATATATGATGTCCTATATACTTACTTACAGATTTTTTTACTTATTTAATAATCGATAGTATGATAAACGAGGTAACATCTTTCTGATACATATATAGACATGAACATACGTTTTTTTTTTTTTTTTTTTTTTTTGAACTTGCTTTTCATTCATTCAAATAAGAAACAAGTACAAAGAAAAGGGTTCATAAGTTTTAACCTTAATTAAAACATAAAGAACTAATGTTAATAACTTTCAAGTCTTTGATAATTATAATATTGATCAAACACATCTGTACATATTGCGTGGTAATTGTATTTTGTTATATCGAACGCTTTTAGTTGTATATAACTAGATACTATGCACATAATAAACTGATCATATATAAAATGGAAAAAAAACAATCATACACAGTGTGATTGGGAGAAAACCAATTTCTTCCTTGAGAGAATAACTCTCTTTTTTTCTTTTTAAATTTAATTTGATGATATAACTCTCTTTGAAAGTAATACATGTCCTTTAATTAATTTCGCTTTTGTATGCCAAACAAATTCCAAGACTATACACATATATATATATTTCTAGTAAATAGTATAGAGAAGTTAGGGGGATGCGTAATTGCAAAATTTGCAAAAAAAACCCGCATGGGAACGTACAGTGAACCAGAAATATATATTAGACCAACTCCAACCCATCTCCATTTTCATCTCTATAATGGAGTTTGGAGTCAATTTTGCTCCAAACCATCTCCATTTTCATCTCCAAAATAGAGATCTCCATTTTTTTCTCTATATTTGAAGACCTCTTTTTTTCTTTACACTACAATTTGGAGATCTCTATTTTTTTCTCCAAAATAGAGTAGGGTTGGAGTAAAACCCAACTCCAAAATAGAGTTACTCCATTTTGAAGAAAAAAATGGAGATATGGATTGGAGATACCCTTAGGCACCAATCATTCAGAAAACTGTAAGATAAACCAAAATGGTGCAATAATAATAATTAGAGAAGGACAAATTAAGGCAAAGGAGAACCACAAAAGTGGCACCTCTAGTACATTTTCAATTTTTGGACCAAATAAAAGAGAGAGATAGAGAAATAAATAGCGAATAAGAACAAGAAGGATTTAACAAACCCATGATCATTGTTATCATTCGCCTACCACGTCACTCCTCTTTTGTCCATTACTTCCCACTTTTAATATCTGTTTTAACTTACCCTCGAAAATGGAGAATTGTTTCGTATTTTTCTTCCCTTTTTCCCAATATATTCTGATTCCTTTCATCATACATATTGAAACAAACGAAGAAAAAATGAACCAATCTTTACATAGTGATGGCTATTACTACACTAGAAAGTTACCAGAATTTAATAGATACATGCATCCTTATTTTCTTGAAAAAAGGTTAGAAGATTCACGTAAATGGACTCAGTAAAAAGGACTAATTTGTTAAACCCCTCAAATAAAGATCGATGAGTCCTGAAAATAGGGAATAAATCAGGAGAAACAAATTAGCAAAAACAGAACACGAAAGGGGTTGCCTAGTTAGCAACTGATGACGTGGCACAGTTCTCGTGTGTCTGTCTCTACAAACTCCTAAAAGAAGAAACGGCTATATGTGGAAGCGTTTGGAGAGGTCACGTGATTTGCATAATTTTTTCATCTTCATTCCTACTATACTTATATTTATTACACTATTTCATTAACTAATTACTACAACTCTCTCTCACTCGTAAGTCGTAATAACGCATCACTTTTTTTTGTTACCTTAATTATAAATACTATATCACGCGCGACGCTCTATTTTTGACGAGTGGAGTATATTTGTTTGCTTAAAGAAACATGCATGATCATTAACGTTTTCTTTTTGTACAAGGAAATAAAAAACGTGTGCTTGTAGACAAAAGTGAGAAGAAATGAGAAATCTGTCCAGGAAATGTGATTGTGAATGCTTTTTTTCTACTTTGGTTAGTTCATTTTATAGAGAACGGCGTCAATTTTCTGCGAATAAATATCTTGATTAGTACTACCACGTACTACTTTCATACTTTGTGCTAGCTACCTATAAATGCAGTGGTTTAATCTAGTCATAACACGTACATCTCTAGCTTTAATCATTCTCACCTAGACTCTTTTACAAAAACCAGTTTAAAATCTCACCCACTCATTCACGTCAATTCAATATGTATTTATGTAACGAGGATACAGACAAAATATTAAATTGATTGTAAGCATATTTGAAAAACAGTAGCCAATGATTAATCCTACAATTGTAGTAAATAATTTAGTGAACGAGGTCTGTATTTATCGTGTACATAATATATAGATAGTTGGGATATTCATATGTTCGATATCGTCTATTAATTCATATGTGAAACTAAAATGAATATATGAGTTTTGATGACAATATACAAATCGTAATGTAATCCAATGATGATTTCTCCTATGTTGGTCGATGTTGGGTAGACTTTTGGTTCACCGTGAGCATTCGTTTTTATAACGTCTATAAAGTACAAAACTATGGTACTAAATGTGATTTTTGAAAGCTGATTTTAGTTAAAAGAAGGCGTGAAGGAAATGAAATCGTTAAAAGAGACTGTATGAGTGACGCGCGTTTGTGGTGCGAGTTGGGGAATAAAGAAGTAAAAATTGAGTGAATGATAAAACGCAAACGCTACCTACTAATATCTCCACTTGTCATGCAACCAGGCTGAGTTCGTTTCTCTTTTCGATTCTTATTTTTGGTTTTCTTTTTTATATTCTAACTCAACACGTTACATGCTTCAAATAACACAAAATGAAAATCACATTATTATTATTACTATGGTTATTTTGGAGCTATATATAAACCCACCTGAGCCTCCTTAGTTTCCTCCATGAAATAAAAACGAAGTATCTTCTAGAGAGAGAGAGAGAGAGAAAGCTTTAGGGTTTTAAGAAAACAAAAACACTTGAGACCCTTAAGAAAATCTCCGAACGAAACAAGCTTCTCAATCTCTACAGAAAATGGGAGTCATGATCGATCACCATTTGCTCGCTTTTATCTTCGGCATCTTAGGTAATGTTTCCATGCCAAATCCTAATTACTTGTTCATCGTATCGTCTCTTTTCGTTCTTCTTTATTACTTTTATATTGTTAATATGTACTATATTTTATATAACAACCGGCAATTTGAACGGAAGGAATTTGCAACATCAACTATAATGTTGCAACTTCGCATCTAAGCTTCTGATTTCAATAATATTATAAAATATGGGTAGGATTCCATTGTATGACTAAGATCTAAACTAGACATAAAATTACTAAGAAATGAATTAAAATCATGGACAGTTCATCATGACCAACCTAACAAGTTTCAAGATTTTTCTTCATTTACTAAACTAAGTCATTTGGAATCATTATTTAGTGATCTTCTAATTCTTAGGTAAAAGCTCAAATTACCAACAAAAAAAAATCAATACGTAAGCTATTAATTAAATTGAAATCGTCACGCATTGTTGTCTATCATACTCGATACGTGTATTGTGGTTAATGCACAATTTAATTGCCCCGCTGAGGTTAGTTAGAGAGTACTCGGCTGATTCATGTACTATGTCTCCACAAAACTAGAAGCCTCTTTATTATACAAATCGACTAAATATTTTCATTTTAATGGTCTTACAGGAAACGCAATATCCTTCCTCGTATTCCTCGCTCCAGTGTACGTAGCTACGATTTCTTATTTATTTTTATTTTTTAATTTATTGTTAATTTGAGAATGATTCTGATGATTTTTTTGTTTTTAAATATATTTCAGGCCAACTTTTTATAGAATATTCAAGAAAAAATCGACGGAAAGTTTCCAGTCCCTACCGTACCAAGTGTCGCTGTTTAGCTGCATGCTATGGCTCTACTACGCATTGATTAAACAAGACGCTTTTCTCCTAATTACCATTAACTCCTTCGGCTGCGTCGTCGAGACTATTTACATCGCCATGTTTTTCGCTTACGCCACCAGGGAAAAAAGGGTAAATTTCTACCCTCTCCTCCTTGATTAATTTCGCTTAAATACAAATTATATTACTTCTTTTTGAAACAAAAAAAAAGTAATATAATTATTACTAAGTGATCATTATTATGCGTTTTGACAGATCTCGGCTATGAAGTTGTTCATAACGATCAACGTTGCCTTCTTCTCGTTAATTCTAATGGTTACACATTTCGTTGTTAAAACCCCAACCCTCCAAGTCTCTGTTCTCGGATGGATTTGCGTTGCCATATCTGTTTCTGTTTTCGCTGCGCCTCTCATGATCGTGGTAATTAGCCAACGTTGATTCTAATTTGATTTATAAAATTTACTTCTATGACAAATTTATTTTTGGAAGAAAATGTTTTAGTTAAATTTTGTTGTTGTGAACAGGCTCGTGTAATAAAGACAAAGAGTGTGGAGTTCATGCCCTTCACGCTTTCTTTCTTCCTCACTATAAGTGCCGTTATGTGGTTTGCTTATGGCTTATTCCTCCATGACATATGCATTGCTGTAAGCATTTTTTTTACAGTTTTCTAAATATTCACATTTTTGGTAAAAATATGATAAAAGAGGTTTACTGACTTTTTATTTTTTTGGTTATGATGATTTTGCAGATTCCAAACGTGGTGGGATTCGTACTAGGGATGTTGCAAATGGTTTTGTACGGTGTTTACAGGAACTCAAATGAGAAACCAGAGATGGAAAAGAAGATTAATCTGTCAGAACAACAACTTAAGAGTATTGTCGTGATGAGTCCGTTAGGTGTGTCGGAAGTGCACCCAGTTGTGACGGAGCCGGTGGGTCCACTCTCTGACGCTGTTCATCATGAGGATCTGTCCAAAGTTACTAACGAGAAGGAGGAGGAGCCGTCAATTGAAAACGGCAAGAGTCACGTGGAGACCACTCGTCCTGAAACCGTTTGAAGTGTCAATATGTGAATAAGAAAAAAATGAAGAAGCAAAATATTTCTCTCTTTCGCTCTCTTTCTCTCGGCTCCGTACGTCGGGACGGCCAAATGGAACAAATTGTATCGGCGGTTTGTTATTTTCCATTTTTGTTTCGTATGTTATCGATGATGTACTACTTGCATAAAATTTTGCGTTTATTTGAATATATCTTTATCATCTTTGTGTACGTTGTAACTAGTGCTCTTAAGAAATTGGATTAAATAAACTAGATTACTCCTAATAACCCTGTTGACCACTGATTACATTTGTCTCAAGATGTTGCCGTCAATTAGAAAACGAATGGTCTTGTACCATTGAAAACATAGTACTGTTTAAAGATTTTGATCTAACCAATATACACATCCAGTATATTACAGTTAAATCCAGATAAATCTTTTTAAAATAACAAGGTTTACTTTTGTTTATATTTTTTAAAAAATCAAGTTGAAGTACAAAAAATCAAGACGTCTCAATGCTTTGATGAAAACGTATCCTAGCAAACCTTAGATATAAAGATGAAACGTTCGTACACTTCCAGACAAAATTGCATCATTAAAAGAGTGACAATCACTATATGCGTACTCTTTGCTCATTAAGAAACAAGATTGGTATAACCGTATGCAGTGTCTTATTACCTCTAAATTAGATAGTATTTTACTACTACTCAATTATCTCTGAAACATAAATAACTTATATAAAAAAATGAAATTTTTATTACTTATTTTACACGGCATAATCCAGACAAAAAATCATATTTATATCACAAATAACTCATGGCGGCATATGATAGGTTATAATTGAATTCTAAAATTAGTAGTCTCTAGATATAAAAAAAAAAAGACAAACAAATATTTTTAGTTGAATAACAACTAAAAATCTTACTAACAAAATCCAAAAGTGGCTAAAAAAAGTGTAAAACTCTTTTCTAATTAAAGTCTTACTAGTTGTCAAAAAAAAAAAAAAAAAAATTAAAGTCTTACTAAAAACTATTTTCTAATTAAAGTCTTACTAAAAAAGGTCTGAAATTTAGAATTTTCGAGTAAAAATATTCTCCGAGTATCTAGTAGTCAAAAGAATGTTCCATACACCACAAATAAAACATGTGGGAAATTCCGAAATCCATTGTAATAGAGAGTACACAGGACACTGTCAATAGTAAAAAAAAAAAGTCCCGACAGAAACTTGATAAGACCAAACCAAAATCTTACAATCTGAATAGCTATCCTTAAAATAATTGTCAGATTGCGAGGGCATGTGACCCACGTTGTCCGAAACTCCGCGATAGTGGACATGAGCCACACCACAGAACAGAACCACATGAAAGAGTCTAGAAAACACTTAACATTGGATCTTTGCAATTCAAATCTTCGATCAGACGTAAACATCGCCACATGTGACTCATCAAGTCATCATGTAACTTATCTGTCAAAAATCCCAAATCACAAAATAGCAAGGCTACAAAATTTACATGAACAACATCTTCACAACCCTCGAGAATCTCAATTAGAGTTTTTTTGTTTTTGTTTTTGGTTATTAAAAGAGTCCCCCTTTTTGCCCATATTGCAACATCACATATATAATGTACAGCAACTCGCGGTCCCAATGTTTTTTGTTTGTTTTCTATGTTTGACAATAAATGAGAGTTTTGGGAAATAAGAACAAAAAAGGGTCAAGACCCAAAACCGGTTTCTACCCGGTGCTGTTGCTCTCTGAAGTTCCCTGTTCACTTAGTCGTCGTTTCTCCCTCAGACTCTCTCCCCACATCTTAGCCTCTGCAACCGCACGCTCCCTATTGATATCTCGGTTCAATATCCGAGCTGTCTCTCTCGGTGAATCTTCCTTCTCGGAACCTTCTAAATCAAATTTACTTCCCGAGCCACCTCCTTCATCGTTCCTTGTTATTAACTTTCCTCCTCTTTCATCTCGGTTTCTCCTACTTTCATCTTTGCTTGGATCATAAGCTTGGTTTGCAAGATAGGAGAGTGCAGTGACAACATCTGCAATGAGCGGACGTGTAGCCGCCTGTTCTTGGATGCACATTGAAGCCACAGCTAAAGCTTGGTACAGTGCACGCGTAGGAAACCGTCCCTTTAGCTTAGGATCCGCCAGTTTTATGAACTTTCGCCTGTCGTTGAACAATGGGCGAGCCTATCAAACACCAAAATGTTCTCAACTATTAAACCAAAAAAGTCTCAAAAACCTTTTGCATTAGAGAATGTACAATGATGAATTTATTTACCCAAGCAACCAGGTTCTGTTCTCCATGAGGCATCTCACTGTCTATAGCTTTGCGACCAGTAATGAGCTCGAGAAAGACAACACCAAAACTGTATACATCTGACTTTACTGTCAACTGTCCTGTCATTGCGTACTCGGGAGCACAATAACCATAAGTTCCCATGACTCTAGTTGAGACATGAGATTTGTCTCCGGTTGGTCCAAGTTTAGCAAGCCCAAAATCAGAAAGCTTCGGGTGGAAACCCTCATCGAGTAAAATGTTTGATGACTTGAAATCTCTATAAATAACCGGAGGGTTTGCCTTATCATGTAGGAACTCCAAACCTTTCGCCGCACCAGCAGCTATCTTCATTCTCATGTTCCAATCTAAGGCCTCCTTATCCGGTGGAAGATCTGGAGCAGAGGACAAACCGCAAAGGAAAATATAATAAATTTACTTTGCTAGAGGCTGCCAAAAAAAAACAGCGGCTACTACTTCTCGACTTAAGTCTACATGTATAATTTATAGGTAATAATAAATAAACAAATGAATGAAGAATCTGCTGAAGTTAGGGTTGACATTGACTAAGATCACTAAGAATCTTTGGCTTGATATTGACTAACATCACAAAGAACAGCTGGGGTCTAAAATGGTGAAAGTTTAGAAAATAGTGGAGATGTACCGTGGAGGTGATCTTCCAATGATCCTAAAGGCATAAACTCATATACCAAGAGGCGTTGATCTCCATCAGCACAGTAACCAATAAGGTTGACTAAGTTGGGATGATGAAGAAGGCTAAGCATAAGAACCTCTACCAGAAATTCTCTGTTACCTTGTAGACCATTCCTGTCCAATTGTTTAACCGCAACAACCTGAAAGATTACAAGAAACATAGATCAGAGGTACAACACTATTAATGTACCCAAAATCATCAAGCTAACCAACTCTTCTGTAACACCAAGACTACTCATTTTTTCTTTCTACCTTCCATTTAAAAGGATTAAATTTCGAAATTTTTTAGCATTCAAAACATATAAACAACACACTATACGAAACAGGAAAAAAAATCCTAAAACGACCCTTATATTGAAAGGGAAGGACTTTGAGTATTAGGTAAAGACCCATTTTAATATACAAAGCAAAATCTCCCTCTAAAATTCAATATCAGCAATTGTATGCAACTTTATCAAATAGTAATGTAAAAGTGTAATTTCCTAAGATACAAAACAAAACAAAAGAAAAAAAATTACCTGACCGGTGCTATCAAGCCTTCCTTTGTAGACACGTCCAAATCCACCTTCACCTAAGAAAGTGTCAGGATGGAAGTTCATAGTAGCAGCAGCAAGCTCACGGAAAGCAAATGTATGAGCAGCAATTTGATTAAGCCCATCCCTTGGAAGCAGTAGCTCCCTTTTTGAACCTCCATTACTCTTTGAGCTAAGCTTCTCCCCACCTGCAACCGTCATCAAGACCAATCAATCTACCAAACGCATCCACAATCCAAAAACCCGAAAAGCATAAAACTTGTATCAGTGTCTTCAAGGCACAATCCCAAATCTAAGATCCTAATCCTGATTCAGTAGGATCATGTGATCCTGATCCTCACAAAGTCCAATTCATCTCACAAACTCAGGACAAACTTGGGACTTGTGAATTAGATCAAAACAAGTGAAATTTGAAGCAAAAGGATCACACTTTTCACCAATAAACACGAAAACAGTTGAAACAGAACATGCCTAATAGCCTAAAACATCTGACAAGCTCATATATATCCAAAGTAACAGTAGTGATTGAATGAGAGATCAAGTTCCCGTTTAGCTCAATTAGGATCATGACAACCAGATCTTGTGGGCATGTAAACCATAAGAAGAAAACGAAACAAATGAGAAATCATGAAGTAATCAAGAAGAACCTGAAGGGAGACCAGAGATGCTATTAGATACTGTCGGTTGTGATTGTTTCTTCTGACCATTAGATTCCTCAACTGGATTCAGCTTCTCGTCATCACTCGAATCGAAACACGAGAAACAACCCATCTCCTCCTCCTCCTCCTCCTCCACTCAATTTTTCCCAAAGATCAGTAATCCCAAAATAAAAACACAACCTTTCAATCCTATTGTGAAATCAATGAACAGAGGACGATTGGATAAACAAATAAATAAATAAAAAAGCAAAAACTTTTAGATATACCCAGAAAGAAAGAAGGAGAATTGAGATTCTGGGTACCAATAAAAAAACCAACTTTGTTCAGATTCGAACTGGTAACAACGAATTGGAGTTGAGAGAGAAAGAGAGAGAAGAGGAGAGAGAGAGAGATGAAGGCACAGCTTCTTTTGTCGTCCACGAGTGTGTTCACACTTTTACCAAATTGCGAATTAACAATGACGCGTTTCCGAAAACACTCAGTAAAAAATATCTCTTTCCCTCTTAAACTTTTTTTTTCCTCGTTGACTAGATTTTTTTTTTATATTCAATTCTTACAATAATCTCCAATTCAAGCAAGCAAAATTACACTTTTTATTGTTAATTTAGGCAACAAAAAAAAAAAAAAAAAAAAAAAACTTCCTTCTGTTTGTGGAAAACAAAATAAGGAAACAAATCCTTCTTTATTATTACACATTCTTTTCTCATTACAGTCAAAATAAAAAGCACAAAAACTTTGGTGTCTTTCTTTTTTTTATAAAGTGGATAAAAGCAGAAGATAAACGTTTCCTTTTTTACGTTTTTTTTTTTTTTGGGATCACTTATTATGAAGTGTGATTGATATAACTTTCTGATCTCATCGACTAAAATAGTATTTGATTCCATTGTTACCACCAATTGTAAAAAAACTGATAACAAATGGTAAAGAAGACCAATCGATTGATTGTTAGATGCGATTTTGTGTTGATTGGAAAACTGTATAACGGAAAGTTAGTTTTCTTGTGTGTATTTACAGTAAACATCTATTAATAACATGATTTTATTTTATCGTTGTGAGTCACAACTTGTGACATACTGACATACATAGTACATGATAAGCATCATATTCCTTTAGGTTTTTTTAAGATATTTTCGATTTTTTTTTATTTACTTATTATTGTAGATAATGTCATATTTTTTAATCAAATATTATTTCACATTGTCATTAATCACCAAAGATTTATTTCCAACTCCACGGTATATATAAAAAAAACAATGTTGGCAAAAATAAAAGGTAAAAAATACAATATCTTAAATTCTGCATTTTAGCTAAAATATCTTACAAATACAGAATACTATATCAATATTTGTAAATATACCTGTCGACAAACAAAGGAAAATATATTTGTAAAAAAAGCTTAGACTTGAATTTTTTTTATGTCCACCTAAACACTTCTATTTATAGTCTCATCTGAGAGAATGAAATATTTTTTTTTTGTCAAACAGATGGTTTCATTACTTCAAAAGCCAAACCATACAAGGGTAAGAGGTCAAAGCCTCAGAGTTTAAAAGGATTACAAAGAGATTACAAGGAGAACCCAAAGCCATAAACAAAAGACAATAAAACATCAAACAATGGTCCATGAGAGCTGTGATGCAAACGCTTGGAAGCAGCCTGTAACATGTGAGATCACGGTTGTTTGATAGATCATCCCCGAGGTACTCGTCGGATGACAGATTAGTCATAGTCATAAGACATTTTGACGTTGAAAAGAGAATCATAACCAAGAGTCTCACCGAAGTGAGAGGCATTAGCACAAGCAATGCATTGGCATAGATTCGATGGACTGCAGTCCGGGTGGTGGAGATGGTACTGAAGTATGGTTGCTTAGCTTCATCGGATAGGCACGAAGAGGACCAAGGTAGTAGACCAGGTTGCAAACCATTACATTCAGACCATACAAGGGGAGCAGGGACCAATAGTTGCCAAAGATAAACAACAAACCGTGACCATGTAGGTGGGTTCTCTCTCATATGGTTCCATTTGCCAAAGAGATTAAGAAGTCCACACAAGACATGTAGCGAGAATGCCGAAGATAGATGTAGAGCAGGCTTGGTCTGATGGGCTGATGGTAAAACCGGTAGGCTTCGGCTGGTGAGGATGGTGCTGGAGGATGGTTGTGTAGCTTCGTCGGATGAGTGCAGTGGAGACCAGGGCAATAGACCAAAGAGCTGTACACCATCACAGTGAGACCATTCAAAGGTAGTAGAAACCAGAGAAAACCGAAAGGGTATGACAGACCGTAACAATACAGGTGGGTTCTCTCTCATATGGCGCCCTTTGCCAAAGAGATTAAGAAGTCCACACAAAGCATGTAGTCGGTTTGTCAATGGAAAAAACAGAGCAAGCATGGTTTTTTGGGTTGAGGATAGCACATACAAGGTGCGGTTGATAGGTTTTGGTTGAGAACTGGAAGCGCTAGATGGACTAGGGTTATGTAAGCCTTGATTCTTCCAGTCTTTTGACCCAGCAAACAATGACACAAGAAGAGCAGATTCCAGGGTTCTAACATAAACAGAGTACATCCAAAACAAGCTAGGCAATTGGACTCTCAGTTGCAGTCTTCGGACAACGAGCTCAGTCAATGTACCTAGACAATGTCTACAGGAGAACAAAGGTAATGAGAGAGTAGACCTGTGTTTTTGCAGATTGGACAGGAACCTTTGAGATGCTGGTAAGCCGAGGACATAGCGATGCGTAAGGCGGCTTATCGGAGAGAATGAATAAAAGTTTTGTATCTCCACTAGAAGCATAATCGGTTCTGTCAAGCTCCGAGGGTGACAGTGGTTTGAGGCGGGAGTCCAACATCGGAGAACAGTCACAAATCTGAAGAAGCCATCGCTATCAAGCGCCACCGTCTCCGCCTCGCAAGGCTCAGGTGACGATGTAGGAGAGGGTTCTACAGAGTCGACTCGCATTCCGGATCGAGAAGAAGCTGAACAAAGGGACTTTGGAGCCGCCGGCAGAAAGGCTAAATCAGAGTACCGGAAGATGGAGCACACCGCACTCCACCTCCTTCTGGGAGTTGTGGTGCACAAGCCTTCGCCTAGATCTGGGTAGATTAAAGAGTTCTGGGAACGATGCAAAAAAGGGAAAAAAGAGATGAAAAAAGATTGGAAAGATGAGCTAAAGAGATCAAGAGAGCAACAGAGAGGAGAGGAGGACGGGATTTCCTGACGCCGGTGAGCAGGAGCTCCACCGGCGTCGGAGAATTTTAACGGATGCGGCGCCTCGATGTTCGTGTCTGGGAGAAAACTGTCTAGGGCCTTATCAGTTAAATTGACAATCAACACTAGTTGATTCTCAATCAAAGCGAATTAAAACTTGCAATCAAACTAATCTTCTTGATTGATTTGACAGTCAACCTCCGACTGATTACTAACCGAATCAATTGTGAGATAAAGTGTCATTTACCAATCAAAATGATATTTTTAAAATATTTCATATAATTCATATGTAAGATTCTTTTGTGACTTCATAACACATGCTTTAATATATATATATTTTTTTTTTGTTAAAATCATGCTTGAATAATTTTGAATCATAAAATTCAAGTGTTGTAACAACGTTCGGAATCTAAGCCTTTTAACTAGGTCTGGACATTCGGGTACCCATTCGGTTTCGGATTGGATATCTCAGATTTTTGGGTTTTCGGGTTTAGAGGTATAAGACTCGTTCAGGTATTTCTAAACTTCGGATTTGGATCGGGTTCGGTTCAGGTTTTTCGGGTTCTGATTCGGATTACCCGAACTTTACAAAACTCAAAATTTTAGAATCTAATTTAGTTTAAATTATTCAATAATACGTAATATATCTGAAAATTTAGAGCACTTTTACCCAAATTTACTAATAAACAGTTTAAACACTTCAAATTATTTAAAATATCTAAAAATCTAAATATTTTGGACACTTATATTATTAAAATTATAAATATTACTAATATATTACTACAATATATTAATAATGTGGGGTATATTCGGATACCTATTTGGATTTCGGTTCGATCGTATTTGGATTCGGGTTTTCAGATTTATAGATTTAGAACCGTTCGGGTATTTTACAATTTCGGATACGAGTTCGGATCGGATCTTTGGATCCCGATATTTTACCCAGGCCTACTTTTAACCAAAAAAACATCAAACAACATTTGTTAGAATCTTATTGATGATCACCGATGACTAAAATTTTGGTATTGGTAGAGATCCTTGATCGTTAGCCTCAATCAACGATTATCTTATATACTCCCTGTATCAGAATAATTGATGTTTTAGGATTTTTTCTTGTATCACAAAGGATAATAATTGAGTATTAGCCAAATGCATGATTGGTTTTGACTTAACGCTTAGATGCACGATTTGCTTGAATTGCGGAAGAACTTTAAGTATTGATTATGAAGAGGAGATAGTTTGTGTAAATTTTTAGCTTGAAAAGTAGAGTAAACTAGTACTATATCGATATATGCTCTTTAGTACCATGTTGATGAATGATGATCGCAGCAAGTCCGGGTCCTTTTGGCTAAAATATACATGCAAAGCATAGACTTCAATAAAGAAAAAACTACTTAAGCAAAGGCCTCAATGTTTTTTTTTCCTAGCTTTATCAGGCTTTACGTGAGTATAGGCCGAGCTCTAGACTCACAAACTTTTCTGGATCACATATTCCCATCGTAACTAAATGATTCAGCCCAAAATCAAAAATATATACACATTAGAAAGTTCGATGATCAGGTTGAGTTTGATTAATATAAAGTACACAAGAAATCTATAAAAAAAAAAGAACAAAAAAAGAGAGATCGTGAGACGCATAACCTTTCCCTTACCAGTCAACGGACGAAGGGTTCCCAAAAAAACGAACCTCAGAATTAAAAGAAAAATATATAATAGCTAAAAACACAGAGAACCAAAAATTTCACAATTAGTATCGTCGAAAAAGAAAGAACAAAAAAAACTCTA
Organism: Camelina hispida; assembly: GCA_023657505.1. NCBI lineage: Eukaryota > Viridiplantae > Streptophyta > Magnoliopsida > Brassicales > Brassicaceae > Camelina > Camelina hispida. Next base: position 6,036,009 of record CP094637.1, on the reverse strand, counting down.
ATAATGGATTATTCATAATAATCCTCACACTAATCTCCTCCCTTCTTCCCCCATTTGTCTTAATTTCCCAAAAAAAAAAACAAAAAAAAAACCAAAAAAGACAAAACAAAACAAAAACAGTTTAGTTAGTGTTTTTAATTTTCCCGGCGGAAAAAAATGGACAAAACTGAATCATCGGAAACCCATGTTCACAAATCCGAAGATCACGATCACAAACCACACTCCGATGAATCGGAACAAAAACTTCATTCATCGACGCCGGAATCGGAAACCACCGAGGCGAGTCTTGTTCAGGTGATGGAAGCCGTCGATGTATTCATCCAAGGACTATCTTCCGAGAAGAATGATCCTTTACAGGAGATTCCACCGGCGGTGGAGCCATTCCCGGAGACGGTGGATTCATTGGTGTCAAAGATGGAATCTTCCGGGCTTGGACGAGACGAAACAGAGGACTCTGTATTCATCGACGCCGTTAACCGGATTTCAAAATCGGTTATGAGATTGAGAGAGCTTAAATTAGATTCAACTCCGGTTTCTTCTTGGTTAAACCGGGCGAGTTCGGTTCAGCACCGTGCTGTCTCTCTTCTCGACGAGGAGTTCCGTCATCTTCTTGATCGTTCCAGAGAAGATAAGAAGAAGAACAGAGACAACAACAACAACAAGAACAACGACGGGAGCAGCTCCGATCACAACCATTCTTCGGCAAACGAATCCGACCGATGCGTTTTAACGGAGAATGAGGAGGAGGAAGAAAGCTTCCCGGATTTTTCACCGGAATCGATCTCGACGTTGAAGAAGATAGCCGGAGCGATGATCTTCGCCGGTTACGAATCAGAGTGTTGTATGTCATACGAAATGTCGAGGCGGCACGCGTTCAAGGAGGAGCTGAGTGAGGTTGGATTCGAAGGGATCAACGTTGAAGACGTTCAGAGAATAGCTTGGGAGTCTCTTGAAGGTGAGATCGCTTCTTGGATCTCGATCGTTCGCCGTTGCTCCACGTTGCTTTTCCCCGGCGAGCTTTCTCTCTGCAACACCGTCTTCACCGATGCCTCGATCCGTAAACGCCTCTTCACCGGTTTGGTCTCCGCTGTTACAATCCGGTTCCTAGATTTCTCCGGTGCCGTGGTTCTTACGAAACGCTCTTCGGAGAAGCTTTTCAAGTTCCTAGACATGTACGAGACGCTCCGTGACTTGATCCCAGCGGTGGAACAATCTGATTCGGATCTGATCCAAGAGATCAAATTGGCTCAGACGAGGCTAGGTGAAGCAGCAGTGACTATATTTGGAGAGCTTGAGAAGTCTATCAAGAGCGATAACGGAAGAACACCTGTTCCGAGCGGTGCGGTTCATCCTTTAACACGTTACACCATGAACTACCTCAAATACGCATGTGAGTACAAGGAGACACTAGACCAAGTGTTCCAACACTACGAATCGAATCAAACAGATACTATACCTGAACCAGAGACAAAACCAAAGCAACAGCAACGAGAAGACGATGAAGAGTACAAAACGTCAGCTTACGCTAGACAAATGATAAGGGTTATGGAGTTGCTTGATGCTAATTTAGATATCAAATCGAAACTGTACAGAGACCCGTCACTACGATACATATTCTTGATGAACAATGGGAGATACATTCTGCAGAAGATTAAAGGTTCGACAGAGATAAGGGATTTGATGGGACAGTCATGGACAAGGAAAAGATCGACAGAGCTGAGACAGTATCATAAGAGCTACCAGAGAGAGACTTGGGGCAAAGTGTTGCAGTGTATGAATCAAGAAGGGTTACAGGTAAACGGGAAAGTGTCGAAGCCGGTTTTGAAAGAAAGGTTTAAGATTTTCAATGCTATGTTCGACGAGATTCACAAGACGCAGAGCACGTGGATTGTGAGTGATGAGCAGATGCAATCTGAGCTAAGGGTGTCGATCTCAGCGTTGGTGATTCCAGCTTATAGGTCTTTCTTTGGGAGGTATAAACAACATCTTGATTCAGGGAAGCAGACGGATAAGTATGTTAAGTATCAGCCTGAAGATATTGAAACTTTCATTGATGACTTGTTTGATGGCAACCACCCTACTTCTTTGGCACGCAAGAGAAATGGATAACTTCTTTGTCTCTTGAGCTATGAGGAGAACACCACTTGTTCCTTTTTGCTTCTTCCTTTTTCTATCTCCAACCCTTCTATCATTATCTTTCATTACCTTCATGTTTATAGAACCCGACAAAGCTACCATGGAAACTTTTTGTTTTTTTCTTACTTTTCAAAAATTTGAGTTTCTTTTACTGTTAAGTCTATGTTTTAATATCCTGTTTGAACAGGTTGTGAGCGAAATTTGTTTAGAACTACTTAGGGATAAAGGCACAAAATTATCTTTCAGTTAAAATGTATTGGATATTTTTTTGTGTTTAAATGATGATTTTAATTCATGATTAAGTTGATTTTGTGATATATATTTGACGAGATGTTAGAGCTTTAGTGGGTTTTTGTAGCAATGGTATCTGAAGTTCAAGTTTCCCAAGATTGGAGTTTAAGTTATAACATGTAATGTCAATGTCTAATTTGCAAAAGACTTGTCTCACAAGAAAGCAATAGAAACCCTTCAATCTCGACCAAGACAAGTATGTAGATAACTGTCATTATTTGAAAAAGTAGAGGCACATAAAGTAATAATTGGGATTTAGCTCATAATACAGTATGTATGGGTTAGAGATCTGTCCAAGTGGGGAAAGGAGAAACTCTTTTTCTTTCGGTAAAGGATCCAAATTAGATTTCTTCTACATGAGCATTTCTCACATTGTAACACCAGAATGAGCCAAAAAAGGCACTTCACATGTCTTTGTTTTGTAGTGGATAAAGAATTTTAGTTAAACAGTGTGTTTGGGGTCAAAAAGAGATCACGGACTGAATATATTGCAATCACACACACACACACTCACACATACATACATTATCATCAAAAAAGGAACAGAAGAGAGAGAGAGAGAGAGAGAGAGAGAGATTAGCCACAATGTATCTTCCTCTCCTCTATCTTCTGCTCCTGGCTTCTTGCTTTACAGATCAAGCTTTAGGCCGTGGTCGTGGCCGGTCACCACCGGATGCAAGCGTCGACCCTTCTTCTCGTATCACAGTCGTCGGAGTTGTCTACTGCGACACGTGCTCTATCAACACTTTCTCAAGACAAAGCTATTTCTTACAAGGTCAGGGATCTTGATTTAAAACATCACATGAACTGTCTTTCGACTTAAAACTTATATAGTAACTTAGGATATAAGATTGGTTTCAATGGAAACTGATTACCGTTTTATTAGATTTGATACTATTTTGGTTTCCATGAACACTTTCTCAAAAACAGAGCTATTTCTTGCACGGTAATAAAGAGGGATCTAGATTTTAACATTACAATAACTGTTCTTGGACTTGAAGCTATCTGGAATTTTACGATATGGTTCTTTGATATGGTTTCTAAATTGGTTTTGTCAGGTGTGGAAGTTCATGTGACATGTAGATTCAAAGCAAGTTCACCAAAAACAGCAGAGGAAGTGAACATATCAGTAAACAGAACAACAGACAGAAGCGGTGTTTACAAACTCGAGATCCCTCACGTAGATGGCATCGATTGCGTCGATGGAATCGCCATAGCATCTCAATGCAGCGCCAAGCTACTCAAAACCTCCTCCGACAACAACGGAGGCTGCAGCATCCCTGTTTTCCAAACCGCAACCAACGAAGTATCCATCAAATCGAAGCAAGATCGTGTCTGTATCTACAGCTTAAGCGCACTCAGCTACAAACCTTCCCATAAAAACACCACACTGTGCGGCGTTGGCGGTAAGAAGAGACATCACCGCAGAGGGAAAGAGGAAGAAGAGAAGAAGGATAAGAGATTTAGAGATTCAAAATTCTTCTGGCCTTATCTGCCACCGTATTGGTTCCCTTGGCCATACCCTAATATGCCTTTGCCGACTCTACCACCGCTTCCGTCTTTCCCTTTCCCTTTTCTACCTTTCGGAAATCCGAATCCGGCATTACCGGCACTCGACTGGAAAGATCCGACAACTTGGATACCTTATCTTCCACGTTTTCCTCCAGGAGATCACAATCTTTAGGGACCAGATGATTCTTCTCTTTACCTCCACATTTGGCTTCCTCTGTTTTATATATCCTAATCCTCTGTTCTGAGGTTAGTTGTGTGTGTTTACGATTTGATTACTTATTAATGTGTAATTATTCTTCAGTTACAGAAGATTAAGATTTGGTTTAAGGAGGAAAGTTTTGATGGATTTGGTAAAAACAGAGCCATTTCTTTTCTTACAAGGTATATTTTTAAAATGTTGTTAACGTCAATGCAAGTCTATGAACGATGAAGCATCATTACGACGGACATAAGCTTGATGACCGGTCACTCGTTGAATTAGTGAGGAATGCGACCTAAAGAGTATAATAAGCTAATGTTGTGTGTGAGCGTGGTCATATTTCTACTACTAATCTTGACTTTGGTGAAAGTTGAGATTGATATGTTTGAGCTTCATTGACCAAAAAAACATTGCATGCTTACAAACTGAGTTGGGGTCTTTCACAAAAGTCCCTAAGTCAGACTGAATATAAACATACTGCTGAAGGATAGAAGTTTCATGTACAAGTACAAACCTTAAAAGTTAAAACATAACCCCAAAAAAAAACCCTAGAAAAGAGTATCTTGACACTATGTTTACAACATGTGTTTTCCTTTAAAGGTCTCCACTTGCTTCTTTAGCCCATCGATGACATCAAAAGCTTCCTATTGCATTATACCAAATGATTTGAGTATGTTTAGTGAATCAAAAATAAACAGTGGATAATATTTTCCTATGTGGTAAATTACAAAAGGACTAACCCGTAGTTGCTTCCTTAAGGCATTCTCAGTCACATCTCTGCGGGCTCTTTCTTCATGAAAGATTTTATTCACTCCCTCCTGCCGATTTTCCAAGTTTTGGATCTTAGCTTTTGACTCCTCAAGCTGTTGGTTTATATTCAAACGATGAAAATTCATTATCGCCACCAAAAAAGAAAAACAAAGTCAAAATTTTGCAAGAGAAAAGAGGTTTTACTTGCAACTGAAGTTGTGCTTTTTCTCTCTGCAACTCAGAGACCACTTCGGCTGACTTCTGTTTCACCTTCTGCAACTCTGTTTCTAGATTAACTGAGCCTGTTTCTTGGAAACTACGGTACAAGAGAGAATCTAAATTAGCATGGTACCGAATAAGATAACATTATTTCAGATTCAGAGAAAACATCGGAGAGCGAACCTTCTCCCAAGAGGGGTTTTGTTCGTAGACCTGATCTCAGGTTTTATATTTACACCACTTGCTTGTTGTGGTTGTGTATTAACCTATTTTGCAGAGAGATTTATTAGAGACTCGTATAGTAGAACAAATGATGATATATATATATTAGTACAAGAAGCTTTTTTTTACCTGAGTGTTTTGGTTTCTTACAAATGATTCAACATTTTGCCTGCATGGAGCTGGTGCTGCAGTAGGAGATGGTCCCCTATTAAGGTTTGTGTTGTTCAAAGGCCGAGTGGTTTCTGTAACATTACTTTCATAATAACTCTTTTGTTTCCGTCTTGGAGCATAACCAATCTCGTGGCACCTTGTAGACCTATCAAATAAATGACAACTTGAGTGAAAGTCCAAAACCTCATAATAACGTAAGAGGTCTATAGTAGTGGAGAATGCATATTAGTACCAGTAGTGCTTTTGGTGATGGATCAATCGGCCTTCAAGTTTAGAAAGAACCGCAGTTCTCTCAAAACCTTGCTTATTATGAGCTGGTTGTATGAAATTAGCTTCCAATATACCAATAACACCGCGTCCATCACTTCCAGCAGGAGTCCAAACCCTCCAAAATGGCTGATGAAGAACACAAGAAGAAATGTAAAAACAAGATAATCAACAAAAAAACTATACCACTAAATCAGCTGTGAGTTAAAGAAGTCGTCACCTTGATAAGCCGGTTCTTATGGTAAACATTGAACCCTTGTATGTCAATGTGATTACGAGCATCTTTCACAAAGCCAAGCTTTATAGTAGCAAACATCTGTTTTTTTTATTGGGTAAACACAGAGAGATTTTAAATATTGTTTCAGAGACTTTGGAAAGTAAGAAGACTAAGGTAAGGTATTATTACCTCGTCTTGATCTGATGACCATTCTGGAGAACGCATAGGTTTGTATGTTTTCTCTTCCATCATCATCATGTCGTTTAAGATGCTGTGATGTTGAACATCTTTGCCACGAAGAATGATTCTGAAATTTGATGGACGTTCGAGATACAGAATCGATGCATAACTCTGCATAGAGAAAAAAAAAAAACCAGAGATTAAACATATGAACACTTGAAGTAGAATAGTTAGCAAATTGCATTGTGTTAAGAAACATGGAAACTACATACACGTAGTGAGTGTCGATAAGTCAGGAAATGCCTCGAGTTAGGATTAGCTTTGGCAATTTCGATGTTCTTCTCATCTCTGTTTACACCTCTGAGTTGAATATCCTGTAGACAAAAAACACACATCAACATTTATGTTACTTATATTATTAGTCCCAAATTGACTGTATTGAAAAAGTCTTGGTAAGTGATATTACATGAGGGTCTGTATCAAAGTCAAGTTCCAACTTCCCTTCATCGTCCTCCCATAGATTATAAATCACGATCCGAGTACCTTGCTCTTCTAGGTGATCAAACTGTACCATTTAACAAGTATGAGAAACAATAAAAAGGTATATATATATATATAAACAAAAGGATATCTTCTGTATATATGTATAACAAAACCTGGTCCAATAAATCTTGTTCTGATAGGTAAGGTGACCACTTCATTATGGTCTCTAAATTATCAGACCACTCATCTCTGGAGTTATACACTATCTCCTTCCACTCGTTATTGACCAACTCATAATCAACCTACGCAGTGAAAAAGACAAAGCTTAAGACGTAATGTTTTGAGAAGACGAGCAATCTAAATAAGAAACTTTTTTTTACCGTGGGGACAATTGCTTCACATTTTCTTGTCTCGTAAAGAAACGTATATGATAGCATACCAATGCTCTGTGTCGGACTGAAACAGAGATAAGAAACACATTTAATATCGAAAAAGCGAAAACAAAAAAGAAGGTAAAAATTAAACCATAACGATGTTGTGTGAAACGACTCACTTGTTTCCATTGGTTCCTCGACAACGTGAGAAGACAATTGCATCAGCACCAAGCCTCATTGTACTAGTTTTGAATCCATTCCCATCTACATTGTTTGTACATGACGATTAATGCCAAGAACAGAGCTAAAAGAAAAAAACTACAGATAATGAATTTGGAGAGGCTTACATTGACCAACCCTATTAGCCATATTGCGTTTTCTTGAATACCCTAAAGAAAGGCACTCTCTAAACGTACTAGGATTCATCCCACCTCCATTGTCTGCAATGACATATCAGTTTAGAGATTTCATAATCAAATATAAAAATCAGTGGTTAAGGGACTAACTAAGGCTTAATCATCACAGAGCTAAGAAGTTAGATTAACCTTCAACAATTAGAATGTTGCTTTTTCCGTCTCTTTCATTAGTTGCTGTATTGACATGAACATATGTAGCCCCATTATTTACCTGTGTTACACAAAACCATACGAATTATATCAATTCTAATGACGTTCTGTTACGAACTATAAAAATTGACCAAGGAAGACTAATAAGTCTTGGTTGTTTGACTGATCATATGGATACATAAAGATATAAGTTACCTCGTCTAGAGAATTGTCAAGAAGTTCAGCCAAAGCTCCAAGTGCCCACTTATGGCTTGTGGCGTTCGCATGAAGAAACTGAGGATGGACCCTAACCGCCGCATCATTGCTACCTGCTTGCATGCAACACAAAAATTCACACAAATTAGGGTTTCCAATTGCAAAAGAAAGATCTCAAAATCTCTGTTGAGATCAAGGTCAAGTGGTCAATTACAATAGCGAGGTAGAGGCACAGATTCGTCGTCTTCGCCAGCTTTCCAAAACTGTCTAGAGAGCTTCGGAGTTTCAGGTGGCACGATCGACAATGGTTTCACATCCAAGGGCACGATTTCTTGACAACCCTGAGAGGTGTTCTCGATCATCGTAGTCCTCGGTTTCTTAGTAGACAAGCTATTAGTATCATCATCATTGTCGTTCTCGTAGCTTCTTGAATCTCTCTTGAGTCCCGGATTGGAGAAGGCATCACCAAGGGTCGGATCGGGAGAACCTGATTGGGGTTTAGGGTTTGTACTACCAGAATCGGTCATACCTCCGATCACCAGGGTCGGTTTCTTGGAATTGGTTAGAGAAGAATCCATGGTTGCAGTAGAAGAAGTTTCTAGGGTTTCGAATTCGAAGCAGCCTGAAGTGGGAGAGAGAGAGACGTGAGACACGACTCGGACTAATCGAGTAATGGGGAACGTCTTTATAGAAAAGAGAGTGGCGCCACTTACAAATAAAACCTTCCAGCTTCCCGGGCCCAATTACGTTTCTAACCCTCAAGCCCACCTGCGCTATCCATTAATAAAAGGCAATTTAGTTTTTCTTTTTTGGACAAAAAAGCTAATTTAGTTTTATTTTCCTTTTTTGTTCAAAAAAAAAAAAGTTTTATTTTCCTTAATTTGCTCTAAACCTCTACCAGCCCTATTAATTTCAGTTTATTAACTAATGAAATTTCCTCTTATGCCCCTTTTGAATTCAATTGAGACATATTTGCTGTTTCTAGAACAGTTCATCAAAAGATAAACTTTGAACCACTTATAGAGATTATGAATATGAAAACATGAAAATAGGATTAATTAAAATATTTTAATGAAAAAAGAAATTCAGTTTTGCTCTAACCTGAATCAGGAAAACAAGAATCAGCGTTTGGATTTCTGAATTCGAATAAAACCTCTGGTAGATAACAAAATAAGTTGAGCGATTTCAGGAGCGACAGCTAATATATAAAAAAGTGTAATGAATGATTTAGCATTGCTATGATAGCACATATTTATATTACTAACAATTATTCCTTTTCTATTAAATTACCTTTTTTGTTTTTTGTCAATCTTTTATTGATTACCTTTTTGGTAAAATTTTAATGGTAAATTACCTTATTTTGAAAAATTTATTAAATACTCTTTCCATTTTAAATTACTTGTCGTTAAGGTTTTTTCACACAGATTAAGAAACAACTTAATTTTCTAATTTACCTAATCTTTAATTGGTCAAACCGTTAAAATAGTCGAGATAAAATTGATATTCTTACCAAACATATATGCATTAAAAATCTAAAACGACAAGTATTGGAAAACAAAATATTTTTCTAGAATGACAACTATTTTAGTTTCATTTCAGCATATGTACAAGTTTAACACCTGTACTTATCTTATAATGCATGAAAATCTAAATTATCTATATTAACATTTTTTAAGTACATTTTGTGTTATGGCCTTTAAGTTTTGTTTATTTAAAAAGTTATTTACAACATTAACCTCTAAAAAATTTCCAAAACTAACAGTACTCCAGATTTTGTTTCCTAAATAGTTTACATTTCATTCCAACTAAAAAATAACAGCAATCAATATCCAAATAAAAACTCTCATATATTTAACAACACATTATGTTGTGTTTTGAGATGTTCTATATCTGAATCATTCGCCAACAAAGAAAACAACAATTTGATTCTCATTTTATTTTCCAAAATTTGTGAGCTTTAATTATTAACGTAAGAAAAACTTCGATTGACATTTATTTAAATATTATAATTAACATATATAAACTTAATAAAAATTTTTAACTATTACGAATATGTAAAATTAAAAAAGTCTAAAATACTATATAATGTGGTTATATAGTAGATGAGTTATAAAGAGGACATGTTGAAATTAATAAAATATCATTAAATTTGTATTAACACGGATTAAATCCTCATTTAATAGTTTATCAACACTTAATATTATAATATTTGACATAAAATCAAGTTGATTTAACTAAGATTATGTAAAATAATTAAATCATTAGGAAAAATGTGAATTAATCACAGCGTATAAATGACTGATTATGTATTCAGATCCTTTATTTTTTGTTATAATAATTAAAAATCAAAATAGAATCTCAAACACTAAACAAAACAAACTAAATATAACAAACAAATGGTCATGAAGTGTATTGCGGGTTAAAAAAATAATACTCCCTCTGTCTCACATAGTTTGATGTTTTAGAGAATAATCTTTGTCTCTCAAAGATTGATGTTCATAATATTTTTAATAAATCTTTGTTTTAATAATTACTGATGTTGTAGAGTGTATGGAGTGGGAAACTGTGAAAGTGAAAAAGTATCAGAAAAATAAATTATGAAAGGTCATAAATAAAATAAAAAAATCATCATTAATCATATATTCTTTCGGTCTTAATATTTGTCTAAAATCCTAAACATCTAACTATGTGAGACAGAGGGAGTATAAATATTTAGCCGCACAACAACCAGAAAATTTAGTTATTCCTCTATTTATAAGACATCTAATATTTAATAAATAGATACAACCTAAAATATAAATTATAATAAAAATAATAATCTTGCGGTGTACCGCGTGTTAAAATCTAGTACTTTATATAATTTTTTTGTTAAACATATATTGTATTTTTTTTCGCAAATGAAATATATATTGATTAAACTTGATCATTACAAAGTATGCTACTTAGCCATGGAGGATTTAGTACAGAATCAGAGTAATATTGGCAATCTATACAACCAAATTTAGCTAAAGCATGTGCCACCCTATTACAATCTCTCTTTATATAACTAAATGAACAATACTGTAATTTGGAAGACCAAGTTCTTAGGCCATCCTTAATAGGAGAACACTCCCCCTGTTCTAAGCCCAATTATATAATAAAAAAATGTAACAATGGGCTTAGATCAAAAATAATGGTATTGGTTCAGAACTGATCCAAAGCCTGTTCTAACATTCTTCCTTTCTTCTGATTGGTCGAAAAAAAAATGAGAAGGAAATATTTTCATTTCTCTCATTCCATCGAAATCGTATCGACCTGTCTGTGATTCTCTCATCAGATCGATCATCATGGGTGCAGCTGGAAACAAGAGCATTAACGCCAAATTGGTCCGTCTTTTCGTCTTTCTCTTGTGCTCCCTTTTGAATTTTGCCCTCCGATGATCGTGAAATTGAATTTACAGAAACTTTTGCTATTTTTTTTTTTTTTTGGGTTTCGAGATGTGATTTTGTTCTTAATTTGGAGAATTTTGATCTGTGATGTTGAATTGGACAACTTTGAATCGGATTTTTATTGTTAGGGTTTTATGTTGGATTAATCTGATTTAGTTAATTTCGTAGCAGGGTTTATAGTGATTTAGCTCCGAGATGCTTGCAAAACATTGTTTTTGGTTTACTTATTTTGGTTCTGTGTACTTTGGTTAAGTCTTCTTCAGGTGTTACTTGGAGATGTTGGTGCTGGGAAATCAAGTCTTGTCTTACGGTTTGTCAAAGATCAGTTTGTTGAATTCCAGATTAATATGCCTCTTCTTCCTATTTGATCATCGTCCTGTTGTTTTTGTCTGTGCTTTCTTGACTTTGATGTTTTTTTGTTTATGTGTTTATAGGAATCAACCATTGGTGCTGCTTTCTTCTCACAAACATTGGCCCGGATTGGTAACGACTGTTATTTGTGGCTGTAGAGACTTTGACTGTAAAAATTTGGCTGTATAAAATTTGGCTGTAGAGACTTTGACTGTAGATACTTTAACTGTTAAAATCTGATTGTTAAAAAACAAACTTTTAAAACTGTGAATGTAATTTTATTAAAAACAAAATTATAAGAAAAGACAAAGGTGATGATAAAAATAAGAAATTTGTGAAGAGAAGTGGATATCAAAAGAAAGAGAAAAAAATAATGATAATTAATCTATGAAAAAAAAAATTTGTTTAAAAATATATATAAAATTATATAGAGTTTTTAATCATGATGGAGAAAGAAAAAAATATTTTTTAAACTTGTTGGTTTTACAGCGTCATTTCGAAGCTTTAAAAAAAGAATGGAAATAAAGAAGTAAAAATTTAAAGTGGCTGTGGAAACTTTAAAAAATAAAAAAGTCATTAAAGCTTGATTGGCAAATAAAATGCTTTTAAGACTTTTAAATGATTTTAAAGTCTTAAAAGTCTTCACCAATCAGGGCCATTAGCTGTGAACGATGCTACTGTTAAGTTTGAGATTTGGGATACAACGGGTCAAGAACAATACCATAGTTTGGCTCCAATGTACTACAGGGGTGCTGCTGCTGCAATCATTGTCTTTGATGTTACGAATCAGGTAAAAGAGTTAGAAACTGGTCAGTAGTTGCAATTCAGTGGCTTTCTACTAAGTGGTGTTTGTTTTAATCTTTTGCTATCTTTTCACATTCTTGTGAAGTTGATACGTCGTTTCTCAGATTGTTACGGGTTCTGTGCTTACCTTTTATGGGGTTACATGTATTTAAATTCTATGTTGCATTGATCCGATTGCTTTATTAGATAGATTCTCTCAAGTGGTTGATGTGATTGTGGTTTTGGTTTCTTATATTCGCAGGAAGCTCATAGTGTAGAGATTTTGTTTGGAATTGGAGTTGATCTTTTAAATTATATGGTTATCTATTTGGTTTGTTGAGGTTTGCTAAAATGAGTGTGGTGGGATTTGATGTTGGGAATGAGAATTGCAGTTGCAAAGCAACGAGGGATCGATGTTCTGTTGAACGATGAGTCCAACAGAGAGAATCCTGCTATGGTTTCGTTCGGTGAGAAGCAGAGATTCATGGATGCTGCTGCTGCTGCTTCTGCTACTATGCATCCCAAATCTACCATTTCGCAGCTAAAGAGATTGATCGGTAGGAAATTTAGGGAACCTGATGTTCAGAATGATCTGAGGTTTTAGTCCTGTGCAGATATTGGTTTTGTATCTTTGTTCCCATTCAAGTTTTGGTCTATAGTTAATAATAAATTACATCTTTGTAAAATGTTTAAGAATATTATATTATTATATATAGATTCTAAAAACACCAAAATTAGTTTCCCCATTTTTTAACCTATGATCTTAACAACTGATCTTACATTATTTTCACTATATATTTAATCTAAGAACACAAAAAAAAGTTCTCCCATTACGGATGCCCTTATGTCTTGAAGAATACTTGCTAAGGAAACATCCACTGTATGACCATTAACTAGTTTTGTTAAGGTTTCACAATTTCCTTCGAACTCAATCTCCTTATATCCGCGGATCCATATATTGTATAACAATGTTAATTTGTTTGAATAAGTTACGGTTGATTTGTAAAACATTGATTTCATTATATATACAGTTCTATATAACATAAAATTTAATTACATGAATTAAATACTTTAATTAGATTTGTATTTGCATATTTCACATTAATAGATTGCATTTAGCATAGGTGTGCTTCAAATTCGTAGACCCACTCAAAATTGACTTGATTGGAGGCCACGTCAGCAGGAATGGCATAACCGTAAATTAACTCGAATATAATGTCTCTCAGACTCATTCGTGCTATTATCACACACGCACACACACTCATCGTCGTCACTCACCAACCAAACAAACGCGAGCTCCCATGGCGGCCTTCTCGATGACTCTGGTTCGTTTCCCTTTCCCTTTTGATTTCTTTTTTGTCTTACCGTTGCGCTTCTTCGTCGTCTCATCCTCTTCTCATGCTCCTATTTTTTTTTTGGTATTTTATCATAGTCAAATCCGAAGTCGTTCTCACCTGCGCCACGAAGACTTTATCAGATCAATTCATCCGCTCACACATCTACCTCTTTCCGATTCGGCACCAAATCCACCTTCGATTCAATCTCGTTTTCATCTTCAACTCCTTTCTCCGCCTCATCGCTCCTCCTTCATACGTCTTCTACCAAAAGAAACAACAACCGCTGCTTCTCCGTTCAATCGAATGCTGAGGTTAGAAAATCCTCTCATCTCCTAATCTTTGTATTGATGGAATTGTAATTCTTAAGTCGATTGATTCCTTAAAACTCTAGGGTTTGAGATTTGCCTAAGCGATTGAATCATAACGTGGATTTCGTATTACACAGCTAGTTGCCGAACCTCAATCGAAGATAACGCATAAAGTGTATTTCGATATAAGTGTTGGTAATCCAGTGGGGAAGTTAGCTGGGAGGATTGTTATTGGGTTGTATGGTGATGATGTTCCCCAAACTGTGGAGAACTTTCGTGCTTTATGCACTGGTAAGTCTAAATATCATATCATATGGGATGTGTTCCTTTGCACAAAGTATGTGGTTTTGTATACGGTTAGTGAATGTGGTTGATCTTGTTTAGGTGAGAAAGGATTTGGCTACAAGGGTTCGACATTCCATCGTGTCATTAAAGATTTCATGATTCAGGGAGGAGATTTTGAGAAGGGCAATGTGAGTTTTTTTTTCTGGCTGAATTCTTTATAGCACACGGTTCTTTGTCTTTTGTTAGCTTCATATTCTGTTACTATCTAATCCTGAAAAAAACATTTGTTATATTATTAATGCCTCTCTAAAACTAAGAATAAGAAACTTCACCACACACAATTGTATATTTGCCGACAGTGGATGTGTTGAGCTATTTAGAAGATAGAATGAGAGGAGTATACTCCTATCCAAAAATCTCTTTCTTACTGCCATGGAGTTTCCCTGAATCCTCTCACTCTATATGTTCTAAGTAGTGGGGTAGAATGTAGTTTCTGCCAAAGGTCAATTAAAGTAAGCTTGAGGCATACCATGATATCAGTGGCTTTATAACAATTATTCCTCCCATTTTAGACTTTTGTTCTTTCATATGGGCTGGAGACATACATTGTTGTAGGGAACTTATATACTGTTACTTGGATATATAGCTAGCTGTAGCCTGTACCTCTTCTCTGCATGACTTATCTAGAAATTATATTGTTATTTTCCTGTTTCTTCACATCTCAGAAACCGAAGTTCCTTCTAGTAACTGCTAGGACAATTTCATTATAATGATACAGAAGTCTAATTGTTGAGCAGGGAACTGGAGGTAAAAGTGTATATGGCAGGACATTCAAGGATGAGAATTTCAAGTGTAAGTCTGTTATCCTTATTTAACATGTAGATCTGTTTCTTTCTTTTTCATTCTGCCCAGCTTTGCTTTTGTCATTCATACTCAGAATGCTCCCTTATATAATATTACATGATAAGTAATAATGTGCAATATGTTGCAGTATCCCATGTCGGACCAGGAGTTCTGAGTATGGCAAATGCTGGCCCTAATACAAATGGAAGTCAGTTCTTTATCTGCACTGTTACGGTAATAACTTATAAAAAATCTCCCTCTCTGGTTAAGCACTAATGTGAAATTAGGAAGTTAAAACAGTATCTTATAAGTAGGCAAGAATCTCGCTTAATGTAATTCTCTAGCGTCAATAGTCCATCAGAACACGGGTATTATATATACAAATCAATTAGATGACCTAGAGAATCAAAACTTGACATTGGATTTGATCTTTGTTGCTAAGTTGAGTGTATATCGTATTAATATGAGAAATGATGTGGACAGACGTCATGGTTGAACGGAAGGCATGTGGTGTTTGGGCAAGTAATAGAAGGAATGGAAGTGGTGAAGCTGATAGAGGAACAAGAGACAGACAGAGGAGACCGTCCCAGGAAGAAAGTGGTCATAGCAGACTGTGGTCAACTTCCAATGTCTGAAGCTTAAAGTATTAAGATCTAAAACTAAAACCTTGTAGACATGAGATGGAGCCTATGTGTTTTGCATTTTACACGCTTTCTTTTGTGGAATGGATTGAACTCCTTTACATCATTTTCTTCCGTGATTACAAAAAAAAAAATAAGAAAAATCTATTAAACACATGTTTGTTTTTCAGCTTAGGTTTGATTTGGTCAACCTTTACTAAAAAACATAAAATATCGGATCAATTAGTTTGGTTAATTAGAGAAAGCTAACCGATATTGTGTTTCACGTTAATTTTATAGATTACCAAAAAAATAAGAAAAAAACATTCCGCTGCCGAGGTTTGAGCCCGGATTTCAATCAGTTTGAAATTAACCTTGTGTGCTACAGCGGATCTGTTGCACATATCTCCCATCCATCTGTATATAAAGTTACTTTCTAAATCTATTAACACATGTTTATTTTTCAGCTTAGGTTGATTTGGTCAACCTTTATGGATACATTATTAAAAAACATGAATTTGCTCAAACCCAAACACAATAAAAACTCTTGTGTTTCATTACCGAAAAAATAAGAAAAAATACATTCCGCTGCCGAGGTTTGAACCCGGATTTCATCAATTTGAAATTAACCTGTGTGCTACAGCGGATTTGTTGAACATATCTCCCATCCATTTGTATATAAAGCCTACTTTCTAAATCTATCAAAACATATTTGTTTTTAAGCTTAGGTTGTTGATTTGGTCAACCTTTCTGGATACATTATACCTCTGAACCAGACGCACAATACCACAACCAAAAACACATTTTTCCTCCTTAGGAAATAAGAGAAAACCCCCCTTTGCTTTACTTATTTATTAATGGTATACAGAACCAAATGACCAATTAAAGCTGTAAAAAAACAGACGTGGGAAAAGCTTGAATCCTAAGATTAATCTATATATCAAAGTGAAAAAGAGACAAACAACGCAAACAAAGAAATGTTTTTACTGGTCAAGGCTAACGTCACCCCATTGCACCTTATGCTTAGCAGCTAGATAATGAGCACCAACTGGACCACGACTGCCATAAGGATAGTACTCAGGGATTCTCTTCTTCTCTTCAATCTCTTTAAGCAACGGAGTGAATACAGACCAAGCTGCATCAAGCTCGTCACTTCTTATGAACAACCTTCTTTCTCCTTCTATTGCATCCAACAGAAGTCTCTCATATGCGTCTGGTATCTCTTTTGAATACCTGTCTGAGTATAGAAGATTCAAGTTACTACGATCTAATCTCATTCCTAAACCAGGGACCTTGTTGTTGATTCTCAGATAGATTGCTTCATCTGGTTGGACACGGATCACAAGCTCATTTGTAGCTTGATCAAGATTAGAACCTGTATTCCGGTTATACAAATTCCCCGGAACATGTCTGAACTGCACCCTTATCTCTGCACTGTAAATTATACTTATCAGTTAAGAGTCAAAATATGCAAAACTTCACAAGTTATGAAGTTATAGACACTACCTCCTGGTGTGTAGTGCTTTGCCAGCTTTCATTAGAAAAGGGACGCCCTCCCATCTTGCATTGTCAATGAAAAGAGCAGCAGCTGCAAATGTCGGAGTCAGACTACCTTTTGGTACAGTTTTATCATCGGTGTAGGCTGGATATGTGACTCCTCCCTTTGTGTGACTCTTGTATTGTCCTATTACCACATCTTCAACTCGAATTGGCCTCATTGAACGTAACACCTTCACCTGAATTGTACACGAGACTTTCATAATATGCTTTCTTGAGAACCAACCCCAAAAATTTGTAGGAAATAGATATTATACCTTTTCATTTCTGATATCCTCTCCATCCAAACTAACAGGTGTTTCCATGGCAAAGAGGGCTAAGATTTGAAGCAGATGATTCTGCATTATATCTCTTATTATTCCGTAGTTGTCAAAGTACCTGAAATAAACATAAGAGAACCGATATAAGCTTTCAATGCAGAAGAGATATTAAAGCCAGATAATGGTAAACATGCAATTTACCCTCCACGTCCTTCAGTGCCGAAATCTTCAGAAAATATAAACTGCACATTCCTTATGTACTGCCTTGACCATAGGGGTTCAAATATAAGGTTTGAGAATCGAAGAACAGATAAGTTCTCTACTAGTTCCTTTCCTAGGTAGTGGTCTATTCTGTAAGAACACAATTTGTAATTATCATATTAGCACAGCATTCAATAGCATCATCATTACAACAAAAACAAAGCTATAAGTGAAATATCTCCCACCTAAAAATTTGATCTTCCTCCAAATATTGCTTAAGTGATTTTGTTAAAGCAGCCGAGGTTTCAGAATCTCGACCAAAAGGTTTCTCGACGATGACCCTAGTCCATCCATTGACAGAAGAAGCAGAAGTGCTTGCACATTTCACAGCATCTACAAATATATTTGGAGGGATAGACAAATAAAAGAGGCGGTTTGAGATTCTTCCAGCCTGCAAAATATTAAAAGGGTGTTTTACTGATATTTGAAGAGAACATATATAAAGCAATAGTCGACAAGAAGTTAAAAGCTGAAAATTTGGCAGTGGAACACATCAATACCTCATGCTCTTTAAGCTTCTTGTCCAATTCAGTAAAATGTTCCTGAGAGTCATACTGACCAGAATGGTAAAAACATCTCTTGAGAAACTCTTCCATCTTTTCACCACAGTTTGCCCTGAAATCCAGATGCAACAATGGCTTAATAATATTCACAAACCCATCTCCACCAGTGAGCAGTCTTTAAACTGAGAACAGAAACCTCAAGAGCTGCAAGTGCTCACCTCTTATCAATTCTGCAGGTCAGGGTTCTGCTGACCATGTTTCTCAGCTCAACATCAGTCATCTTACTCCTAGAATAACCGAATATCGTAAAATGCTGCCACACAACAAAATCAAATCATCAATCATCAAGCTGTAGAGTGCAAAACAATACATACACAGACAAAAATCAAAATAGCAACTGTAAGAGATAAACAAAAAAAACCATCTTATTGGCAATACCTCAGGAAGACAGCCTTCATAGTAAAGGGCGAAGAGAGCCGGGAAAATCTTCTTCTTGGCAAGATCACCAGAGGCTCCAACAACAGTGATACTAACCGTTGACTTGTTTTGACCATCAGATTCTTCTCCAACCTTGGCTGCATCTTGAGATAGAACTGATAACACCTCGTCTTTTAATCCTTTAAGAGAAGATTTATTCTCTGTTGGATTTGAATCAGTGACAATTGCACCTAAAAAAACCACAATCTAAAATGTCAGAACAATCCCTCTATTGCTGGATATGAATATTACAGAGACGCCTAATGATTCCATGGCTAAGTTATTGAAAATTCCAGGTATCAGAGAGTTCAATTACAGCATTTAGATTCGATCAAATCCAATACAGAAAGATAAAGAGAGACTAGAACTAACCATCTTGCATAGAAACAGAAGCACGAGCATACTTGCTCTGGAATCTGACACAGAGGTCATGACAATTCAATCCTCCTCGTGGAGAAGAAGCAGAGAGGAACGAGAGTGATCGATGTCGGTTACCTTTAACCGGTGAAAAAGAAGTCGAATAACCGGTACGACATGATCGGGAGGTAACAGAGGAAGACAGAGCAGCCATACTACTACTGAGAGAAAGGAGGATTTGGGGGCGCTTAAAGATGAGATTTTTTAGTTAAGGAAAGAAGAAGAAACATAAGAAACATCGAAGTGGGTTTAAAGGGGCATTTCTGCAAATAGAAACCTTTTGAGATCTCCCAAAGGTTGTCTTTTGTCTTTAAAACAAACTGCTCACTGGGGTTGTGTTGTGCTGGTATGGCTACGTGAAGGGCTTCTGACTGCACAAACTTATTTTATTCAATTCTACCAATAAGCCCTCCCAAGTGGACTTTTTTTGCTTTTGAGATCTTCTCCGAATATACGTTTCTCAAAGATGCTTTATTTTGTTTTGTAGTTTTACTTTGGACTCATTTTGGTTGAATGCAAATTTAGTTGGAAGCTGAAAGATTCATTCTGCTCATTTTGGGAAACTTTTTTTTCATTTCAAAGAAGTCAAAAACAAAAATGATGAGTTTACACTCTAACAATTACAGTTACAGCCGCAACTCTTTAAACAGACAGAGAATTTCGCCTTTTCCATCACCAATAATGAACAAAAAATCAACACTCTTCCTCAAAGCTACAAATTGATAAAAACAGCTTCACCTCCTCAGCAGGCCAATAACCTGCGCAACTCTCTCTCTGCCTAACATGTGGTACTCTCTAACAACAACAGTATTAAAACTACCAAAAACCCTCAAATTCTATGAATTTGAAGAAAGCTCAAATATCAGAGAACAAGGGCGACTTTCTCATGAGATATCAGCGGAGATGGATTCGCAATCAATGGCTCGTAATGGTCTGCTCCACCACCACACCAACCTGAACCAATGAGATAGGTTTTTAGTACCTAATTCATATAAATGTAGAGAAAGATTTTATCAAGTTGGTGTTTTTATTAATTAACTACCTGTGCCTTTCATGAATAGAAACACTGGGACTTCAAGAACTTCACTTCTTGGTTTGTGTGGAAGGAAGAATACACAGTTCTCTTCTTCTACCATCCCATCTGATCCATGCGCTTGCACCTATAATAAGCACACAAATTTCACAACTTTACTTTGATGTAAATTTGAAAAAAATAACACAACCAAGTAACAAAACTTGATAAGCAGCTACTCACCACATAGATTTCTCGTTTGAATTCTGTGGCGAGACATTCAATTGCAATATCATCCCCAAACGCAGCTGCATGTCCTTCTCTGTTCTCTTCTACAGATAACAACCCATCTTCCGTATACTGCAAGGTGATAATGTCATACTCATCCTCTGATGACCCTGATATCGACATGTACTTAGCCCAACTAAGTCCATCGTTCACAGGCAGACACCTCTCTCTATAGATCGACTCTGCAGCAGTTTCTCTGCAATGTAACAAAACAAGAGACAAAAAGTAAATCAATAAACAATACAAAACCCTTAATGAGATTGATTATAAAAGAAGCATAATTTCACATAAAGTTTACAACTTTCTTAATCATGACAAGAACAACAATGCTACATTTTACTTCCTAATTTCCATATCCATTCAAACCAGATCTGAATCTGAAGTTAGCAAAAAAACAAAAGAGTTAACGTACCTCTGCATCCCAATCTGAATAAGCTCTTCAATGGCGGAATCTAGAGTCTCACGTTCATCTTTCTTGGCCAACAACTTTTCTTCCTGAACGATATGAATCCCCCAACCACTCTTCAGATCCGGCGAATACATATGCCTAATCGCATCCGTAATAACCTCCTTCTCACCCTCGCTCGCAGATCCGAAATCCTCCAAAAACCTCCTCACCGTACGCCGCCGCAAATCTCGCGCGTCGATCCCACGCGCCTCCATGGCCTTGTGCGACGCTGTGAAAAGACAGTTCCCGTCGGAAGAAACCTCTCCGCCGTGAGAGAGACGGAAAACAGAGGATTCGTCTTTCCCAGGATGCTTCCACAAGACACCCCTCGCGTGAAGCCGGCTAAGATGCCGTCTCTGCTGCTCCTCAAGACCAAAAACCTCATCCCACGCTGTAGCCGCCGCCGCCTCCATCGTCTTCTCCACCGCTTCGACCGCCGCAGCCGCCGCGGATTGGTCAACAAGATCCACGTCGTCGAGAGATACGGCGGCGGCTGTTGATGGCTCTCTCCAAGGAACCGTTGGCGAAGGAGATTGAAATGTCGCCGTGGAATCACACAAAAGCTTTCCCATTTTTCTTACAAAAACAAATCTTCAGGTTTCGTTCTTTCTTCTTCTTCGTTCTCTTTCTTTCGAAAACGAAACTGCAAGAAGAGGAGAGAGAGAGAGAGATGTACAGATTTGGGCTCAACGGCTAGATATGGGAGGTGAGAGAACACGACTGTTGGAGTTAACGGTCAGATCTGTGAAGACTATAACGCGGGAGAGGAAAGTAAGCACGTGGCGTTATCTTAGTGGTTTACTTTAACTCCCTCTGACTAACGAATGGCTGAGGCTTGACCGTGCTACGGTGGACCACGCCACTCACAATGTTTTACCAAATTTTTATTTTATTTTAATATATTGAATCCTGTCGTTTTATTAGCTGGCGCATCATACTCTAACGTGCACATGGTGTCTCCTTTTTGGTAGATTGCCAATTATAGGAAGACACATCAGCTTTTAGTAACGGTATTGACCAATGAGAGAGTTTTCTCACACGTATGATCTGTGTCAGGGATGGGGGGCTTTTTTTAAAAAAACGAGAAGGCTCTGCGCCACATGTGCGCGGACTTGTCTTGGACGGCGTGAATAACGTCGTGAATCGCGCGTTAAAGTGTAAACGTTTTTTTTTTTTTTAACCTGTAACGGCTAGTAAAAAAGGAAATCCTTTGCTCTTCCTTTTTTTTTTGCCTATTCGAGTTAAATTGGTTGACTAATCAAATCCTCCTTGAGGATTGAGGATAAGGAGTTCATAAAGACGATGAGTTAATGTTGTAATATAATAATGTATAGTATACAATAAATAGCAAGTTTTTCCAAGCAATATATTGGGGGATAAGCATTGGACGAACTTCAAGACCAAAGTTTTTACCTTCGTAATAATTTGTCTACAACCTTTACATATCATGTTAAAAATCATCACAGATATAAAAACAAAAAGAATTGGATGCAATTTCTGGTTCAATAGGCCCGCCTGAGTGTTGGATGTGTGTTCAGAATAGAATGGGCTGTTTGTGTTTGAAAGCCCAATATACACGGGTAGGTGACGGGCCTCAAGTTCATGTACTGGCTAGGTGTAGTAAGTAGATAGATACTAGTAAAGCTCAAATCCATCCGAATCTTAAAAAAGGAAAGTAAAAGAGCATCTTTCAGCAGACAGACTAATCATTAATAGCAGCTATGAATGATTTTAGAATCTTTTGGTAAGATAAGCTTAAATTTGTTATTACTAGATTTGTTACTCAGAAATTTATAACTTTCTTTTGTTTTTGATTTGGTCAACAAGAATTTGTAACTAACATATTATTGAAATATATGTCCAACGTTCGCATTGTTTACACTATGATTAACCGATACAAGACAAAAAAAACAACAAAGAAGAAGAAGATACTATGAGAAATTTAATAATACGCGGTTATCAATATCTAACAACTGTTTAAAAAGTAATTTAACATCTGAATAAGCAAAGCATCCATTAAATGATTTTTCACTGTAACAACAACAACATACATTTTATATTCCCTGGGATAAGACATTTACAATTAAAACAGAGGTGACAAGACATTGTCACTAAGAACATCCGCAACTTGACTTGTACTGTTTTTTGTGGACGACGTTCATAAACAGTATTTTTTCTCAATTCAAATCATGTTTATAAAAGCATCTATTAAAATAGCAAATTGTCTGTATACTTAAACCAACAAAACAGTCGTGTTAAGAAAAAAAACAACATAATTGTGGTAAGTTTTTTTACTTTTTTTTTTTTTCACTTGTAACCAAAGAATACGACGAAAAAAAAAGTATGGTAACAAAAGAATAAAAAAGCAAAAAAACTTTGCATGGGTTACTGAAAAAAAAAAAAAAAAAAAAAAAAAGCAGAGTGAGGTGGGCCGTATAATTTGGACTCATAATTTTCTCTATAATAAAATAAAATAAAAACAGTACAGTTTTATAATTATTACTTTTTAATATTTTCTTCACAGTCTCTCTTCCTTATCTGAAAAAATATAAATAAAATTAAAAAAACAAATAAAATCTCTCTCCACTTACATTGGACTGTTCATCATCATCATTCATCGTCTCTCCCAAGAAAAAAAAAAAAAAAACCATGAAAATGAAGAAGAAAGGAAAAGTTTACCCATCTCCACCACCTCCTCTTCCATCATCATCATCATCTTCAACTACAACCCATCTCAACAAAGATGAAGATGAAGATTCTTCTCTCTCTGTTTTGAAGCTTTTACCAGCAACGATTCTGGTTCTGGTCTCAGTTCTATCAGCTGAAGACAGACAAGTTCTTGCTTACCTAATCACAAGAGGTACCACCATTTCCGGCAAAGAAGGAGGAAGCTCGAAGACGAAGAAGAAGAGCAGCAAGAATCACAAACCGCCAGTATTCGATTGTGAGTGTTTCGATTGTTACACTAACTACTGGTTCCGTTGGGATTCGTCTCCGAATCGTGAGCTTATTCATCAAATCATCGAAGCTTTCGAGAACCATCATGGTGAAGATGGTAATAGCTCTGCTTCTTCTCGCAACAAATCTAAGAGAGGTAAGAAGAAAGAGAAACCGGGTCGTCGTCGGGTCATTGATTCGGGTCATAAACCGGGTGGTCTTCGGGTCAGTGATGATGATAAGGATACGGATACTAAACCCATCTTCGTGGAGGAGGAGCCAATGACTGAAGAAACTACTCTTGTTTCAGAGAGCCAACACGTGTCGTCGTCATCATCACCAGATACTAGATTGAGTGATGAAGCTGAGGTTGTTGTTGTTGAAGAAGAGGAAGAAGAAGAAGAATCGACGGTGGTGGTTTTACCGACGGCGGCGGCGGGGAGTGTGACGGGACACAAGGGATTAGCGAGGAAGGTATTGCCGGACGTGTTGGGTTTGTTCAATTCCAATTTTTGGAGACTTTGGAATCCGAACGCGTAAACAAAAAAAAGCATCATTGGCAAAGGAAAAAAAAAAAAAAAAAAAAAAGTTATGCTTTTTTCAATTTTTGTTGTTGTTGGGTGCTGCTATTTTCAGAAAATAAAAAAAAATCTCAATCTTGTTATGCTTTTTTTATTTTCCTTCTCATAAAAGATTATGACTTTAGACTGATCTGTGTTATGTAGCTCCCTTTAATCCAATATTTCTTTTGTTCATCAGATTCTCTAACCATATAGCTCAAGTCTTTCTTCTTCTTCATAGAGACTGTGATTTTGATATTGTGGTTAAAAAAAAAAAAAATAGACCGGGAGAGATGTGTAATGTAGGTAATTTTGGTTTGGTGGTTAGACTCTAGTCTGTCTCTATAAGCGTAGTTCAGCGATTTTGAAGTATTTTTTTTTTTTTGCTTAGGAGCAAAGCTTTGTGGATTAGGTAGACTGTTTCGAAAAGTGGGCCAACAAATATTTTTTCCTTGTGATTAAGGCATCCCCTTCTTCATTCATATCATAGTGAGACTGTGGTGTGGTGTGTCTCATTCTCCTATCTATCCATATATAGATTGGGTACATCTTTAGCAACTGAGATTACTTAATGTTGTTTCTTTAGTCTTTTTTTTTAATGTTTTTTACCTTAAGTTATTTTTTGGGGGGTTGAAAACCTGATAAAGGTATTTGAAAGTCTCATATAAACATAGTTTTGGGTTTTGATCAAACCAGATCAGCTCTGAAGTTGAAGAGGCCCCCCTCAATCACAGTTATGTATTGTGGTGCATGAACAATAATTAAACTGTTTAAAACATAAAATGAAAAGATTCAGTACTAAAAGAAGCAAGAATCAAAAACTTGAGTTTGTAGGTGACAATAATGGGAACCAACTCCAACATATCTTTTGATTCGAGAGATTTATATTAAATTATACATAGTCTTAAGCCTAACTTCTCATATTTGGGCTCAAGGCCAGCCTTGTTGTTATGTGGTCAATCTCAAGATGTGTTTTTATAGCTTGTGTTTTGAAGTACTACTTGTTAGTAAAATGTTTCGTATTTACAGTGACATCTATTGATATAAGTCTAATCCGGGTAATTTATCCCATGATTGTGAGCAGTTAATTGAGAGTGTAAGTGATAATTGGAATAGCCTTTTATGAAAATAGTCAAAAGAAACTAGTGTATATGTTTCCATGGCCTACTAGCTAAGTAGTATCCTTGCTTGTCCACGTGACTTACTAATGAAGTTGGAATGTCATTCAGCAGAATCATATGGGACAATCACACAAAAGTCTTACAAGGCGACTCTCCCATAAATATTCTAGATCACGATCACAAAGGTTTAAAGTGAATACGACTCTAGATATGAAGAAGAAGATGACATCGAAGTTCTGTTTCCACTACTTTTTAATACTACAACATAGAGCAACGAACTTTTTGATTTAGTTTAAGCCCACACTTACACAAAACCTTTAATCAATTCTAATTGAACCAATGTCCCAAACCTGCCCGTTCTACCAATCAAATCTAACCTGTACTGTACTAACCAAATGCTTGTTAAGCCCAACAACAAATATTGACTCACATAACAGGCCCAAAGTTTTTACACAGCACCCACATAATATATCCCACCATTAACAAGCTTATTATTAGATGTTCTTTTCCAAAGAGATATATAGAGGCTGCGAGAAGAGAGTAGGAAAAGAGCGATCGTAAAAGAAGAACACGTGCGGCTTCCAAGAATATTCTTAGGGGTTATTATAACATATACTGTATAGTCTTATATTCAAACATATGATCTCTTTGATAATGAATTGTCCTAGTCCTTCCTACTCTTCTTTTTTACTTTTGGGGGCTTTGAATGGTCGTCAAGCAAACATGGACTAGCAACAGTAAATGGTGTGCTACTTTTGTTTTCCTGTTTGAAATTAATTAATAATTGGTTACTGGTTCCCACTTTCAACCTCGGAGAATTATTATTTATTTTATTTATCAATCACGTCGTCTGCGCCGGGTAAAATTCTGCAAGGGTTAAAAGTTTGACAAAAATTCCTCGAGTACCATATGAATAATTTTACTGACGTTCTAAACAAGCCATGGAAATAGTCTTACTTTTCTTTATCTCGCCAAGGAAGCAAAAAAAGGAAAGAAAAAGAAAAAACCAAAATGCGTCAAAATATATATCTACGAAATTGGTAAATAATTCGAGAAAAACAACACAGATTATGATGCGATAGGTCTTATAACCATATAATGAGATATGAAATATATATCGCAATCAATGATTATGAACATCTTTTAGTCATCGTTTATATCAATGGAACGAAGAAACCGATTCAAACTACATACTTTTCCTTTATTTTTCCACGTGTAAACTAGTCAACAAAATTTGATGGGTCATAGATAAAAAAAAACAACTCGTGTATTCAAAACTCGGAATAGACAGACTTGTGTGTGTAATTAAGAACCATCCTATCACATTAATTTATAAAGGTAGTTTTTTTATATAAATAATGTATGTGGATTTCAAAACATAGTAGACTTTGATTAATCAGACTCAATAAAAATATAATTTATAAAATATGCACGGATAAAATGACGTTCGACAAAAAGAAAAACGTAGACCCATATATGACGTATGCTAAAAAGAAAACGAAAACGTAACCCCTACTTTTATGACATCATTCGAGAAAAATTGAGGCGATTCATTCGTTGGTAAATTAATCTCCACAATCCATTGGTAAAAAGATAAAAATAAAATCTATGTTCGCTCCGTCGGTGCATGCATCCTTTTCTAGTTTTCTTAATCTACTTCGACAAAATATGAGTAATTGATTCTTACGTCAGATCACCAATAAGTCTTTCCTCCCTAGCTAATTTTGCAATAATTTATTCAAATAAGATTTATTAATGCGCATTTTAGTAAAAGCACTTTCAATAGTATACGTACGTTCTTGTATATATAGATCTGATCTCCTTATCCATATGCGTATGAATTTAATTTTGTTCTGTGATTTCGTTACATGTAGTCTCTTTCTTGAGACAATATAGTCTAATAATCTATGTTACTGTTAGATAACTTTTACGAAATACTGTGGATTAGGCTTACTGTGGGTAAATGTAATTATGTAATTAAAATGCTTAATCCTTACGTGTCGTCTACGACACAGCTTCTCTTTAACGATTAGGAGCGGGCCGCCTCTTTATCTTTGACTTCATAGTCTGCCATAAATATGTCTATATAATATAGACTAATCTTTAATATGTTTTTTCACAAAAAATAAAAAAAATATCTTGCTAACAACCTATATACCCCCAATCAAACAAAACAAAAGAACAAAATAATTATTCTTCTTCTTCTTCTTTTGGAATTCAGGTGTGGATCCGTCTGTGTTGTTAGTAAAAACTACTCTACACTTAAATAGCTGACTATAATATGGAGGGATATGATACCGGGTCGTTGTATGCTCCGTCGTTCTTGTCGCTAAAATCTCTTTCAAAACCGGATCATGAGTTGCATCAAGGCGAAGAAGACGATCAGGGATCAAAGGCTAGATCAGAAGGTAGTTCGAGAAGCATCGAGTTGAAAAAGAAGGGGAAGAAGAAACAAAGGTATGCGTTTCAGACTAGGAGCCAAGTTGATATTCTTGATGATGGCTACCGTTGGAGGAAGTATGGACAAAAGGCCGTCAAGAACAACAAGTTCCCTAGGTTCTTTTTTCCGATCCCTTCTTAATTCTCTTCCGTTGTTACTAACTCCTAATTTTTTTTTTATTGAACATAAATTAAAGATACAGAATCGCCTATATATATATATATATATATATATATATATATATATATATATAGACTCAACCTAGATTGATCTGTTCTAGTTTGTGAACTTGAATATATGGTTTAATTGATATATATGGTCTTCATCTTCCATACACAACGAGACCCATGCCATGGTCTTATTTTTGTTCTATGTAATAATTTAATCAGTATTAGAATAAAATTCCCTAATTTGGTGAAAAATCATACTGATTTTTTATTAAGATTAATTACTCTTCTGAAAGACGCCATTAAATTATTAATTATGTATATATATAGCACTCATATCAAGTTTTGATTATTTCTCTTCCATATGTTTGATTCTATCAGTGAATTAAATTGAAAATCCTTTGGTGTCAGTTAGTCTTATAAAGAGACTCAAGAACAATTACTGATCACATCAACTAAAAATGTGTTTTGAAAAAAGTAATATAGTTTATAACTTTAAAAAACTATATAAAATGTGCAGGAGTTACTATAGGTGCACATATGGAGGATGCAACGTGAAGAAGCAAGTGCAAAGATTAACAGCGGACCAAGAAGTCGTCGTAACAACCTACGAAGGCGTGCATTCGCATCCCATCGAGAAATCCACCGAAAATTTCGAGCATATTCTCACTCAAATGCAAATCTACTCTTCTTTTTAATTGATTATTCTCTCTATTATTATACTAAGAGCTCAGCCCATTGTTGTAAATTAGTTATAAAAATAGAATGTTACATTTTTACGCATGTTGAAAATAATTGTCCTAATAATCTGTTATATGTACAGAGGAATAAAGTCAAGTTGTATGTTTAGGAGCATATATTATTTGATAAGCTCATGCTGTAATTTATTAACAGTGAAAAAAATTCTTTTAGTTATTTGAGAAATAATGCTTTTTAGGTGTTGTTAGCATTTCATAGTCTCGAACTAATTAACCTACCGAGTGTTGTAAGAAAACTACAGGAGCTATTATGTAAATCAGAAAGTTAGTTGGATGATTTTTGAATTTTCAAGAAAGTCAATTGGTCAATAGTAGAAAATGACATAACAAAAAAGATACAGCCATTCTTATTTATGTTTGCTACCAGCAGTTCAGCACTGATGGGTTTTGAAAGTTGAAAGTTAAACCAATGTAGGACAAAAAAAAAAAAAAAAAAAAAAAAACTCTGTTCTGCAGCCAAGTTAAACAACCGTCTACATCAGTTCTTTAATGATCTGCTGTCGTTTTCTTACAAACACACATGTAATGTAATGTAAACATACTGTAATGTAATTGAGCCCGAGACTTCATTTTCAAGCTTACGGATTAAAGCTCTTAGGTGTGTGTTACAGTTGTATACATGATCATAATTCATACATAATACATTAGTCGTTTTAAACTGTACTTCTAAATAAAATATAAAAGAGATTAAATCTGTGCAAATCACTAGAATTAGTATGGTTGCATCCATTTGTATTAAGATTCAAAATTTTGGACAAAAGCTTTTCAACTTTACCATCCAGTTTGCTAACACAAAACAGGAGGAGCTGCTGAAACAAACAGCAGCTTGATTTCTAAACTGTTTTATAAATTTATTATTAAACATGATCCAAAAAAACATTCAAGAATCAAAAACCAAGATACTGGAATCTAATAAGTTTGGATCTTTTTTTAGATTGGAGCGGATTCTGCTTCCATATACTTACAAATCCTCTCCATAACCTCTCGTCCTTTAGCGCTATTCTGCATGAATTTCTCAGCGCACTTCTGCTCAACTTTCTCAGCCATTGAAGCTAGAGCCGACAAGGGTTTGATCCTAATGCTCGTCTCCTGGCTACAAACCGTCCAAGCCGATGGGTTTTCTGGATGTGGATCATATCTTATCCTCTCCTCCACTTCAATGAACTTTTTGAGACTAATGTTCTTTGTTGTTAGCTGTATTAGAATCCAAAACAGTTAGCCATCTTTTTCCCCTGTCAGACCAGCTCAAATGATGTTTTAACTAAACAACCTATGCCTTCTAACTACAAGCAGATGATACATCATGCCAATCAAGTTCCAATCAAACAGATTACAACAAAACTAATAATACAAGTTCCTCATCTTACAAAGTCATTTTTTAATAGCTAGATTGATATTTGTACTAAGTGTTTCACCAGCTCTAATTTAAGCTAAAACTAAACAGTCATCTACGGTTGTTTATCCCAATCAAGCTCCCTTAATATACAAATTCAAAAACTTTTGGGGGTAAAAGCATAAAGAGAAGGCGAGGAAGATAGGTACCTGCATAGAACGTGATTTGCCATCGACAACAGTAGATTCAACACAGTGACAGATGTCCTGGCCAATGATCCGGTGGAGAAACCAAGGACCAGGAGCATGGATGGTGAGAGCACGCGTGGTGTGTAGTTTACCGGTGTCAGTGTCAAGTTTCCGGTTCAAGGTGTCGACTTCAAGGATGTGAGAGAGGATTCGTTTGTTTTCAGGGTCTGCAAACTTCCTCCATGAGGCTGCACTCACCCGCTCCCACGGATGCTTGTACACATGCTCTTGTCTGTATGCTTTTACCATCTAGACTCTCTATATAAATGAACACCAATAGATGAATACACAGAACAAACGTATCAAAATATCAAATTTTGATTGAAATCTTGAATCTCTGAATATATGAATGGTTTTTATTACAAGAAATAAAAGGATTTCTCAGACAAGGATTGTACTTTAAAGGTGGTGGGTAAGACAAAACAAAACTAGATCCAAACCAAATGATTTTGTCCACAAAGAATTGATTTTAGCTATGATGAAGATTACAACGTTTGATGAAAGATCAAATCACAGAAATTTCTAATTCCAAACGAAACGTACATCGGAGTCAAATCTAAATATCAAATTGGAATTAAGAGATGACACGAGAATGGCAGTTTTTTTGGCACTGTGGTGACAAAAATTGAGGAAACAAAAGAAGGAAGGAAACGCAGTTTATATGTTTGACTCGATGCTCATCAAAGATTGGATTGAAATTGTGAAAACTGGGAAAGAGAGAAGTACCTAGAGAAAGTCAGGTCGGCAAATACAAGATCTTGGTGAACCAAAAAAGGAGGACGTGACAAGAGTAAATAGAGAATGCAAATTCAACGACGGTGTCGTGAGAGAGACTCGAGACTTGCGGCTTATGTTTACGAACCACGATGCTTCTCTTTATCTCGTCGGCGGCACACAAGTTTGGGCCTTTAAAAAGCCCTATTGAGATACTCCATTATTTGGGCCTTTTTCCTTTTTCTTTTCTCTTGAAATGTTTATCTTTTTGTATTCCTTTTCCATGGATGACCAATGTCATTGGCACTTTGAAAAGGCAAAGACCAAAAATTCAGATTTCTAGTATTGATAATATTGAGTCTGATTACTGAGCGGTTTAAATAGACACTGTCATTTATAAATAAAGACCAGTTCTCTCTCAAAAAAAAGACAACTTCATCTAAATGAGTCATATAAATCGACAATCTCAATTAAACCAGAACCTAGTTACATATTATTTTATACATGAGTTGGGGCGCTTGCTTCGACCGGCCTGGTGAGAATATCAGAGATGTAAATCCGGATTTCAGGTACAATTCGCCTGACGAAATTTGCAAACCTGCATTAGATAATATAATTCACCTCAACTAAGTCAGAAAGAATTTAATTTTCCAGAAACAAAGTCTAAGATGATGAATTGATTTTTGCATACCATAATTGAGTGCTGAGCTTAGTGAAATGCTCAAGAACAAAGAGCGTGCATGCTCGTCTTAACGCTAAAGCATTGAATGTATCTGCTAACTCGTACATCGCTGGAATCTTATCAAGAGAGATTTCCTGCACAAGTAAAGTCCGTTTTATTAAAAAACACAGAGATTAGTCGCTCTGTCAAGAATAAAAATGTAAGATCTTGGTCTAGCGTTTGTTACCTGTGCAATTGTGTATTCACATTGACGTTTGAGGCCTTGGAGAAGATATTGATCGGCTGCTACAAGTAGTTCTTTAGCCAAATGCTTAGGGATGCTGACTCTTCCTGTGTATATATACCTCATCATAAGCTCAAACACTTCCCAACTTATATTTGGGATCTCCACATTTGGGGCATTGCGTTCCTATAACCAATTCACTACTTAGTTGAGTGAAGATATTATGATGATGGGATGAGTTACCACAATCGAAATTCAGAAACTCACCTTGTATCGACCATCAAACATTGCACGAAATATATCAGAGGAAGCTACCAAACAAATCTTGTGAGCAGAGAATTGTTTACCTGTCATATGACATGGATGTACTCAGTTGAAGAAGGTTATTATAGGTAGATTTAGTGAAACATAAATGGGAGCAAATGTTATACCATCAATGAGGAATGTGACATCGGACAAAGTAGGGTTATTCACGTATTTTTCACCCAAAAATACCTTCAGTATAATAATCAATAACAAGTTAAGACCTCGAATCAGAAATTATTAGATGCTAGAAAGAAGAAATGAAAATTATTTACCTGTTGGGTGGGTGAGGTAGGAGCTGCGTCCTCTGTTGCAAAGGATGTAGCTTTTGTAGCTAATTCGTATAAAGCACTTGAACTATATCTCTGCTGCTTAACGCTTGAGAAATAAAGAAGTTCCAACAAAAGTTCTCCTCCTGCATTAATATCGTACATAGTTCAGAAAAAGCAAACCAACAAAAAAAATAAAAATACTAATTAGGAAATAAAAATTCTGAATGAGATTCTTACCTTTGTTATCAATGAAAATCAGTTTTCCATCTTTAGGGTCACAAAGATGTGCAAGTGCCAGAGCAATTCGTATTTTTATAGTCTTCTCGGCGGTTCTCATTAGGTATAATAATTGGTTTAGTACCTGAGAAGGGAAAGACATAAAGGGATTAAAACCATCGCCTAACTTAATCGAGAAGCAGAAGGTCAACAGATATAGATACTCACGGGTCCATGAATTTTATTCTGCAGCCTCTTCAATGTCCGCACCACACAATCCTTAGTCGGCTGCAAATAGAATCATTTGTAATTAGAGTTTGAAAATTCTATAGATTGGTTTTACAGATATAAGCAGTCAAATGCATACTTGAACAGTAAAGTTGTCATCTTGAAGCTTTTGAATTCCTCCAGCCTTTATGAAATCTGCTACGTTTTCCTATTCACAGAAAAATATATTAAATACTCATGGTATGTCAAGTGAGCAAAAAGCATAGCTGTATATACAAAACTATATTGCGCGGATATGGTTTACCTCGTTATCTGCAAGGCCATACAAGGCAAATGCGGCATTGTGTTGCACAGTCCCCGTTTTCACATCAAGAAGATTTAGTAACGCGACGATACCTCCTCTATGCGCAATGCCAGCTTGATTGTGTGCGTCCTGCAACATTCAAAACATCAGACATGCATTAAGCATAAAAGTTAAAAATTGTGTTCCTAACACAAAAGCTCTGATAAAGAGGCAGATTCCAGATCAACAAAAACATTCAGATGCTAATTCAAAGACATAGTTACCTGTGCCAAACGACCAAGAGCAAAAGCTGACATCTCCACGACCTGCTCATCTGATGATTCAAGCATCTTAATCAGGGGTGAAATACCACCTCTCTGGCCAATGTGCACCTGCATGATTATGTTGCCAGTTATGTTTAATATGTTCTCTAGTTTGAATCCATCCATTTATATCGTCAAAAAAAAAACTGAATTTGAGTGAACATATACAAATACAGCATATCAAGAAAGAGACAAGGTCATACCTTGCAATCTGAATCAGGCGCAGCAAATTGACCTATTAATAATGCTGCCTCTCTTTGTGTTTCCAAACAAGTGGAGCTATAGCAGGTATCATAGCCAACAGTTACAAATCATATTTCAAATTTTCAAATGTTTCAACAGAAGAAAAGAAGACATATAAATAAGCATACCTAAGTAGACCAATTACTGGTTGCAAGGCACCAGCACGGACGACCGCTTTCTTGATGTCAGGAGATGAGTGGACAAGATTTCCGATTGCTCCAATCTGAAAAGACCGTATTAGATTAGAAAGACTGAACAAACCAAACCGATTGCAAAAATCCAAAGCACGATAAAGAACTAACCGCTTCACCGTGCACAGAAGGATCTGAAGATTGAAGCATCAACACAAGCGTAGGCAAAGCATTCAACTCCACAATCTACACAGTTGCTGATAATGTGAGAAACAATGCCTCTTACAAATATAAACAAAACATAACCGTAGTAAAAAAAACATACTAGGGACTTGTTCTCGTCGTTTCTAAAAGAAACAGTTCGCAAGGCCCCTGCAGCAGCCCTCTGTACTTTATCATCCGGAAAATTTAGAAGCTCAACAAGTGGTGGAATGCCACCTTCAACACTGAAAAGAAATTTAACAAACGTGTTAACTAAAAACAGCATAGTCATTACCATAACCAATAACAAATATCAGACACTACTAGTACCTTATGTCTTTTTTAATCCTTGGATTGTCATGAGAAATATTAGTGATTATATCCGCTGCTCTCCTAATAACAGCATTAGCAGCCGTAGTGTCACAACAAGTACACCGTCTTTTCAACAACTTCACGGTGGGAATTATAGCTCCAGCATCCACAATGAGCTGCTGGTAACCAGGCTATTTAACAGAAAACAAACTAAAATCAGTACACAAAATTCCAATCAAAGATAGTTGCAACTCGCCAAATTTCAAAATTCAAGATTCTAAAATACAAGAGAGATTGAAACAAGACAAGTTCTCAAACCACAATTTCACCAATTACAGTTGAAGACGAGTTACCTGAATCGCAGCAATAAGAGCAAGAGCAATAGCACAATCTTTCTCAAGCTTATGCTCGCAAGATTTGGGAGCATCACCACCGCCAACTTCTGAATCCCACGGAGATTCCAAATATTTCACCAACGCAGGGATAGCTCCATTTTCAACGATGATTTCCATATTTTCGTCTATATAAAAACAAATTAATCCAAAATCAAATCACTATGTGCTTGAAGGAGAGCAGATCTGAGTTCAATAAAACCACAGATTAAGAGTAAAGGAGCGAAGAGAGTAACGGTACCGATTTTAGCAAGGTCGGCGAGATCACCAGCAGCGTCTTCAACAACTTCGAGATCAAATTCATCATCATCTGAGAAGACGGAGTTAAGAACATCGATGTGGCTGCGAATCGCGCGGACGAGACTTAGCTGTTCTTCGTTAGCCGCCTTGACGAGTGACGCAGCATCTGCTGTGTTGCGATTGAGTTTCCGTTTCAAGTTCCTGGTGGTGACACGTGTGGTTCGCTGGCGCTTCGGGTGGCTGCTCTCCATTTGCTGATGGTTTGAGATCACCGACGAAGTAGAAGAAGAAGAAGATCTGGTGGAGGATTTGTGCGGTGGTGCTTTGAAGGATTTGGAGATTAACATCTAGAGAGATGGGAGAGAGAGAGAGCCTTTTTATTTTAACAAAGCGTTGTGGCGCTTCTGTGAAATTTTTGTTTTTCGTTTAGGAGGCAAATTGAAATGTTTCCCTCGTGTCCGTTCCTCTTGGAGGGAATTTATTATTTTCTTCCCTTTTTAGTTTTTTTTAGTCAAAAGTATTTTTCTTTTTTTTTTACTAAAATCTTTGTTCAAAATACAAAATTTAATAAAAAAAGATAAAAAAAAAGTCTTGGATTGCTTCAAAATTAATATCAGTTGATTCGGTTTGCTTCAAAATTATATATCTTGATTTTAATGACCATATATTTAGATATAGATTTGTATAATACATTAGAACTATTGTATGTTGGAGATTGTTTTACATGTTTTTGTAAATTTATATGTATAATTTTAATGGTAACATAATCTACACGTTTTATAAAGTAACATGATCAATACGTCTTTTTCACGCGCTAAATCTCTTTTAAAAAAATAATTGTGATTAGTCGCTATATTATATAGATACATATTTGAGCTCGACTTGAGCAAAATCAAATGCTATAAATAACCACCAATTTTGATGGTAACATGATCAATAATCTCTTATTTTTTGAAAAGAAATAATTGTTTTTCAATTTGTTTTATTAGACTAACCATATTTATGATACATTACTTCAATTATTTTTTAAAAGAAAAGTGGTAATTTTTAAAAATGGTTTTAGCTAGTCCACTATAATTGATTTGTGCTGGCGGATTACGGCCGTGTTCTTTTTCAGGTCGCTCATCCAGCGATCGCGACAGATGAAAACGACAACAGTAATAGGAATTAAAAATCAAAACGACAACGGCAACGGAAAAACAATGACGAGATGTGTGTATTCCAGTGAGAAAAAGTGTCGCTGGAGAGAGAAAAGGATCGCCGGTTTTTTCAGCGACTGTCACGGAAGCTCATTTTAACAGTACGGTAACTCTTCTCCACAATAGCAGCGACTCTTTTTCACAAAAATAGGACTTTCCGTGTCTATTTTTTATGTCGCTGTCGCTTCTCCAGCGACTTGAAAAAGAACAGGGCCTACATATTTGAGCTCCACTTAAAATAAACCTAATTGATATAATAAATACTCCATTAAGAAATTATTTTAAATGATTTTGTAAAAATATATATATATATATTTTTTTTATTTTTATAAACAAATAATATGATCAACACATTTTTTTTCCTTTAGATAAATTTATCTTTTTGATCAATATGTATTTTTGCTCTATTTAGTTTTTTTATGGTTTTCGGTGCAAAATCAATACAATAAAAGAAGAAAGAGTTTTTTTCATGTGTTGACACATCAGTTTTTTGTTGAAGAATGAATTGACACATCAGCTAAAAACAGCGTTTATATATGCACAAAATCCAAAAACGGAAACAAAACAGATTGAAAGCTATCATCATCATCATCATCGACATATCATGAAGATTAACATAAAAGGAGAGAAAAAAAAATGAAACATCATGTGAGAAAATGAGCTTAACCAGAGAAAAGCTTGCGTTGAAGATGTTCGACGGATAGCGGAGACCAAAATGCGATAAATGCAGCTCTAATAAGAAAAGAGTGTGTCTTTCTATAAACTTGAGAACTGAAGACCTCGCATCACGATGGGGTTTGTTTGGACACCCGATTTTCTTTATTTGACCTGACGGAATCCAATGTTGGGCTATATGTACTGTGGTACTCTCGTAGACATTGTTGTGTTGTACCTCACCAGACATAATTTCTCTGGTACTATGTATATATCATCGTATACGTCATACAATGACTCATGTTTTCCATATACAGTTAATTAACAGTATACATGCAAATATGCAATGTAGAATCATAACTCTAATGGTCTCGTATTTCTATTTCACACCTAGATAGATTTATCTCAAAATAGTATTCATACAATTAATTTATGAAATAGTAAATGTCTCGTTTTTATTGTTTTTACCAATTACTAGTGTTATTAGTTATTACTTTTTAGTCATTCGTTTTTGTCAGTTACTACTAGTATCAGTCATTCATCTTTTTTTTTTTTTTTTTATAATTTGACCCAAATTTTTTTTAATAAAAATTGTCTAGCCTGATGGGCTGTGTGGCCATGTTTTACCAAAAATAAAACTGGCCATTATGGGCTAATAGTCTTTGAAGATTGATGATGGACGGTCCAGCCCACCATATAGCGGTTATCAAATATTGTGTAACATCGAAGAAGATACGAACATCACCATGTAAAGAATCTCGATTCTGAGACCAATCTGTTTTCTTATTATTCTCCAGAACTGTGTTTTTTTTTTTTTTTTTTTTTTTTTTTTTTTAATATAGTAACTGTATTTGTTGATTATAATTTTGGCCCGTGTAACTAATCTATGATTTTTTATTTTAGGGTTTTTATTTTTGGGGATTTTTGTTAGATCGGAAGGGTGTAGTTAGGGATGGTTCGTGATAATAATTGTGGAGGATCCTCAAGATCATTGATTAGGCCATACCGTAGTTTCCCATCAAGATTATATGAGATGGTGGATGATACTTCAATGGATGCAATGATTTCGTGGAGTGAGAGCGGCAAGAGTTTTATCATTTGGAATCAATCTGAGTTATGCAGGCATGTTCTTCCCAAATTCTCTCTAAGCCAGGAGCTGTCAAAATTCATCTTCATGCTTAATACCTTTGTAAGTTTTGTACTTTTTTTGTTGTTGTTGATTGAATTAGTTAATTAAAAAAGGGGAGGAAACAATCTTTTTTGATCTTCTCATGTAATATGTAATGTAGGGCTTTAAAAGAGTTGAGTCTGATGATGATCGATGGGAATATGAAAATGATGATTTTGTGAGAGGTAAACCTGAGCTTGCGGAGGAGATACACAAGCGCTACATGGCTAGTCTACCCCCTAAAGCTTTTGTGTTTAAGGATTCAGCCAAAGCAGCGAGATTAAAGGAGAAAATCAGAGCTTTGCATTCGGCTATGAAGGAGAGAGCTCTAGCGAAGAATCTCTCAAATCTCACTTTGTGAATGTCATCACTTCTAACTTGCTTGTTTCTTTTCTTTTGTCCGTCAATCCCTCTCTTTGGTTTATTCAATTAAACCGGTTTGTTAACTGCATCTTCTCATCTTCTCTATACCATCAACTGTTGAATCAAAATTTCAACAGTTTAATTGTTAAAGTGAACCTGTTGAAAAAATGAAAAAGCTATCAGTTGAAAATCTTCAACATGTTGAAAAACAGTAAGTGGGTCCGCGGAATACAGATGTCATTTGTAGAAACAAAGTTATGCACGCATGTGTTGGAAGCATTTACCACTTTTTTTTTTTTTTTTTTTTTTTTTTTTTTTGCTAACAAAACAAATGTCCCACAGAGATATTGATGTTTTGGAATATTATTTTTGTGTTACACTTTTGTAAATTTTAAGAAGTAATTATTGAAAATACTAAAAATTTTGAATTGTTATTAGTTTAAAATTAAATAATATCTTTTTAGTCAATAAAAAAATATATTTCAATTTAGTAATCATTGTTTTTTTAAAAAATGTGTAATATTTCAAAACATCAATTTTTGTGGGACAGGAAGAATAATTAAGATGATATTT
Organism: Camelina hispida; assembly: GCA_023657505.1. NCBI lineage: Eukaryota > Viridiplantae > Streptophyta > Magnoliopsida > Brassicales > Brassicaceae > Camelina > Camelina hispida. Next base: position 5,996,765 of record CP094637.1, on the reverse strand, counting down.
TTCTATCCCACTCTATCTATTTAATACAAATTGTTATATAACAAACAATTTTTTTTCTTTTATTTTTATATTAAAATTCATTATTTTGTGTACTCTATAATTAGAGAATTGATTCATTTTATTTGAACATAGAAAATAGATATTTTCACTAGAACTTTCAAATTATTCTACAATAAATTCTTGGTTATATTTTAATTTTTTTTTAAATGAATCCCAATAATAATCCTTTTAATATCCAGAATTCTATTTGTTATCTTATTGTATTGTCATGTGCTTGTATCGTATTATATTTAAAGTTTTTCTAATTTTATTTGTTTTCACAATAATTATATATTTTTTATTTTTGGAAATTATGTAACTTATAATTATTTTAAATTTAACTTTTAATCGTATTGTTATAAATATGTAGTAATAAAATTTTAATTATTACCATAAATGTGTTGTTATCAAATTAAATAAAAATAAAAATATAAAGTAAAAATAGTAGGGTAAAGTGTTGAATTTTATTAAACAAAACTATTGTAGAGTTTAAAATTGATTTGGGTGTTGAATGATTAGGTGGAAGTATGGGTGTCAAAATGATTAACTCAACTCAAATCAACTCATTACCTAATGAGTTTAGATTAAATGGGTTCATGGATTAACCCAGCTCATTTGTTTAAATGAGCTGGGTTAATCCATGAACTCATTTAATTTGATGAGTTAAGTGGTTAAATGAGTTCTAAATGAGTTTTAAAACCTGTTTTTAAATGAATTCTATCTTTATAAGATAATCATGTGAGCAAATCAATTCAACAACGGCCAGAGAGTCACATTTGCATAATTGTGTGTGCTATATATACCTGTCCCAATGGGACCTCCCTGTGTAGCGAACAGCTTCTCTTCTTTCATCATCCCAAGTATTTTCCTCACATATCTCTCTGTGTGCTTTTGTCCAAAAAAAAAAAAAAAAAACCGATTTCATCAATCCAGCACGATCGGCTTTTGTGTATATTGTGTGCTTTTGTATCTTTGGTACCCGTGGCTCCATTCGGCTTGGATAAAGGGTCCGAGCCTCAGGGTAACGTAGAGACCTTTCTCGTGGATTAGTTTTATGAATTTCACCAAGTCGAACCTCCCACTGAAATCATACTGAAACACAATATACATATATAAACCATTCAAAACAAATAATCAAATTAGCAAAAAAAAAAAAAAAAAAAGGTATTTCAAGAGAACCTAAAGATGATATACCTTGCCCTGTTCAATCACCATGAACATTTACACAAATTCATGAACATATACACAATCCAAATACAGTTTGTGATTGACACACGAGAACAATCATGAACAATCAATCCCTTAAACAATTGACACACGAGAACAATCATGAAAATCTAGCTAGAACCCAGATACGAATAACCCCTAGAACATGAATCAAAACATCGAATTCATGTATACCAAAGACCCCATCAGAATCTGAGATCTGAGATTCAAGTAAATTAAGGCTAACCTGCGTAGCTGTTGGTCACATCAACGACACCACGGGAGCTGCTCCCGAGAAGAACACCGACGACACGCTTGCGTGAATCCTTAGCGACGCGATTGTAATGGTCGACGATAAGCAAGACGAGTGGATGAATCAAAATCACGAAGAACTGTTGTTTTGGGGAAAAATCAAAATTGATCGGTTTACACATTTTGATTGGTTTAATGGTTTTGGTAATTTTGACCGGTTTAAGCATTTGATGGATTAAATGGTTAAACCATTACCCATTATAACATAACTCAATTGATCCATTAAACCATTTGACCCACTAACTCAATTTATTCATGAAGTCATTAGGATAAAAATTTTGTACTCATTAGGGTCAATGGATTGAGTTGAGTTGTGGTGATCCATTTAACTTGACCCATTTTGACATCCCTAGGTGGAAGAAAGAGAAAATGATGTAGAATGTTAAAAAGTTGAGGTGTAGGGTTAGGCCTGGGCAAAATACCCGAACCCGAAAATCCGACCCGAATCCAATCCAAAAAATCCGACCCGAACCCGTATCCGAAGTTTTTAAATACCCGAATGGGTCTAGGATCTATTAAAATCGGATACCCGAATCCGATCGGGTATTATCCGATATCCGAACGGATACCCGAATTAACCCAAACATATATAAATAATACTATTAAATAGGCCTGGGCACTAATACCCGTTACCCGTACTCGACCCGTTACTCGGCTCGTACCCGTCCCGAAAAAAAGGGTACCCGCACCTTTTGGGTCGAGTAAAGGGTATTATAATTATATTACCCGTGTGTAAGGGACGAGTATAGGGTATTAGTTTAGTTTTCAATACCCGTCCCGTTACTCGGCCCTTTACCCGTTTTGCTACCCGACCCGTAAATACCCGTTAATATTTTGTATTATTATTATTATTTATTATTAATTTATAGAGTTAGAGTTAAAACCTAAGTTCAACTTAGCCTAACTGAATTAATATATTATTTTCATTTTCAAAATTCGTAATTTTATAATTTTTGGAACTATATATTGCATAAATTTATGAATTTTTCATTTTTTGGATTTCAAAAGATAAAATTATTATTGCGATTATTATCATTTTTTTATCGGGTACTCGTTTTCCGGGTAATAATAAAGGGACGGGACGAGTAAAGGGTCAACTGTTTTTTACCGGGTACCCGTTTCTCCGGGTACCCATTATTTCAGGGTCGAGTATGAGTAAATTTTTTCTGTTACCCGTTAGGGTCGGGACGAGTAAAGGGTCGGAGAAAATTCAAGGGTACCCGTCCCGTGCCCAGCCCTACTATTAAATCAGTGAAAAATGATAACTAGTGGGACTTGAACCCAACACCTAAGGCGTTTAATAAGTGCATTGTAACCATTTTGCCACTTTAATCTTTTTGACTAATATTAAAACTTCAAGTATATATGTATTACTAAATGAAACACATGTTTTTTGGAATGTTATATATAAGAGATTTTACTTATTATATTTTTAATTGCATTTTTTTATTTCACACTCATGAATTCTGGATACCAAAATATTATTTTTACATATTAAAAAATATATAAAATGAATATTACAAAACAAAATAGGTCATTTTCAACAAAAAAATGTATTTTCCATAGTTTTTTTTCACCTTTAATATCAGAGTCGGAGAGATTTGAATTCAGATTTGTTTGGAATTCGAATTGAATTCAAGTATTTTGTTAAGTTTAAGATATAAACATTCAAAACCAAACTCAAATCTAAAATATATTTTGGGTAATGGGTACCCGAATCCGATCCGAATCCGATGGGTGTTTATCCGAACCCGACCCGAATACTAGAAATACCCGAAAATCCGAAATACCCGATCCAAACACGAACGGGTATCCGAATGCCCAGGGCTATGTAGGGTGTTGAAAAAAAAAAACATTGTCCATGGTCTAACATATTGTTGACTCAGCTGCCACGTCAGGGTAAGTTCCCACGTAACGTTAAAATCAAGATGAACATCTATAGAAGGAGAACTGTTGTTTTACACTATAGACTGTAAATGATTGGAGCTCGCGTCTTTTGTATCACGACACCACTACTACTAAGGTCATCATCAACCTTCTTCTTCCCCAAGATCTCGGTCAGCTTGAAAACCACAAACAGCTTCATCAAGGGTCGGTTCTGGCTCAAGCTCGTCTCATTGATTCGCAAAGCCACTTATCATAATTAGTGCACAAGAAACCTAACAACCCCCGATGGAATGTCGAGATCAAATATGAGAATCACGACTTTCATAATTGTGAGAATTTTGGAAGAGTGTCACATGCCCTGAGGAAGATGGTGTAGTTCATGAGTGCAGCAGCTGATTCCGATCCATATTATTATTTTTTTTGAATAAATGTTAAATTATATTCAAAAGAAATAAACGTTTTACATGACTAACTCATAGCTTTTCTTAAAAAATAGATACAGAACATGCTTAATATGACCTAGTTGCAAACCAAACTTGAAGGAGGTTGCCGCCCCCAATCGTATTGAGCTGATTACGGACATTCTTATCAATCAGTTTGGCAAGTTTTTCCGCTGTAGATGGTGTGTCTCCATGTCGCCGGTCGTTTCTTTCCCTCCACAAAGAGTGAATTGTGTTCTGAAGTGTATAACCCAACAAGAACCGTGTAGTCTTCTCCAAAGCAGTTCGAGTAACTAAATGCAGTACGTCCAACCATCTTGTTGTATATCTGTGTAAAAGAATACCTTTAACAAGCTTTTCCCAGACCCGTTGGGAGAAGGGGCATTCAAAAAACAGATGCTCCCTCGTTTCCAAAGGACAACTGCAGAGAACACATTTTGGATCAATGTTTTGGCTCCATGCCTGCATTCTCTCCCCAGTGGAAAGCCGGTTTTTCACTACTAGCCAGGTAACAAAAGCAAACCGTGGCGTCGCATAAGGGAACCAGATGGCCTTGTGACATGCCAATATTGGTTTTGCTTCATGTATATGTAACCATGTGTCCTTCGTCGAGAATGTACTCCGGTATGCATCATTCTTGCCTTTCCAAAGTGTTCTGTCAGCCTCCTCTGTTCGAGAGGATTGACACCTCCTTATTTCCTCCTCAATGAGATTTAGCATCGGCTGTCTATGAGCCCTTCTCCTAGGCATATTTAAAACATCAGCGACAGAGCTAGAAAGCGGGATGCCTAGAGCTATAGGGCCTCTTTCTCCTAGCTTATCATAAATGCGACCCAATGTGCACCAATCATCAAACCAAAATGAGGTGGAAATACCATTTCTCACTTCGACCCGAGAGAACTCTTTTGCTATAGATCGATACTTAAGGAGCTTCCTCCAAATCCAGGAACCGTTGTATGAGTTTTCTTTCTCAGACCACAAAGAGCCTGACCGGATTAGATATCGCTGAACCTATTGCACCCATAATGAGTCTTGAGCAGATAAGAGTCGCCAAATCAACTTTAACATGCTCACTTTGTTTGCTTCTACCACTGAACGGAGACCTAGACCACCTTCCCGCTTGGGTAGACAAACTTCTGACCAAGCAACTTTTGCCTTAGTAGTCTGCAGGCTCGGACCGGACCACAGAAAAGCAGAGCACAACTTGTCAATAGCGGTGATACATGCTTTAGGGAGACGAAAAGCAGAAATACAAAAGTTGATAGTGCTAACAATGATCGAACTGATGAGTTGCAGTCTCCCTGCAAAGGAGAGAGACCTCGCAGTCCAAGTGTTAATTTGCAATCTTATCTTTTCCAAGAGGGGAAGATAGTCATTTGCAGACATTCTCTTAGTGAGGAGAGGAAGACCGAGATAACGAACCGGTAAGTGACCCGAAACAAAGGGGAACTGTTGCAAAATCTCTGCACATTTATCCGGAGGGATACCAGCCATGTAGATAGTAGACTTCTCGATGCTTATACGCAAACCAGAGTGTATTGCAAAGTCCTCAAACACCGCCAGAGCACCTTCAATGGACTGCTGTTGACCATCGACAAAGACCATCAGGTCATCAGCGAAACATAAGTGCGTGAGCTGCAGAGTTTGACACTTTGGGTGATAGCCAAACTTTTTCGCCTGAGCAGCTTTATCCAGCTGGCGAGATAGAACGTTCATGCAAATGACAAACAGATACGGGCTTAAAGAACAACCTTGTCGAAGTCCTCGCTTACTAGTGAAATAGCCTGCTAGTTCCCCGTTGACCTGGACTGAAAAAGAAGCAGTCGTGACACAGACTTTGATCCAATTCACAAACTGCTCCGGAATCCCCACAGCTCTTAAAGTGTTAAGCAAAAAGCCCCATTGCACAGAATCAAAAGCTTTTGATATATTTATTTTCATAGCACACACCGTGGAGAGATAGTGTCCTTGTGGTAATCTTTCACCAGTTCAGTAGCCAATAGTAAATTCTCCATGAGCAACCTGTCCTTAACAAAAGCAGATTGGTTGTTGGAAATAAACTTTGGCAGGATCACTTTCAGTCGATTAGCAAGAATTTTGGAGATTATTTTGTATAGAATGTTGCAGCATGAGATAGGCCTGTAGTCTTTCATAACCTGAGCTTTCTTCTTCTTAGGAATTAGTGCTAAGATGGTCGAGTTGACTCCCTTAGGCAGAAATCCTGTTTTGAAGAAGGATTGAATAGCTATCACACAATCCTCACCCACCACCGACCAAGATTCTTTGAAGAATTCCACGTTAAAGCCATCAGGACCAGGGGATTTATTAGCAGGCATCGCAAATAAAACCTTCTGAACTTCCTCCTTTGTGACCTCCCTAATAAGCATTGACTTGTCATTTGCATCACATTGTAACTCTAGAATGTCTGTTAACTCATCCTTAGACCATTCGACATAGTCATCTGGTGAGAAGGAGAGAAAGTCCCTGAAATAGCTTTCAGCTACAGCCTTAATCTGATCCTGATTGTTAGCAATGCTCCCGTCGGCACCATGAATCTCCTTAATACGATTTCTCATCTCTCGAAGCTTAGCTGAAGCATAGAAAGCCTTATTATTTTGATCACCAACTTTAAGCCAGTGGAGTTTGGCTTTTTGTTGGAGATAACATTCCTTAATATCTGATAAAGACCTCCATTTAGCAAATGCTTCCGCCTCCTCACGCACCGCCTGTGCAGAAGGGTTTGCCATTGTCGCCTGTTGCAGTTGACAGAGAACAGAGAAAGCCTTCTTAGTTCGCTGCGTGATAGTTCCCACTATTTCCTTCCCCATATTTCGTAGAAGTGGTTTGAACCCCTTTAAAGACTTTGAGAGGCGATGCAGTGCAGAAGTAGAATGGAAGAGTGGACGAGACTCTCGCCATTTATCTGCAAGCGCTTTATGATACTCTGGATGTGTCACAACCGCATTGACAAACTTAAAAGGTCGAATAATCCGTGGTTCCTCCCTCGAAATGTGAATCCAACATCGCAAATGATCTGAACAACCTCCAGCCTCAAAAACCGAGTAGGACTGACCATATTGCAACCACTGTTGGTTTACGAGGACTCTGTCTAACTTCTTATAGATGACCCCATCATCCCTCTTGTTACACCAGGTATATCTCTGCCCCTGATAGCTCATATCCATTAGTTCACAGTGGTTAACCAGCTCCTGAAAATCTCTCATACCCAACGGGACCATTGGTGCTGTCGCATAACAAGAATGATCATTGTTTTCCAATACTTCATTGAAATCTCCCCCAATGAGCCATGCTTTATTCTGAAACAGAGGAGAATCCTTATGGGAGCGAAGATCTTCCCAGAGAATTTTCCGTTCTGTCACAAGGTTAGAAGCATAGACGAACGTTACAAAAAACTCCTGCAGTCCCTCAATGCTGACTGAAACCGTAATAAGTTGAGATGTTTTATAGATAGGTGTCACACGCACGTTATCTCGCCAAACCAACCATAATCTACCTAAGCGATGCTCTTCATAATTAGTTAAAAACGACCAGTTAGCAAACACTGACTGAAACACTCGATCAACCCTCCTCTCCTTTATCTTTGTTTCTAAGAGACAACCAAAATCAAACCTACCACTATTTAGCCATTCACGAACAACCCGATGCTTTTCTTTTTTATTAAAGCCTCTAATATTCCAGAAAAACCCTGACATCAGAGATTTTTGGAAGTATTACGAGTCTTGACAGTGTGAGGTGGATGAATCCGAGAATTCTGACCACCAGTGTTGCTTAGAAACTTATGTCCGTCCTTTGAGGCACGGGGAAGGGATTGCCTGAGCATCAAGTCTACACCTACGCCGTTTGACACAACTACAGCTGCTTCATAAGTGGAGGTTGCAACCCCCAAACCCTGAGTCTCATCAGATCCCGACTCCTCCTTCTCCCCCTGTTCCGACTCATCATGTAAATCATCTCCTACCTCACCCTTACCACTCAGACATGAAAAAGAATTAGAGACAATAGAAGCTGCAACATGGGTAGCTGCCACCTGCTTTTGTGGACTACGAAGCCCCTTAGTTGGAGTACACCAGTCTGAACCTGTTGTATCCCCTTGTAACTCCACAGGCGGACTATCAACATTTACACCTGCCTCAGCTACCGCAGGCGCCGTAATAGTAGAAGCTAAACCCGTGACAGGAACCACAGGTTCCTCACGACCTTCAGATAAAACCGGCAGAACAGAGGCCACCGCAACAGAGACTTGTGTTTCTTCCACCACCTCCGTTTGTCGCTTTGTAGTTAAACAGTCTGAGTTATTATGACCCCACTTGGAATAGTCAGAACATCTTGGAGGCAGCCAGGGATAGACAAATTCAACCACAGTGTCCCCCCCTTTCACGGACTTAAACGACAAGTGCTTTGGTAGGCTTTTCGTCAGATCGACCTCCACAAACACCTTTGCTTCAGTAAACGATTTACAGGCCTCTGTTTCAGAGTGAAGTTTCTTTGGAATGCCAAGAGGGCTAGTAATAGCACTCAACACCTTCCAAGAGAAGTACTTTGGTGGGAGATTCTTAACAATAACCCAAAGTGGCACATATTTGATTTCCTCCTGCTCTGCATCAATAATAGGGGTCCATTTAGTGAGAACTACAAGAACTCCACAAAGGTTCCACATTCCTCTGTTCAGAACCCTTAGCCGGGTGCGCTCATCCTTAATGCGAAATCAAACTGTAGTCTTATTTACGACATGAACATCTATTTTCATCGTTTTATCTCCCAAAGTCCAGATCTTGTTAACAAGAGCATGAATGCCTCCCACAAAGGGAGCCTTAGCTAAAAACTTCCCAACGAGAAAATCTTCCCATAAAGGGTGAGCCTCTTCAAAAACACTATTAGGGATCCGGATAGTCAGAATCCCATCGACCTCCTCAATAGGCAAGTCGAGCTTTTCCATCTCCTCCGAATCCTTAACCAATGACACCCATGATTTTTTGGGATCCATGCGATTCCCACCCGAAACAACACCAACACTAACACTAGCCTCTTTACTTTGCGAAGCACCACCGCTAGGAACCCCACACGTGACATCACAACTCCCCCTAATCTCCCCCTCTTCAACCTCCACTCCCGACTTCCCAGAACCGTCAACCACCGGCGTGATAGCCGCCGACGGCATCGGAACGTGAGAAAGAAGCAAAAACCCTAAATCACCTTTTTTTTCACCCTCAGAGCTAAACGCACCGTTTCTAACCTTTGATTGTTTCTGTTTCTTGATTCCGATCCATATTATCACAAGGGAGTTTATGTAAGTTAGGATCTCTGTATACAAAAATTTAATTTGTGATTGGTAACCAAGTAACCAACGAACCATGCATTCAAACAAATTCATTTTCACCAATCAACCCCGAAAAAGAGCTGATTCATACACAAACTACTATCCACGGTTTATAATTTAGACACTAACCATCGAGAGATATAATTAATCATATATACATTACTCGGACGAACAAAAAAAGACATTTTCTTGAACTTCCACCAGTTTATACATATTACATACAGCAGCACTAGACACATTTACATGTACGTACACCCGTGTTAGTCTACATGGTTTTGTTTGTAAAGTAAACCGACTCAATTGTATACAACTTTACATTTGATTGAACCAGAACCTTCTCACACACAAAGAGGTTCTCTCGATTCTGAGATCATATTTTTTTATTTCTTGAACTTTTGTTGTTTGGTCGCGTTTATGATTTGCTGCTGCTGCTGGTGGATTAAATTACTTTTAGGGTTTCTTCATTAGATTTGAAGGGGGTGAATAGGTAGGGATGGTTCGTGATAATCCTTCTGGAAGTTCGATGATTAAGCCATTCCGTAGTTTCCCATCAAGGTTATACGAGATGGTGGATGATACTTCAATGGATTCAACGATCTCGTGGAGTGAGAGCGGCAAGAGTTTCATCGTTTGGAATCAATCTGAGTTATGCACTCATGTTCTTCCCAAATTCTCTCTAGGCCAGAAGATGTCAAAATTCACCTTCCTGCTTGATACCTTTGTAAGTTTTGTACTTTTTTTTTTTGTTGTTGATTGAATTAGTTAATTTGAAAAGGAAGCTAAGGTAACAATCTTTTTTGATCTTCTAATGTAATGTAGGGCTTTAAAAGAGTTGAATCTGAGGAGGAGCGATGGGAATATGCAAATGATGATTTTGTGAGAGGTAAACCTGAGCTTGCGGAGGAGATACACAAGCGTTACATGGCTAGTCTACCCCCTAAAGCTTTTATGTTTAAGGATTCAGCCAAAGTAGCGAGACAAAGGGAGAAAACCAGAGCTTTGACATTGGCTATGAAGGAGAGAGCTTTAGTGAAGAGTCTCTCAAAACTCACTTTGTGAATGTCATCCATTTCTTCTTCTTTCATTGTTATCCTTATTGTGTGAGATAATGAGAACAAAATCTGTATGTACACTCTCTCAACTCTAATCGCTAAACCTTTCCTTTACAAAGGTGAAAACAAAATAAAATAAAAATGGTAGAGACATTTTTATACCTTTTTAAAAATCAAGAATGTTAAAAGCAAATGGTGTTACAATGATTGGAGCTCGCGTCTTTTGTACCACGACACCACTACTACTAAGATCATCAACCTTCTTCTTCCCCAAGATCCCGACCCGACCCGTTTTCAGATTATTACCCGTAGCTAGACCCATCGTCGCCATGAGCAGCAGCACCACTGACAAAAGCCAAGAGGAACTCGATTCCATTGTCAAGCAGAAACGGGTCGTCCGGTCCACTGTTCGCAAATCCCTAAAAGCCATGGACCCTTCTCTCCGAACCCAACAAGGTTCAATCTTTCTTTTGTTCTTCTCTTCGAACCGTCGTTACAGATAGTAAATTAATCTCTGGTTGCATTGAATTGTAGATGAGGCTATTCAAAAGACTGTTCTTGAAGCTCCCTGGTTCAAATCATGTCGGGGATTGTGTGCTTACATTAGCTGCAAGTCTCTCAATGAAGTCGACACTTCTAAAATCCTGTCTGAGATTCTGCAACGTCCTGGTACTTCTCTTCTATTTGGAATTTCATTCTCATGAGATTGATTAATAACAATGTTGCAGAACTGAAAATGGAAGCCCTTTACACTGTATTCACTAATTACTTGGCTTAATAGCATAACCATCATCATATCATTAGGACAAATGAATTAATACTTTTCTGTATACTCAATGCATCTGATAAGTTTGGGAACTGAGAGAAACTAGTAACAGAGCAAACTAAAGAAACTAGTTGTCACATAGGGATGAAATCTCCTTCTGCATATTTTTCTCTAATGTGATTTATTTTCCATTTTTGTTTTTTGTTTTGTTATTTAGATTCAAGTACTATGGCTAAGAAAAAGCTATATGTCCCTTGGGTGGAGGATAAGAAGAGTAATATGCGTATGCTGCACATATCCCATATGGATGACCTCATTGCTAACTCCATGAACATTTTGGAACCAGCTCCTGTTGATGCCCAAGGGAATGAGCGTGAAGATGGTAGTGTTCTTTTTTTCCATGTTGCCACAACTATAAGGTTCACATAATGAGTATAAGCCCCTTGCAATGAAAACCTTTTTTTTAATCTGTTGACAGTGTTGCAAGCAGAGGTTCCGATCGATTTGTTTATCTTGCCAGGTATGGAGAAACTGTTTCATTGCCTAAACTTTCCCTTATCTCTGTATCTAATCAACTTTTATTTGCAAATCCTTGTGGTCAGGTCTTGCGTTTGACAGGTGTGGGCGACGTTTAGGTCGTGGAGGTGGGTAAGTTTGCATTGACCTTATGTTTTATTTCTATCATGGTTCTATACTTCTATAGATTCATACTAAGGGTACTGCTGAAGATCTTAAAGCAGTATCATATCCAAATCATATGAAGCTTTTATCGAGCATTTTTTGCTGTTGTATTATTGACACATAATAGTCTCACTTCCTCTATAACCTTCTGTCATAATACAAAATCTTGCCATCCCCATAGAATTTAGTTTCATACTTACAACTAGAATTGCTTTGCCATGCTCTAATCTAACTCCTTTTTACTTGTTTATATGGATAACTCATATGGGTAAAAGCTACTACGACACTTTCTTGAAGAGATACCAGGATCGTGCTAAGGAGAAGGATTGGAGATATCCACTTATGGGTATAGACCACAATCAAATCAATACTACTGAATGTTTTCAATAGAAAAATAAGCTAATCACTGTTCTTTTTCCTCTACTGCAGTTGCATTGTCATACTCTCCTCAAATTCTCGAAAGTATTCCTGTAACACCGAATGATGTCCTGATTGATGCCCTTGTGACACCTTCTGGTGTGGTTCCCATTACCCCTCGGGCTATTGAAATGTACGCGACAAAATGTTTTTAGCTTTCTCTTAAATCTTTTATTTATAGCTGACTATATTGTGTGATTCTCTCTGGTCTTAGAATGTGAGGTCAGGAGCTTGTGTCTGGAGCTGACACTCGATGATTTGTTGGTATGCGCTTGAAGGCTGGATTTTGGAATCAGCAAACTCAGTATCAGCTTCTGTACTTGCCACTAAAAGATTTTACTAAACTTGATTTGAGCCTTGTTCTTGTATGATGAGATATGAAGCTCAATGCAATGGTCTCTCAGTCGTTTATTCCATATCAAGTTTTCGTGTAATAAGAAGCTTTTTTGGCACAAGATGATGGTTCTTGGGTTCTCTTCTTGAGCTTTGCTCATGGGAAGTTATATGTACTTTTGAAATCTTTATTCAATGTAAAAATAAAATAGTGAAAACATCAAAGTTCTTGTCACTTTAAAGCATTACAGCCATACACATATAAGAGTGTATTACTTTTTCCTCTTCCTTTCTATATAAAATAGCAAAACAAAAGCAGGAAGGAGAACTAAGAGGAACAAGAAAGCATGCAGACGCCTGGCCTGTAAGCCCAGGCTGGAGGCAACCGAGCATATTTCTCCATCCCCGGCTGTTCCTCGTAAGGCCGTTTCATTAGACGGATCAAATTGTTGACTTCTGAGAAATCACCTTGTTCAGCTGCATCTATGGCGCTTTGGCACAGATAGTTCCTCAAAATATACTTTGGGTTCACTGAATCCATTCTTGCTTTTCTTTCTTCATCTGATACCTCACTACCACCCACCTGCAATTTCAAATCCACACACAAGGAGTTGCATTAGCCAGGAAGATACAGACATATTGTTCAGAAGTTTACTAATGTGGAAAGTTAAATTATAGTCTACAAAGAACTGAAGATGATATCTTTGGGATAAGAAACGAATTTGGTACCTCTTGTATATAGCTTCGCATCCATTTGATCCATGCTTCTTTTCTCTCCTTTCCGATGTCCAAAAGCACAGCTTTCAAGGGTTTCAATAACTCATTTTCGGGAGTGTTGGGATTTGCTTTAACATTTGCAAGAAGCCGGAAGAAGTTTGTGTAATCAACTTTATCAACAGACATATTGTTCAGAAGTTTACTAATGACCTCCTTGTTATACTTGGAAAGACCAAGCTTCTTTGACATTATGGCTTGATACTCATCCATGAATTTATCACCGTACCTGATCATGAGTCCCCTCAACTACTTTAGTCGTTCCTAAAATATAACTAAGAATAGTGCTCCAAATCAATAGTGACAAACAAAGTTACCTCTCCATGGCGTAATTCGCCTCCTTTTGATTTATCAGCTGAGCAACCGCCAGAGTCTTGGAAAACTGAGCAATGTTCCACAAACCGATGTCAGGCTGATTTGCAAAACAGTATCTTCTTCCTGGGAGATCTGTCGTGTTAGGGGTGTAACTTGGATCAAAAGCATCCAAGAACCCAAATGGGCCATAGTCAATGGTTTGACCCAAAATGCTCATATTGTCAGTGTTGAGCACACCATGGGTGAAACCTACACCTTGCCATCTTGCAACTAAGGTAGCTGTACGCTCAGCAATTTCAACGATCCATGCTAATGTTATTAAAAAAGCAGAAGTTAGTTCAATCTTGGCCATCAATATAGCAAAAGTATAATAAGTGCTACAAATGTCATTAGGTACCTGCATATTTGTTGGAAGTTAGATCCACAACCGAATCATCTTCATCACCGGTTTTGAAAGATAAGCTATCGCTTCTATCCATGCTCTCTATATGTGGGAAATGATGCTTAATGGCATAGTCTGCCAACTTCCGAACAATATCTAGATCCTCTTTTCCTCTAGAAGCATGTATTTGGTATGAACCAAAGCGGAGAAATGATTGAGAAACCCTGCAAACAATTGCGCCAGGTTCTTCCTTCGGATTGCCACTGCAACGAACAATGCAAAAAATTAGGAGTAGTCAACCATTTTGATCATGTCCACGTGCAGTTCCTAATTCTATGAAGCCTAATTTTCTATATACTTGGTACATGAACTTTTTAAACAGAGGAGCAAGTTAAACAAGGACTGAAAGGTTTTGGACATACTCATAAAACATGTCGCGAGTGACATCTTGACCTGTGGTGAGAAGACAAAGGGCACGCGTGGTAGGGATTCCAAGACAATGCATAGATTCACTGCAAAGGAACTCCCTGATGCTACTACGGAGCACTGCGAGCCCATCAGCAAAACGGCTATATGGAGTCCTACCTGCACCTTTAAGCTGAAGTTCCCACCTTTCATCTTTGGAGTTCAAAACTTCTCCCAGGGTTATGGCACGACCATCACCTAGTTGTCCAGCCCACATGCCAAACTGGTGTCCTCCATAGCATTGAGCATAAGGCATTCTGTAGAAAAAATATACCAATATCTAAGAACAGAGACTATGGATTTCAAAAGGTCGGACTTAAAAAATAGATTTGAATAAGGAACACATACGCTCCTGGCAAAGGTTTAGCACCAGACAGCATGAGAGGGAAATCTGGTCTTTCAAATCTGAAAGTTCCATAGAGTTTTGCCATAAGTCCAAAGTAGAAAGAGAAAAGGGTTTCGAAATGGCAACTAATATTAAGGTGCAACACTCTTAAAGCTTAAGTGTTAACAAATTCATATCATATGAAACAGAAATGAACCAATTGCGCCAACTTCTCTCTAAAGAAACCTAAAAATGTAATAACCTGGAATCAATTATGTGTCTAATAAGGACAGTAAAAACCAAACATTTATACTTTAGTCTGACCATACAGAATCAAACTCACTCTTTAGGATCCAAATCCAAAAGCTCTGCAACAGAATCAGACCATGCTACAAGCTGAGGATCATCTACTTGTACTGATGGGGAAACTTTTGAATAGCAAGCATGCAATACCTGCACATTACATAAAACAATCAAAATCCGGATGCCCAAGTTAACTTACATCAACACACTGAGATCAACTTCATAGTTCCAAATTAAACAACACTAAATATAACTTTTTTTTTCTTCTTTAAGACCTCAATCATAAGATCAAAAACAACATCAATCATTGACAGAGAAATAAGAAAAAAGCAAATCAAGATTCTTCCTAATTCCTCTCCTCTCAAAGATCGAAACAAAAAAAATGGATACCTCACGAGAGATAACATCGGTTCTGGGATCACCAGGCAATTCCTTAACAAAGGAGTGGTCCCAGTTAAAATCTTCGAGCTTCCGTTTAACCTTACAACCTCCTTCATCAACAACAGCTCCAAGAGTTTGATTCTGCAGATCTTTCGCTAAAGAATCAGCAGACGAATCCGTTACAGGCGTCGAAGACGAAGACGAAGCCGGAGAAGACTCCATCCGACCGAAGGAAGAAGAAGATCGGGTCAATCGAAATTGTCGGCGAAAGGAAGGACAAAAAGGGAGTTTCGAAGTTGAACTGAAGAGATGAAGCGGTCGGAGGTAGAAGAGAGACGACGGACAACACACACGCAACAACATTTCTTCTTTCCTTCCTTCTTCACAATTATTCTAATGGAAAAGAAAACTTGTTTAATTTTTCTATTTTGTACCGAACCGACCCTTGTTTGGTTTTTTCCCGGTTCATTTCGATTTCACAATGTCGGTTTACTTCTAATTCTGTTGTTTTGTTGTATTTTGCATCCTAATCGATTCATGTTTTGATGAACCGGGATTAAGACAGAACCGAAAATAAGCCGGGTTTAAGACAGAACCAAAAAAGAGATAGGGAAGAAGTAGTGAAACGACAAAAGTTGCCGTCGTTCGTGTAACTCAAACCAACCTATCAACTGAGGGAAAAAAAAATTAGGGCACAAAATAATAAGTGGATTCACGTCCGCGACTCATAGATCTCTTCGGAAAAATTCATCACGATTTTGTTCTTACTGTAATTCTTCAATTTTTCCGCGGCGTGTTCTTTTTGGAGATCTTAACCTTTGTGAAAATTCGACTTGGACCCGAGAGAGAGAAGAGTCTTCTTCCTTGTTCTTTCTGAATTTTTATAGATTTGTGACAAATCTATGATCTTTCGAGAGTAATTTTCTCCATGGTTGATCGAAGATTTCGATAATAGATCCAAAGAAGGTATTTTTTTTCTTTTTTTTCTTCTTCTTCTTCTTGATCTTACATTCTTCATCCCCAATTTAAGGTTTTGTTCATCTTGAAAGCTTAACATTGATGTGCCTGGTTTCGTCTGAAATTAGGGTTTATGAAAGTTTTGTTCTTTGCTTGGAAATAAAACAAATTTCAGAAAGTTAGTAGAAATTTCGATTTCTTGTAATGATTCAGAAATCACGAGCTTGCAATGAATTACTGTTTAGCTTGAGTTTAAGAACTTTGACCTGCGTTTTTTTGGATAGTGTAATTTGCTCTGTCAACAAGGTTTAAAGTTCAAAACTTAGTGCCTTTCGTGCTCTGAGAGTTCCTGTTTTGACTTGAAAAGTAAAGGTTTTCGTATGCTCTGCTATGAGAGTTAAGGGTTTTGTTTGTTTCCTCTTTTTGAAGCTGTTTACTTGGTTGTGCTTGTGCAGCTCGTGCTTTGGTGCATCTAAGACAGGTATCATCCCACGTTACGCTTTCTTAAGTTCCCTGTAAAGAATTAATCGTGGAGAGGACACAGATGGATTACCGACCTTCTGATAGTAGTGGTGAGTCTTATGTTCTTTCAGTCTTGCCTTTTTTCTTAACGAACTTGCTGTTAGTCTTTGTCCTTACTCTCTTTTTTTCTCTTGTCTACGATTGGATGTGCTTTTTGAATGTAATTGTGTTCAATGCTTTTAACTGACAAAGCATTATCTCTGAAAGCTTGAGTATTCTTTTCTTGTTTAAAGTTGTCTACTGACTCTTTCGTCTAGCTTCAAAGTTGTTTACTATGTTTTGATTGTGTAAATGTATTTGTTTCTGTCTGTTTCGTGAACTCAGGTACGGATGATGACCTGCCTCCATCTCATCAAGGTAGATATCAAAGAACCAGACCTGCCGGCAATGGGAGGCCTTCAGTTCTCAACTCTGCTCCTTTATCACGTGTGCACAATGACATGGAAACTCAAATTCATCAAATTGAGCAAGAAGCTTATAGCTCGATACTCCGCGCCTTTAAAGCCCAGTCTGATGCTATTACATGGGTACTCTTTTTTGCTTCTTTTCATCATTTAGTTATTCCATGTTTATCTAACTTCACCATCTAATCGAAGATAAGCTTATCTTTCTTCCTTTTGTTCTTCAGGAGAAAGAAACTTTGATCACTGAACTCAGAAAAGAACTTCGGGTGTCTGATGAAGAACACAGAGAGCTGTTATCAAGGGTTAACGCTGATGAAATGATCAGGAGAATAAGGTTTGTTTCATATGTTATTAATACATCACTGCACTCAATCAAAAACAACTTTGTAGCCAACAATGTTAATTTGAAATCACGGCAGGGAATGGAGAAAGGTAAACAACGTTCAGTCCAGTATTCCTCAGCTGGTTCATGATGCTCCAAGTCCAGCTGTCTCAGGATCACGTAAAAAGCAAAAGACATCACAATCAATCGCCTCATTAGCGATGGGACCACCATCTCCTTCTATGCACCCTTCGATGCAACCATCGTCATCTGCAATCAGAAGGGGAGGTCCTCCACCAGGTCCCAAGACCAAGAAGCCGAAGACAGTAAGTCATGATGCTACATCACTCTTTACTGTTGTTACTGTGAATCATGTTCTTATATTCTTCATTAACTAAGGGGTGAGAATATTTCATTTCTTTGTGCTCGATCAAGTCGATGCAGTACCCACCTACAGGCATAGCTGGAAGGCCCCAGGCTGGCGCTTTAACAAATGAACCAGGTGAATCGGGATCATATGATCCATTGATTGGAAGGAAGGTATGGACGAAGTGGCCTGAGGACAACCATTTCTATGAAGCTGTTATAACTGACTACAACCCTGTTGAGGTATCGTATCTTTCAGTGCTATATATATATTAGTGTTTTAGTGCTAAATCTCCTTTTTCTGATATTATATATTCCCTTTTATTCAACATTGATTAGGGGCGGCATGCTTTAGTGTATGACATTAACACTGGGAATGAAACTTGGGAATGGGTTAATCTTAAAGAGGTAATTATGATTTCAGTTTTTATAAGAGCTCATCTTTTGGATCCTTGGTTATATATGATTCTGAATGTTCTTTATGTATACGATAGATATCTCCGGGAGATATCAGATGGGAAGGTGAAGATCCTGGGGTTTCTCGTAAAGGAGGACATCCTGGGCAAGGCCGTGGAAGTACAAAATCTATGGCTCGTGGTGTTGGTCCAACAAGCAATGTGGGTGGTAGAGGTAGGGGAAGCATGAAGATGCAGCAACCAAAGACACAGAATGGCATTGGGAAGAAAGCTTTAGGCGAAATTGAAATCCTCCACACTGATACACTGATAAAAGAGGTAATCATCCTACGTTTTCGATATGGAAAAAGAAATATTCGCAAAATGCTATGATCTGAGTAACGTTTTATTTATATTTTTGTAACAGATAGAAAAAGTTTTTGGGTCTGTTAACCCCAACCCAGCAGAGGTAGAGAAGGCAAAGAGAGTGCTGAGAGTAAGTACCAATACATGTGTTGTTGAATCTTGTCGTTGCTATAATGAAAAGAGAAGCTGATTTTATCGTTTTACTTGGAAATTGTAGGATCATGAACTAGCTCTTATGGATGCAATCGCAAAGCTTGAAGAAATATCAGACGGAGAAAGTGGTAATATTTGATAGGGGGCCCTTCCAGATTACCTCAGGTTCACATCTTTCTTCTGTCTGCTCTTTGGATCAATGTGTTTGTTTGTTTAAATTGAAGTTATAATGTGGCTGTGGATTTTGGCTTAAATGCAGATGATGGAGCCGGAGCTTTAGACTTGCTAAAAAGTGTTTGTAGATGGTGGTGGCGAAATGTGAATTGATGAGGGAGATTCCGAAAGTTGTATGGATGTATTTTGTTTAGGGGGAAGGATTTGATGACATTTGTGTGCCACATAACTCCAGTAACTGGATTTGGAAGTTAGGGTCTTAAGCATTGTAAAATCCATAAGACTTCTTATAAATGTAGAATGTTGCAGAGACGAGATGATGGGCAAAGCAAAACTCTACTATTAGGGGGAGATGGAGCGACTAAGAACTACTACTCATGTAAACTATTAGAAAGTAGAAACATTAATTACTAGATCAACTCTATTTTTGTTCTGAAGTAGAAAAGCACTATTGGGAAAATCTCAGTTCCTGAAAGAAAAACCTACCTAGTTAAAACAATTGAAATTTGGAAGCAAAGCAGATAGTTAACAAAAGAGCTGAAATTAAAATTGCTAATTTCAAAAGATATTATTACTTCAATACAATCAAAGGAAGAGCTTTGCTGGGACTCAACAAATCATCATCAATGAACCTGGGGTTTCTGGTCTCAACCCGTAATTTAATAATTTAAGGGAGACTTCTCCCAGTTTAGCTTTTTTGAATCCTTTTTTGTGGATTTGGTATATGCTTATTTTAGAGATGAGTATTAACAACTGATATGCAAGCCCGTAACCACCGAATGAAGTTTGAAGACACCTCAAAAACAGAGATCCATCATATTACAAGAATTTACACCTAAGCTGACTTGAGGAACACATCGTAATTTTACTAGATTTAGAAGGATATAATTCCATAAATTCGATTTGTCATTAGAAAGAAAGAAACATAGTTCATCATTATTTATTTTGGGGCTTTACAAGCGCCCAAAATACACAAGTTTTCAAAGAAACTTTTGAGTAAAACCATAACAGAGTTTAAAAACCACCACGGAGTCGGAGGACCAAGTGAAGGGTCGACTCCTTCTGGATGTTGTAGTCAGCCAATGTGCGACCATCCTCAAGCTGCTTTCCAGCGAAGATGAGACGCTGCTGGTCCGGAGGGATACCTTCCTTGTCCTGGATTTTAGCCTTCACGTTATCAATGGTGTCGGAGCTCTCAACCTCGAGGGTGATGGTCTTGCCTGTGAGTGTCTTGACGAAAATCTGCATACCTCCACGGAGTCGCAAGACCAAGTGAAGTGTAGACTCCTTCTGAATGTTGTAGTCAGCCAATGTCCTACCGTCTTCAAGTTGCTTTCCGGCGAAGATCAACCTCTGCTGGTCCGGTGGGATACCCTCTTTATCTTGGATCTTGGCCTTCACATTGTCAATGGTGTCGGAGCTCTCAACCTCCAGTGTGATGGTCTTCCCGGTGAGAGTCTTGACGAAAATTTGCATACCTCCACGGAGACGCAAGACCAAGTGAAGTGTAGACTCCTTCTGAATGTTGTAGTCAGCCAAAGTCCTGCCATCTTCAAGTTGCTTTCCGGCGAAGATCAACCTCTGCTGGTCTGGTGGGATACCCTCTTTATCTTGGATCTTGGCCTTCACATTGTCAATGGTGTCGGAGCTCTCCACCTCCAAAGTAATAGTCTTTCCAGTCAACGTCTTGACGAAGATCTGCATACCACCACGAAGCCTTAGCACCAAGTGAAGGGTCGACTCCTTCTGAATGTTGTAATCAGCCAAAGTCCTGCCGTCTTCAAGCTGCTTACCGGCAAAGATCAACCTCTGCTGGTCCGGTGGGATACCCTCTTTATCTTGGATCTTGGCCTTAACGTTGTCGATGGTGTCAGAGCTCTCCACCTCCAAAGTAATAGTCTTTCCCGTCAAAGTCTTGACGAAGATCTGCATACCACCACGAAGCCTGAGAACAAGATGAAGGGTCGACTCCTTCTGAATGTTGTAGTCAGCCAAGGTCCTGCCATCTTCAAGCTGCTTACCGGCAAAGATAAGCCTTTGCTGATCCGGAGGGATACCTTCCTTATCCTGGATTTTGGCTTTGACGTTGTCGATTGTGTCAGAGCTTTCCACCTCGAGGGTGATTGTCTTTCCGGTGAGAGTCTTAACGAAGATCTGCATCTGTAATTCACAAACAGAGAGATTGATAAAATACCAAAACAAAGAATCAAATTCGAACAAGAAACTAATTTACCAAACCTAGGGTAGAATTAACACGTTATCAATCGATACAAAGCTTCAATTTATTTGAGAAAAATCAAATCAAATTCAAAGACAATTAATTCACAAACAAAGATTGATAAATACCCAGATCAAATCCAAAAACAATAATCAAATTCGATCAAGAAACTAATTATCAAACCTAGGGTAGAATTAACACGTTATCAATCGATTACAAAACTCAATTTCTTTTGAGAAAAATCAAACCAAATTCGATCTGCTAAAAAAAAAAACACAAACCCTAATCGAGGATTAACACAAGAGAGATCTATCGGTGAAACCAAATACAAAAAACAGAGACTCAATTGGGATCGGAAGAAACAAGTGAATCGTATTAGAGATTCAAAATTTTTACCTTGATCACGATTGAGAGATTTGATTGATGATTATTAGGTTTTAGGAATTGTGAAAGAGATAAAGAGGTCATCGGGTGTTTAATAGAGTTTATATCGAAGAGGAAGTTGAGGCGGTGAAGCATTAGCCACTCAGAACTAGACACGTATGTATTATGACGTGTATTGGGCGGTTTATACACGCAACTTCTAGAATAAGGGCCGACTTATAGTCCACGGGCCGATGAATATGAAGGCCCAAAGAGAACCATAAACAAATTGTAAATACTAAAATTTCACTTCCTTTATTTTTTTTTCATTTAAACTGAAAATCAAAAAGATCCCAAGAAAGAACAAGCACAAACTAGGTTAAAACCCTCAGCCGAAAGTAATATATAAATATTTTTGAAATAAGAATGAGAGAAAACTAAACAAACCATACAACAACAAAAGGAAGTCAATCATGAGCGGTAAAGGCATTGATGACGACGATCAAAACCTACCTGATCGTCCTAACGCTAGCATTAGGGTGGACCAACTCTTTAATCTACGTGGTAACGATGCACTTGCTCATCGTCATCGTCGAGACTTGCTTGTTCTGGCCTTTACTACCAAATTACCCCCACGTTTGGGGAGATAATGTTATCGGGATGGTGATTTTTCAATACATTACTGGCGTGATAGGGTATGCTTCCGTTTCGCATCCTTTCACAGCTGTGTTAGGACGCGTGAGCCACTTGTTCGGTAATGTTGCCATCCTCATGCTTTTGGTCCACACCGTTTCTCACCAAGTCTTTGTATGGATTGCAATACCTTCTTCTTTGTGGCTCGGTTCCGTTTTGCTCTTCTCTTTCGCTCATTCTGTTTGTAAAGTAAACTCATCCCCACCTGAACAGTATCTTTTATGTTAGTTTATGTTAATTTCTTTGAGATTTTCATCAAAGCTTCTCTAGCTAGTTGAAGCATTTTGGTTTCCCACCAGAAATAAAGCCATCTTTTTATATCATTGCTACGCCTAAGCAAACTCTTATGGAGAGAGAGTATCCAAACGTTCAAAAAGCTGCTTAATAAAATTTTCTGATACAAACATAAATAATCAAATTGATGAAACAAATTAATCAAAAAGTTAGTTGATTAGTTAGTTTTAACCGTTTCTAATTCTCACTTTCACCAATATAAGCCGCCTCATGCATCTCTCAGATCTCTTACTAATCTTTCAACTTTCAAGAACAAAGAAATGGCTAGCGAAAGATCTGAGAAGCTCCATAACTTGACTCTGGCGATTATGATGCTGGCCATGGGATACGACAAGGTGGCGTTTGCCATGGGCACTAAAGCGACTTGGTTCCCCACCCCTTTACTTCGGCCTCTGCTCTGTCGCTTACGTTCTCTTCGTGATCGTCGCTGAATTCAAGGACGACGTGGTGGTCAAACGTTTCGCCGATTGGATCAGCCACATGCTTGGATTGGATCAGCCACACGCTTACGTTTTGTTGCTTCAAGCTTTTCTTGGATATCGTTTACCTGGTTCTTTGACATTTCCATTGACTTAAAAACCTCTTCTTTCTCCGATAATTTTGTCTGCAAGTCATTCACTTGCTCTCTTAGTCTAGTCAGTTCTTCCTTTTCTGCACCAGCCAAAGCCTTTGTGTTTTCACCATCTTCCAAAGAATTGTTTTAGCATCACTATTGTCCTCAGGGTCTCTCTCTTCTTTCTTCCTGGGACTGTTTGAGAACCATTTCTTCCCTTTAGATCAAATACATGCAAAATACAAAGCGACTAAGTTATACAGCCGAGCATTGGACAATCCAGTCCATAACTTTGCGATATTAGAATTAAAGTGGGTTTCAACTAAACTAATTAGCGATAAAGAATTCAATACAAGCTTCAAACAATTAAGACTGTTCTCACTGAGAAATATACTACAAACACAAGGTGATTACAGTTGCTCTATTTTGGCTGTTTTTTTTTTCCCTTTTCCGGTAAAGTTTTCGCTCTGTTTTTACATTACAATGTTACAGTCCAAACTTCTTAGGCCTGAGGTAAGTAGTTCCTTTCTTCAAGCCAGGACCTGAAATCTGTTGCTGCTGCTTTGCCCTTTTCCTTTTCTCTTTCTCTTTGCTTCTCACTTCCGACTCTGCCTGATCTCTTCTCAGTTTCTCCATCTCTTCCTCCATCGCTGTTTTCTCTTCCTTCTGCTTCTTCTTATGCTCCAACATTGATGTATCCGAGTCTTTGACCGAGAAGAACATAGGCCCTAACTCAGCTAGCCAATGTGGCTCAACCGATGTAGCACACTGCATGTACTCCTTAGTGGTCAAGATCAGTTCATGGTACACCACATAATCTGGTGTGTATCCCAGACCGTACAGTGCACTGCTCGGGTGCAAATGGCAAGGCATCCCGGTTCTACAGTTCACATACTCCCCAACACCTTTTAATCTGGCTGAGTTGTGGAAATACGCTGAACAGATGGCTTTTCTCACAATATCCCAATCCGGTCCACATGACTTGAGTGGTATCTTTAGTTGCTTGAGGATATCCAGAAGCTGGGATCTTACCTCTCTAGCTTTTCTCAGACCTTTGACTTGTAGGTAATGGTCATTGCACCAGTCTCCTCTATAGTCATGCTCTTTCCACTGTTGATATACATTCAATAGCGTTAAGTGATCTGATTCTGGCACAAAAAACTTCTCCCTTGCGGCATCACTCTCTTCTGCTCTTTCTTTAGGTCTGAAGAACACTGAAGGTACTGAAAGCATTGACACAATAGTGAGAACCTCGTTTATGCAATCAAGCCGTTCACCCATTAAGAGCATCTTTGCAAGAGGCGGATCCAATGGGAACTCCACCATCTTCCACCCGAGATCGGTTAATCCTCCAACATTGCTAAGAGCACCCAACACCCAGAGCTGGTACATAGAGTTGAGGATGTTCTCTTGTGGAGGTGGATCCATGAAATCAAAATCTAACAAGTTGTCTATTTTCAACGACTTCAACAACAACACAACATTACCCAGATTTGTACGCTGAATCTCTGGCACGGGACTTGGCAACATTTCATTCAAATAAGCACTCTCAGTATACAGCCTGTAACATGTTCCCGGCCCTGTCCTTCCAGCTCTCCCTGCACGCTGATCAGAGGCTGCACGACTTATAGGGAAAACTTGAAGAGCATCCATACCCATTCTAGGATTAAAAACCTTCATCTTTCCATACCCCGTGTCAATCACATAATATATTCCATCGACTGTCAGTGATGTTTCAGCAATATTGGTGGCAACAATGCATTTACGGGCTCCATCTTCTGGTTTCTGGAAAATCTTAGCCTGCAAGTCAGCGGGTAGCTGAGAGTATATTGGGAGAATAAGTAGCTTTGTGATTTCTCTGTTGGACGATGCAATGAGCTGTTCCATTCTCTCCTTAAGTGAAAAGCACGCTGCTTCAATCTCATCTTGCCCAGTCATAAAGATGAGAATGTCCCCAGGTGGGCTCGTTATGTGAATCGTCATAACCTGTTTAACAGCAGCTTCAACATAGTCTTCACAAGGAGATTTAGAGTAGAGAATGTTGACAGGGAAAGTCCGCCCAGGAATGTTGAATACCGGAACACTGCATTACCAAAGCAAAAACAAGGTCATATAAGAATTCAATATTTAGATTTGGTTTATGTAAATGATAACGGTAACCTACCTCCCAAAGAAATTGGAAAACTTTTGAGCATTAAGGGTTGCTGACGTGACGATCAACTTGAAATCACGACGCCGAGCCACAACTTTTTTCAATATTCCAAAAAGGACGTCTGTGTTGAGTGACCTTTCATGGGCTTCATCCATCACCACCACACTATACAGAATCCACACCAGGAATTAGCACAGCATTCTACTTAACCCAGTTTATTAAGTATTATCTATCAGAGGTAAGGTTGGAGCATACATACCGATACTTATCCAAGTCGGAATCTTTCAGGGTCTCTCTCAGTAGCACTCCATCGGTCATGTACTACAATTTCAGAGGAAAATATGGAGTTTCAGAAAAAAATGTGTTTTCAGGAACTGCAGATGCAAAAAGCACAAAGCACGATACCTGACAACTAAACCAGAATCATCACAAATAAGCAAAAAGCGGTTCATTTCTTGAGAAGACCTTACCTTGATAACAGTGTTTGGACCAGTTACATCTTCAAAACGAATCGCATACCCCACTTTATCACCCAACTCTGTTTCCATCTCTTCACTAACTCTCTTTGCAACACTCATGGCTGCTACACGCCTTGGTTGGGTGCAGCCTACTATACCATTTATAGTATACCCGTCCTCGTGAAGATACTAACAAAAAGAAACAAAGTCAGTGTTTTAATAGTTACATAACTGTGCATTAGAATATGGATTCATAGAATGCCAAAGTAAGGGAGCAACCTGTGTGAGTTGAGTGGTCTTTCCCGAACCAGTTTCGCCAACCACCACTATCACCTGGTTTTCTCTAATTACCTAGAGAATACAGCAAAAAGGAGATGAGTAGACGAAAAGATAAAATTCAAAAAACAGTAATCCCCTGAGGTTTTCCTAATAACAATGCATAATGTAATCCAAATATCAAGACCCTCAAAAGGAAAGACCACTAACCTGCAAAAGTTCATCTCTAACAGAAAATATGGGGAGGTACTGTCGTTGCTCTGCCATGGTTTTTGACATGGCAAAATCACTCACAGCTTCTCCCTTCTTCATATGTTGTGCAAATTTAGCCTCACCTTTAAAATCTACTTCACCTTCATCACCAACTACAGCAGTATCGGCATCAATCTGCAAGATGATCACAGAGTCACAATGTGTCCAACAAACATACTATCAATATAGAACCAAAAACCGTTTGGGGCATTACCTGCTCAGCTGATTTTTCAACACCAAGGATATTACCAAGATTAGAACCTGCAAGCTCCCAGAATCGCTGTCGTGATTTATGCATACTTTGTTTCTCCCGAATTTCTTTGACAAGACCTGATCCTTTTCGTGAAATTATTGCCATGTCTGATGTGGGATCCTTTATAGGCATTACTGGCTCCGCTTGCTTTGTAAAAACGACTCTTCCATCAAGGAAAGGAGGCTTCGTATCTGCAATTATCCAAAACATAGCATGTTACCTCCTATATTACATTATACTACTCTTTAACCTTGTTTTATGGTTAATTTTAAGCTATTGTAGTAGTCTACATACCATGTACAAGAAGAATTGCTTTCCGTTCTTCTTCGCTATCAAACTCAGTCTGCACTTCTGTGCCTCTAACTGCTCCAGATCTGAGAAGCTGGCGGTCTTCCCACTGAGCATTATCCGCATTAAGCTGAGAATATTTTTTACTCTGCGCAAGTGACATTTTGCTACCATCCCTTCTGACCTGCATTACAAACATTATAAAACATTCAAAATATGAGTATAGTACATTTCTAAGCAGCAAAAGCCAGAATGCCAGGAAAAGAAAGATTGGTGAATTGAACAATGCGAAATGGCACCTATAATCTGAACTTACATAATCAAAACAACATAATCTAGCTTAAGATGTTTAATCAAGAGCAGTAAAAGAAGATAAAAGATTAATGCTTCAGAATAAGATAAAACTGGATAATATATGCAAAAAGGACAAGGAAAAGCCTAGCCATAGATAAGAGATCAAATATAAGCGTGCGTAGTTAAAATAGATAAAAATACCAATCTCTTTGCCAGCTCAGCTTCCTTCTTCTGTAGCGAAGCATCATCTCCAAGAAAAAAGGATGCACTGTCCGCATCAAACAGTGAGTTCCCTTCGTCTGTATCATACCTGTGAAATGAGAATCATCTAGTTCATACAAGCTTAATAAAATCTAGAGATGGTTCGACAAATTGTGAAGAGTGCTCAGTTCATAAAACATTATTGATTCACAAAAATTTAGTTTCCTGCCTCTGTAAAAAGTAATACTTACCATGCACGATCTGACTGAATATCCATCTCCTCACGCATTGTTTCTGTGATCTCATGTTTAAGTTCTTCAGCTCCTTGCGATCTATCCTCATCTAAATGCCCCTATAGAAGACATAACAACATGTAGCACAAGTATTATTAAAACCAAACAATTTTCCTAATGCAACAGAACCATAATCCTCATCAATATTCTTCAAGCAAGCTTGACACGACATGGGGAAACAAAACGGAAATTCAGATCTATCTAATAACAAGTGGCATGACCATGGGTGCACAGTGACATTTAAGAATGCATACCTCATTTGTCAGATCACCTTCCCTAGAGTAAGCAGGTTGATTTGATCTTCCACCATACCTAGAGCTTGAGGATCTGATAGACGATCCAGAAGCCCGAATAGGAACAGGAGAAGGTGCACCAATATCCCATGGAGAGGCAGAAGACACTGCGTGAGAATAAGGACATGGTAATATTCCTTGTTAGTCTTTGCTCGTGTTGCAAATAAATAAAACAAACTTACAAATATTAAAATTCAAACACAACATACTTGTTGAACGTGGTGTATCAAGCCATGGGGAGGCTAAACGAGCATCAGGTGAAGCTGCAGCTAACATGGGTGATGGAGAAGGCTGATGTCGCTTGCTGTAACTAGAGTCTCTATCTCCGTGAGGACTATCTTCCCATTCCCATTTTCCATCATCCCAGTCTGATCTACCTGCACTCCATAAAAAAGGCCCAATAAGTGTTGTGTTTGTGAGACTCATCATGCTTCTGGGAACAAAAAAAACAGACACAATTGTAAGGAGATAAATGTAGTGACATTAATGTCAGCAAGCTCACAAATTTACAGCTTTGTAAGACTCTACAATCTCTTGCATACCTGGAGTCCTCCTATCGCTATTGTATCTTCCACGCTTTTCTCCATGATAGTCTCGGTCACCTTGGCGATAAGATTCCCTCCCTCGGTAGTGATCCATCTCACCATAAGTGTTTCTCTGTCTTGACCGCGGAGTTTCACTTCTGTCACGCCTATGTTCATCTCGACGTCTATTGCTATCAGCTCTCTCGTATCTAGAAGTACTAGATAAACTCCTAGGAGTCATGGAAACCTTCATTTTGAAATGTGAACAATATATCAGAGTACTAAAAATCGTGTTGCAAGTAGTGTTAAAGATCAGTTAAGTACATAGAAAAAGATAAATAACGCGAGGCAAAATAATGATTTCATTATTTGGATGGAATTGACTTACATCTGAAGTTGCAGCATTCTCTGTAGTCAGAGTACTTTCTGCAATTACAAAAATGTCATGAGTCATTACCAATATGCTAAGAAGAAAATCGAATGAAGGTATTGTTTCCAACATCGCACTTATGCTCACAAAGAGGGATAAAAGGCAAATTTTCTCTTTATCAATATTCTTCTAGGTAATCCACACATGATAAGGATGCCAAATGCATTACTAGTTCAATTAATGGATTAACTAAGAAATCACTGTAGTCCAGAGCTTGAGAGTGACTGCTAAAAGAGAAATAAAAAAAAATACCTTGAGCAGTCTCAGATCTTGAAGACTTCTCTCTATACCGTCTGCTGGAATGGTCATGTGTTGTGGTTTCAGCTCCATGATCTAATCCTGATGCATCAGATTTATCCTCTTCATCAAAAGATGATGTAAAGGATATAGTTGACTTCTTGGGGACCTTAAAGTCCCCCTGGGTCTTGGCATTCTCCCTTTTCTCAATTGCCCTTACATCCAAACCTAGAAATTTGTATATTTTTAATAAGTTAATACACTGTTCCAAAACAATTCAAGCTGAATGCTTTCAACGATTGGATTCCAACTCATACCTAAACGAGACTTCCTCTCAGGAGCTGTAAAAGTCACTTTATCATTCACAGGGACACCACCACCACCAGTTTCTTTATCGGTTTCTAACGTGTCAGTAGTTTTGAATGGATCAACCTATATCAAAAAACAATACAATTATTGCTTGTTTGTACACAGTAAGAGTAAGTTCCTCGCGAACAAAAAAAAAACCTAAAAATCCGAAATTGGCAAAATCAAGAAATCCAATTGCAAATAGAAACTTACCCCCATTATTACTCAGTGGACGGATTCAGCACAAAACTCGCAACAATCACAGCAATAATCCGGAAATTAACCGCCGGGTTCGGCGTTTCGACAACAACTTCTGATGATAACAATTACTTTCCTTGGTTTCTTAGGGATTCGGGTCTTTCAACTCCTCTGAGTGATTCCAGAAGCTTCTACCTGAATTTTCCAATTTCGATAACGTGAAGAGCTTCTTCGGATCAATATCTATCTCCCCAGAGTCGGTCGTTTCGAGAGCGCGCGAGAGAGAGAGAGAGAGAGATGTGTTGGAGCTTTTAGAAAGACGATCGGAGAAAAGGATCACCGCCGGTTAGGTTTACACACGCTTAACGCGATTTCATTACGCGCGTGGGATTATTTTTATTATTAAGTTTTTGAATCAGAAAATTATTTAACATATGGGCCTTTTATTACTTACACATGGGCCTTTTTATTATTGCACATGGGCCTTTTACCCTAAACGAAACTTACGCCGACGTATGCTTTTTTCAGTTTTGTTTTTTTTTCTTGTTATTGTCTCAACATAACTTGTTATTGATAAGAGTACGACTGTACGAGGCTGGGTTATTTATATCGACAGCAACATTACATGAGCAAGGCTGGAAAAGTGAAAGCGATGCTGCTCTCGACAAGTTTTTCAAGTTTAATATCTTGAGTTAATGGTTGGAACAGGCCATCCTTGCAGTTGCGTCAAAGCTTGGATAACATTCTTTCGCATCCTCACTCATAATCATATATAAATGACATGTTTAAAGGCTAGCCGATGTTATTTGACACAGAGAACTGTAACATTGAAGAGCCTCTCTAGCTATGACTTTATTTCATAACGTCGATGTAAGTTTCGTTGATCTCATTAATTCATTTATTCACCAAAACCCAAAGTTTTCTCCTATGATCTTAATTAACTTTTTACGATGCTATTATATCAACCATTTCACGTCCATCCATGAACCAATTGGGTGGGTTCAAACTGATCATATTTGCAATCTGTGTGGTACAGAAGGTGCTGATAAAAAAATTAAAGAAACTACATCTCTAGACTATTATGCATCATCAGAAGTTTAGAACACATAATAAATTAATGGTTATAAGACTTTTAAGTTACTTTTTGGTTAATAGCAAGTTATCGAATTTTAATTTCGTCACCAAATGTGGAGAAAATATGACTTCATTAGGTATTTTTGTTTGTAAAAATGACTCGAGTGACATCGATAGGAATGTTAATTTATACTCCATATATATACTTTGAAGTCTCTTAATTGTTGAGTTTTTTTTTTTTTTCTTTTCTATTTTGGGCACAACAACAACTTTTCATCAACCACTAGTTGAATGAATGAACACAACGTTTAATTGCTTCTTCGAAAGATTGCACCCAACTCTTGAGTTCTTTAGTTTGATCAGTTTTTTTTTTCTTTTTTCTTGCAACGTTTCTTCTGCTTTTCTTGTATTCTCATTAGATTTTAGAACGTGGGTCAGGTTTTGTCTTGAAGACAATATCAGCATGAAGTTAAACACTAAAAAACATAGTAGTATAATCTAGGAATAAGATCTAACGAAAACCAAATAATATAAAAATACATCAATGCATCAGAGTTTCCAACAAGATTCGGCTGCTATAATATTAACACTCATTTGAATTATTATAATTTGTGAATATTATAGCTTATTTAGTTAGATAAACCAGTTTATCACTGCGTCAAATCCTCTAATCTTGTTTAAAGTAACGGTAAAAACATGGTCGACGTCAAACAAAACGGTAAAAGAAATTTGAAAAAAGTAATGACGACGAGTCATATAAGGTCAAAGAAGCCATTCAAGTTTTAGGGAAACCGCTGATCACTTTTATTTTATTGGAATCTTCGACTTTTTTGAAATTCCAAATACCCTTACAAAACTACCCTTACTTTTCCAGAAGTATTACATTGTTTGTCCCAATGAATAAATTTGAAGTAACCCTTCATTGTTTCCACCGAGACGAAACCGACATTGCACCAGTTCAAAACTTGGTGGTGTTACTGTAATTAAATGTTAAAACAGAGCCTTTTTGTAGACACGAACTTCGAAAGTGTCCTTTTTTAAAATTTCCTTTATTTTTTTTTGTCCATTAAAGCGGTGCTAAAAAAAGGAAGATAAAGAAGAAAAACACAAAAAAACATTCATTCAGGGCTCATGTGTCTCCTCTCTTTCTCTCTCTTTTACTTTGCGTACTTAGCAGCTAAGTAGAGCTTTAAAGTTTTGTGGCTGCTTTGCTCCGTCACCGTCATTGTTAGGGTTTCTGGATCTCTCTCTGTAAGTTTCTTTCAATGTCGCATCTCTGTATTGTTGATTTTAATCTTCTCTGTGTATATGGCTCTTGTCTAATGAGTTTTGTTTATTTCGAGAAGGAGGCGGAGGAAACCTTAAAAAAAAACGGCTTGACCTGGAGGTTTTAGGGTAGGGAGAAAAATGTCTGCTTCGAGAGGAGGTCCTGATCAAGGACCGTCACAGCCTCAGCAGCGGCGGATCGTACGAACTCAGACTGCTGGTAATCTTGGAGAGTCGTTCGATAGTGAAGTTGTTCCTTCATCCCTTGTTGAGATTGCCCCCATTCTTCGTGTTGCTAATGAAGTTGAATCTAGTAACCCTAGGGTTGCTTATCTCTGTAAGTTCTTCTGAATACCCCCATTCTTTTGCTATGTAATTTGTTTGTTTATCTAATCTGATTTTGGTTCTGCTTCTCTTCCTTAGGTCGGTTTTATGCTTTTGAGAAAGCTCATAGATTGGATCCCACCTCCGGTGGAAGAGGTGTTCGGCAGTTTAAGACTGCACTTCTACAACGTCTTGAAAGAGTAAGCATTCTTATGACTCTGCTTGGTTCCTGCATGTGGTAGATTTGGACAGCTAGCTAGCTACTGATAGTTTTAGGAAGAACTCTTGGTTTTAAGTTCTGCTCTTTAACAATATGTGCTCTTCTGTTTCTTTGTTTTCTTTCTTTTGCAGGAACATGATCCAACACTGATGGGCAGGGTTAAGAAAAGTGATGCTCGTGAAATGCAGAGCTTTTATCAACATTACTATAAGAAGTACATTCAAGCTTTGCACAATGCCGCAGATAAGGCTGACCGGTATGTCTAACCTACTTAAAATGTCTCTGTTTCCCACTTTAAGACACAGATTAGTGTTCTATCTGTGTTTGGGAAC
This sequence comes from Camelina hispida, assembly GCA_023657505.1. Lineage (NCBI taxonomy): Eukaryota > Viridiplantae > Streptophyta > Magnoliopsida > Brassicales > Brassicaceae > Camelina > Camelina hispida. The sequence goes on along the minus strand of CP094637.1, from coordinate 5,963,856 downwards.
ACCAAATTCCCTAACTGATGCTTTACGTGCTATTGATTTTCAGTGCTCAGCTGACAAAGGCATACCAAACTGCCAATGTTTTGTTTGAGGTGCTGAAGGCTGTTAATCTGACACAGTCTATTGAGGTTGACCGGGAGGTATTGCAACTTTTAAGTCCTACCTTGTTTTAGTAATTTTCCCTTAAAACATTTATCTTTTCCATCTCTTGTGCAATGTGGCAATGAAGTATAATGTTTTCAGATTCTGGAAGCTCAAGATAAGGTCGCAGAAAAGACACAGTTGTATGTCCCTATAACATCCTACCTCTTGATCCTGATAGTACAAATCAAGCGATTATGAGATATCCTGAGGTTAGTCCTCGTTTTGTTCTACTGTGGCCACTATTATGTACTTTTAGCATGTTATCAGCAGATAATGTAATCCTTTCTGCAGATCCAAGCCGCTGTTCTTGCACTCCGCAACACTAGAGGTCTTCCTTGGCCAGAAGGTCACAAGAAAAAGAAAGATGAAGACATGCTTGATTGGCTTCTAGAAATGTTTGGATTTCAGGTAATTATTCTAGTTCTGCGATGCTTCCAATCTCAATAAACTTTTGTTAATCTATAGATCCTGAAAGACCATGCAGCTAATCTTAGGAGCACTCGATCTTGTTACTTGCTCACATGCATTTATTCATATGTTGTTGCTACGGTTCTGCAGAAAGACAATGTGGCTAATCAAAGGGAGCATCTGATCTTGTTACTTGCTAATGTACATATAAGACAATTTCCTAAGCCTGATCAGCAGCCAAAGGTTTGTACCTTAATTTAACTGTTTTACAACAAAGTGCAACACTTTTAGAAAATCAAAACATTTAAAAGTTTGTTTCTTGATCACACCCTAAGAGCGAGATTGAAACCACTGTTGGAAGACCACTTTTATATAGGTTTGGTGTGTTCATGCATATATATTTTTTGTCTTCTCTCAATTCACTTTTCCTTTTCCAGCTGAGGAGGTTTCTTTGCAGTACGGTTTTTTTTTCTATGAAATATATATGTAACTGTATATTACTATGACTATAATATTTGATACATGTACTATCAATTTGACCTTTTGTTTGTTCTCATTATGACAACCCATTGTGCTCTCACAGTTAGATGATCAAGCATTGACAGAAGTGATGAAGAAGCTTTTCAAGAACTATAAGAAATGGTGCAAATACCTTGGTCGAAAGAGTAGTCTTTGGTAAGGGAATTGTAGACACCTTTACTCGATTCTGTATACTTTCTGCAAAGTAGCTAAGAATATGAATATAAAAATAAATTTTAGGAACTGATTCGTAGGAGATATAATATTCAGAAGCAACAGAGTGTTTCTGTGTATTCGTCATGAACAGAAAATAAATTTTCAATGTATGCAAACTCTGGTGTCGAGAATCTTTTTCAATGTATGCTCTGCTTGTAGGCTGCCAACTATACAGCAGGAAATGCAACAGCGTAAGCTACTGTATATGGCTCTGTATCTTCTAATCTGGGGTGAAGCAGCGAACTTGAGATTCATGCCAGAGTGTCTCTGCTACATTTATCATCATGTAAGTTGCAGTTTGCAAGTCTTCCATACTTTGTGCGTGATTCTTATTTTTTAATACTTGTTCGCCAGTGCTAATATTATGGTTTACTGTCGTCCTTTATCATGGAACGTTTATATCTTTGTTGTTTATATTTCTGCTAAGAAGTTATAACTCGCAAGAACAATAATAAATTCCCATTGAGTCTTGTAACGCATATGTGCTTGAGTTGATGTATTTCTGATGAGCAAATGTCAATTGATGTTGTTTTCCTTAGACATTAGAATTTTATTAGAATAAATTGATGGTTATATATGCTTTTGATAATACACCGATTATTTTTGCTATGCGTTCCTAAATGTGATATATCTATTCTTCCTACTCTATTTCATACTTTGGCAGATGGCATTTGAACTTTATGGTATGCTGGCTGGGAATGTTAGTCCTATGACTGGGGAAAATGTGAAGCCGGCTTATGGAGGCGAGGAAGATGCATTCTTGAGGAAAGTTGTGACTCCAATTTATGAAGTGATTCAGATGGTATGCCTTAAATTTCGAGCTTTTTCTTTTGCTTTCAGATTTTTTTTTGCGTACTTACGTAATTGTACCATTCACAGGAGGCTCAAAGAAGCAAAAAAGGGAAGTCTAAGCACTCCCAGTGGAGGAACTACGATGATTTAAATGAATACTTTTGGTAATATATATATCTAGCTGCTTTCACACAATCGTAAAGATCCTCATAAGTGGTTTTTATGACTAATTAAATATGCTTTTCTACATTGCAGGTCAGTTGATTGTTTTCGGTTAGGCTGGCCAATGCGAGCTGATGCTGATTTCTTTTGCATGCCTGTTGCTGTACTCAATACAGAAATAGACGGGGTACATAATAACTACTCATCTTCTCTCTTCTTATTTACATTTATTTATTCTTACGGGAATCTGTTACTCCGATCTAGTTTCAGATGGTGTGGTTTTTAAACTAGGAACTCTAATCTCTTCCTGCTGACTTTTCTTCTATCAGATGATGTCTACCACTTACTGCCATTTTTTTTTTTCCTGTTTTTATTATCATATATCACAGGATAACAGCAAGCCTACTGTTGCCAAGGATAGATGGGTGGGGAAAGTTAACTTTGTTGAGATTCGTTCCTTCTGGCATGTCTTCAGAAGTTTCGATCGAATGTGGAGCTTCTATATTTTGTGCCTTCAGGTATTACTATCTTCTAATTTTCACTGCCCCTCTTTGGAGCTGATGTGTTCAAGAAATGCATATTTTCACAAACACTGACTTTGATGATGATATTTGTTGGAAGGCCATGATTATTATGGCATGGGATGGCGGAGATCCAAGTTCAGTCTTTGGGGCTGCTGTATTCAAGAAAGTTCTGAGCGTTTTTATCACAGCTGCAATAATGAAGCTTGGACAAGGTTGGTTAATGTCATTGTTCAATACTTTCATAAGTTTACTTGAGTGACGAAAGCTCATCTTCTAGAACTACTTCTGCAGCTGTTCTTGATGTGATCCTTAATTTCAAAGCTCATCGAAGCATGACACTACATGTTAAACTAAGATACATTCTGAAAGTGATCTCTGCTGCTGCCTGGGTTATTATTCTGCCAGTTACTTACGCTTACAGCTGGAAAGATCCTCCAGCATTTGCCAGAACTATCAAGAGTTGGTTTGGGAATGCCATGCACTCACCTTCACTATTTATAATAGCTGTTGTTTTCTATCTGTCGCCTAATCTGCTCGCGGGTGTAATGTTTCTTTTCCCTCTGCTACGACGGTTTCTCGAGAGGTCCAACTACAGAATTGTAATGCTAATGATGTGGTGGTCTCAGGTACTTCACCTCTTCACTCAGTTTGTGTTCTTGCAAGAAAAACTAATGACAAAAAACAAAATTCATAATGTGATTTGTTGCTGATGTGACTATTATCAACCTTTTCTTTTTTTACCTCGCAGCCTAGACTCTATGTTGGCAGAGGAATGCATGAGAGCGCATTTTCCCTCTTCAAGTAGGGTTCTCTTTGTGACATATGCATCATTGGATTTTAGTTATTGGTGCAAGCCTGAGTCCTCTGTTCACTTATGTCTCTTTACCTTTCTCTTGCGTAGATATACCATGTTCTGGGTGTTGCTTATCGCAACAAAGCTGGCATTCAGTTACTATATTGAGGTATTTGTTTCTTGTATCTAGTTTCTGGTTATTATTAACTTCACGACGTGGACATGGAAACAATAGTTTTGGGTGTACCATGATTGCTACAGTTTTTAGAATCTGATAAATTGGCATTGCTCGCAGATCAAGCCTTTAGTTGCCCCAACACATGACATTATGAAGGCCCGTGTGACTAATTTTCAGTGGCATGAGTTCTTTCCTCGTGGTAATGCATTTTTCACATACACTACATGATTACTGGAATGAATATTTATTATATTTTCTCTCTCACCATTTCTACTTAATGTGTGCAGCCAAAAACAATATTGGTGTCGTTATCGCCCTCTGGGCCCCTATTATTCTGGTAAGCGTGCTCAAGTCGGACATGTCTCCATGTCCTCTCCTGCTTTGTGCTGTTCCTAATTTTGATCTCTCCTCTATCTTGCTGCAGGTATATTTTATGGATAGTCAGATTTGGTATGCTATATTTTCCACAATATTTGGAGGTATTTACGGTGCATTCCGCCGCCTTGGAGAGGTATGCTGTTTTAAGATAATCTAACTGAATATGAGGCGGTATGCTGTTTTAAGATAATCTAACTGAATATGAGTTTGTTTTTCTACATTGAACTTGAGGTTTCGCTTGTAGTTCTCATTGATGATCTCTAAATCCTTACCTTTTTCATTTGTTACAGATTCGTACACTGGGCATGCTTAGATCACGGTTTGAATCATTGCCTGGAGCTTTTAATGACCGCCTAATTCCAGATGGAATGAACCAGCAAAAGAAGAAAGGATTAAGGGCAACTTTGTCTCATAACTTTACTGAGGATAAGGTTTGTTGAACCCAAGTGAACTGCTATGATTCTCATTGATTGCTTGTACTGAAAGCTTACTTACTCCAGGTACCTGTTAACAAAGAGAAAGAGGCTGCAAGATTTGCACAGTTGTGGAACACAATAATCAGTAGTTTTAGAGAGGAAGATCTTATAAATGATAGGTAAATTTTATTTGTATGCCACATATCTAGCCGAACGAGACTGTGGGAACTCAAAATTTTGAACTGACGTTATACATTTGGACTTTTCATAGGGAGATGGATCTGTTACTTGTTCCATATTGGGCCGACCGTGCTTTGGATCTCATACAGTGGCCTCCGTTCTTATTGGCTAGCAAGGTTTGTTCTTACAGGAAAATACATTATAATAAATCTGTAGGATTCTCTGATATTTGATATTCGGCTGTAGATACCAATAGCATTGGATATGGCAAAGGACAGTAATGGGAAGGACAGAGAGCTCAAGAAGAGGATTGAGAGTGACACTTACATGAAATGTGCTGTCCGTGAGTGCTATGCTTCATTCAAGAATATCATAAAATATGTAGTTCAGGGAAACCGTGAAAAAGAGTAAGTTTCGTTAAGTTATTGGAACCATAGCGTCTTTGTACTTGCTTTTGTTTTTACATATCTATTTCTGATTTTGATAATTGCAAGTTTGCAACATATACTATATTATGGCCAACTCATATCTTCGGTATTCAGGGTGATAGAGATCATATTTAAAGAGGTTGATAAACATATGGATACTGGGGATTTGATTCAAGAATACAAGATGAGTGCTCTTCCTAGTCTCTATGATCACTTTGTCAAGCTGATAAAATATCTGGTAAATGCTCTTCCTGCGGTACTGTTTCTTTTTTTTTTTGTTTTAATTTTTACACAAATTTTTTTCATATGGTCCAATATCTTCGTTTTCTTATCCCTTGTAGCTAGACAATAAGGAGGAAGATAGAGATCACGTTGTAATTCTCTTCCAAGACATGCTGGAAGTTGTAACAAGAGACATTATGATGGAGGATTACAATATATCGAGGTTGGCAACTTTCTATCACAATATCTCTGTAGCTTGGTTAATCAAAATCTTATATCTCTAGCTGTCTCTGTAGCTTGGTAGATTCGAGTCATGGTGGCACTTGGCATGGGGGAATGATCCCTCTTGAACAACAATATCAGCTCTTTGCATCATCAGGTGCCATTAAATTTCCTATTGAACCAGTAACAGAAGCTTGGAAAGAGAAGGTTATGCCACATTGGGTTATATTTAAGTTCTAATTTTTCAGTCTTCATATGAGTTGCTCTCAAAAGTTAAATGTCTGTATGTGCAGATCAAACGAATATACCTTCTGTTGACTACTAAAGAGTCTGCTATGGATGTCCCCTCTAACTTAGAAGCAAGAAGACGGATGTCTTTCTTCTCAAATTCATTGTTCATGGACATGCCTATGGCACCTAAAGTTCGCAACATGCTATCATTTTCGTAAGCATTTCTGTACTTAATTTTAATCCACCACTTTGGATTTATATGCTCACTTTTGTTGGGATATGATTGGTTCTTCTCCTAAATTTCCAGTTAAGTATATATTTATTATTATGTGGAGTTGATAGTTCCCTCATGTTTGTCCCTGATGATGACAAATATAATATTTAGAACTGTTGTATCATGATATCAATTGTACTTATTTGATTGAAGTATGACTGCGTTGTAGTTTTTCGTAACTGAACTGGCTGGGTAAAGTTTGTTATGTATAATGATTTGCTTCTATTGAAGTGTTTTGTAACTAAACTGGTGGGGTTTTTCTCTTTGCTATTCTTATTGTAGTGTTTTGACTCCATATTACACTGAAGAGGTCCTCTTCTCCTTGCGTGACCTGGAAACGCCAAATGAAGATGGGGTTTCAATTATCTTTTACCTACAGAAGATTTTTCCAGGTGATTTTTGTTTATATGCTGTGAAATGTAGCCTAAATTATTGATTTACGTGTTGAATCTGACCTCTTATCTTTAGATGAATGGAACAATTTTCTGGAGCGGGTGAAATGCGCAAGTGAAGAGGAACTTAAGGAGTCAGATGAATTAGAAGAGGAACTTCGTTTATGGGCTTCATATAGGGGTCAGACTCTGACAAGAACTGGTATGCGCTTTTGGTTATCTTTCTTTCCAGTGAAAAATTAAGATGGATACAATGGAAACCGGTTGTTAATCTTTTAATATTTTTGCAGTAAGAGGAATGATGTATTATCGAAAAGCATTGGAGCTTCAGGCATTCTTAGACATGGCTATGCACGAAGGTAAACTTCTCTAATTTATATTATATGGCTAAGGGCATAAACAAATTTATGCAACTGATTGTTGGTGCTGACTCTTTCTTAAATTTTCTTCTTCAGATTTGATGGAAGGTTACAAGGCTGTAGAACTTAATTCAGAGAACAATTCAAGAGGTGAAAGATCACTCTGGGCACAGTGCCAAGCTGTTGCTGACATGAAATTTACATATGTTGTATCATGTCAACAATATGGTATCCATAAACGATCTGGTGATCCTCGTGCGCAGGATATATTGAGGCTTATGACAAGGTGTGCAGAACAATCCTATTTTGTTGTCTTTTGTTAACTTGTTTGAACTTATGGCTTTGCTTACAATTGGCAGATACCCTTCTCTCCGCGTTGCATACATTGATGAGGTGGAAGAACCAGTGAAAGACCAGACAAAGAAAGGGAACCAGAAAGTGTATTATTCTGTGTTGGTAAAGGTGCCTAAGTCAACTGATCATTCTAGCCTAGCACAGAATTTGGATCAGGTAAGGCAAAGCAATCAAACACTTGTGTCAAGTTGTAGATTCTGCAATTTATTATGCCGTTCAATGTATTTGTCTTGATTCTTACATGGATGTGTATACTAAAGTTTCTCTGCCTTCTAGGTTATCTATAGGATTAAGCTTCCTGGACCTGCTATTCTTGGAGAGGGAAAGCCAGAAAACCAAAATCATGCTATCATTTTTTCTCGTGGAGAAGGTTTACAGACAATTGATATGAATCAGGTATGCACTTGTTCTTCTTCTATTTTTAACACTTGAGTATTATCGAAACTGCAAAGATAGAGTACATAAGCCGGAAGAAAACCAGAAACAGAGCCTGCAGATTCCAGTTAACTAACTCCGGAATCTCAGGAAATAAAGCCAGCGAGTTTGTAAAACTCCTGGAGACAAAGATGCCAATTTTATTATTAAGTTCCTTATGTTACCATTTTTATTATTAAGTGCCTTATGTTGCCATTTTGATTCAGGATAATTACATGGAAGAAGCGTTAAAAATGAGGAATTTGCTCCAAGAATTTCTTACAAAGCATGATGGTGTTCGTTATCCATCCATTCTTGGACTAAGGGAGCATATATTTACTGGATCGTGAGTCTTTTAGCATTTCCATCTATCTTACGGATTTCTTCTTAAGCTCAATAAAATTTGGTAATCTCTAAGAACAATTGGTGTTGGCATTTCGCAGCGTTTCCTCCCTTGCTTGGTTCATGTCAAATCAAGAGACTAGTTTTGTTACCATTGGTCAGAGATTACTGGCAAACCCTTTGAGGTAAGTGTGTGCTCTGATATCAACTGTAATGATGATTGCTCATGATTTTATTTGTTCTCATTCCCAAATCAAAATTCAATGTTCTTTTGCTCCTATATAGGGTTCGTTTCCATTATGGTCATCCAGATGTGTTTGATAGACTGTTTCATCTAACAAGAGGTGGTGTTAGCAAAGCATCCAAGGTTATCAACCTCAGTGAAGACATATTTGCAGGTATATTCTACTCTTGCGTAGGACTATCTGTTTCTCTCATCAACTCTCTTAAGTAATGTCCTCGCTGATGGATTTATTTATACCTTTTCGTATCGAGCAGGATTCAATTCTACACTTCGTGAAGGAAATGTTACCCATCATGAATACATACAAGTTGGTAAAGGAAGAGATGTCGGTCTAAATCAGATCTCTATGTTTGAGGCCAAGATTGCTAACGGCAATGGAGAGCAGACATTAAGTCGAGATATTTACAGGCTTGGACACCGTTTTGACTTTTTCCGGATGATGTCATGTTACTTCACCACTGTTGGCTTTTACTTCAGCACCCTGGTATGATTTCGTTTTGTTTTTGTTAAGGCACAAGCATCACACAGGTAGTTCGGATCTGATTAATTTTCTACTATTTTCACAGATCACTGTTCTCACTGTCTATATCTTCCTTTATGGACGTCTCTATCTTGTTTTGAGTGGGCTCGAACAAGGTTTAAGTACACAGAAAGGCATCCGAGACAATACACCTTTGCAAATAGCTCTTGCTTCACAGTCATTTGTTCAGATTGGTGTCCTGATGGCTTTACCTATGCTTATGGAAATTGGATTAGAGAGGGGTTTTAGGACTGCCTTGAGTGAATTTGTGCTGATGCAGCTTCAGTTGGCGCCTGTGTTCTTTACGTTTTCTCTTGGGACAAAGACTCACTACTATGGGAGGACGTTACTTCATGGTGGTGCCAAGTACAGGTCCACAGGGAGAGGGTTTGTCGTCTTTCACGCTAAATTTGCTGATAATTACAGACTCTATTCCCGGAGCCATTTTGTAAAAGGGCTTGAGATGATGCTGCTGCTCGTTGTGTATCAAATTTTCGGAAGTGCTTACAGAGGCGTCCTTGCATATCTTTTGATCACCATATCTATGTGGTTCATGGTCGGGACTTGGCTTTTTGCTCCCTTCCTCTTCAATCCTTCTGGTTTTGAATGGCAGAAAATTGTTGATGATTGGACTGATTGGAATAAATGGATAAACAACATCGGGGGTATTGGTGTTCCGGCAGAAAAAAGTTGGGAATCGTGGTGGGAGGAAGAGCAAGAACATCTCCGACACTCTGGAAAGCGTGGTATAGTTGTTGAGATTTTGTTGGCCCTGCGGTTCTTTATCTATCAGTACGGGCTTGTTTATCATCTCACGATTACAGAGAGGACTAAAAACTTTCTGGTATGTAACATTTGTGTTAGCTCTTGATATTGATATTGATATTCTCTTATTCAATCACTAAATCTCTTCTCTATTCAGGTTTATGGAGTATCATGGCTGGTGATTTTCTTGATACTGTTTGTGATGAAGGTGGGGTTTACTTGATATATCAATTTCTTGTTATTAGTCTCTTAACATCATTGGTCAATGATCATAATATCTTTGTTGCTTGCTTTCCTCAGACTGTTTCGGTTGGAAGGCGGAAATTTAGTGCTAGTTTTCAGCTGATGTTCCGGTTGATAAAGGGGCTAATATTCATGACATTTATCGCAATTATTGTGATATTGATCACACTGGCTCACATGACGATACAAGACATAATTGTGTGTATCCTTGCCTTTATGCCCACAGGTTGGGGGATGCTCTTGGTAAGTAAAAGAAGAAAAAAAGCTTTTTGTTGATGAGTCTTATTTGAAAGAAGTGATGTGTTTGTTTTGGAAGAGAAACAAGATAAACAATTGATGTGTGTTGTGTGTTGTAGATTGCGCAAGCGTGTAAGCCGGTGGTTCATAGAGCAGGATTCTGGGGATCAGTGAGGACACTGGCTCGTGGTTACGAGATAGTAATGGGACTGTTGCTGTTCACGCCAGTGGCGTTCTTGGCATGGTTTCCATTTGTGTCGGAGTTCCAAACGCGTATGCTCTTTAATCAAGCTTTCAGTAGAGGTCTTCAGATCTCTCGTATCCTTGGAGGACACAGGAAGGATCGCTCTTCACGAAACAAGGAATGATTCATCTCTTCATTGTGTTATGCATGCCATGTTAATTTATCCTTCCTTCTTTTGAATCTTCTTGTTGGTACAAGTAGCGCGACTTGTATGAATTCACTAGTGCTAGTTAAATGTAATTTAGTTTTAGCCGTTATCGCGCTTAGGGTTAAACATTCGTCCGTGTATTAGACGTGATGTGCTGTATCATGTAGTGACTGTTTAATTTATTCAGATCAACCCCATGGAACCAAGAGATCAAATTTTCTTCTTCTGCTAGGCTGCTCGTAATTTAAAATTTTTATTTAAGAAAAATTCATTGACCCGATACAATTGAATCCATGAAATCATCAAGTAAGAGCAGAGATGTAACAAATTTTAGAAGATACAGATTTCACTTTCAGAATACCCTAGCCTAACTGGGGTTTTAATTAATGGGCTGAAAAGGAAAGCCCACAAAGGAGAAACCCATTTGCCTTGCTTTGTTTTCCAAAAAAAATGGCGGGAGATTGGCAAAAAGAAACGTGGCGGCCACAAGAGGCTCCACGAGACATATGTACGAGGAACCGATTATGATGATGAGTTTTTGTTTTGTCTGGCTCGTTCCAGCTCCAGCCTGTAAACGGTAACCTCTGTGTCTGTACAGATTAAAGCTAACTAATCCTTATAATACATAAAGACAACGAAATGACTGATTTGCCCGTCAAAGCTGTGAAAGAACGAGGGCAAAACCGGGAGTTAATTTCTTCTTATTAGACGACGACGACAGCTCTCGTCGTCATCACTCTTGTCTGGACTCTTTTTTTATCACAAAGCAAAGAGGTTTTTGTTTTTTGAAATGGCGGCGATGAAATACATAATAGTCATCATCCTTCTTCTTTCGTCAACACTACAGCTTGCTCATTCTTCTTCTACGAGATGTAAGTCTTTTTCATTTTTCTACAAACATCTCCTCGTCTTCCTTCATTGTTTGGTTATATAGAAACATGATGAAACATTGAATCCTCTCTTTTTTTTCTAGCTTTCTTCTGGTTCGGAGAAACACAAGATATGAAAGCCATGAAAAAGGTAGTCTTTTTCTTACCAACATATGTAAAGCGACTGTTTTTGAAGTGATGAATGAACAATGGTTTTTCCAAAAAAGAAAGAAACTTTTTTTGTTTTCTAGCTTTACATTTTGATTTTTGTTTGTATCTGTATTCATGATTTTGAAGCAAGATTGATTGATTGATTTGTTTGGAAAACAGGAGAAGGAGATAGATGGAGGAACAGCTAATGAAGTTGAAGAAAGACAAGTTCCCACTGGATCCGACCCTCTCCATCATAACCACATTCCTTTTACTCCATAGAGAGATTCATTAATTCCTCCTTTTATATATCTCTTCTCTTACATCTTCTTTTGTTTCACATTCATGTTGACATAATTAGTTTGTAACTTTTGTCACATTTCAGTTTTGAATTTTGTTTATCCGAATGTTAATTCCTTTTATTTCAGGATAGCACTGAATAGCTTAATTCGCTAGTCTATAGAATTTCACTTGTTAGCACTCATGAAGCATTGTCTCACTCATATTACTATTACAAATTAAGAGTGTATGTATATATAGTCTAGTGTATTGTAGACGACAGATTTTGCGCAAGAAAAATGTACTTGAAACTGATATAGATCAGTTTTGACTGACCATAGAAGAAGTAAAAACGTAAACACATCCTGTAATGAGTTGGTTCTCAAGATGGAGTCGGAAGCATTTGTTACTAACCTCACTATAACACTATATATGGGATTAGAGTATTTTAACTTTTTTAAGTTGGTATGATGGTATCAAATCATAATTACAAAATGGACATTTGTATTCTAAATGAAACTTGGCAAAATCGATTGTTTAGATGGGATTGATTGGTGTCTAAGGGTTTTGTACTATTTCGTGACTGCATAGTGATTTGTTGATGCTAGATAGTTCAGTGACCTTAGTTTGGGCATCGATCACTACTTGTTGAGTTTGGGAGCAACCATATTCCCTTGCATGTTAGAAATGGTTACATCGAGTAGTGACACTAATTGTTTGAGTTTAAGGCATATAGATTCACTTATAGACAGTGGCGGAGCCATATGGAGGGGTAATGGGGTATAGTTGAGAGTTGAGACCCCTGAAGGCCTGAACCCTTATAAATGTTGTATGCATACTTTGGTACCCCTTTGGTATGTAGTTAATATTCTATGGATATGGTTTGGTCATAAACACTAATTTTTTTACTCTAATTTCTCAAACTGAATCAATTTTTTGTTTGCCTAAGTTTTCCAATTATCAGTTTTTGTCCCTATCTTTTTTTTTTTTTCTTTTTCTTGTCAGCAACAATTTTTGTCTCCATCTTTCTCTACAAAGTGCAAACTTTTTTCTATCCATTTATGTATTGGTCCACATCCTTTTCCCTTTATCTCTCTTTCTCTGCAAATTAAATTTTTATAGATATGTATAAACTGTTCTTGCTAAAAATTTAAACTTCAAGGATTTTTTTTTCTCAAAACAAAATTTATTTCAATTAATTAAAAACTCAATACTAGTATAAACATATTAAAAACATAAAATTATTAACTTCAAATTGTAACCTTTTAAAATGATCGCCTTAATTACATTGTAAATTCAAATATTTGTCCAACTTTAAACCATATGAGGAGTAAAGCTTAATTTTTTACTGTCATATATATTAGTTTTTAAACGCAAAAAACAAAATTTATTTTCCGTTTAAATAAACATTTTGGTAGATAAATAATAATAATAATTCTAATTTATCGAAATAGAACCAACGTTTAAAAATATAACTAGTTTTTTTTGGCGCGATAAATATTGTATTTTCTTCCTTTCTTGATATCAAATGCTCGAATCTTTTTTTCCTCCCATTGCTAAATAATAATGAAGTAAAATGGAATCATATAAACTCCATTGTTAATTACTCTTTTTTTTCTTCTTGCATATATACACGTGTGGTTGTTTGGGATAATAAACTGTACATGTTTTATTAATATGTGGAGAATCTTTATTGTTATTAGGATAAACCGTAGAAGAATTTGAATTTTTTAATAACCGTATCAACCGAGATATTAGAAAGCTATCAAGACGGGTCATCCATGTCAAGTGGTCACTATTTAGAACCAGAGAAATCAAATTAAAACTGCGAAAGTGAGACACAACTTGAATCTATTTGGAGCCACGGTTGTTCTAGATATGATTATGATCATAGTCGGTTGCCGATACATGAGTTTCAAACCGTTCCTCATAGAAGACCAAGTTAATGACCGACAAGTTAAAGAAATATGGTCATCTGAGTAATCACAATATCTTTGTATTTGTCTTAGCTTGCTTTCTCAAACATAGGAGTATTTATGTTAGCTTGCTTTCTCAAACCTATGAGTATTTATGTCATAAACACTAATTTTTAATTCTAATTTCTCAATTTTTTTTGTCTGCCTAAGTTTTCCAATCATTTTTACTGTAAAAATTTAAGTCTGCCTAAATTTCTCGATTTTTTTTGTTTCTTTTTAAACGTAAAAAAAAATATTTACATTTAAATACACATTTTGGTAATAATAATAATTTTAATTTATCGAAATTGAATCAACGTTTAAAAACAAAACTAATTTTCTTTGGCGCAATAAACATAATATTTTTTTTCTTTGTAAATATCAAATGGTTGACTCTTTTTTTATTCCCTTTAGCTAAGTAATGAAGTAAAATGGAATCATATAAACCCCATTGTTGATTACCTAAACTTAAATCTTTCATAAAATAATATCCTCATGTGAAGTGACCTTAGTGCAGTGGTCAAAGGTAAGTCTTTAATGCACAAGGCACCATCACACCCGGGATCGAGTCCCACTCCCTACATTAGGCTAATGGGCCGGCCTGTTGTGACCATTGAAAAAAAAAAAATAATAATATCCTCATGTTGAGGAAGAGGAAGATTTAGATTTTTTCTTTTGTTTACAGAAAAAAAAAGAAACAGTAACGGAGAAAGCGAGGCACGTGAGAAACACGCCCCTAGACATGTATAAATACACTACGTCTCTCATCTCAATCTCTCGGTTGAGTCAGTGAGATTCTCTGAGCGGCGCGTCTTCTTTATAATGGCTAATCCTCCTCCTTCGCCCTCCTTGAAATCTGTCGCTCCCTCCTCAGGAGCTTCTCCTTCTCCTTCTTCTTCTTCCACCAGTGATCGCAAGGCTTTTCCGGCGGAGCAGTTGATTCTCAATCTCAGTAATCTCCAACTCCGCGAAAATGCTCTTCACGAATTGTCCAAGGTCTCTCTCTTATTATTTATTATCACTTGGGGAAATTCTCCATCCTTTGGGTTTTTCATTCAAGGCAATTTTGAATTCCTTTGGTTCCGTCGTCTACGTGCGTTCAGATTAGCGATTGCTGCACAATTTCAAGTGAATTTGTAGGATAAATCGTTAGATTGAGCCATAATTATTCATATATACATGTTTTAAAATTTTTTATCTCGAATTTGAGTAATTTCATAGAAGATGATCACTTCTAAGTTGATAGAAGATCACTCATTGCTTCCGTGTTTCATGTTTTTGCAGAAGAGAGAGAACTTTCATGAGTTGGCTCCCCTCTTGTGGCATTCTGTTGGTACCATTCCTGCTCTTCTACAGGTACCTTTTTTATCCTTCTCGGGACATGAGTTATTATTATTGCTTGATGGCTTCCCCCTCCCTGTATACTGCTGTAGTTTTAGCTTTTTAACTTTTTGAGATTTGATGTGCATTGTATTGGGTTAAAGATATAGTCATTTTCTTTTCAGGAGATTATATCAGTTTACCCTGTCCTGTCTCCTCCAACCATGACTCCTGCTCAATCTAACAGGGTTTGCAATGCACTTGCCCTTCTTCAGGTGCATTAAATTTTGGTCATTTTGTCTCTTTGTTTTGGGAGAATTTACAAAATGTTTATATATGTATGTTCAGTTTTGGAAGATTCTAATCTTATTTATACATTTCAGTGTGTTGCTTCTCATCCCGATACGAGAATGTTGTTCCTGAAAGGTACACTCTTATGCTCTGTGACTTAAGTAAAGACGTTGATCATCCAACCAGTCTACCAAAATTAGTTATAAGAGCCACCGTGTTGGTCTCTCATTTACTAGGTGTGTGTGGTTATAATATGCTTAAAGCTTATAGTCTGTTGATTTTCAAATTACAGCCCATCTGCCATTGTACCTGTATGCTTTCTTGAATACATCAAGCAAGTCAAGACCCTTTGAGTACCTACGGCTGACTAGCTTGGGGGTTATTGGTGCACTTGTTAAGGTATGTCTTGATTTTTGAGTTTTTTTTTTTTTTCCGGGTCTAGTTATGAGAACTTTGTTGATGCGGAGAAGGCAAGAACACTCCTTTTACTTGCTAACAACTGTCTGGCTATTAAATACCACATTGTCCCAGTAAATATATATTGTGCTGATTTGAGAAAGAACGATTTTAGCATGCTAAGACCTTTGAGTAAATATTGTTAAGACATCATATAATTATTAGTGACACTGGTGTGGTGCAACATTGTTCATTTGGTTTTGGTAGGTTGATGATTCTGAAGTGATCAGATTTCTTCTTCAAACTGAAATTGTCCCATTGTGCCTCCGGACAATGGAAAATGGCAGCGAGTTGTCTAAGACTGTAAGTTTGTCTACTTATCTTTATATTCACATCCTAATCATTTATATAGCCAATTGCATAGATCTGAAATGCTTCGTACAAAAAACTCGTATAAGTAGTGCTTCTGCAATTGATATCTCTGATTGGTTATGGTCATGAACAGTTCATCTGATTAATATGTTTGAACCGGTTATGTCAGGTTGCTACTTTCATTGTTCAGAAAGTTTTGCTGGACGAGGTTGGGCTTGAATACATGTGCACCACCGCTGAGAGATTCTTTGCCCTGGGACGAGTTTTGGGCAATATGGTTGCATCACTTGCAGAAGGACCGTCTCCTAGGCTGCTAAAGCACATCGTACGCTGCTATCTCCGCTTGACAGATAACCCCAGGTGCAATATTATATTTTTTCCTTCATTTGAAAACAATATTATACACTCGAGCTTACACAATACAGTTATTGATGACACTCAGAGCCTGCGATGCGCTTGGAAGTTGCCTTCCAGATCTTCTGAGAGATGCTACCTTCAGCCGGTGTCTCTATGTAAGTGTCATATCTCTTAATAGCATCACAATCAATTTTTACTGATACCTATAGCAAATTGTTATCTATCAATTTTATTCTTATCCTGTCTCAGTTCTTTTGGTGTTAGGGACTTGGCTGTTTTAAGCTAATTATCTTTCTTATTTTGACAGGATGATCCACCTGCAGGGCAATGGCTGGAGAAACTGCTTCTGAACATTAGCATTGGCGGTAGAGCACCTCAAGGGTTGGCTCATATGTTTGTGAATTAAATCGAACCCCACAGATAGTATTCTGGGGGAAAAACATTTATTCATTGGACAAAAAAGTTAGGTGAAATCAGAATTACAGATGAGAAACAGAAACTCACAGGCTAAGATTTTTTAGTTTGATTGATATATGTACTTGGATTACCTGACCGCCTTATGATATTGCAATTAATAACTAAAATTCCATTGAAAATACTGAACCAAGCTTTAAACCCAATGTCTTTAGAAAATCAACAAACGTTTTATAAAAAGCAGATGTAGATAAATATTGTCTATAATAGACTGTCAGATCTTGCAGGTAGCCTCCTGAAGAGATTGAGCGGCACAGAGGGTAGCTTGTGCCTGAACCTTGGATGCCTCAGCACATAGATCCCAGCAAGAAGTGCAACAACCTGAAATGGTGTAACATACAACACAATAGCAGCTATGAGACAGAAGAGCACAAACAATGTGGTTGCCCTCGGGTCTCTCCAGCTCAGCAGCGATAAAAACCGCTCTCCCTGTGTCGCTAGATCGCCTATCACGGTCTGAACCCGTCCTCCTATGCTTCTGAGCCGGTCGTATCGCATCCGCACAATCTCAGAGGATCGTGAAGTCGGGAAAGTATCAAACTCTTCATCAAGCTCGTCGGGATGGACAGCGTCTGCATGGGACAACCTTGTGTCCATGTGTGGAGGGTGTCTTGGTCTCCATCGGAAATTCCAGATCCCGATCAAGAAAAGGTACAAGAAAACAGTTGGGAGGATGAGTTCCGGGTAGAGAACTAAGATAATGAACAGAACATGAATGAGAATTGTGGTGATTGGGTTTCTCCAGTTGCAGATTTGATCAAACCATTTTCCAACAGCAATGAGACCACTCAGAACATTCATGATTCTGAAGAAGTTAGCTTTGCTCCTCCTCATGCTCCACATGTGTGAGTCAACATCGAGCATGTACTCTACAATCTCTTTGCGAAGAGGTGGCTCTGCGCGGTTCAGCCTCGCTGAGACAATGTTCATCGCCTGGTGTCTCAGGCTGTCCAGCTGGAGAACCGATAACGGGTGGATGTAATGCATTTTGGGTAGTAATGGCTGAGAATACATATGAAGCATGTTGATGACAGATAGGCAAGTAAACCGCACTGCTAACTGTATTTCACCCGTTTTCTTGATCCCGGAAGGATGAAAGACGAGCAGCGGATATGAGTGTGTGTAGATACGGTCAGCTTCAAGGGTCGAGAGACGGATTCTTACTTTCCCAATTCTCATATCTTTTCCGCTTCCTCCTGGAATGTGTCCGTTGTCGAATGCTCCAAAAGTTATGACTGTGCAGGTATCAAACACTTCCCATGTGTACTGCTCGTTCCATTTAGGGGTGAAACTATCGACAATTGTTCTTGTTCTGATCCATTTCTGCCCGTACTTAGCCACACAGTATGCATCTGTTGTTCCCTTCCCGTCTTTCGTCTTCATTGGCATCAGTCCGTGCGCACTTATGATCCCTACTTCAAGCAGTCCAATGCTTGGTTTCCATAGCTGTTTTGCAGTTGGCCTTAGGTCACTGCTGTAGTGAGTTGATTCATCAAGAACATGGTATCCACCTTCAAGAAAGATTCTTAGATGAATCCTGCTTGCAAATTTGATCTCTTTTTTCTCTCCGTCCACCATAATATGTTTCTCCAGGTTGAACCACCTTGAGTTAAGCGGCCTATGGTCTAGCCTCCTCTGGACATTCTGCAACGGGATCGCACACCGGCCTAAGGTTTCATCTTTGTTTGGTGCAATCCTATCTTCCACCGCGAGAATCAACGGCTCCTCAAAAGGCTCAGCAACAACAAACATCAGATCTTCATTCCACATCGGGTTCAATGTTTTGGTCTGAGAAATACGCGTTCTCAGAGTCTGGTTACCGAGCATTGCTTTTACGTAAACCTCAGGGAACTTGGTTTTATCATGAGGTATCAAATCTTGAGCCTCGATTACATTGACTCTCACATACCAAAGCTTTGGCGAAAGATAAACCTTTGACCGGATATGTGTCACACCCTCAGGTCCAACCGTGGCTGCATCTGAGTGCCAAGCATCAGAAAAAGCTTCATCGGCTTGTGTCCCCATCCAAACAGCTAACATAAGCTCTCCCTTAACCTTACGCCCATGTCGATCCTCCAACCTATACCACTGAGGAGCCAGTGGACTATCAGGGGGAACTCGCTTAGGAATCTCATTAAGATCAAACATGATTCTACCAATAAAATCATCCAACACCACATCTTTGTCTTTCACTACAACCTCCAAGATTGATGCTTGGATCCTCTCCTTTGAAAAAGCAAACACTTGCTTCCACTCTGGATTCGACTTCTTCTCAAAATGCTTAGTCATTCCTTTGTAGTTTCCCAGCTTCACTTCCACATAAGGATCGCAACTACCAGTCACATCTTTCCCCGGTAATTCCTTCGCCTTCATGACCCGGACGTAGAGGTAATGCATCTGCTCAACCAAATCATAAGTGCAGGAGAGTTTATCACCTGTCACAGCTCCTGCACCAATCTTTGGTGATGTCTCCTTCAGTGCAAATTCTATATTTTGCCCAGGTTTCTGCATCTTGCCTGAATCTTGAAAACTTCTGCAATTCTATTACAAAGAATCCGTCTCTTAAGATCCAAGAACTTGTAATAAGAACTAGTTTCAGGGTAAACTGCTTGGTTCTGTTAACTTAAGACAGCCTTCTGGTAAAACAAAACAAAAAAAGCACACAAATGGATCAGAGAGATTTTAACAGTTTACCTACAATGACTACAGCATATTAGTAACATAGACATCTCTCAAATCAAAATCAAATAAATGATTAAGGACTTTGAGATCTACACTCTACCGAGAATAATATAAACAGTTTGAAAATGTTGATAAGAGTGGAAATGGTAAGTTTTTTATGTATATTAAAATGTTATTTGGGACTCTTGTTGAAGTTTTCTCACCAAACAAGCAGCTACCAATCTACCATAATAGACATTTCTCTATAAATAAAGATTCCCCAAAAAATGTCTTTAACCTTTTCTTCAATAAAACTATAGCTACCACTCTTAGCTTTCTTCTAATCTGATCCAAACAAAGCAAGAACGTGATTTTTTTATATATAAAAAGAAACCATCATTTACTTTAAAATAAAATAAAATAAAAGAAGAGTAAACATGAAGATCTATTTGTAAACTCAAACAAGAAAATATATAATCTTTGAGAGACAACTAAACCCCACAAGAAATGTTTGGTTTCATTGTATTTAAATTCTTCACCATCGCTGTTACTTGAGCAACTGATCAAAAGCACTACAACTACACATAATATAAAATCTACGAATAAAAAAAAACAATAGACATGGAAATGTACCTCAGGGATCTAATGAAGCATAGAGAAAACAATTTGGAGATACATTCTTTTTTGTAATGGAAAAAAATAGAAGAAAGGTGAAGATGTTGAAAATGAGATTTCGAAGTAGAGTGTGAACTTTAGTGAAGAGGTGAAGAAGAAGAAGAAGAAGAAGAAGAGAGTGTACAGTAGAAATAGAATATATTGGGGACATGTGGGTGCTAAGATCTGCTGCTTTTTAGTGGACCTACTCTTTTGACCTCTTCTTTTATATTTTTCTTACTTTTTCTATTTGCCACTTTCCAATTTCACTCTCTCTACCAACTTTTTATTAGTTTATTTCTTCACTTACTTGTATTAGTTTATGTCCTAGTAATGCATTTAAGGTTTGAGTGCATTGATTGAAAGAAATCAATGTTTGTAGGACTTGTTTGTTTTCTTGTCTTCAGCTTTCTTTCATTGCTCAGTCGAATATACTTTCTGTCTACAATAACTTTATTTCTACACCTTCATATTTATCACATACATACATACTGTATGAGCATATTTCATGAATGCTCTGACTTTGGTTTGTGAATGATGAAAGCTCATAGAACAAACTAGTCCACTCTCGACTTTTGGAATATTTAGCACAATTTATAAAAATCACTTCGTCTATATATTTTTATTGTCACACCAACATACATTTTTTTAGATGAAATTGCAAATCACAATGTCACAAACCACCTACGAGGCTAAGCATCTAAATAAATTTCCAGGAGACTTTTTTTTCTTTTCTTATTTTCTCCCATTGTACTAATGGAGTTTTTAATTAACTGTTTCTTATCTTTTAAGTTTGCACACTGAAGTACACGTTGTATAATTCATCTCTTAAGCTGAACAATGGTGATAACACAAAGTTCCTCTGTGTTCCGCTCATCACGAAACTCATTGGATTGTATTGATGCGTCCCTGTCTTTAACGTAAAGCTTGCTGCCTGTTTAAACTTATCATCAGTCACATCTGAACCACATTCAAGCCTCAGTTTCATTCCCGGCTTTACGGTTTGATCGCTGTACACATAACAACCCTTTTTGCTCTCTAGTGTTAACGACACGCTTCCTGGCTTCCCGTCAACTCCTGCTACTAACCGAAAGCTAGAAGCTTCTTTGTGAGCAGAAGAAGAATCTTGAACAGTGAGAGAGCTATCAGTAGCTGGCATCACAAGCATGCCAGGGAAATCAAACGGTTCGATCATGACCAGGCTACCAATTAGTTCCTCTGGACCCGAGATCCGTGGTTTAGAAGCATCAGTCACGAGCCTGAAAGTCGCCGCAACCGCATCTTGTGTCCCTGGCTCGGGTGATACTTTCATTGTGATGGTTTGGTTGCTGTTTGACAACACGTAAGATATGTTCCCAGATTGTTGTGATAACGTGAAAAGGTGACTGTTATGAGTTTCAGGTATAGGGTTGATCCACTTTCCAGCTTTAGCTTGAGTTGTGATGCTCCAGTCCCTGCTCGTGTGCCCGGCTAACAAGTAGGGGCCATAGAGTATGGCATGAAGGGATGAGTACTCCGGCCGGTCATCTGAAATATTCACAATAAAAAAGGGGGGAATAATTTTTAAACAGGTTCTGTTGTTACTGCTTTGTCAAAACAGAGTTGTATACAATTTATA
This sequence comes from Camelina hispida, assembly GCA_023657505.1. Classification (NCBI taxonomy): domain Eukaryota; kingdom Viridiplantae; phylum Streptophyta; class Magnoliopsida; order Brassicales; family Brassicaceae; genus Camelina; species Camelina hispida. The sequence goes on along the minus strand of CP094637.1, from coordinate 5,942,114 downwards.
CAGAATGAAAAATAACCAGTTTAAGTTAACCAACTCTACACAGCATGAATAATGATAAAATAATCTATTATGCTGCTAGTTAAAATTTACCAGAGTAAGGATTGTGACATCAGAAGATTCAGAACAGTGTTTAATACCTTTTATCACTTCGGTTCTGATACTCAACGGTAGCTCCATTGTTACTTGATCGCCGGATTTCCAGTTCTGTTTGATTGATAGGAAACTACCTGCAAAGCAAAAGACAAATCCAATATGATTCTCAGTTTTTACAAACTAGAGATTATCAACATGACACTGGAGTCAAGCGGGTTCTGCTTTTAGAATATAACAACCAATGGAGCTACCGTTGATACAAAAAGGTTACAACAATACAGAGTGCTCAGATTACCTGAAGCTGGTACTTTCAAGGATTGGCCATTCAAAGATACTTTGGCACCTTCAGAGTTTGTCCAAACAGGTATTCTTAGATTCAAAGTTGTCTCTTTCCCCATTCCCTGCAAAAAAAAATTGGATCCATCAGAAGTTTTATTCAATGAGACAGGTAACATCAGGTACTGCAAAAGTTTACCTCTTTGGAAGGAGAGACAGAGAATGTCACATGCATGTACGGATCCCACGACACAACAGGTTTAACTTTCTGAGATAACGAAAGACCACCAGATTTCCAATCAAGTGAGCTTGATATATATTGGGTGACATAAAGAGCTGGAGATTCACCATCTTCTTGAAAATAAATGGAATCTCCAAGTTTTGAGAAGGATTCAATCCCTGTGGACAGAAACAAAAATATACCTTCTCAATATATATCTATATTTGTAGTAAGAAGAACGTGTTAGAAAAACCAAATGACTGTGGTTAAAATTTACCAGTGCCATAGCAACACCAAAAGGCATCATACGGTGTTCCCCAACCATGATAAGTCACAGCCTTAGAAACACCTTTACCCAATGGGAGCATGTAGATCATCAGTCCAGGCTGAGTTCCTCTTTGAATTCCGAGCACACCGTTGGTCAAAGCACGCTCGTAATAGTCGGCATAGCTAACCTCTTTTGTCCATCTGAACAGATTTCTTGAGACCTAAAATTGTTCAAGTGTTGATATGTTGTTACCTTGAGCAAATAAAAAAGAGGGAAAAGAAAGTTTAAAATCTTACCTTGAGCATGTTATAAGTAGTGCATGATTCCTCGTTTTCAGTTTCCAGTGTAGTCGCCATTCTCTTTGGATCTTGCCTAACATTCCCAAATCATGCATGGTTAAGAGTTCAAACCAAAGTCATGTAAAAATAAACCAAACTTTTAAAGACTCTAAAGTCGGGTAGTGGTAGTACCAAAACTCATGGACTGATGTTCCTCCAGTTGCATAGCTGTGAGAAGCATTTACGATGTCCATAAAAAACATTGAAATTTCCTGAAAACACAGATTTCAGAACCAATGTTTTATTTAATAAACAAACTCTCACGCCTTCCAGGTTGTACGTCAATACCTTATGGAGTGGATCACCAGTGATTTCATATCGTTGTTGGGATCCAATGACGATGGGAATATGTGTGTTAGAGTGGAATCCACTTATATCATCGGCCTGAGAAAGAAAGCACAACAAGTTATGTTCCATTACCATTCACATCTCTTCAAGCTAATCATCAAGTAAACTACCTGAATTGCGAGGACCCCGAGAAAGCAAGGCTTGTCAAAGAGATGTGCGAGCAGCAAATACTTGGAATCTCCCTGCAGAGTCCAATAAACTATGAAATGACACAAAGGTAGATATAAATCTAAGGTTGCTTTTTAGAGAGTCTAATAACTCACAGTGATGCTGTATAGCTGATAGAGAACATCATTCATGCCACCAGTCTCTTCATTTAGTGATTGCCAATGTCGTTCAACGCTGTAGGTCCTTATCACATTACGAACACGGACATAGAAGTAATCAGCCATCCCTGTTGCCATTTTTAAAGCTTGACTGTTCCCAGCCAACTTGTATTGATCCACCAGACCGGCTAAAATCTGTCAAAATTAAGACAAAAGTTTGAACCTCTTTTGCAAAACATAAGCATATATAGTAATCTACATCTCACAGTTAAAAGAGTCTGACTTTTTCACCTTGTGAATGGTGTAGTAAGGAGCCCAAACAGGTGTTATAGCTTCAAACCGGTCGAAATAACTGGAAGGAAAAGCAGAGAGATACCCTGTGCCAACTTTTTGCTGACACTCCGATAGAGCTGAGACGAGAGCTGACATTTTCGCCTTGAGAGTATCGTTATGAGTACTTGCCCACATATAAGCTGTTGCACTCAAATAGTGACCTTCAAAAAACAAACAGGCAGATTCTATTAACCACCTAGTAAATGGTAACGTAATCTATATATACCAAACCAGTTCTTGCATACTAATATCAACAACATGGATCAAAGAAACTATATTGAATTGAGGGAAAAGGTTTATACCAACGAAATGGCCACGGAGTTCTTTATCAGGACTCTCCCATCCACCATAATGATCTCCAGGAGCATTAAGACCAGCTTCTTTACGGAAGTTCCAGGACAAACCATCAACATCCAACATCAAAAGATACTCAAGGTTAGTCTGCTGAGCCCTCCAGTGAAAGGAGTTTGGGTCAAGCCTAACATCGTGCAAAGAGACATCCTTGAGGAAGTTACCAGAGGAATTAGAGTTCTTGAACTTCCTATACAACATAGTCCAACCAAATTCATCTTCCTCTTCTCTCAACATCTTCCTAGGCAACAAACTAGACCAAGCAGCGTCATCAGTTGGTGTTAAATGGTAATGAGAGAACATCTCTGTCTTCAAAGTTTCGTTCTTTGATTGCAGAAGGTCGTAACGGAAAGTATGAGAAGCGAGCTGCGTTGGAGTGTTTGTACACTCTTTCGCTACACAAACAAGAACCAAGCTTGTGTATAAAAGAGCAATGGTTATGATGAGACCAAACCTCTTCATCATATCCATTGTCTTAAAAAGAAACAAATGTCTTGTCTAAAGAGAGATCGTTGAAAACCCGAAACCCCAAGATCCCAAATACAGATTCAAAGAAGAGAATGAAACTAAAGACTCAAAAACCCATTAAACAGTATGAGCTTGGAACTTGGAAGAAGAGAGTAATGTGAGCAGATATATATAAAGCAAAAAACAAAAAAAAAAAAAGAGTTGCAAAGATTTAAGCAAAGTCTACCTCACAAGTCACAACAAAACAAAACAAAAGAATACATTCAATCACGTGAAAGAGAAACAGAGGAAACAGAGGAAAATAAAAAGAGAGAATTTTTGGATAAATATTTTTTAAAAAAATAGAAAGAATTAGAGGAGGTGAAAGAGGTCACGGATGGCTTGTCGCATTCGAGGCCTGGTTTGGTTTGTAATTGACTCTGTGAAAAAAAAGGATCAGTGGGCAGTTTCTGGTTTTTTCTCGATATATGTTATAATGGACTACTTAACAACACCATTCCCAATCAATTAGTCGATTTTAAAGAGATAATTAACACAAAAAAAATTGTTTTTTAAATCGCTAATTAACGAAATTGGAGAGCGTAGATAGATTGAAGAAGAAGGGTTTTTTTAGTTGCAGAGAAGAAGAAGAAGAAGAAGAAGAGATGTGTAGGGAAAACAAAAAGTTAAAGGAGAAACCAAAAAAATGTTGGAAATAAATAAAAGATTTAATTTGCATGCCGTCTAAATAAAAACATAAATAAATGTGCTTTTGGTGTGTTAAATTCTTAACTGTTTTTTAATAAACTAAATTTGAAACATTCTTAACTGTTTTTAATATTTTATTTATATATTCTATGATGAAAAAAATATTAAGGCCATGAATATACTCCTAGTTTTTAAGTGGTTTTCGGTTTTGAGATTTTAGTTTTTGGATTTGGTTTTTGCTATAAATTTAAAAACTAACAAATGAAAAAACCTTAAATTCAAACATAAACCTAGTTGAAAAAACAAGGTTTTCCACAAGAAAAACTTCAAAACTATGGTTTTTAGTTTCTTTTTGAAATTTGGAGAAACCACTCAGAAACTGGTTTTTCTAAGTTTAAGGGAATCTAATCTTAAAAAATCTTGAATGGTGAAAAAAAACAAATTTCAAAGAAACCAAAATCCAAAGACTAGCTAACATTCAAAGTCTAAATATTTCTATTTTAAGATATCGAATACTTGTATAACTAGTTTGAATTATTGGAAAACACAGCTGGATATATATATATATATATATAAGTAACTGGAATAGGATGATGAGTTAGTGCAAGTCTACTTTTTCTATTTTAATACTATTATTATAGGGTCTTTGTTTGTTGTATGGCTTAAAAACAGAGATCGTATTTTTAAAAAACTATATAGATACATGTAATAAACGAATCATTAATAATTTTGTATTAGATTAAAAAAAAATACAATAGTGTAATACAACATACAACAATCGTAGATCGCTTGGCGTGTAGAAACGATTGGATCGCGATGCGTGATATCTTCAATTCTCGAAGAAGACATATAGAGAGAGATAGTGAAAAGAATGACATGTGAATACAAACAAAATCTATCAAAGAAACTCATTTGTCAAGTAACACATGCAAACAAAACAAAAAATTATGAACGATAAACATAATTCTTTCACAGTCACATTATTAAGCTTGCATGATAAACATAAACATATATAGCATATTACTAATTTCTGTTACTGTCACCAAAATAACATTTTTATGTCATATCCGCGTTAAACAAGAACAAAGCTACATCCTACATACCATCTCATAATAAATACCTCTATACATAAAGCAAAACAATAAATGATTCTTTAACACAATTTAGATAGGGTTGGTTGAAATAGTGTTCGCTCTTCTGTGATGTCTATTTGGGAAATGGAGATTGGAGAAGATATGTGTTACGATTTCCTTTTCTTGACAAGTGAAAGACTATTTCAACCCATCTTATGTAAAAGTGGTTAAGAGAATCATTTGACGTTTGTACTGTCAAAATTTTATTCCTTTTGGTTTTATGTCTTCACTTTATTTTTCTTTCGAGGGAAGTACAAATTACATTCAATAATGCACAAGTAAATGCAAAACAAAAAAAGATTTATAACCAAAAAAAAAAAAATAAAGAGGGGATATACACTGAACGAGTTGTTGTGTATTTATGGAGAGTGATGGCTAGTTAGTTAGATGTACTCGTCATCTATCAATTTTGAGACAAAAAAAGTATTTGGACATTCCGACAATTTAGTTATTTTCATAGGTGGCTAAGATATTTGCTGCCGTCAATTATTGTTATACTAGTATTTGTTAGGAAAGCAGTGGTTCTTAAAAGTTAAGGTAATGAAAAAAATTATGATGACGAGTTAAGTTTGTTGCTTCAAGGAAGGAGCATCATCCACACGTCAATGTTAACCACCCAAAGGTCTCTTTTTCGAGTATAGTGCAAAACTGCAAAGGATACACGAGTTTACTTTTCTTTCTCATTCCAGAGTTGCTTTTGAACCCACTTGTACACTGCCTTTGGACGAACAAAATATCTAATGGAAATTAATGTATTTAGAGTTTATGGATTTGGATATGGAACTTCTCAATTGTGAAACCAAGATATATGGATCAGATTTTAGATTCTTTTTACAAAAATAATTCTCTTAAAATATACTCCCTCTGTTCCACAAAGATTGATGTTTTAGGATATTCTTTTGTCCCACAAAGATTGATGTTTTGTAAATTTCAAGAAGTAATTATTGAAAATATTTAAAATCTTGAATTGTTATTGGTTTAAAATTAAATAATATATTTTAATTAAAAAAATGATATATTTAAATTCAGTAATCATTGTTTTCTTAAACTGTGTAAAAACTAAAAACTTCAATCTTAGTGAGACGGAGGGAGTAATTGATTATTCGTGGGGAAAAAAAAAATCTAATGAATTTAGTCTTTTAGGGGGTTGCCGTAAACCTTGTACAGTTAATAAATAAGCTCTACAATTGTCGACAAAACAAAGTATATATGACTTAAGGTTTTGTGTGCTAGATCGATAGCTATCACAGTAGTGTAGTACTATGCATAGGTAAAAGTATAACCGTGTTGAAGATTTGTTTATATTTAAACTCACATTAATGGTTTACAAGTATGTCAAAATATCCACTCCAATGCTTCGAGTTGGTTAGAGGGTGAGGCTAAATCTTCCTAAGAAAATTATTGCACATATCTGGAAGGTGGAAGGTGGATTGTTACTCTTCCGTAAGACTCTATTATTGAAACAATATAGGGGCGAGGACAGGTTAAGTGTTGTGGGTACAATTGACATCAATAAAATTTTAAAAATATTCTAATTTACATCAAAATTTTAAAGATATATCAGTTTGAACCCAACTAATTATGAGTTTAAATCCATTTTGAACCCATCAAACAATTTTCCTATATATATATATATATATGTATATTATCTTTCCACTATATGATTAGTATATATGAGAGATTCTAATTAATATGAGAGATACTAATTAATATTCCTAAAATCTAAGTCAAATATTTTATTTTCTGTAGTCCGGAGATTCAGATTAATATATATAATTTTTTTTTGTAGTGAACTGTGTGATCTGAGTTAATCGTTGAGTTTGAAAACTATTGTAGGAATTAGAAACACAAGCATACTTTGAGAGAAAGTCTTCCTCTACACTTGATGGAAAGCTTTTTTAAACATATGTTATACGTTTATATCTAATTAACCAGCCAATTTGAAACTTACTGCAACCTTTTAAATCAGCATTAATCATAAGATATATTTTAACTAATATGGTGCTTCAAAGCATACTTTTCACACAAACTTGCTATGAAATTCTCCCATGTACAATATTCCTGTTTATAATTTAAAGTGACTAATAAGCATCACGTACTTGTTGTGCAAACTTCGTTCGTATCAAGCAAGAGATTCATGAACTTAATAAGATGTATCATCTCATTTAGACTAGAGTTGGAAAACCAAAAAAAATGGGCTATATTCCTATGTCGTCGCCTCTCTTTGCTATTCTTGATCGCGATGACATCGAAGAGTCTGGCTCTGTTTGTGGTTCGTTCGATGGTTTCCGTCATCCAGCTTCGAGGTATTTAGTGTCTAAATATTTTGTATTTATTTTTAATGAATTCATTTTTATAATTAGTTAATTTTTAATTTTAAAGCTAAAATGTTATATAAATAAAAATCATTAATAATTATTATATATATATATATATATATATATTAGTTTTGTTAACATCAATTTTTGGATCTTCTATCTTTTATATATTAAAAATTGAAAAATAATTAAGTATTATGAGAATGAAGCATTAAAGATATATACAAAATGTTTAGATATTGAATATAAAATATGTTTTAATTATACAATTATGTAAACAATTCAATATAACAGTGTACTATTTTTGGTTATAATATAGTACAAACAAAAGTATAAAATTGCAAAAAAAAAAACGTTGGTCAATGTTGGAATCAACATCGGAATTTCTCAAATTTAGTCAACCGATATACCAGAAATGTATGTCTATGGTATTAAACATATGGCATGGTATAGTTCATGCATGTAGCCATATAATACATATACTTTATGTAACTGTGAGTACAATAGTTTACTTCATATGTATGACCAATATGTATGACCATGTATTCTCCAATACTTCCAGTAGCTAGCAATTTCTTTTTGTTTTTTTCTTTGGTCTATTTAAGCTGCTGTTAAGTTTCGACACTGTTGTATCTTGATTTTAAGAAGGACCTCATTTGATCACGTTATGAATTTGGCATCATTAGAAAATGTTTAATTATTCGAAGTGAAGATTTTTTTATTCCTCTTTCTCTACTTCAAGTTGGTTTGGAAGGGTTCAACTCGAGTTTCTCTCTCTTCTTTCACACGGATAGAAGCTATGCCGTTTAGTTTTCACCGTTCTCCCAATCCTCCGTTAATTGTACTAATGGAGTTTTTATAAATAACTGTTTCATTCTTTAAGTTTGCGCACTGAAGTACACATTGGTATTATTCATCTCTTAAACTGAACAATGGCGCTCATCACGAAACTCATTGGATTGTATTGACGCGTTCCTGTCTTTAACGTAAAGCTTGCTGCCTGTTTAAATTTCTCATCAGGCGCATCTGAAACACATCCAAGCGTCAGTTTCATTACGGTTTGATCGTTGTACACATAGCAAGTAAGTTAACAACCATTTTTGCTCTCTAGCCTTGATGACACGCTTCCTAGCTTTCCGTCAACTCCAGCTACTAACCGAATGCTAGAGGCTTCTTTGTAAGCAGAGCAATCAGTTGCTTGCATCACAAGCATGCCAGGGAAATCAAACGGTTCGATCATGACCTGGCTACCAATTAGTTCCCCTGGACCCGATTGAAATCAGTCACGAGCATTAACCATAAGATATTTTTAACTAATACGATGCTTCAAAGCATACTTTGCACACACAAACTTGTTATGAAAAATTCTCACATGTTCGGTATTCCTGTTTATAATTTAAAGTGACTTAGAAGCATCACATACTTGTTGTGCAAACTTCTCTCCCGCATGGTATTCACGTGTTCTTTGTGTCGTATCTTGTTGTTCTTCTAACGAAAAATTATGTCTAGCTACTATATATAGTTATGATGATCTTTACCGGGGAACCCATCATCGTACACTTAATTATTATCAGAATCTAAATCGATATATCATCAATGAAATTTTTTATGGAATCTAGTTCTGAGTGTGATTTTGTTTTGTGTTATAGCGTCATCTATCAGAAACTTTAACAGTGTCATTACTTGCTCTTCGAAATGTGAAATGTGTGTTCAATGACGGATCATAGAGATCTTCAATCAAGATGCATTTAGACTGATTCCATCTCAAAAAACTATAGTTCATTCACACCCTTTGCAGATTATCAACTAATACAGAGTTGCTTAAAGTGTGAGATATATTCAAATGAAGGTTAATTTACAGCTAAAACGTAACACAGTTGTGAAACTTATGGAGTGATGGTAATATCTATATATATCTTTCACTCTTATGAAAGACACGACCCATGCAAACAGTTCACAACCGACATTGGACACAGGCCCACCAAACCACTTAACTAAACTATGTTTTGGGTTAAGTACCCCTAATTAATTGAACATATACAGAACTTTTATAGGCTATTATTTGACCACAATAAAAGCCACTTGACAAATTGTCAAATAGTATTATCTGACGGTAAAGACACAAACTGATGTAGTGATGTACTCTGAATAATGTAAATTAAACTATTTGAAAACATTACTACGAAATTAAACTGATTGAAATTTCAAATTTGAATGAAACTTAAACGCCAGACTACAATATACAAACACAAGAAATACATATCGTAAAAGTTTTACACTTACTAACCAATCTGTTTTGAAATACATGTAAAGAGCTTTGGATTTAATAGATGCATTCATGATGCATAGATAGATACGGATCATGTCGTAAAAATACTGGTTTTGAAAGTCTATACAGACGAAATGCATGTATCCGCAGCTTTACTGATCTGAGGAGCATGGTCGGTCCAGATTTCTAAATATTGCCTTGAAGTGGCCAGCAACTTATAGTTTATAATTATCTGTAGTGGTTCGAGGAATCTCATCGATGATGGTTTTGATAATCAAGGCAGATAAATTAACAATAAGAAGACTAAAGAAAACACCCAAATATAAATATTGTATTTTTCTTTTTTGCCTCTTTCAAACGGCTAGTTACATGATAACGTGAAATTTATAATAATATTCATAAATAAATCATAATCAAACTATTTGATTCTTCCCAAATATTTGTTAATTTAATTATTTCTTACAGATCCCAAGAGGCTTTCCACAAAGACACGTGTTGTAAGCGAACGACGTCGCATCAAGATGATCAAAAGGAGATCCCGCCGGCATCTTCCCGCACAGCTGGTTATGGCTCACGTCAAGGTGGCCGATAAACGAAGCCGCCGTGATACTCGCCGGAATCGGTCCTTGGAGACGGTTGTTCGCAAGATCCAGTACCGTGAAGTACGACCTCGGTCCGAACGTGTTCGGTATCCGTCCGGTTATGAGATTCCCGCTCAGATTCAAATTCGAGATCGAAGACGTCATCAGACTCCCCGGAATCTCACCGGAGATCAAATTCCCGTCGAGGTTAAGCGTAGCGAGAACCGACATTTTACCGAACGAAACCGGGATTGAACCGGTGAGCCGGTTCATCGAAATTTCAAGATCCGCGAGCCGGTAGATCCGGGTTAACGATTCGGGTATTTGACCCGAGATTTTGTTACCGCTTAGTAACACACGACTCAGCATCTTCAAACGTCCGATATCTCGCGGTATGACTCCCGAGATATTGTTGTTCCTGAGATCCAGGTGAGCTAAACTCGTTAACCTCGTGATCGACGGAGGAATCACCCCGGAGATTTGATTATCAGCGAGGTTCAACACCTTAAGCCTCAGTAACATCCCGATATTCGCCGGAATCACGCCGGAGATTTTGTTTCCGACGAGATCTATGTGTCTCAAGAAAGGTAGATTGGTAATGCAGCTAGGAATCCCGCCGGAGATTCCCTTCCAGTCGGCGATGATGATGCCGGAGAGTCGAGTGAGTTTACATATCGCCGGCGAGATGGAGCCGGTCATTACCCCGCTCCGTTTGGCCTTTTGGAAAATGGGGTCTTCTGATTCACCTCGGAGTGTAATGCCGGCGACTCGTCCGGTGTTTGGGTCGCAGCTCACACCATACCAGCCTTTGCAACACTCTTGACCTTTCCACGTGTTGAAAACGCCAATGTATGGCTCATTGAGCTTTGCTCGGAACTCTAGAAGCGCAGCTCTATCGGAGGGAAAGCAAGATTGAACCGTCGTGGCGGCGAGGAGCAACACGACGACGTTGCTCAACAGAATCACTACTAATGACTTGTTAGTATCCATTTTTTATGTGATGATGTGTTTAATTGTTATGAAGCTTTACATAGGTTGAAGCACGTTGACATGGAAGTGTGACTTAACTAGATGGTGTTTATTTATAGTCACATATTGATGTGCGTGAAGACGACGAAATATTACTTTTTTTGTTTAAGCCCTTTGCTTCGTTGAACCTTCTCATCTATTGCCACGTCACATACTTTGCATGCTTCTTAATTTTCATTATTATCAGATTTTTTTTGTTTGGGTTTGGTGTCAAGATTGGATCATTATTTCATTACTCATAACATGGTTTTGTTTGTTTCTGTCGCCTAGTTGTACTGTCCATGTCATCAGGCCTGGGCATGTTCTCGGTTCGACTCTCCGGGGTCTGGTCTGGACGATCCGATCGTACTGGAATATAAGAATAACACAGACTTACCTATATACTACCTAGATAGTTGAAAAATGAGATCAAATTAATAATCGTGGCAATGCATCTATCAATATTTCTTTTTCTTGTCTCTAGCTACATTGAACTTTTTGGACCTAATAATGAAGACAACATTCAAGTGGCTTAAGCTACAACGGTTGATATTATCTTGGTTTCTTATTGTGTCCACACTACTATACTTTTGGCTGGACTGGAGTTACTAGCTACTAGTTTTTATTTATCTACAGATGCATTATTTAATATATATATATACTGTCAATTCATTGATCTTATCGTTGTAGATGAGCATGTGATCTTTGTCCTTGATAGGAATTAGCACATAAATAATATCAACCCCATGTAATAAATGTATAATTTATTCGACCTCCTTGTTCAACCTTTGAGTCAATGGATTATCAGTAAATTGTTTTGTTAACATTTAGTTTTATATTTTATTTTTTACACATGCAATTTGTCAATATGACACAACCCTAACCATTGTGACAAATAGACTCCACGTTGCTCACATTGCCCCAACGAACCATAATTTACTTTTGATCTTCATTTTCCGCTACGATTTTAATTGTTACTCTATGTTTGTTTTCGTTGATGTCTATCTAGTTAATGACAATATGACATAATCTGACGAACAAAAACACAAATATGTAAGATCTGTTGGTCTTGTTCGTTTTGTCTCGATAAAATCAGTGGAAAGCGAGACAGTAAGCTGTTTGTTTTGTTTTCGTCAAAAAGAAAAAAATAACATATTAAACATTTTAATCTAGTGAGATTATGTTTGTTTCGGTTCAGCTTCTTAACTCAACGCCTAGTTTGAAATTTAGTTATACTTATTTCCCTTGAGAATTTATATAACCCTTGAGGTTTCTCAAAATTCATGGCCGGCCCTAAAAGATATGACAGGTTTGGAGACAGCTAAAGTAAACGTGATTCAGAGATTTGGCAGTTGTTTAATTGTTGTAGCAAGAGATTTAGAAGGAAGTGTCAAGTCAGAACAAAGACATTAATGGCTTTGATTATTCAAAAGACAACTCATGTGCCCGCATGTGCTTGACGTTCGTTTGCCGTCTAATGCATTTCAGAACTTTTAAAAATGATTCATAGTTCAGTCGATTGGAAATACTAACATGGATACTATGAAAAACAATTACAAGTTTATGAAATGATCCACATATCGTTACTTTTTGCCGGCAATTGTGTAATCTAATTTTTTGGGTTGACGTGTAATAAGATGAGAAATTTGTGGGAAAGATATGTAAACTAACCCTCAAAAATCAAAATGTAGGTAGTATGCAGGGGAGTCAACAACAGACGACTTTTAATAGTTGAGAAAATGAAGGAAAACAAAAAAAGAAAGTTCGATTTCCTTTAGACTAGGACATAGCACGTGTCTATAGCAATATCACTGGAGGATATAACACTAATTGATAAGACGTCACATGTAATCGTGTTATAATGCTTCAGATAATGTCTTCAAAACTGTATTTTGGCTAAAGTTTCAATAAAAATACCCAGTCAAGAGAACTAAAATGTAGTTTCCGTAAACCAAGGACAAAAAGAGATGCGCATAAAGGTCAAGTTTGACGTGCCATGCAAATCTTAAGAACAGCCCCATAAAGTTGGGATCAGAGTCGAGTTAGGCGAACCGTCTGAAATCTATGTCTATCATTCTTTAAACTGTGATAGATCACTAATTCTAATTGACTAGAGGAAAGCCAGAAAATTTAGATTCGCACAAATGTTTTCGGACAGAGTCTAATGGATTTCGACACAAAACTATTCGATTAAGCCTGAAACAATAAAAAGATGATTAAAAGAAAACACGGTAAATTTTTTCTATAGTTTAAAAAAGTGAAAATAGACCAGATTGACACAAAATTGAAAAAATATTGCTAGATTGACACCCTCTAAAATAAAACTGAAATTACCAATGTTATGTTTGACACAATGTTATGTTTAAATTACCAAAAGGCCAACTAAAACTGAAATAGGAAATAAAAAATATCAAATTAAATACTAAATAAAATCTAATAATACAAAAAAAATATAAAAACAAAACCCGATCCTCAATTATTTAACTCAAGACAACATCAAATACCTTGTTATCCAACATGTAATCCTCATATACCATTCCAATGCAATCACCAAATCTGCTTTGATAGTTACATTGTAGAATTCGTGAACCCCTTTCATTATCAACAACAAACAACCATTTATTGTTGTCAAAGATCCAATTACCACAAACGAGAATCACCTGCTTCATATTCTCTTGGTTGTGTAACGATCACTCTAAAACGTGAAGGAAGGGATGAAAAAAAAACCACCTTAAAAGGAAACAATAGAGAAGTCGATTATCAACCCCAAAAGGAAAGAAAGCATGATTAAATCCACATTGGAGAGGAGGAAGAAGAAATTTATGGAAAAATAAGATGAACCCAAAAGAAAAAAAAATTTCAGTCAATATAGGGGGAGGGGAGGCACGATACAAAAGAGCAAAAAATAAGGTAAACCCTAGATTCTCGCCATATATGGCAACTGCTACAAAAGTCTGTAGCTTAACTTAAAATCTATCAGAATAGGCACTAATAAATCTGTCATTACCCTGAAAAAAATCTGTTATAAAAAAATCTGTTATCAAACTCGAAATAATAGATTTGTCATTACAGATAAATCTGCTGTCACTATATCAACAAAAAACAAATGTGTTATCATCGTATTCATATATAATAAATCTGTTATCAAGCAGCAGATTTTTTAGTAGAAAAAAAAAACTGTCATAACATAAGAAAATCTGTCATAACGTATATTGTGCATGTGGGTCAATATAACAATTTTAAAAAGACTTTCGAAAATCTGTTATCAAACAACAGATTTTTCATTCAATCCAAAAATCAGTCATAACTTTAAAAAAATCTGTCACCACTAGATATCAAACTAGCAATTATTTTTACGTTTATAATTCTGTCGCAATGTGACAGATTTTTTAAGTGAAAAATAAAACTGTTACAACAATCATAAAAAATCTGCCACAAAATTCCTAGAAATTTGACTAAAATAATGAAAATTTGTCATGACTTTATAAATAAGTCTGTCGCGTTAAGAAAATCTGTTGTTCACAAAAAATCTATTGTTACACACTTCAAATAAATCTGCCATAGAAAACAAATCTGCCATCAAACTCTGCAAATTAATCTGCCATCTAAAATAAGTCTGCAAAAAAAAAACTGCCATCGACAATAAATTTGCCACTTAAAATTAATCTGCCATTACTTGTATGGCAGACTTTTACAAAAAAAAAAAAAAAAAACAAAATTGTAGGAATTTTTAACCAAAGGTAATATTGACTTTTTTTTCCTAACTAAACAAAAAAGGTATTTTCAGTATGAAACTAACCCAACTGACCCTCAAATTTTAGAAACTAATCTAGCAATTAACTGCTCAAATTGGGTCAAACTAGTAATATTCCCTTTAAAAAGTCTTAAAAATCAAATCAGTTATAGAAATCACTAGTGAAAAAATTATTAGACACTTAAAAAAAGTGAATTAACCAAATAAAGTTAGGAACCAAAGGTGAACCACTGATGAACCAGCTAGTTAAAATCAAACTAGAAAGCCGGTTGGGAGATAACCACCTCAAACCACCCGTAGTTGTCTTCAATGATGGGGAGTTAAAAGTAGGGCTGGGCACGGGACGGGGACCTTTGAATTTTCTCCGACCCTTTACTCGTCCCGACCCTAACGGGTAACAGAAAAAATTTACTCATACTCGACCCTTAAATAACGGGTACCCGGAGAAACAGGTACCCGGTAAAAAATTGTTGACCCTTTACTCGTCCCGACCCTTTATTATTACCCAAAACGAGTAGCCGATAAAAAAAATATTAATAATCGCAATAATAATTTTATCTTTTGAAATCCAAAAATGAAAAATTCATAAATTTATACAATATATAGTTCCAAAAATTATAAAATTACGAATTTTGAAAATAAAAATAATACATTATTTCAGTTAGGCTAAGTTGAACTTAGGTTTTAACTCTAACTCTATAAATTGATAATAAATAATAATAATAATATAAAATATTAACGGGTATTTACGGGTCGGGTAGCAAAACGGGTAAAGGGCCGAGTAACGGGACGGGTATTGAAAACTAAACTAATACCCTATACTCGTGCCTTACTCACGGGTAATATAATTATAATACCCTTTACTCGACCCTAAAGCTGCGGGTACCCTTTTTTCGGGATGGATACAAGCCGAGTAACGAATCGAGTACGGGTAACGGGTATTAGTGCCCAGGCCTAGTTAAAAGTATCGAGAGATGCTTCCGTTTTCTTCTTTTTAATTAGGTTTAGCCTTAATTTTTCGGCCTCATCTATGTGATCCGCCTCATCAATCAATTTGGACAATATTGATTACAGTTTTAATACAACCACCAAAAAAACCTACCCTTGACCATCTAAAGCTAATGAAGTTTACATAATTACATGTAACACTAGTGAAAAATGTATGAGATAATCAATTTTTTGGGTACGTTCATTTGTTACGACTTACGAGGAACTGAACAGAGAGATTGCTTGATTCTCAAGAAAGAAAGTAAGAAAGTGGTAAGTGAAGTGCCATGATGATGAGATGACTCAACTAAAATCTAATAACCCGTGTTAATATTACAGTAGAACCTCTATAAACTAATACTTGGTAAATTAATAATCTCTATAAATTAATAAATTTTTCGGTCCCAAGTTGGGACTAGTGTAATTTTAGATACTATTCGATAATATAATAAAGTAATAATTTTTTTCAAAATCCTTTGTAAATATATGGTCTTATCAATAATATAAATTAATAATTATATAAAATTATTTAAATATATGTATATATTTACACATTAATTTTTATTAGAGTTCATTTTTAATATTTTTACTATATAAAGATCTTTGAATGCTATCTACAAAAGATGATAATTGTTATTTTCATTGTAAATGATTTTATAAAAATATTAGTTATAATGATAAAATCTTATTTTTAATTTTTTTTACCAAATTAGAAAAGTCTCTCTATAAAATAATATTTATTACTTTATATAAATTAAAACCTCTATAAATTAATAGATTTTTATGGTCCCAACATTATTAATTTATAGAGGTTTTACTGTATATATCTCTGTAACATGATAGCTTCCACCTTTCTTTCTAGCATTCCTAAGAAAAAGTTTTGGTCAAAATTTACTATTAACTTATCATCAAAACACAATCCATCAAGAAATCTACAATACTATAATAATAAAAGGGGAAAAAAGCTTAAAAATACCTCATTTAGTTTTTATTTGGAAGTTTAATACTTCGTCTTTTTTGGTTAGAAGAAAAATACCTCATTTAATTAAAATGTGTGATTTAATACTCAAACTAATAAATTTTGTTAGTTTCATACTTACGATTTTTTTGACGAAAATAAAATTTCGTTTTTACCATTACTATGTCAATTAATAATTAATTTTAAATGATATGGTATTAATTTATAATTTTATTTGAATTAAAATTAATAAAAAGAAATATTAAATAAATTTAATTTTAATTCAAATAAACCTATAAATTAAAAAAAATCTTGGGTTTACAAAAGAGTGATTAGGGTTTAGATTTTACAATTAAACAAAATTATATGTCAGTTTGGGTTTACAAAATAGTGGTTAGGATTTAGATTTTATAATTAAACAAAATTATATGTCGGTTTGGGTTTACAAATGAGTGGTTAGGGTTTAGATTTTACAATCAAACAAATTTATATGTCGGTTTGGGTTTATAAAAGAGTGGTTAGGGTTTAGATTTTAAAATTAAAGAAAATTATATGTCGGTTTGGGTTTATAAAAGAGTGGTTAGGGTTTATATTTTACAATTAAACAAAATTGTATTTTAATTTGGGTTTATAAAAAAATGATTAGGGTTTAAATTACACAATTAAACAAAATTCTATGTCGGTTTGGGTTTATAAAAAAGTAATTTAGATTTACATATTATAATTAAAACTAGAATATAATGTTTAGAATTAATAACTTTAAAATTGAATGATACACATATTTTGTTTTTTTAATTAATAATTTGTTTCCTTAATTAAGTGGGGGTGAACCCAAGAATTGTCCATAAATTAATATCATGTCATTTAAAATTAATTATGAATTGACATAGTAAGGGTAAAAACGGAATTTTATTTTTGTCAAAAAATCGTAAGCATGAAACTAACAAAATTTATTAATTTGAGTATTAAATCATACATTTCGATTAAATGAGGTATTTTTCTTCCAATCAAAAAAGACAAAATATTAAACTTCCAAATAAAAAATAGATGAGGTATTTAAGACAAAACGGAAGAAAGAAAGTATGAGAAAAATAAAAGAAAAAGAAAAAAAATCAAAAGTAGGATAAAAACAGGGAACAATGTTGGGCCAAAAGAAGAGATGGGTAAAAGTACTAAAGCCCAATAAAAGGAGCCCAAAAATACAAATATGAAAAAACCGTCGTCTAGGTCAAAATATTTAACTCCGACTCTCTCTGTTTTTTTAGAAAACTTTTTTACTATCCTTCCGTTGATTTCTC
This sequence comes from Camelina hispida, assembly GCA_023657505.1. NCBI lineage: Eukaryota > Viridiplantae > Streptophyta > Magnoliopsida > Brassicales > Brassicaceae > Camelina > Camelina hispida. The sequence continues at coordinate 5,924,160 of CP094637.1, read as the reverse complement.
TCTAAATCGCGATGGCATCGCGCCTGGCTCTATTTGCGACTCGGTCGGCGGTTGCAGTCACCAAGCCTCGAGGTTTTCGTTCCGGCTTGATTGATAGTCGCCAGTTTTCAACGGTGGATTTCGAGAAGGAGATTAATGAGGCCATCGGAAAGCGTAATGGTGAACGAAACGCAAATCTTTCAAGCTGGAGAAAGGAATACGAAGATGATCTGAATAAAAGGTTTAAGGAGTTTGATGAGATTCAAAAATCTCAACAGCGTGAGATCTACAGAGCGGCAATGAATTATAATATTAATAGGTGCTTACTCTTTTTTTTTTTTTTTTTTTTTTTTTTGAATTTTCAGAATTTGTTTTAAGTAATTCTAAACTAATTTTTTTCTTACTTTACAGCGAAAATTTGAGGGTTGTACATAATCAGCTGAAGGAGGTATGGATCTATACCTTGTTTATACATATGTGTATATATTTTTTTTCCACTATTTGTTTATTTGAACATAACATTTGATGATTATTTCAGGCACAAGTAGCTATCCGCAAGCTAAATGGCGAGGTACTTGGGATCAGTCTCTTGATTTTCGCTTCCGTAGGTGTCATTGCTTGTTTGTTTTAGTTCGTTTGAGATGACTATTAGGTTAATAATATGTTTGTTTAAAAGACAACTTATTAAGGACGTTTTATGGATTATGCACTTGACACCACTTACTTGATCACGTTATATATTTGGCACCATTAGAAAATGTGAAGATTTTTTTAATTCTTCTTTCTCTACTTCAAATTGGTTGGTTTCTAAAAGGGTTCAATTCGAGTTTCTTTCTCTTCTTTCACATAATAGAAGCTATGCCGTTTAGTTTTCACCGTTCTCCCAATCCTCCATTAATTGTACTAATTTGAGTTTTCTTTTAATTAACTGTTTCATTCTTTAAGTTTGCACACTGAAAGTACACATTGGTATAATTCATCTCTTAAACTGAACAATGGCGATCATCACGAAAACTCATTGGATTGTATTGACGCGTTCCTGTCTTTAACGTTAAGCTTGCTGCCTGATTTAACTTCTCATCAGCCGCATCTGAATCACACTCACCCAAGCCTCAGTTTCATTACGGTTTGGTCGCTGTACATATAACAACCTTTTTTGATCTCTAGCCTTGATGACACGCTTCCTAGCTTTCCGTCAACATCGTACACTTGTTATCAGAATCTAAATCGAGATATCATCAATGAAAAAAAATTATGTAATCTTTCTGAGTGTGTGTGTTCATTTTGTTTTGTGTGATAACTGATAAGAGTCATCTATCAGAAATTTTAACAGTGTCCGTCCTTGCTCTTCGAAATGTGAAATGTGTGTTCAATGACGGATCATAGAGATCTTCAATCAAGATGCATTTAGACTGATACATCTCAAAAAACTATAGTTCATTCACACCCTTGCAGATTATCGACTAACACAGAGTTGTTTAAAGTGTGAGATATATTCAAATGAAGGTTAATTTACAGCTCAAACACTGGCAGTTGTGAAACTTATGGAGTTATGGTAATATTTATATATCTTTCATTCTATGAAAGACACGACCCATGCACAGTTCACCACCGACATTAGACACAGGCCCACCAAACCACTTAACTAAACTATGTTATGGGTTAAGTACCCCTAATTAATTGAACATATACACAACTTCTGGTTTATTTTAGGCTATTATTTGACCACAATAAAAGCCACAATTTTCAGACTGTCGCAAATATTTTCGGACAAATCCGTGATCCATGATCCATGATCCATGTTTGGATTTCGACATGAAACTATTCGATTAACCGTGACTGAAAATAATAAAAAATATGATTAGAAGAAACATAGTACATGCTTTTGGATAAAATCAAAAGTCAATTGGTAATTTTTTTTTATAGTTAAAAAATACGTAAAAAAATCAAATCAGTAATAGAAAATTACTAGACAGTAGACACTAAAAAAAAAGTGATTTAACTATTGTCACAACATTGATGATCTCTTACGAATTAATAACTGATTCTTCTCTTCTCTTCTTCGTTAACACATTCCATGATCTGTGTGTTTTCGTCCACTGATGTAGAGATCGACCAAGAAAAAGTATCAGATTGGAGAGTTTTTGTTAAGAGAGTCGTTTGGTTTAAATAAGAGGAGAGAAATTAGGTCTAACTTATAAACGAATTTTTGGAAATTTCTTGTGTTTGTGTTTTTTCTTTCCTTTTAATTTTCTATTTTCCGTTTCAAAAAGTATAAAGATTAATTATAGAAAGAAACCGTTTTCTCTCCCAGCGAGTCTGCGACAAAGAAGGCGATTGTTCACAACCAAAAAGTTTCTGTTATTTTCACGGCCGGCGTCGACTCCGGCGTCGGCCGTACTCCTCTCTGTCTCGTTTGTGTTCTCTTAAGTTTTGTTTGTTATTTATCTTTATTCGGTGAAAAGCGGCAAGTCATAACAACCTTCTTCAACGTACACATAGACGGCTCTGCAACTCCGGCTCTGCAACTCCGTCCAACACTTGATTATCTGAAGTTGGTTGGTTTCTTCTTTCTCCGCTTGCTTTTCTCGGTTATCACTTTTTATTTTTCATTCAATAAATAGAGAAGTCTAGTGTTGATGATGAGACTGTGTTCGTATTTGCATCGGAAGGGTGCTTCAATGTTTAGCAATGGATTCCATATGGTTTCTTTTGTTACTACACAATCTCTTTGTTGGCTCTTGTTCTCGGATTGTAGACCTAGTCATCGACGGTTCCGAAACAACCGTTGTTTCCTCATGTCCGGCGTTTTAGTCGAGAATTTTTTGGTCATATTGGCCGTGTGTTTGGTCATACTAACTACATATGTTAGTTATGTGGTTGTTACCGGACGTCCATATAATCTACTCTGGGCGTTCCGAAGATTAATTCAAATCCACTCGGATTTGATATGTAAGCAACGACCAACACGTAAACCACCATGGAAACAATATGGTGCAGAGGAGTGGATGGCCAATAATAGGAGAACCAGAAGACGGCATAGGCCATATCAACAGAAATGGGTTCTAAGTGCAATCAAGATCAATGACATCTCTTATTTTAAGAGAGTTTCGATCAATTTTAAGGTTATGCGATGTAACAGATCGATACCTCGCGACTTTCGAATGCGTTACCGGTACTTCATCAATAAAAAGAAGATGATTCCCAAGCAAGATAGTCACACCAGATTGACGGAAATAACGAAGATGATTAAGTATTTGCTTTTTGTTTCTTTGTTACACAAACCATTGATTGTATTTGTAATCTCATTACTAATCTTGTATACTTCTGGTTCATATTAATGAAGTTTATTAGATGTTAAAAAAAAAAAAAAAAGTGATTTAACTAAATAGAGTAAACATACGTGGCATCAATGTAATAGACCCAGATAGAGATTGATAACGATATGCTCAAAGAAAAAAAATCAAAAATAACAAAACAAAACAAAAAGGTGCAGTAAGTAGATCCAGGCAGGACAAGGAGTCTGGAGATGATGCTGCTCACACACACACACTCAACGTTAACCCTTGAATCGCTTCACCTTCCTTACGGGGGAAAAAAAAATCTCAACTTTTGAAATCACAGAAACTTCCAAAACCCCAAAAAAAAAAAAGTCTCAAAATTGAAAATTGAAAATCTCTCAAACCTCGTTAGTTCCTCCTTCCTTCCTGTCCTCCTCATCTTCTCCCATGGATGAACCCGGTTCGGATCCGGATCCCGGGTCTTACCCAATTCCGCCCGCTTCAGTCCATCTCTCCCCTTTCTCCTCCTCTCTCGTTCTACCTCCTCTCTCTACTCACTTCACCCGTCGTCCTTGCCAGCCTCTACAATCGTCTCGGCGTCTAGCTTACATCTCTCTCCAAGGTCTACTCGTCAATTCCGATGAAGCAAGCTCCGCTCGGTCAATCGGTGGCGGATTGAGCCGAGACGAAACCCTCGCGTGGGAGCTCTTCACTCCTTACCAGAGATTCCTTATTGTTGCCGTCATTGGTGTCGCCGCCTCTGAGTCGAAGAAGAATGGTTTGATTCGTCAGCTCCAGAAATCTGTTGATCTTAGGGTTCGTATTAATTTAACTGCTTTGGGATTTGATAAATTTCGTTACTTTGCACAATTTTACTTAAAAATTTAGCATTTTTTTCGGATTGTTTAATTTAAAGCACTTTGCTTTTAGTTCAATTATGCTTTCAATTTCCGTTACTTGTTTTTGAATTTCACACATTATGGTTTAAATCATACAAATTTATGTGTTTAAATCTCTCTAGATCTCAAGTGTTGACTTCACAATGGTCACAGTTGTTTAACTGAAAGTGTGGATTTTTTTTTTTGTTTTAGGATCAGGTTCTTTCAAGTATGCAACAAAAGCTTGACGATTTGTGTCAACAGCTAAATCTTGTCAAGGATCAGTCTGGAACTGGAACCAAGGTCTCAGTTCATGATGATGATCTACAACCAGCTTTTAAAGAAAAGTTTGGATCTGAGAGGATTAATTTCGTGGATTGTGGCTGCTGGCTATGTGATCAACATCATCACTCATCACCTGTTGTTATACAGGTGTGTGTCTGTGTCCATTGATGGCAATCATTGAAATCACTGAGCATCATCATTTCTATTGATCCAATTGATGATGTTTCTCAACTTCTCACTGGTTTTACTGTTTAGGATAAAGTTCCAACAAATCTGGTGATTGACGCAGAGCCAGAGGAAAGGCGTATGTCTTACATGTCAGATTGGTGTTCCAGTGTCACTTCTGCTGCAGAAAACCATGTATGTTGAGAATATGTGAATTTGGTGAAACAGTCTTTGTGTTGGATCTTGGTTGGTTTTGTTGCTAATGACACAGATCACTTGGTTTTAATGTGTATTGCAGTTTGATACTCTTTCGCTCGACCAAGACATGCTTTCCCTCAGAAAGGAGTGTCAAGAGAAAGATGCAACAATAAAGGACTTAACTTCATTTCTCCAATCGACCACCAAAGCTGGTTCAAAAGTAACCCTGGCATCCTAGACTTTTTTCAAACTCCCTTAAAATTTCTTCATATGACTTATGTTTCTTCTTTCTTTAACAGCGAGAAACCGAGCTTGAAGAGATTATTCGCAGGAAGAAGACAATAATTAAGAAGCTCAAGAGAGACGTGCTGGTGTTAGAAGAAAAGGTGATAAAACTTAACCAACCTTTACAAGTTCCAGAGCCTTGCTTTCGATTTTCATCCTGAAATGTTCCTGGTAGATCATTGTATATGATACCTTCCATTCATTGTGAAATGCGCAGGTCACACAGCTCACTAAGCTCCGGAGGTCCTCCTATTCAGCTGCAGTCTCAAATACCCATGAATTCCCAATGAGAATGGACAATCTTCTTTATGATATGGATCTTCTTGCAACTTCTTCATCCTCTGATTCGGAACCTACTGTAGACACACCCCAGCGAGCTGTGATGGAGGCTCCAGTTGATTTCATAAAGGAGGAACAACTCAAAGCTGTGGGACAAATCCATAACTCAGCTCCAGCTAAATCCTCGACGTCACTTGTGAAATCTGTAAAGCCGCCTTCAGTAGTTAGTCCATCGACTACCCGTAAGCCTGTTTCAGTTTCTTCCTCTACTAGGAATAAAAGGGGTTCCTCTACAAGTGATTCAAAGAAAACTAGAAGGCCAATTCAGACTACTCCAAGAGAATCCTCTGGTTTGCATAAGAGATGGGTTTAGTAAGTATTGTTCTGCTGGTAAGTATCAAGTTCCAGTTCTGAGAAGAAAAAAAAACCATTGAATAGGACTTAAAAAGTAAACAAGAGATCCACTGTTATGTTCAGAATCTTCTTTGAGTTTTATAATGTAAAATGCTTGTATGATTTTTGAAGGAGGCATGGATGAAACATAAGCATCACATAATATTAAAATAAAATAGATTATTAAGATGACAGCGTTAAGTCATAAGCAAACTTGAGTCAAATTATTTTAAACAAAGAAAGAGTTAAAAGAGATTGAAAAAGCGACTCCCTGCGTTCTCACAAGAAGATGTAGAGTGTTAAGATTTCTCCTGCTGAACTTGAAGAAGAGCAAGCTGAGATCCCAGTGGAAGCATAGCAGGCTGCCTTTCTGATAGAAAGTTCTTCATCGTCATAGGATGTTTAAGTAGTGGCAAATCTTCGTCCTTGATGTGAGCAAAACGACCATCACCATCACCACCACCAACGGAAGCAGACAACTTAATCTTATCCGGAGCTTTTTCCATTCCCTCCTTCTGAATCCGCAATTCCTCTAAACGATGAAGATTATAGAAAAAGCCCTCGATAACAATCTCCATACGAGCACTAGTCAGCTTTTCAGAACGCTTTATTACTTCCGACGACGAAACAGCAGCCTGATCGAAATACTCGAACTTGCTATCAGCTGGCGTCAGAAACTCAAACTGAGGGTTCATATGCTCTTTCCTATACAAATGTAACCAAAAATCCACTCCATACCGTGCCACATACTTGGCTGTGAGGTGAACAGTAGAAAGCTCCTTTTGAGTACTGAATCCTTCAGGGAGAGTAGCTGGAGGCCGAGGTTGTGCATCACCTTTTAAGTTAGCTAAAGGATCAGGTCGGAGGCACTCATCTATCTCTTGATTCACAGCACGGTATTCAGCAAGCTTGTCCTGGTAAAAGGCGTGATAAGGATCTGACTTCCTCAGAAAGTTGAAATCTTCAGTATCCTTACTAATGGCCATGATCTTCCTCTCTATCTCCGCCACTTTCCAGGAAACCAAAAGTGCAGTTTTCTCAACAGATCTTCTGATCTCTGGAGGTGGCTCGATGATAGCTATATCCGCCGGAGCTTGATTTGTCGAAGTGAACATTCTTTCTAACTTAGGGTTTTGGGGACGGGCCGGAGAGATAAGAAGCAACGTACCTCAGCCGGGTAAGGAACACCCCCGCTGCGAGAACAGCAAAGAAGTGGAGAAACCAACGACTTCGAAACCTAAATCTTGGAAGTAAAACGAAACTCGTGAAGCTGAAGGGTGGTTCTTTCTTAATTTACAAGCATTGGAGTTGAAGGTCTATATTTATAGAGAAGCGTTAACACTACCCAAACCTAATGTGATTAGGATTCCTAAAACCAATATAAAAGGGAAAAAACTAAGAAGAGACAGAAAACTGAAAACATAAAGAAATACCAACAAAAAAATAAACTAGAAAACAGAGTAGGAAAAGGAATAAAGCCAAATACGTGTTTGACAAGGTAATAATAATGTGCTGCTGCAACAGAAACGAATTATAGTTCTTCTTGTGAATAAATATAAACAACTCAGGATTCAATTAGTAGTATTTACAGTTTTCTAAATTTGTTAGACCGAATTTAATATGATAGAAAGGAGATGAAAATATCCATTTATTGTTACCGGCAAACTGAATCATTCATTAGCTTTGCATTGTCAAGATATTTTCTAAAAAACTGGATTGGGTCATTACTGTATCTCCCCTTTTTAGATAACTATGGACTAGCTAATGAAGGCGAGAGAAAATTAAGACAAAAAAAAAAACTTTAAGAGTGGAAGTAAAACATTACAGGACGCAAGAAACAAATTTGGCTTTACTCTCGTCCAACTTTTGTGTGTTTGGCTGTGGTGGTCACATCATCCCCAGACAAGACTTATCATTCTTCCATGAGAGCAAAATAGTCAACACCAACCACAAAAGTATGCACATCACTCATAACCATCTCCACAAGCTCGAAAAAACCATTAAGAATGGTCTCCGTAAACGCACCACCCCCCTCATTAAGAACGGTCTCCGTAAACGCAACACCCCTCTCTTTCCTCGTCTTCTGGGACGGCAGTAATACAGTCCCACACGCACGAATAAGCTGAATGTAAAAACAGAACCTGGTACCATCACTTTCCCTCATTAACTCAAAGTGAGGATTCATTTCCACTCTCCGCAACAATTCGGCCAAGAAAAGACTCTTATACCGCACCACAAACAGCGCTGTGAGCTTCATAATACCAAGTTCCTGGGTGTGAGCGACTCAAGAAGCCGAATCTTGTAACACCCACATTACAGTCCCTGATCAGACTCTCAATCTCCAACCCCTCTTGGGAAACCAAAAGTGCCGTTTTCTCAATGCTAATTGCGACATCTGGACGTGGCTTAACGTTTGGTACAACCGCCGGTGCTTGGTTTAAAAAGTTTTGCACCGGTACTTGCAAATCACTCTGCGTCGAACTGGACAACTTTAAAGGCATCTCAGGCGGCTGCATTTGTGGCGGTGGGTTCAACAACATCATTGAAAAGTGTTGAGCAGTTGGTGGCACGTAAGCAGAATAATCTCCATTCTCCATGCGAGTAAAATAGTCAACACTACCCACGAATGCATGCAAATCCAGTTGAAGTTGATCGATTAAGAAGGGTCTCCACACAAGCAGCATCACTCTCACTTACTACTCTCTTATAAGCAACAACGAGGTGTGTGAAATAATCACGCCTGCCATCAGTTTCCTTCATAAACTCAAACTGAGGGTTCGTAATCACTCTCTTCACCAATTCCGCCAGAAAAAAAACATGAGCGTGATCCCTTCGGGAGGTTTCAATGAAAACCTGTGAGGTGCTAGTCTGCTAGAGGGTAACCCAAGGCCGATAATGGAGGGACCATAACACCACGAACAGACTAATGGGCCTTTTCTAAATGGGCTTATATTTTTAAGATAAATGGGTTTAGGTTAGTGTCTCGGTGTCTCCCTCCTTTTTACACACTCACTGTGGCGGGAAAATTAAGAGTTGGTCGGAGGGGCAAACCAATGGAGAAATACTTGGTTTCACCGGAATCGTCGCCGGAAAATTCTAAAACTACAGTCAGGTAATTCGATCTACTAGTGTTTTTTCCCCTTATCTTCTTTGTTTGTAAATATTGGCGTTTTCTTCTGTTTAATTTACTCAATTTTTATCGAAGGAGGCCATGGAAACGATATTTAATCGAATTGAACGGACGATTAGAGTCAGCTTATCGACACGAACTCTATTCTCTCGTTGCTCATTCATACTCGGAGGTTTTACTTTGTCCTCGAATTTTTTTGCTTTTATCATGAGATTAAACTCTTCGTTAGATTTGACATTTTTGGTGAATTTTGTTTCTTGGGGCTAAGATTGGGAAATTTTCACATCTTTATCATGTGAACGATGAGCCATGTCGAACCCATGTACGTTTTTTCTTCTTCTTTTGAAGTTATTAAGTCTTTTTAATTAATTTGTGGAGTATTTTGTCTGAGAGCTAAAGAGTTTGTTTATGTCAGATGGTGGAGATTCATCACCAGCATTCCTCGATACCTCCAATGTAAGACTCTCTTGTTGCTACCACTTACATAGCTTTCAATTGGTCTTTCACTCTGACTCTTTCCTATGTGGTTCCTAGGCGAGGCGTTGCAGGGATTGAGTTTGATAACCAGGTGAGTCCTCCTCATTGGATGTCCAATTTCATTTCATCATTTTCTGACCTATGTCTGTGAACTCTTGAAAGATTAGGTTGTCTCGAGTCCTCGTGTGTGTGTGTTTTTAGCTTTCAGTTTTCATATCCTTCGGATTTTCTTGTTACCATTTCTTAGGTTAAAAGTGTTGTTTCCAGGGTATATACATAGTGTCTGTCACAGAATCAGGATGTTTGACGGTGCATGACTTTGAAACTCTATATTGCCAGAGTAAGGTTGGCCCAGGTGAAGCTTTCAACTCTGCTCATTTTGTTTATTTTTAACGTACATGTGTCTCTTTATTTGAAAAGCTTTGCGTCTGTCTTTGGTTCTGAGCTCGGATGAATTTCATGGTTTAGTTTAAGCATTCACTCCAAATATTCAAATAGATTGCAGCCAGATGCCCAAACCCTCACCCAAGTGTTGGCATGGTATACAACTCCTCAATATTTGTGAAGTTTTTTCTTTTGGCAACTTTAAACAACCTTCATAGTCTTAAATACTCTGTATACTTAAGTGTCTTGTACCAGAGAATAAAGTTCAACTTTTCTGAATACCAGTTTTCAGTGGAATTTTTTAACTTGAGTCTATATTAGTAAGGTATATAATATTTTTTCATCGTCATGATGTTGCTGGATCATACCTTATATAGTTTGTTTGTTCATAATTATGCTTCTTATACAAGTTTTTGTACCTTTGTTCATTACAGTTTTGAATGAGTAATTTACTGAGTCGTCAATAATAGGTTCTGCGGAAGATGAAACTAAGCATGTCGTGCATTCGTCTTTTCGTCTGGGTTTCGATGTCGCTAGATGGAATCCTTCAAACCAAAATGAGGTATGTGCTCAATACTCAAGAATCAATAACAATGCCCATCTGACATCTTAACTCTAAAACTTCATTTGAAAAACATTTTTATTGACCAATTAAAATTCCTATAGGTAGCTTGCACATCGAGGAAACATGAGAAAGTGCTAATCTTTGATATCAGTTACATGTCTCCCAAACCAACTGAGGTATGATATAAAACATATGACTTTGAGATCACATGGATATCAGTTATATGGTATTTTGACAACTGTTTCTGGTTCCAACCAATATGACTGCATCGTCATCACTTAGGTTGTCTTCTTGTAAGCTCAGTTTATGTTTTATATATTTGAAACAAGAACACAGATGTATCGCCGTGTTTCTATCTTAGGCATATCAAGTTTTCCTTTCCAACATGGTTCAGAAAATGCAGCGGATATATACCAATAATGTATTATAGGAAATGCCAGACAACTTTTTATTGAAATGACACGGTCACTGAGATGGCCATGGTAAGACTTATCATTAAGTTTTAGTCTGCGCTACTTAGGCTAGCCTTGCTAAATATTCATATCTTTCCACCCACAGTTCAATTATCGTTTTAATTGTGATTCAGGAATTGCAAACTAGACAGAAGCTCTCGATTATTGGCCGCAAAATTTATAGAGGTTTATCTGATGTTGCCATTAGTACTGATGACGATTCAAGGTTTTTAGCTCCCTGGAATGGAAACAAAATTATAGCTTCTTTTGTACCTACTTTCTTCAGCAATTTTTCTGAATTTGTTCTTTATTGCAGAATATTTTCTCCAGATACACTTGGTATGGTTCATGTGTGGGATAGAAGAGCAGGCGTGTCACCATGCATTGAACTTTCAACAAACAGATATGATTCAATCAAGAGTATTCAGATATATGTGGATAATCAGGTAATCATAAAATAACATATCTCCAAGTCCAGTAAAGTTCTTCTGGTCATTGAAATTGCAGTGTAATACTTTGTTTTCAAATTCAGTAAGGCCCTAAAGTTTTCGACTGACTTTCTTTCATCTCCATGTAGACTATTTTTGGAGCTGGTAAAGAAGGAATCATTCATATATGGGACCTTCGTGGCGGAAGAAACTCTTCTGCTTTTCAGAGCCGCAAAGATGTAAGTCACAAGGGGCGAGCTGGAATTGGCTATGACAGTATATTACTATATTTCATCTGTAACATCTACATGAGTTTACCTTCATTCTCGTGTTCTCTGGCTCTGCAAAACATGTATTCTTTTTATCACGTTTTAACATTGGTAATGTTCAGATGAGCCACTTGCCTTTAGCATCTCTACATCTTGCACCGATGCTGCAGAAGATTCCATCTCTTAAGGTAAGTTCTGTCTTTTGTTTTGCATCTCATTTATGCCATCTTTCAAGCAACCTTGTTCTGCCTCTTTGGTTTTTACTAATGAGAATTTGTAAAGTGGCCTCGAAACAGTTTGAATCTCAAATTGAAATCCTTTGCAGGCACAGTCAGAAATTGTTCCCAAGGAAATCCATTCCATCGATGTAAACCCATCATCTCCTCATCAACTTGCATTTCACCTTGACGATGGTTGGTAAGTCATTCTTTCATAACAGCTCATTTCATTTTGGAAAAACGATTAAACAAAATATCACTTTCACCTTGTTACGTTGATTTTATGTCATTTATCATTTTTCGTGTGGTGGATATCTCTAGTGCAGGTCCGGTGTTCTTGACATATATAAATCTGAAGTTACTCATGTACATTGCCCTCCTCCAGCTTGGTTGTAAGTTAATAAGCAAACTCAAGAACTTCAAGCTTAATCTGTAACTAGAAGCATTTACATTGATCAACAATAGGAAAAAAAGAATCTTAAGAGTATTGGATTTTGGTTCTTTAGGGATGGTTCCAACAGTTCAGCTGATTTAATATTGCGGAAACCATCATGGCTGCCAACATCATCTGTAAGCCATGCGCTTTTTGTACTACCATTAACGGTCATAAGTGAAGATTTTCTGATCTTAATTGGCTTGTTCTATACAAAGTTATATGATTCATATTGCAGATTTATGTGGTTGGGTCCATGAGCGAGAAAGGGATTCATGTTCTTGATTTTCATCCAAGCTCCAGGTCTCCTTGTCACGTTGACTACGAGTAAGGATTTCTTGAAAACTCCTGATATATATATCTTATGCTCTCTGTAAACTTCATGGCTACATTCCTGATATTGCTAATATATTGTTTGCAGTGAGGATTCACAGAGAAATGAGAAGAGAGACAAGTATAATCACAGTAACAAGTTTGTTTCATTGTCTGAAACTGTCACAGGTTGTGCTGCACATCCTCTCAACGGTATGATCGTAGCTGGAACTCAGGTATTCAAATTTGCTTTAATTATCTTTCAAGTAATTTTAGTCTTGATGACCATGATTTGGCATTCTGCATCATACTAAGACAAAGGTGTCAAATAAAGCTAAGTCACAATCTGAATGGAAATGGTGATTCTGCAGAATTCGTCTTTGCTGCTGATAGCGCAGAGGCATTGCTCATCGACATCAGAGAAACTGTAGAAGGTGAATTGTAACATCTACGAGCTTGACTGAGCTTAGGCTGTTGTAACATAGAAACCATCCACGAGATTATGTATGAATAATATAAGTTTTGGTTAAAAATGGGTGTTCACATTGAAAATGCTCCTGAATGATAAGATTCTTGTTCTTTTATCACTGTTTTATATTTATTTTGCAAAATTTATGTCCAAAAAGCAGTACGAATCAAAACGACTAACACTGATGTTGCCGAGTTAGTGTAAAGCAATAAGTGGAATTCACATTATTATTGTAGTAGATTTATTATGATGGGAAGAAGATTGTAATGTTGTAATCATCATGTTACCCCCGAAAACTTCCAGCACTTGATCTTCCAAAAAGAGTATACTCATCACATTTGAAAATGCTCTTGAATAGCATAGCTTTGCACCCTACCATAAGAAAACATGATGATAGAGTAACAAGAGAGGTTGGTCAAATAAAATAAGTGGGGGTTATTGGTTTAAAAATCGAATAGAGTTTTAAAGATTTTAAATGTTATGTAGAATTTGTTGTTATTAGATCAAGATTTTGTTAAATTCTGTTAAAGTTTAGTATTATTAGTTTGTGATTTATAAAAAGTCATTTAAAATCTTAACAAATATGGGTTATTGGATTCACACTTTTATAAAGTCATTAAAAGTTTTGTGTTATTCAATTAAAACAAAAGAATCTAGGATTGTTAATGAGTGCAATTATTATGTTATTGGTTCATGATTTTAGACACTTTTTTTATACAATAAAATCATGGAAAGTATCATAAAAATACAGGGATTGTTTGGAGGACTTTACAAGATTTTAGAAGACTAAACAACAAAAACTCTCTAGCAATCTTTAACAATTTTTTACTTATTCATTTTTTATGATTTTGTTGAACTCTTCAAAAATCTTCATAAATCTCAAACCAATACCACCCCTAAATGTATTCAATATAATATTCTAAATGATTTTAGTTTTTATGAGATTTTAAAATTTTTTGATGATTTTAGGGAGGTTGATATGATTTATCGTAAAATTCTTTCAAATCCTTAGAGATTTGGATTTGTGTATTTTTAACTAAAAAAATCCTCTCAAATCCTCCAGAATCCAAAAAAAAAATATTAAAATCCAAATCTGCAGACTATTTTGAATAACAGTAAATTTTGAGAAAGATTTTTAAATCATTAATTCAATAACATTGGATTTCATGAGACTTTTTAAAATTCATATGATTCAATAACAGTGAATTTCAGAAGACTTTTTAAAATCCATAATTGAATAGCATAGGATTTGTAAATTTTATACAAATCACTCAAAATGTCAAGTTGAATCTATCTATACATTTTTGGAGTACAAATTTTTGTCCTTCTTTTTGTCAACCGGGTCGGGTTTTTTTAAGAATTTAAACCGATTACAGCAATCGGATCTGTCCTAATTTTGTCACATGGGTCGGTTTTAAATTTTGATTTAAAATCCGATTACACTAATCGGATCCTTCTTTAAATTCTTAATTACTAACATTCTAATTAATCCTACAAAATTCTGAGATAAACGTATAAGGAAATATATATACAGAAAATCATTTACTAATATGCATTTAATCAGTAGGAATCTCAACAAGTAAAATCCGGATAGTTTAAATCTCAAAAATATAGCAACACAATAAAATTTATAGAAATGAGAGATTAAATGTTGCACAAATCTCGCAATCGTTTAGAGTACTCCAATATACAATCTTCCTATAATATGGCAATCGAGCATTAAACATATGAATTTCATAACTACAGCCGAGCATTTTTTAAGTATATACCTTATTAATCTTACCTAAATCAAAACACTTCGGATCTTATAATATCTTCTAAACTTGCGAATCAAGAATTGGTCCAACTCACAATACCAAAACCCTATCATCATCTCAAACACTATATATGTGTCATTCACGACGACCACCTACCAAACTAAATACCACACCTATTCTACATGTATATAGTTCAGTAAATTCATAAATACAGTAAAACCTCTATAAATTAATATTCTATAAATTAATAAACACTATAAATTAATAAAATTTACAGGTCCCAAGTCGGGCCAGTGTAAAAAATAACGATATTCGATAAGATAATAAGATAATAATTTTTTTGAAATTTTAGTGTAAAATATAGTCCCAATAATATCATAAATTAATAATCATGTAAATTATATATATATATATGTTGATGCTGAATAATAATGTATGCTTCTCTAAAATTCATATCTATAAAACAATTGTTGTGTTGTATTTTTAAAGTATAATGATATAAAATACTCTATAACATTTCATAAAAATAGCTAAAATTTTTGAAAGTTTTAAATTTGTAGATATGTATCATTTTGATAGTTTGATAGACTATTAAAATACGACAAATGATATTTTCGTATATTTTCACATATATATTTATATATATGTGTGTGTGTGTATAAGTGAATTTGTCTATAATATTTATAATTTTTTGTCAATAATGTTTTTTTAGATATTACAAATTCAATTTCAAAACTATAAATTTACAATATTTGAAAACTTAATCTTATTTTGGTAAAACTATCACAATTTTAAAAAAAATAAACAATTACAGTTATATCTATAAATTAATAATTATTAATTTACACTATAAAATAATAATTATTAATTTATAGATAAATTAATATCACTATAAATTAATAAAATGTCATGGTCCCAACATTATTAATTTATAGAGGTTTTACTGTATATATATAGTTAGTTAGATTAAAAATCCTAAACACATATAATGTATATATATCCAAGTTACATATGTAATTATTTTGAGACTACAACATAACTTTGTCAATTGTATGAAAACAAATAGTGGAAGACCAATTTAGAAAAAAAAACAATTGCTCCGTGGTGTACCACGGGGTAGATCCTAGTACACTGTTATAATATTTAATTAATTAATAATAATAATAATTAATAACCCATAAAATGAGAAATGAAAGCCCTAGGATATATATATAGATTCACGTCGTCGTCTAGGTTAAAAAAAAATAGTCCATGCTCGATCACGATGGCATCGATGGCTCTATTTGCGGCACGGTCGGCAGTTTCCGTCATCAAGCCTAGAGGTTTTCGTTACTCAAACGGCTTGATTGATCGTCGACAGTTTTCTAATCTGACTAAAGATTCAAAATGGCTTAAGTTTGAAGCTGAATCTAAAAGTCTTCAGGTATTGTAATGATTAATAATTAGACAGAACCTTGATTTGAAACTCGGTGGTTGATTGTCTGGTTTTGATATATGCAAAAATTGCCCCAACTCCTTTCTAACTTATTCCTTTTTTTGAATCCCAAGCCCGAATTAAAATATAAGGAGGGCGATTTGAGCAGGTTTCTTGCCAAGAGAAGGTATTGTCGCCAATCTTTTTATTCTGTCTTATTCTCAATGCCTTGTATGATCACATTCGGAAACTAGTTAAGACCTCTCATTTGGTACCAGCGCTAGACATGCACAGTGGGTGGAAAATTTTGAAAAGGTAGCAGCCTGCTCGTACCTTAATAATTTCCATCTTGCACACTCTCCTCTCCCTTTTGAGAAACTGCATGCATATAATATGATTGGTTTGTTTTGGTGTTTCAGTCATCTCGGGAATTTGCTGAAGCAGTTCAAAAATCAGAGAGACAGAGGATCATATACTTCGTACCTTTTATCGCCGTGTCATCTTTTGCTTTAGCCGCCTTAATTAATTACGAGCTTGACTACATAGATGCCAAACTTGCTCGGAAGCTCTCCGAACAGAAGGGGTAACTTCTCAATCTTGTCTCTTATTGTTCAATTTTTGCTAGAACATGTTCTCATTGAACTGAATTGTTTGTTCACTGCTCATTTTATTTTCTTACAACTATATGCTGCTGTAGTTTTTGTGTATGTGTGTGTCTTAAATGCTCTAAATCAGCCAACTATTTCATTATAAGTGTATGGTCAATTCGCATGGATGATGTGAGCTTTTGTGTCCTAACTAGGGATTTCATTACTTACCCTTTCTCTGTTTCCTCTTTTTCAGACGTGCTCAAGAGCTCTCCGAACAAAAGCGGTAACTTCTCATTTTTTATTTTTCTTTTTTTATTCTTCAGTTTTCAGAGCTCCAGCCACACGAGACTGCATGATTTTGGGGAGTTTAATATTTTTGTCCCTTTTGTCTCTCTTTGAATTCTCTTCTTTCTTTTGGACTTTGTGATCGTCCTCTGTCATTTGTAAAGCATATCCGTATTCTTTATTATTGGGATACACAAGTTGTTATACTATTGTTGAGAGAAAGAAGGAAGAAAACAGAGTAAGAGACCTTTGTCTCATCTCTTTTATGGAAGATAAGAACAAAACTGAACCATTTATTTATAACCTACTTCGTACCTTTTATCGCCGTGTCATCTTTTGCTTTAGCCGCCTTAATTAATTACGAGCTTGACTACTTAGATGCCAAACTTGCTCGGAAGCTCTCCGAACAGAAGCGGTAACTTCTCAATCTGGTCTCTTATTGTTCAATTTTTGCTAGATCATGTTCTCATTTGAACTGAATTGTTTGTTCACTGCTCATTTTCTTACAACTATGCTCCATTCCGATGGATGTGAGTGAGCTTGTGTGTCCTTATCCTAGGGATTTCATAACTTACCCGGCTCCCTCCTATGTTTCTCCAGGCGTTCAGAGCTCCAGCCACACGACGAGACTGCATGATTTTGGGGAGATTAAATATTTGTGTCCCTTTGTCTCTCTTTGAATTCTCTTCTTTCTTTTGGACTTTGTGATCGTCCTCTACCATTTGTAAAGCATATCCGTATTCTTTATTATTGGGATACACAAGTTGTTAGACTATTGTTGAGAGAAAGAAGGAAGAAAACAGAGTAAGAGACCTTTGTCTCTTCTCTTTTATGGAAGATAAAGAACAAAACTGGAACACATTTATTTATCTGAACCTTGTTATGTATATCAAGACTAAATTTGGTTTATTTAGAAAAAAAATAGACACTACTACAGAATGACTTGTGTCTCTTCATACTTAGTTCCTCTTGAGTGAACAACACAAACGAAACAAGGTGCAACTGAAACGTTGCAACTCTGGAAACTCATTTATCGACCAATGTTTTTTTGAAAAGTGGCGGATCGATTCCGAAGAGGTATTATAGCAGCTCGTACCTTAATTTACTCTGAGATTTCAATCTTCCTTAAGAAACTGCATGCATATTAATATGTGTTATGTTTTGGTTTGGTGTTTCAGTCAACCAAGGCTCTTGCTGCTGCAGTTGTAACTTCTAGAAGACAGTTTGGTACACGCGTCGTACCTACGATCATGGCGTTGGCAGTTGCTACAGCTGCCTGGTTAATTCACGAGCTTTGAGTACCTAGATGCCAAACGTGCGGAGAGGCTCTCCAAACAAAATCAGTAACTTCCCTTTTTCTTCTTCTTTTTTTGCATGAAAAATCTGGTCTCTTATTGTTCAATTTTAACATGTTCTCCATTGAATTGAATTGTTTATCCACTCTTACAATTATAATGCTGCTCTGTTGTGGTCAATTCCCATTTTGTGTGTCTTAAGTAGGGATTTCATTACTTACCCCCTCCTCTCTTTCCAGGGGTTCAGAGCTCTCACACGAGACTGCATCTATTTGAATCCTCTTCTTTCGTTTAGACTTGTGATCGTCCTCTGCCATTTGTAAATTATGATTATTATTAATCGCAAAATTATGATCTCTGGATATCCTTAGCATGATAGTCGATCATTTGGCTTGCTTGCATGCCACACAATTTTGTGTCCTTGAACATTCCCAAAAGTTTTCTATATAATGGATGACCAAAAGTACAATGGATAGCCTAAAAATGTGCATGTATGGGCCCGGTAAATAGAACAACGATTTAAAAAGCCCATAACTTTAGTATGTCTATGCTTGTGCTGGATTTGAATGGCAATGATTTGAACTTTTTTTATGTAGAATAAATAAAAGAGTCTTAGCACTATAGTACATATAATAACATAAGATAACATACTGTCGAGAAAAAAACATGCTGTTAGAGTATTAGACTATTAGGCCAAGGAAAAACACCATGTTTTTAGCCCATTAAAATTATAAATATAAGGAATAGTGGCAGAAGAATATGTTAGAACTGATCTTGGCTTAGTTCTAAGCTGACGTGGCAAGCTGTGAATGTATACAATTTTTTGCAAACAATTTTTCACAAATTAAAAGAGGATTTGATTGAGAATATATGAAATAAATTTGGACATTAAACTATTTATTAATTAAATAAAATGTTTGTGTGCTTTGATTAAGTAATATGTTTGTTTTTTTTTTTTTTTATCTTTAATGTTTTTTTTGTTTTATAAAAATTTGGTATGGTATTTCGAATTTTAGTAAAAATTTTATAAGTTTGCAATTTAAATGTAATTTTTAAAGTTTTTATAAATGTAATATGTTTAAGATTATTATATTATTAAATCTTATGATCTTAAACATGTTCTCCCAATAACTAACTTCTTAACAAAAGATCTTAACAACTGATCTTAGATTATTTTCATAATATTTTTACTCTAAGAATACCCAAATTAGTTCCCCTATAAAGATGCCCGAAGTAAATAAATTTTTTTTTTTTTTTAAAGTAAGAGAGATTGGTCATTATCCATTTTGTTCTGCGGTACTACAAAGATATTTACAAAATCATTATGGTTCCAAACGTAATTTAGCACTAGAAGCAACCCGAATTATGTGCTGGGAAAATCAGTTTCTCGCTGAACTTTTGTTTGTCCTTGTAACATCATCTCCAAGAATCTAGAAAACTATGGATAAGAAGTCATAACCCAACTGATAACATTTTGAGACTGTTGAAAGAAATACGTTTAGAAACGATAAACCTTATATAAATGGTCAAAGAAGTGTAGAAAAAACAAAGGACAAATGCCCCGGTTGATTCGCAAGAAAAGGCAAAAAAAAGGCTATAAGGCATTACATGCTACTTTAACGCATGTGGAGGGTTTTTCAAAACACTTTATTAGGTTAGCCTATTTGTACTTTATATATGGGTTTGGTGGGTTTGGTTTTGAAAGTTAAGCACAATTACTTAACAATGATTTTCTCATCATTAAATTATTAAAACAGTGTAATCCTTTTTCTTAGCTTCTTGACTTCTTCTCTTGCTGATGTAAACAACTCGACTTTACAACACTACTGCAAAACAACTCTTGAGAAATGATCAGTCCCACACGAAATTCTATCTTCTACTAAACAAAAAATGAATCTTAGCCTTTTTTTAACTAAGGTGTGGCCTATTTGTTTTCTAATTTACCCTTAAATGGGTGTTCCATAGTATACTCATAATCACATTTGAAAATGCTCTTGAATGATAAGATTCTTGTTTTATACAGTAGGTATTATTATTTATTATATTTATTTTGCTAATTCATTTCGAAAAACAGTAAGAATCAAGAATACAAAATGTAAACATGAGAAAAAAAACTTCTTTAGCTCAGAACAATTGTATGGAATTCAAATTACTCCAGCTCAGAACATTATTAGTGATTTAAAATGAAAATTATAAAGATTCAAATCCAAGCATAAAACATGTTATTTCAAAATCCATGTATTTTTATTTTTATAATCAATAAAAAATTTCAAATATTATATAGATTTATAAATTAATAAACCAATACGATTACTTAAATAAGCAAATCACGGGAAAACTCTCCACTAAAGAGGTTGTGGAATATAGGATTAAAGTTATATTAAATCATCAGCTGAATGTGAGAAATTTTTTGGTAGGTTTTGAGTGTGTTTATTTTTGTGTTATATTTGTAAAGTTAGTCAGTTTTTTTTATTCTATTTGAAAGTTAGTTAGTTTTGTATTATATCATCGTGATGGCATCGATTTGAAGAATACCAAAGAGTCTGATCTTATAATTTACACATAAACCTAGTAGTGTAAATTCAACAATAATACCAAAGCAACCAGAAGTTTGAAGAGAAATTCGGCCGATTTTCTGTAGGTACCCTGTCTATAAACCTTTATGAATGTTTTAGGTAAACATTCTTCTTGTTTATAAGAGAAAATATTGGGGAAAAAATATGAATTTTCAAATTTGGAACAAAAAATTTCAAAATATCATTTTAAATCTCAAAATTTGGTTTGAAGTATAATAAAATAGTCATTTTATGGTGAGATTATCTTTGTCGATTCCGTAGAGTTGCCCTTTTAGTCATGTCCTTAAATCCTTTATATTTTGAAAGAGAAGCATTCTTACACAAAATGCTGACTGTCACACTCACAGAGCTCCAGATACTATTTTCTTTATTTGTCATTAGTTTTTAATAATATTTACATCAGTTTTCCAAAAATATAATTAACACCCAAAATTAAATTTTTATATTCTCTTTTAACTTAATTATATAATTTAATTACATTTTCACAAAATCTTAAAATGAATTTTAAGAACTCTTTGTTCATATGATAATATAAGATTGATATTACAATAATTCTCACAGGTCAAATTTTAATTACTATACAAAAATTTTATATAGTTTTTTTAAATATATATATATATATACTACACAATCGAATTTTAAATTCCAGTTACTGATAAATATTATAGATTTTGTTAATAAAAACTACAGTAAAAATTATTTCGTACCGCACTATTGTTACCTAGTTTTTCGTTAACAAAGACAATGATCACATATTTCTGCTTATGTAATAAATTGTTTTTCGAAGTTTTGTATTGGCTTTGTACTTGTTGTAATACCCTACTAATTAATAAAAGTTATTGGAAAAAAAAAAAAGAAAAAAAAAAACAATGATCACATTAACTTTCCGTTAACAAGATTAAGTTATATATAATATTTGTAATCGATTGTTTACACGAAAAGTTAAGGTGGCACAGTGGCGGGAGTACTTAGCAATTAATACATGAGGAACATGTTTCGAATTTCAATTATAGCATATTTCGTTTTCTTCTCTCTAATTGCATAAAACGACATCGTTTTAAAAAATAATTAAAAAGATATACAATCATATCATGCGATAAACCTTATACAAATGGTGACAAATGCCCCGGTTCATTCTCGCAAGAAAAGGCTATAAGGCATTACATGCTTTAACGCATGTGGAGGGTTTTTTAAAACACTTTATTAGTAGGTTAGGCTATTTGTACTTTATATATATATGGGTTTGGTTTTGAAAGTTAAGCACAATTACTTACTTAACAATGATTTTCTCATCATAAAATTATTAAAAAAAGTTCCTAGCTTCTTGACTTCTTCTCTTGGCTGATGAAAACAACTCGACTTTACAACATTATTGCAAAACAACTCTTAAGAAATGATCAGTCCCACAAGGAATTCTATCTTCTACTAAACAAAAAAATGATTTTGTCAGAAAGTCATCTTAGCTTCTTTTTTAAAACTAAGGCATGGCCTATCTTTTTTTTCTAGTTTACCCATTCTTCTAGCTAGGATATGACCTACTACTAATATTATCAAATTGATGTTGACTTAATTTGAGGTCTCTAACTTGTTGCTATAGATTTTGTAACAATGAGGTGATCCTTGATGTATTTTCCAATGAACAATGTGTTATTTTTGAAAGACATTTTTAATCAAATATCCTTTTTGAAATCCCTTCCATAAACTTAATTTTAGAATATGACTTTTTTTTGTCAACAAAACTGAAATTCTTTTAAGTACACAGAATTTGAAATTCTGATTTTCAATATTTAGCATTGTTTTTTGTTTCTGTATAATAATTTTAATGCTTACTTTTGTACATATTTATCATAAATAGATTTTATTCCTAAGTTTATATTTTCCTACTTTCTCAGTTTAAATATATAAAGTTTATCATAAATATATTTTCCTTTTCTTAAAAAAGGAACCAACAATATATATTTACTAATAGAATTCCAGTAAGAACAAAGCAGATTCTTTTGCATATATATATTTTTTAATAGTAGAGGTTTGGATGAAAATAAATCTAGTAATCTTATTTTAACCATTCATCCCAAAAAAAAGTACAACAAAAATTATAGAAAATAATTGTCTCAGATAAACATTTTGATTTGCAATTGATAACAACCATAAAACAGTGGAGATATGTTTTCAATAGTGGTGGATTAAAATAACAATCATATGGAAAAAGTGTTGTAAAATAGAGAAGAAAATAAAAAAATAATAATAATAAAGTAGGGGTATTATCGTAAACATAAAAATGAGTCTGTGTCTGCCCTTCACATGCGTTCTTTCTATCAGTCCTTTTAAGAGAAGGAAGACAGAACATTCTTTGGATTTTCTCTCTCTCTCTCTCTTCTTCACACACACAGAGACATCATCCTCATCACACCTTTCTCCTTGTACAATCGCATTCACTATCTCTTCTCTCTCTCTCTCTCTCTTTTGTGTCACATCCCTCTCATCTCTTCTAATCTTGTTCTTGTTCTACTATGGCATCTTCTGAAACAAGAATGAACAAGGTGGTAAGAGAGAAAGAAGAGGCTATAGCAAATGGAGTGAAGGTGAGAGCACTTCAAGCGAGTCTAATGCACAAGTCAAGCCCTTCCTCTAATAATTACAGTCTCAGAAACCCTTCTTCCTCTTCTGCTGCTGCTTCACCAGCTTCTCGTCCTCTCCCTCCTAACCTCTCTGCTCATGATTACCCTGTTTTCACTCCTGTAACTCTCTCTCTCTCTCTCTCTCTCTCTCTCTCTGTTCTCCTAGTCTCGATATATCATTCTTCTTGGTTCCATCATGTCGTTGTCCACTTTATTCTTGTGTGTCTAACTTGATTGATTTTTCGACATTATGTATGGGAATTTGGGTTTTGTTCAAAAGCTTTTGGAGTTTTTTAAAAAACATTTTTAATTTATAATTTCATCGAACCCGAGATTTATTTGGTTAAATCCGGTTCAGAGCTCGTTAATTATTGCACTTCAGTATCCAATTTAGATAATGTCTTTCTTTAACTTATTGTATCATGTCGTTGCTTGTTCTGGATCTTTCTTCACAAGCGGTTTATTGTTTCGAATCAAATATACATTATATAATTTAGTTAGGCCCTTAACAACTGTTTAAGTGTTAAAAGTATAAAAGACAAAACAGAAAAGACCTGAATTTGGTAGAACCACTGTGTTTTTGTTTTTTTGTTTTTAGCCGACACACTGATGTGAATTTTGGACAAAAGTTACTGTGCTTTTTCACCTTACACAAATTTTCTCTGCTAACTTTTTTTTTTTTTTTTTTGTCTATTGTTGTCTTTGAAACAGAGCTATGAGGATGAGCCTGTGTCTGCATTCCATCACAAGAATCTCACTTTATCTGAGACTTGGGATGAAGATGGAGATGAAGATCAAGACGTGAGACATACTTATCTCTCTGATTCTTACAAAACCTCTACTTCAAGAAAGACTGTAGTGCCTCATCAAGATTCTCACCATCATGTTTACACTATGTCGGACGCTCTCAGATCCCCACCGTTACATTTGTATACTTCCGGTAGAAGCAACTGCGGCTCGGTTGACTTTAGGTCGGTCTCTTCTTGCAATGATTACAACAAACAGAGAGGTTTTGATACCAAGAGCTTGAAGAACTCTAATCTTGTTGTGCCCTTGACGGATTCACACTCGGCTATTGTTTCTTCTCAGCCAAGGAACCGTGGAGGAAGAGTGATGTCTTGGTTATTCCCAAAGTTGAAGAAGAAGCAAAAGAGTAACTCGATCTTTAATTCCCCTAGTAGAACTGAGAAATCAGAGGAAGTTTCTGAGGTGTTGAAGGATTCTGGTTTGGGTGTTGAGAATTTAAAGAGAGAATTGATAGAAGCAACCAGAAGTAGAGACGCTGCGTTAACACAAGTCTCTGAGATGAAGTCATCGTTGGGAGAGTTAAGTGAGAAGCTTCAGTACTTGGAAAGTTACTGTGACAATTTAAAGAAAGCTCTGAGAGAAGCAACAGAAGTAGTGTCACAGGAGAATAATGTTGCAAGAAGCTCAGGGAAGAAGAACTCAGAGATGCCAGTAAGTGAAGAAGTGATGGTTGAAGGTTTCTTGCAGATTGTATCGGAAGCAAGATTGTCGATAAAGCAATTCTTGAAAACATTAGTTTTAGAGATCGACGAAGAAGACTCGACTCTAATTGGTAATATCAACACTCTCCTTCAACCCTACAACTTATCATTCACCTCTAAGTACTCCAAAATTATTCAGTACCACTTAGAAGCGATCATAAGCCAATCAGTATACCAAGACTTCGAGAACTGCGTTTTCCAGAAGAACGGTAAGCCGAAGTTGCTTGATCCTGAACAAGATCGACAAGCGAATTTTGCGTCCTTTGCTTCCTTGAGAAACTTGAGCTGGAACGAGGTATTGAAAAAGGGTACAAAGTACTACAGCGAGGAGTTCAGTAGATTCTGCGATGAGAAGATGAGTTTGATCATTACAACATTGAATTGGACAAGACCTTGGTCTGAACAAATGCTTCAAGCATTCTTTGTGGCTGCGAAATGTGTATGGTTGCTTCATTTGCTTGCCTTCTCGTTTAATCCAGCTTTAGGGATCTTGAGAGTTGAGGATAACAGAGAGTTTGAATCAAGTTTTATGGAAGACATGGGTGCAGATAGGCAAAGATCAGCATCCTCTCGTGGACCGGCACGGGTTAAGGTTATGGTGATGCCAGGGTTTTATGTTCAAGATAGGGTTTTGAGATGTAAGGTTCTTTGCAGGTACAAGTCAATGGGCTAAAGTCTGAAGAGAGTATAGTCTAATCAAAGTTGATTAGTTCTTAATTAAACTTTTCTCATTGTTTACCTCTAGTGTTTCTTCTACCTAGGCTTCAGTAGTACTTTTACATTTGTCTTTGTTAAGTATTATTATAGGTTTTTAAATTTTTTGTCAAATACTAGTTGTCAAGGAAATTTTGCTTCATTTTTTTCTATATCCGAACCAATTTGGTTCCGTAATTTAATCAAATTGCTTATCTTCTTACTGGTTAAAACAGCAAAACTTTGATTTAGAACTTAAGAGGGAGAAAGTGAGCACTTGACACAAGGAGACAGAGACACATAGGCTGAAAGTGAAATGTGGGGACAGCAAGTATTAGATTGATTGGGAAGAAAGGCCCATCACTTTTTTTCTTTTCCATCTTTGTATATGTGGCCTAAAACAAACCTATATTAGAGGATCTCTTTTATTCTACAGAACGATGTCCCTAACCATTTTGACCGGCATCTAGCTATTGGTACATAAAAAACTTAATCCAATGAGTGGCTAACTTTTTCTAGACAGAAAATAATGATATCAAAAAACTACATACCTAATTTTTTGATACAATGAATATACTCTTTATAAGTAGATAAATTCAACGAATGCATGTTCTAAATTTGTAAAAGTTTATCACGGTTTTCACAATATGGACGAATGAGGACAAAAAAAAAACATAGAGAGAACAACAAGAAAAGCCAACGGCACTGTGCCGTCGGCACAAACCACTATTTCAAGGAGAAAAAGAAAAAAGTGGTTTTACCAAATCCCCCTTCCCTAAAAAAGTGTCTTTCAAAGGAATAAATGTAGTCAGCCAATCTTGTTACTCTTTTTAAAGTCTTTTCTTGTCAGAGCAAAAACACATTTTCTCTTGTCTGAATCTGAAACGTTACCGATACGGCACTATAGTATCCAACCCGCAAATCTCAAAATTTTCCTCAGCAATGGCGGACGCTAAGCCAAGAAATATGAGAATCGTGATGTTTCCTTTCATGGGTCAAGGCCATATCATCCCTTTTGTAGCTTTAGCACTTCGTTTAGAGAAGATGATGAAGAAGAAGAACAGAGCAGCCAAAACCATGATCTCTATCGTCAACACTCCTTTGAACATCCCCAAGATACGCTCCAATCTTCCGCATGATTCCTCCATAAGTCTCATCGAGTTACCTTTCAACAGCTCTGACCACGGCCTCCCTCACGACGGCGAGAATTTCGATGCTCTTCCTTACTCTCTCGTCATCAGCCTTCTTGAAGCTTCTAGGTCGCTTCGTGAGCCCTTTAGAGACTTGATCACGAAGATCTTGAAGGAAGAAGATGATGGTCAGAGCTCGGTTGTGGTGATAAGTGATTTCTTCTTGGGTTGGATCGGTAAGGTTTGTAAAGAGATTGGTGTTGCTTCGGTGATCTTTAGTGCCGCTGGTGCTTTTGGGTTAGGTTGTTATAGATCCATATGGTTGAACTTGCCTCACAAAGAAACCAAACAAGATCAGTTTCTGAAGCAGGGGAGATTGAGAAAACTCAGTTGAATTCTTTCATGTTAGAAGCTGACGGAAGTGATGATTGGTCTGTTTTCATGAAAAAGAATATACCAGGATGGTCTGATTTCGATGGAGTCTTGTTCAACACGGTTGCGGAGATCGACCAGATCGGGTTATCCTACTTCCGTAGAATAACCGGTGTTCCGGTTTGGTCGGTGGGGCCGGTTTTGCATTCTCGGGACAAAAAGGCGGAGTCAAGGTCGACAGAGGAAGCTGTGAAGGCATGGCTTGACTCAAAACCGGACAATTCAGTTGTCTACGTATGTTTTGGTTCAATGAACTCGATTTCTCAAACGCATATGTTAGAACTGGCTATGGCATTAGAGAGAAGTGAAAAGAACTTTGTATGGGTCGTGAGGCCACCAATAGGTGTGGAAGTGAAGAGTGAGTTTGATGTGGACGAGTATCTACCGGAAGGGTTTGAGGAAAGAGTGACAAGATCAAGAAGAGGATTGATTGTGAAGAGATGGGCACCACAGGTTGATATATTGTCACACAAGGCAACATGTGTGTTTTTGAGTCATTGCGGATGGAACTCGATACTCGAGTCGCTTAGCCACGGTGTGCCATTGCTTGGATGGCCCATGGCAGCCGAGCAATTCTTCAATTCGATATTTATGGAGAAACATATTGGGGTATCGGTTGAGGTAGCGCGTGGGAAGAGATGTCATATCAAATGTGATGAGATTGTTTCTAAGATCAAACTGGTGATGGAGGAGACTGACGTAGGGGGAGAGATCAGGAAAAAGGCTAAGGAGGTGAAGGAACTAGTAAGGAGAGCAATGGAAGATGGAGTTAGTGGATCATCTGTCATTGGTTTGGAAGAGTTTCTTGGTCAAGCAATGGTCAAGAAGGAGAAGAATTAAAACATTAGATGGTTTATATAAACATCTTACATATTGGGAAATTGAATAAACATGACCGGTAGTTATACCATACAAGTGTTGTGATAGAGGAGCTAATCTTTTGATTAAAACACTCTTCTTTCTTTTTGATAATTCAAGGTGATATTTACAAAGCTCATAGAGAGATGAGATCCATACCATTTTCGATTATAAAACTCTTCATCTTTTTTTCTTTCTAATATATCAAAAGATTATCAAAAGATCCATACCATAACATATCTTTGTTTCTTTTGTTGAGCAGTATTTGCTTACGTGTTCCTATCAGCAATTTTTTTCCAAGGAAATCTCGGTCAAACGATGTCGTTTCGGAAAAGTATCTCTACGTTTGTGCTATGCTAAGAAGACATTTGTAAGAAGATTATAGTCAAAATAATTAGAAAACTTATTAGCATGAAAAAAATTAAAAAATTATATTCTAAATAATAAAATAGAAAATAAATTGTCAAATACAACAACAATAATATATTCGATAGAATATACGTTAGTTTTTTTTTTTTTTTTGTAATCTAATTTACACAGCAGGATAAACATTGGAAAGATGTACCCGTAACTTTCTGTTGTTTGCTAGATCTGCAAACTAGTTTCTCGTAATTAGTACATAATCCAATTTGACGATTTCACCTTTTACATATTTTCTCTGCGAATTTTAGTCAAACTTATCCCAATACAAGTAGCACTAGGAGATAATTAAAAAAAGATGTTGCCGTGTTAATTAGATTCCACATTATAACACCAACACATTTGACTTGTTAAAAATAATGATTTGCCTATATAATAATTCTATCTAACCTATGAGACGCCAAAAGAATTATTGCTCTCTCTAATCTCTATATATATAGTAGTTAAACTATTTCCAAAGGAATATTAAACTTCATCAATCTCTCTTTTCCGATCCCGAAGATGAGACGTTCATGGCCGACACGCCTCATATTCCTGATGGTTCTCACGGTCGTCATCGCCATGATTGCAGTAGCTTATGGTTATTCCTCTGTCTCATCATCAAATCATAAGTTCCCTCATTACAAATACAAAGCTCCAAGTCCTCCCACTACCTATTCTCCTTACCGTTATTTCTCGCCGCCTCCGGTTACGGATTCAGATTCTGCAGCTTATGATCGATGATCGCAAATTCGCAAGTGCAGTACGTGAATTGTTATGAGTTTTTTTTATAATATGTTCACTATTCTTTATTTTCGATTTTTGATGTAACGTTTGAAACTAATGGCCTGTTTTGATAGTCTCTTTCTTTAGACCAATGAAGAACTTTGTGTTAATTAAGGTTCACGCCTAAAACTTTGTTTATTGGATTACAACTTTGTGAAGGTTCACCACGGTGACTTTGTAAACAGTTAGATTCGGATTGGAGTTTTGAATCATCTTAGCATAATTTAAGTTATAGTCCGTTAATGTATTAAGTTACGGATTCATTTTGGCTTTAATTTATTGAATGTATAGCTTGTAAATCATTGTGCTTTAACCGCAGCAACAAAAAGAAAGTAAAAAAAAAAAAAAAGGTGTAATCGTTGTTTGGAAATATGAATGAGTTTCATTAAACTAGTGGTGCCCCATTAACCCAAAAGAATAAACCTTAGTGGTGCCCTACTACATTTTATCTTTGGTACTTTTTGTTTGAAAGAAGTTGCAGTTGAAGATGTATTATTACCCAATTGACTTTTTCCTTTGTTTTGACTTACGGTATTTGATATATCATATATAGCCGTCGTGCCCGACGCGGTTTAGCTGTAGGTTTGCTCGTAGGTGATGACGAGAAGGCAAATTTTGTTTTATTTTGACGTCTTTCTTTTTTTTTTTTTTCTTTAAGAAACTATATAAAATCGAATATAACACCGCTTCAAAGCAAATACAATAAAAGGTCAGATACAGGCATACAGCTTAAGAAATGCCAAAGTTTTTAGTAGCTGTTAACAGCTAATCATTGCATGAAATTATTAACACTTCTTCTAAGACTTTTGGTTGCACTGAATATTTCACTTTTTTTTTTTTTGGGTGCAACTCTGATCAACAAGAGTAAGAGACGACAACTACTTGGCGATATATTGAATGTCCTTATTTGCTGGTAATGTAAGATTTGGAACTGTCCGATTGTGAAATAACTGAAAGAGCAACAAGTCCATTTCCTCTGTGTTTCTTCAAAGACAATTTAATCAGAAAACAAGTGTAACCAAAAGTTTCATGTAATGCAATAATGCATAATGATTAACCAATTAGATTTTGTCACCAAAAAGATAGACCCTGAAGTGAGTAATACTTTAATTATCTTTTTTTTTTCTAAAAAAAAATATAAATATATAAGACATATAAAAAAAAAATTATAGGTTAAGATACATCACCCTGTAAAGTAAGATTCAAGTTTAAGCTAATGCTTTGATTCAATGGTAGTTTGTTAATTTCCTTTATTTGGGGCTCTGTTCTCATGGGTGATAATTGCTTTACTAATTAGTAACCACTTTGTCTTCATTTAAGACAATGATATATTGCGTATATGCATAATCATTCGAATAAATAAACTTGAGCCTTCCGTTATCACTATTAGCAGGATTCAATACACATATGATGACCCTACATTTCTACAGTTGTTAACCTCACACTACTGTATTGTTCACTTATAATTGCGATTATTTTATGTATTTAGACTTTAGAGTTACACTAACGGTTTCTAGTTAGATTTAGCTGACGTGTCTTCAATATCATTGAGTTAAATTTAAAGATTTTAAGAGTAATACTCCATATATAAAGCTTAGTTGTGAAATAAAATTTACTAAAAGGTTTTCACAAATTATAAATTAAAATTTTATTCAATTTTACTTTCTTCTATTGCAAACTTACACTCTAATTAAAATATTTGTTGTACGATTGCGATTCTTTCTTCCAAAATTAATTTGAGTGACTCGACGACAAAAGTAGCAATTTGATCTATGAATCGCAATAGGAATATTTCAATTCTCACGAATTGGGTTTACAAATAATGCTTGTTTGTTTTGCTAAGAGTTAAGCTTTCCAGAGGATTTTTGGCCCTTAAGGCGATATTACTAAAAGTGAATTGTAAAAGAGTAGGATGAACTTCATATATAGATTGTGATAAATTGTAAGTTTAAAATGCAATAACAAATGAGCGCTTGGGATATGCATGAGGTGGTTAAAATAGCATGAACCAACTGGTTAGATAATAGCTTGGACGACATATAGACTTTGATTCTGAATTTTCGATCAATGAAATTTCGTTTTGTTTTAATGTTTTCCCTAAAAGCTAAGATCTTTGGACTTCTACATTAGGTTATCCCCAACGGGGGTTTTAAAGACAGGTTTTAAGAGAAAAGCGGAAAAAAATAAATCAGAAAAGAGGTCCTCTTGTTTAGTATACTCAATATGTGTATAAGAGCTGTGACGTGTCGGCTAATTGTTGGGGAAACCGTTTAATTGAGATTTTTTTTTTTGTTTGGTCGATTGATTTCTTTTTCTTCCTCTTCCTCTCCCGAGACTCTCTCTCTCTCGAACACGAACTTGCGAATCTCTCAATCGGAGAAATCGAATCAAAGGAGATGGAATCGGAGGATCTGGCCACTGAATCATCAACCGCCGGCGATATTAAGCTACATGCAACTATGACCGATGCTACCCTCGTCGCCGGCCTTACTTTGAACGGCCTCTCTCGCCGTCGAGAAGCCTGGTTCCTTCATCGTCTGAGTACAACGTCCCTAAGAAGGTGAAAAAAAAAACAACTATTTGCTTCTCCCTTTTTACTTAAGTCAAAGTTCCTTTATTTTCAATTGATTGATTCAAATCAGTTTAATTTCTGAAGAATTGAGGCAGAACCAAACAATTACAGTAGAACTAAGAGTTTTGGGATTTATTTAGGGTTGGTGTAATCTGATTCAGTCTGGGTGTTTTTTGGGTTACAAGATGTTAGGTTTCAGTTCATGAACACAGTAAGGGTTGCTGAGAAGCCTTTGAATTTGACTTACATTCATAGCAGAGCAGATAACAGAACAATTCTCAATGGAAGTCGATTGGGTTTTTGAAGGATATTTGGTGATGATGAACCTTGCTCTGGAGATGAAGTTAATGACGACACCTTCTAGTTCTAGACCAACAACAACACGCAAGAGAGGTCGAAAGGCTTGTGGTGATGCAATTGTTGAAGCAATGCTAGAAATCGCAGCATCTTCCAGAATGAGGGAGATGGGTGTATCGAAGGAGCAAGTCGAAGCTTCCTTAACTTCAAAACTCAATCCTGTTTGTCTGGCAAATCAATTTTATCCCCTTACCTGCAATCTTTTTTCTGTTCTTGGCTACTGAATCGGTCCAAAGTAAGACAAAACTTAGAATTTTGATTGATCACATATGCATCCTCTGTTCTGGAGTTGCAGATCAATGACAGTTTGAAATCTTTTGCTTCTCTTGATTAAAAATATAACTTTACCAAACTGTATCATACTCATGCTATAAGTATAAGCCCTGAAATCTTGTGATTATTTTATTCCAAGTCTCAAAATCATACACTCACTTACGTAGATTCGTGTGTACGTGATTATTGAAGCAACAAGTTTGCTTTGTGATCTTGCTCTGTATACATCACTAATTTGGCTTCATCTATATGTAAAACTAGGAAGTCATCGACACATCTGGAGGTTAAAATCTTATGATCACTTTTGATATATAAACTCCAGCTCTCAAAATATTTTTTCAAAAATAAGAACCACAATTAGAATTCTACCATTGGGGAGGATAATTTTATTTAGGATTCTTAAAGTTCTTATTTTTTTTAAAGTACACAAAATATTATTAAGAAAATATAAGAGTCTCAAATTTATATACTACCATTGGTGATGCCCTTAGGAATGATCATGTTCAAGATTCAATATTCTAACTTCCTATGTACTTTATCTAGGGATGTCTTGTTTATGATTGTATAAAAAGTTTCGTTTTTGCGGATGGTGGGGGGAAAAAATATTAATACTACAAATCATATGATATGAGTGTATAGTAAATCGAGAAGTTAAAAAAATCATGACACACGTTTATATTTAAAAAACGAATATAAAATATATATGGATAAAGGAGAACTATAATATTTTCTTCATTACAATAATTTGATTTCTTCAAGTATACGTGTTGGTGCGCGAGAGGTGGTTGTGTGAAGCCGAAGCAAAACTTCTTGCTCGCTAAGCCTCATATAACGCACAAAAGGGTTATGACACACGTCGATTTATTATTATTACAATTTATACGTCCACAATTTATTAAATACCACAAACATTCGCTTACCTTGAAAATGAAGACATCTTTCAATAGAAATGGACATCCCCATGATATATATATATATATCATATATTGATGTTATATATAATTCATATATATACACACACGTAAGGTTAACGAATTAGACATGTCTCTGTAATGTATACCTTGTAAATGAAGAAACTAGCTAATAGAAATGAGTTATATATTCAAAAAGAAATAAAAAGAACAAGTGAAGAGCACTTCTCCTTTTTGTCTTTGATGTTAGGCATTTCGGGTCTTTTTCAAAACCGTTTTCATCCATGACCGATCAACTAACGTTTCTTCATATGGTCAAATTAGTTATATACAAACATACATTTGTTGTTGGTGTATCTAATTATCCTTATACAATATATGCCGACTAAAATGTGTTAATTTGAAAGAAGAGAGCCAGGGTTTCGGATGTTTTTTTATGTTTTAAAAACAAAGCAACACACCATATATTATATTACAGGTGTATTAAACAATAGTATAATTAAGGAATAGAGATTAAAAAGGAGGAAGTGCAAATGGTTTTTCTTACCAGAATTGTAAGCAAACCATACAACCATCCCTTTCATCATCATCATCATTCTCCCTTCATCAAGTCTTCTCTCTTTTCTCTCTCTATTATAAAACAAACTTCACTCGTTCACATCAATGGATCCTTGAGAAAGACAAACAAAACAAAGAGAAACAACAACTTAACCAAAAAAAAATGAGGAAACCAGAGGTAGCCATTGCAGCAGCTACTACTCATCAAGTAAAGAAGATGAAGAAGGGACTTTGGTCTCCAGAGGAAGACTCAAAGCTGATGCAATACATGCTAAGCAATGGGCAAGGATGTTGGAGCGATGTCGCGAAAAACGCAGGCCTTCAAAGATGTGGGAAAAGCTGCCGTCTTCGTTGGATCAACTATCTTCGTCCTGACCTCAAGCGTGGAGCTTTCTCTCCTCAAGAAGAGGATCTCATCATTCGCTTTCATTCCATCCTCGGCAACAGGTTTGCATTTTTACCATTATTTTGGTTTGGACATTATAGTAACTTTTTATCACAAAAGAAATTTAAAAAATAAGCTAACTAGTGGATAAGTATGTTTTGACAAACTAGCATTCTTCTGGTGAGTCTTGTATTTAAAATTGTCTAGCTTCATTTGTATTCGGTTAATGGGTACAAAGTACAAACTACAAAGTAAAAAGCATAAAAAGCCAGTCAACTGGTTTAAAACAAAATTCCACCTTAAAACGACCAAAATGTCGAATTAAATCATTAGTTATGTTTTAAATATATACTTTTATTTAACGTTGGTCTACTAGTTAAATTAGAAGGGAGCTATCTATTTTGGATCAAGTTTAATTTAAACAATCTCTATTTTAGGATATACTCTCGTGTGTATGCAAAAGATGAAAAGAAACTATATATGCTTGTTATATATATGTGGTTTTAATTTTTGTTTTTGTTTTGGGGAATTTTTAAGCATGGGGTTTCAGTTGATAACTTGATATTACATTAATTCAGTCGATATAATACTACTGAAGATACATTAACATCGTAAAATGTACAATCAAACTTACGTGGAAGGATAAAGTTTGGTTGAGTTTTCATT
This sequence comes from Camelina hispida, assembly GCA_023657505.1. Classification (NCBI taxonomy): domain Eukaryota; kingdom Viridiplantae; phylum Streptophyta; class Magnoliopsida; order Brassicales; family Brassicaceae; genus Camelina; species Camelina hispida. The sequence continues at coordinate 5,889,217 of CP094637.1, read as the reverse complement.
GGCACGATAAGTAACTGTTTAAATTTAAAGGGCAGAATGATTGTTTATGAAGAAAATTTGACCTCAAGAAAAGATGAAATGTAATAATAATAATAGTAAGAATAGAAAATAGACGCACAAAACCAAATTAGGTATGAGTACATTCACATGTAATTATGTGAGTGGTCAAAGTTCGTTGATCGTGGGTGTTAAGACTTAGAGTGCGTCTTATGATCTAATCTAACAACAAACACTTGTTTTCGTTGAAAGCGGCTTTTGTCTCTCTATACCACTTTTTCTTCTCTTCCTTAGGGTTTTACTTCAGCTTTCATCTTTGTAATTTATACAATTATATAACTTCTCTTTCCTGTCATTTTCTTCACAAACATATATAATTTAGTATTATATACGCAGGACATGTTTCCTTTTTTTATGATTGAAAATGAAAATGAAATGAAATTATATTTTTAGTCAATTTTGTTAATAATTAAAATATAACACAACAATTTCGTTGGATCAGCAACTAAAAAAAATTGTATTGCCTTGTTTTCACGATATATAAAACTTGAAAATTAAGGCATTTTCTAATTCTCATGCAAACCATGCACTATATGCCCTACATATATAAACATCAGCTCATTACTCTACTCTTTCTTCTTTGATCTCATAGGTGGTCTCAGATTGCAGCACGATTGCCTGGTCGGACGGACAACGAGATCAAGAATTTTTGGAACTCAACAATAAAGAAAAGGCTAAAGAAGATGTCGGATACATCCAATCTCATTAACAACTCATCTTCATCGCCCAATAACACAACAAGCGACTCATCTTCTAATTCCACATCTTCTTTCGAGCTTAAAGACATTATAGGAAGCTTCATGACCTTACAAGAACAAGGATTCATCAACCCTTCCTTGACTCAAATACCAACCAACAATCCATTCCCCGCGCCAAACATGATCAGCCACCCGTGCAATGATGATTTTACCCCATATGTAGATGGTATCTACGGAGTAAACACAGAGGTACATGGGGATCAACTTTACTTTCCACCATTGGAATGTGAAGAAGGTGATTGGTACAATACAAATATTAACAACAACCACTTAGACGAGTTGAACACTAATGGATCTGGAAACGCACCTGAGGGTATGATCAGACCAGTGGAAGAATTATGGGACCTTGACCAGTTGATGATGAACACTGAGGTTCCTTCGTTTTACTTCAACTTCAAACAAAGCATATGAAATTCTTACGTCATCTTATTCTTTTTTTTCTTCTATTGCGGATTTATACTCAAAGATTCTTAGCATGCACACACACACACATAAATGCAAATATATATACATTTTGTTATACTGATAGACAAAAAAAAAAGTTAGAGAGAGCATATATATTGTAATTGTAATTCGAATAATCTTTTCGTACTAGGGCTTTGACGTGCCATGTGTAATGATTAGTCAATGTAAAACTATATATACCCGATCCTTAATAAAAGATGAAATAATAAACACTTACATTCATATACTACATGTCTAAAGAGTTTTTGTATGGTTTACATCTAAAGGCCGCTTAAGTGGTCACTCTAAGATCTGATTCCGAGCGAAACCATCTCGGCCCATATTGGAGAATGTACTATTTCTATTGCAATGTTACGTTGGACACTAGTTTAGTAGTCAAGCAACATATTCTAAATTCATAGAACATTTTTGTATGAGTGGAAAGGTATAGTTTTGTTTTGTTGATCTAAAAAAAAAAGACCAAAGTGGCTTTTGGATTGTAAATTTAGCCAATAGGATGAGGTAGTGACCCAGCAAAGACGGGAGATCTCTATTTCTCACCTCACGATCTTCTCTATCATCTCTCCCGTAACTCTGACCGTATATTCTTTTTTTTTTTACATCTCACCGTCAGATTCTAATCCAACGGTTTATATTTATTCAACGCTCTCTTTCCTCTTTCTCTTACACTCTCCTCCTACTCCTTTCTTCTTCACTTCTCTCTCTCTCTCTCTCGCCGACGACGCTACAACAATGGCGTCTCTCGCTCTCTCCGGCTCTTGCTCTCTCGCTTTCCCCCTCAAATCTCGTTCTCTCTCTCTCCCTCGTCCTCCTCCTTCCTCTCTCAATTTGACGAAACCTCTCCGATCTATCCATTCTCGCTTCTCTTTAGTCAAATCTCCACTTCCCGTCGACGTTTCTCTTCGCCGGAGATCATCAACACTTACCCGCGCCTCTTCCGCCGCCGGAGCTGCCTCCTCTCCGTCTCCTCCTCCTCCCGTGGTTCCAGCTCCGGTTCCATGGCAAGGTGCTGCGATTAAGCCGCTTATCGCATCTCTCGCCACCGGTTTGATTCTATGGTTCGTACCTGTTCCCGAAGGTGTCACTCGCAACGCTTGGCAATTACTCGCGATCTTCCTCGCCACCATCGTCGGGATCATCACTCAGCCGCTTCCTCTAGGTGCCGTTGCTCTTCTGGGATTAGGAGCAACCGTTCTCACCAAAACCCTAACCTTCGCCGCGGCTTTCTCCGCTTTCGGAGATCCGATCCCATGGCTCATCGCACTCGCCTTCTTCTTCGCTCGCGGTTTCATCAAAACCGGTCTCGGTAACCGTGTAGCTTACCAGTTCGTTAAACTCTTCGGTAGCTCCTCCCTTGGGCTCGGTTACAGTCTCGTTTTCAGTGAAGCTTTATTAGCTCCGGCGATTCCTTCAGTCTCGGCTCGTGCCGGTGGGATCTTTCTCCCTTTGGTGAAATCTCTTTGCGTTGCTTGTGGTAGCAATGTTGGTGATGGGACTGAGCATCGTCTTGGATCGTGGCTGATGCTTACTTGTTTCCAGACTTCTGTGATCTCTTCTGCTATGTTCTTGACGGCTATGGCTGCGAATCCTTTGAGTGCTAATTTGGCGTTTAATACGATTCAGCAGACGATTGGTTGGACTGATTGGGCTAAAGCTGCGATTGTTCCAGGACTTGTTTCATTGATTGTTGTACCGTTTCTTTTGTATATTATCTATCCTCCTACGGTTAAGAGCAGTCCTGATGCTCCCAAGCTTGCTCAAGAAAAGCTTGACAAGATGGGACCTATGACCAAGAATGAATTGATTATGGCTGCCACTTTGTTCCTCACTGTAAGTGTGTTTCTGCTATATTAGCTCTGTTCTTATGTTTGTTAGATACTTTACAAATGGGTTTGCTTTTTCAAGGTATCACTTTTAGCTAGACTTTGATTTAAAAGGTGCGGGTCATTAGTTTGTAGCCATTTCATCTTACTTTAGATAGAGCAAGGTGTCTGCTTCTGTTTAAAGTATTTTGCTTTGAGTGAAAATGTTCTGGTTTTTGTTGTTTTAGAGACAAGATTTTCATTGTGCTAAACAAGTTCTCTCCTTTGACACAGGTTGGTCTTTGGATTTTCGGAGCTAAGTTGGGTGTAGATGCTGTGACTGCTGCAATTCTTGGATTATCAGTCCTCCTTGTGACTGGTGTTGTGACATGGAAAGAGTGCTTAGCTGAGTCGGTTGCATGGGACACACTCACCTGGTTTGCTGCCCTCATTGCGATGGCTGGTTATCTTAACAAATACGGTCTTATTGAGTGGTTCAGCCAGACTGTAGTCAAGGTTTGTTAAATGATTTGGTGAATGCTTAAAAAGCCTGATAACTTGGCAATGTTTTGACATTGTTTGGGTTTGATTGCAGTTTGTTGGAGGATTAGGTTTGTCATGGCAACTATCTTTTGGAATCCTCGTCCTCTTGTATTTCTACACTCACTACTTCTTTGCAAGTGGAGCCGCTCACATCGGAGCTATGTTCACTGCCTTTTTATCGGTCTCAACCGCTCTAGGCACTCCACCTTACTTTGCAGCCTTGGTCCTTGCATTCCTTTCAAACCTGATGGGAGGATTAACCCATTATGGTATCGGGTCTGCTCCAATCTTCTACGGGGCCAACTACGTTCCGCTGGCTAAATGGTGGGGCTATGGATTCGTGATTTCAATAGTCAACATTGTTATCTGGCTTGGTGTAGGTGGTGCATGGTGGAAGTTCATTGGTTTGTGGTGAGGACCACCATACACCAGTATTCCTATTCTTTTTCCTTACTTATATATATAATCTCTTAGAACGGCTTTGAGATTCAGATTTGAGGAGGATTAAAAATCAGGTTTTTAAAGGATTGAGCAGAGTTTTTTCTGCAATTTATTTATATTCTCTCTCACTCACACATTTTGAGGTGTAAAGCAACCTTAACTTGCGTCAATTTTGTCTATTTTCTAACTTTACTTTTTGTTTCCACCACTTTATTTGTCAAGTACTTAAACTTCAACATTCATATCGCGTGTTAATTGCGCCACCAACCCATGAGAAAGCAAGTTTGTTGTCAATTAGTCTCTTAAGTGTTTGAGTATAGTGAAAATACACAGATTACAAAAAAGTCAAAAGGAGGTGAACTGAATTTTATTAGCTGAAACAATATGTTATTATTATTTCTCAATACAATGTTCTTTGACAAATTATGAAAGAAATATTAGAAACAATTGACAAACGAGAGAGAATACAAAAAATTGTAAATCAGAAATAGGGGAAATAATAAGAGGCAAAGAAGAACACTTTGGCCATTGTTACAACAGAGAGAGAGAGAGACAATAATTAATTTAATGAGGTGATAAAAATGAAAAAGTAATGAAATTTCAGAAAGAAGCCTGAAAAAACTGAGCCTTTTTTAGGGTTTGGTTATTAGAATCGAAAAAAGCACTTACCCGGAATTTTTTGCGTTTCCGTTTTTGCTTTCTTGAATAATAAATAAACGAATCATCAGTTTCACAGCTTCACAGAAATGTGACTCAGCGATCTAGCTGGAGCTGCTCAAGCCACGATTCAAGAATGTCACTCTCACGAGTGTCACTGTGGTGCGGATTCACACTCGAACCACCTTGAGTCATTGGCCTCGCACCGTTCATGTTCACGACGCGGTTTCCGTTCCTAGGTGATGATGATGCAGAGTCTCTTAACATCTGCTGAGCCCATGAAACATCTGCTTCCCTGTTTGGGTTATTAGCCAAGGAATGAGATTTTCTTAACCGACCTAACTCGTCTGATTGCACTGACCAGTCCACCTTGCTTCCATGGTTCTGGTCCCAATTTGACCACGGGCTTAGTGGTGAACCAGAATCAGTCGGCATTAAATCACGGGGCAGACTGGATCCAAATTCACGGGAGCTAAGGCTGCGTGAGTGTAGCTGCTGTTTCATTCGAGCGTTCATTGGAGAAATAGGCTCCCCTGCTCGAGGTGACGAGGCTTGTTGCAGAAGAGAATGTTGTTGCTCCACGCTCTTTGGTGAAGACATTAGATTTGTCTTAATAGGAGAAAGCATGCTCTGCTTATTATTCTGTAACTGATTAAGAAGCGCGGATTTGTGGGAAGGCGATAGAACAGATGAGACATTAAGTTGATCAGAAAAACGAGGGGACGCAACCTCAGCTGAGAAGAGTTCCTCCAGATTAGAAGGGGTCAGTGTCTTGGGACGAGCAGAATGATTCATAAAGCGCGGACTGTGCATATCACCAGAAAGCTGACGTTGCATTTCAAACTCATGCAGCATGCTAAGCTGCTCAGAAGGAATATCTCTAGCGTTGAGAGAAGATCTCAGCCGACTCAACTGGATATTGCTTCCAGGAAGATTCAATGCCGGTATATTCTGTTGAGACCAACCCATGGATGAATGAGGCATACCACCATTTCCAGAAGGAGAGATTGGTGGGGTGAAGGAATGTTGTGCAGCAGATGGAGAGCCTGGTAACATGTTCAAAACTGAAGCCATGTCCATGGTAGAGGCAGAAACCGTAGAAGATGACCGAGGAGATGGCAATCCTGATCCTGTGGAAGGATACAAGGGACGCAACTCCTCATTTGCGTGAGCAAAGAAGCAAACCCTTCGGTTGCAACCAATCCCATCCTTGCATAAACGTGTTCTGTATTGAGCAGGGTGTAGCCAGCACTCAAACACCCCATGAGCATATTCACACATGTCTCCTTGCTTGCAGGATCCTTTCTTAAAATCAGGACATGGAACACATGTATAGTGAAACTTCCTTGGGTCTCTTCTCCTCGCATTCTCACCCGGGTGTGCAAATGGACATTCAGTCCAGTCATGGGAATAAGCTCTGGAACATGGGCGGATCTTGAACGAGAACATACGGAACTCATCGGTTGAATAAATCCCACTTTTGATGTCAGGCAATGATGGATCAATAGGGTACTCTTTTTTCTCAGATGCAAAAGTTGCATCAGTACCGTTTGGCTTAGTCGGAGAGGAAACTGAATCTAAAGAGAGTAGAGAGGAGCCATTATCTGGTGACGATGAGAGAGACCGGAAACTTGAACCCAAGCTAGATGAAGAGGCATGCAGATCTTCAGATATAATCTCGTCTTTCTTCAAGATCTCTTCAAGGATGGTTCTCAAACCAGGAGCGTGTGGAGACACAACAAGAACATCAACAGGACGATTCCCATGAGCATCAGGGATATTAGGATCTGCTCCTGCGCTGAGAAGCAACTTGACAACATCCAAGGAACTCACAGAAGCACCAGAAGCAGCGCAATGAAGAGCAGTACTTTTATCTGGACCGCAAGACAGATTCAACTCCGCTTCAGGGAAAGAAAGAATAAGCTTAACAACGTCTAAACTCCCATATAAAGAAGCAACCATCAGAGGGGTTCTCTGCTCAACAACCATCCTCCTAACAAACCTTTGGCGTCTGTACCAAAGACCCATCTGGTTAATACAAGACACAACAGAGAGCTGCCGCTTAAAGCCTTCAACATCGTTGTCTGCAGCAAACTCAAGTAAAGCAGAAAAAGAATGTTCCCACTCAGCATCATTCATGGGTTTGGACAAAGATTCACTCTCTTGATCCGACAGTGAAGTCAATGTCTTCTCCGTATCCAGCTTCTTAGCGAGACCACACATGGTTGTAAAACAAAAAGAAAAGATCTGAAACAATCAACCAAAAGAGAAAAAATGTTACTTGGGGGATTGGAATCATCATCAAACTAATAAAGAACAATTATTAAAAAAATATTGGTCAATCAAAATCATAAGGAAAATTACTAATTCAACAAATGTAATTAAATTTTTTTTAAAAGGAATTGACCAAATAATAAGGAAACAAAGTCAGAAGATTTACCAAAACAACAAGACTCAACCCGTCACAAACGGATCTAATAAATGCAGCAATTTACTCTGAAGAATAAAATAATTTACTACTAACCCACCCAGAAGAAAACTGAATCTAATACTAAAAAGATCAAGAAGAATCAGATTCATGAGTATATAGTTCAGCTAAACCATCTTCATCAAACAATATAGTTTCATACCAACCAATATAAAACAGATAAACAACTTTTCAACATGAGACGATTCAATATAACCTTAAAAAAAAACCATATTAATTAAAATTGATAATAAAGGCTAACAAAGAAAATAAAAAGAAGAAGAAGTCAATGAACAGTCAACCACAAAATCGAAATCTCAAAACTTTCACGAACCCAAAAACTATTTTTGACTTCAAATCTCAATCACCCAGATTAAAAAAAATGAAGTTTTTACAATAAATCTACAATAATAACATGAAGCTTACCCCTTTATAAAGGAAAGATCAAAACTTTGAATCTTGCGATCGGGGAATACACACAAAAACAGAAACTGAATTAATCTAAACGGTAATGGCCGAAACAGAGAACCACATTTTACAGATCCAAATGAGTTAAATGCAAAAAAGAGAACAAATCTAAAAAAAAAAAAGACTGAGAAGAAAGAAGAATGAGATTGATCACCTCAGCTGAGACAGAGATAGAGAGAGGAGCGTTTTTTTATTTTTTATTTTATTGAAGGAAGGAAGAAAAAAAACGAAAACGGAAGAGAGAGAGAGAGGGGTAACTGGTGTGACCGGAAGAAGTGGTGAGAGAGAGTGTAAAGGAGGTTAAAGAGCTCTGCAGCGTATGTGACGGGATAAAGCGGTAGAAGGTGGCGGGCGCGTGTGGTTTTATTTAACTGTATTGGAATATAGGTTTGAAATCCACGTTATTACAAAAAAAAATAATAATAATAAATAAAGAATCTGATTCTTTTAATCACAGCCGTTGGATTTTGAGGAGCGGACTTTGAGTGACTTTTTTAGACGGTGGTCAATGTGCATGTCTTTTCAAAAAAATTAATATACTATTTGAATTGTGTGAATAATATATTTTAAAATGCTTTGCCTAGTGGCTCGACTCCACTTATAAACTTATGACTTGGGTTCAAGTCCCACAAAAAGTGTGTTCTAGAAAGAAAATAACAAACAAAAGTTAAACAAGAATTATTTTTTTTGGGTGAGATTATTATTTGTGTAGCAAAAAAATGAAGAACATGCTAAAGATCGGAGTGACGCACCAGTCTTGTCACTATTTTGTTACCTTTTCTCAAATCTCTCACATTTGTCTTTTATTATTACTTTCTCTGCTCCTTGACTCGTTTGAACAGTTGATGTGAAGTATATGCTATTAGGATTGGTGTTTTATGTATTGTGAATTTTCTTTGACGCGATGTATGCTATGATTTTTTTTATTCAACTTGGTAAACGTTTGTGTGTGTGTTTAGTCCGTAAATTATGTGACAAGACTATGAATCAACATATATTTGGATATAGATTCGTGACATCAATAATCCATATGTATGATAAGGATCGGATCGAGTCAATGTATGTCTTGGTTCGTTGTACTTGTATGGAACATAGAATATTCTAAACGAAATCGCGTGTCACTATGGATGCAGATTAACGTTTGATATTTTCCACAAAACCAAGATACTGAGATAGTGGTGTCGTGGTGATCATGAGTTAATGAGTTATAATGAGCTGACCTCTATACATTTCTTCATCGATCGGAAAAAAATTGTTTTTTTTTTTCTTCTTTTTTCAGGTGGAATTGATGGATTCAAAATAAATGAATGTATCAATTTTTTGGAGTGTCTAGTCTCCTACAACTTGTTGCTAGTTCAAGACTTCTTACTTTGGTTGTATGACGTGCATGTTGATCGGATTTTTACGAATTATAAAATGTTTGCTTAAACTTTTTAATAATGATTTTTATATTAAAATTATAATTACTCTCTAGAACAAAGACCATACACGAAGCACAATTTTATGATTTTGAGGGTTTTCCATTTTCCAATCACTAATCTATTACAATTTGACTGATATATGATTTGATACAATTAACTATTAAAAGAGTGACACTTCTATTATAAATTGATTATGACTAGGTACACAATCTAAAGCCAAATGGTGTATATAGTACAGTTTATGCCATGAGATCACATAAAATGCTTACTAGCAATCAAACTATAGAGCACCTTAATAACGATTCTACTCTAATATGTTTTGTTTTGTGTAGGGCTTGTATATATATATACTCATTGATTTCAGCACTTAATATTTTTCATAACAGAACATTAAATAAACAAAAAGTTGACGGCAATTAACGTTCAACTTCAAGTGATGAGCGCTTTGGCCGATAATCAACTGTCATTATGCATATAGCCAAATGGTTAATTTGTATTGTTTAGACGAACAATATTTGGTGCTTGAGTCACCGTTCATGTTTTTGAAAAATCGGTTTCTCATTTGTTTCCGTCCTTATTTATAGCTTTTAAATATCAATCGATTTATAAATTTTGCTGTTATAATAAAAAAATTTGACTTTTAATAATTGCAGAGAAAATATGATTTGATTATTTGACCAAGATCTGTGCAGGTTTCACTTCAAATATTATGCCTAATCGATGATGATGATGATGACGTTAATTAACATCAAGTGTTATAATGTGATATTGTGAAGGATGTGACCCATATACCTTCTTAATTCTGTTTAATTAGTATTATTCCAACATAAATAGCACCATTCAAGGCCCCATCTTCAACTTGTGATTATTTTTGTAGAAGGTATATTCAATTAAGACTCTTATAATATATTTTATTATATTATTTGAGAAGTACAAATATAAAACTAACCTTAAAATCTGTAAAAAATAATACTCATTTGCATTAGGAAAACTTAATTAATTAATTAATTAATTTTTATTAGTTATTAGTAAACAAAAAAAATTGTTGAGAGATCAAACTAAATTAAATCTACAAAATAAATAAAATCTATTCGAATCTAAATTAATTCGTATTTGAAAAGAAAAATATTATTAAAAAATAAACATTTACAACTTTTAAAGATCTAATTGAATAAAATCTACAACTACGAATTTTATCAACATTTTTTACCTGTACAAATTAATTTTCTTATCAAAAATCTAATCGAATAAAATATATATCAGTTCCATTTAACAGCTTAGATTTTAAAATTAATAAATAACATAATAACAAAATAAATTATTACAAATTTTCATCAAAAAAGTGCAGTATGCAGTTTTCCGCGGGTTAATACCTAGTTCTAGATTATAGATGCCAACTATTGACACAACAATATACTACTACAATTATTATCTTGACTTTTTTTCTTATAGATCATTCATGAAATAAGTTTGACGATATACAGTAAAACCTTTATAAATTAATATTTGGTAAATTAATAATCTCTATAAATTAATAAAATTTTCCAAACTTAAATTGGACCAATGTAATTTTAGACACATTTCGATAATATAATAAAATAATACTTTTTTTTGTAAATATATAGTCCTACCAATAATATAAATTAATAATTATATAAAGTGTATATATATATATTAATTTTTGTTAGAATTTATTTTTATAATATTTTTTATATCTAAAACTTTTAATTTTCTTTTCAAAACATGAGAATTATTATTTTTCTTGTAACTGATTATATAAAAATATTATTTATAACTGTTAAAATTTATTTTTAAATATTTGTTTGAAAATTACTAAATTAAGAATATATTTCTATCAATTAATAATTATTAATTTTTCAAAAAACTAAAATTTCTATAAATTTATAAATTTTTGCAGTGTTGAAATTATTAATTTATAGAGGTTTTACTTTATAGTCATTTAATTATATTCTCAGTATTAAAATAATATATTCTAATTGTCCCATAGTTTAGTAGAGATATTGAAATCATGGCGAGTTAGAAAATGAAGTTGAATAGGAGTGAGCGATAGATCATCTGAACTGCGATCTGTACCGTTAGAATGACAAAAGTCTATGCAGGCTTTCAGATTGCAAATCCATGGTTCTGTGGCCAACCATGTAAGGGGTTCAATCACTTCGGAACCGAAGCAATGTAGTACATTCTTCGATAAGAGTTCGCAGATCTGGTTCATACGAACTTCATGCTCAACTTTTTCAGCTTCATCTGACGATGGTATCTATCTCATATAGGACTGGCGGCCACTAAATGAACCTTGCACAATATCTTTACACACCTTGTTCTCTGTTAACACAACATCTTCATGCTCAACATCTTCATACATAAAATAACAAAAAAAGTTAACAAGAATTATTTTTTTGGGTGAGGTATAACAAAAAAGATTGAAGTAAGTATTTTGTTACCCTTTCTCAAATTTCTCACATTTGTCTTATTATTACTTTCTCTACTCGTTGACTCCTTTGAATGGTTGAAGTAAGTAGAGACGTGTTTTTGTGTATGTTATTATCGGAATTAGGATTGGTGTTTTATGTATTGTGAGAATTGTCTTTGACTCGACGTATGCTATATGACTTTTCTTTTCGATTCAACTTGGTAAACGTTTGTATGTGTTTAGTCCGTAAATTATTATATAATGCATCTGACAAGACTATGAATCAACGTTTATTTGGATATAGATTCGTAACATCCATAATCCATATGTATGATAAGGATCGGATCGAGTCAGTATGTGTCTTGGTTCGTTGTACTTGTATGGAGCATAGAATATTCTAAACAAAATCGCGTGTCACTACAATATGGATGCAGATTATAACGTTTGATATTTTCCACAAAACCAAGATAGTGGTGTCGTGGTGATCATGAGTTAATGAGTTATGGTGAGCTGAGCTCTATACAGTTCTTCATCGATCGGAAAACATTTGTTTTTTTCTTATTTTTCAAGTGGAATTGATGGATTCAAAAAAATGCTAAGGCATCAATTTTTTTGGAGTGTCTAGTCTCCTACAGCTTGTTGCTAGTTCAAGACTTCTTACTTTGGTTGTATAACATGCATGTTGATCGGATTTTTACGAATTATAAAATATTAGCTCATAGTTTTTAATAATGATTTTTATATTAAAATTATAATTACTCTCTAGAACAAAGACCATACACGAAGCACAATTTTATGATTTTGAGGGTTTTCCATTTTCCAATCACTAATCTATTACAATTTGACTGATATATGATTTGATACAATTAACTATTAAAAGAGTGACACTTCTATTATAAATTGATTATGACTAGGTACACAATCTAAAGCCAAATGGTGTATATAGTACAGTTTATGCCATGAGATCACATAAAATGCTTACTAGCAATCAAACTATAAAGCACCTTAATAACGATTCTACTCTAATATGTTTTGTTTTGTGTAGAGCTTGTATATATACTCATTGATTCCAACATAAATAGCACCATTCAAGGCCCCATCTTCAACTTGTGATTATTTTTGTAGAAGGTATATTCAATTAAGACTCTTATAATATATTTTATTATATTTGAGAAGTACAAATATAAAACTAACCTTAAAATCTGTAAAAAATAATACTCATTTGCATTAGGAAAACTTAATTAATTAATTAATTAATTTTTATTAGTTATTAGTAAACAAAAAAAATTGTTGAGAGATCAAACTAAATTAAATCTAAAAAAAAAAAAAATCTATTCAAATCTAAATTAATTCGTATTTGAAAAGAAAAATATTATTAAAAAATAAACAGTTACAACTTTTAAAGATTCATCAAAAAAATTTTATTAATTAAAAATTTTATTAATCAAAAAGTTGTAACTGTTTATTTTTTAATAAAATTTATTATTAATAAAACTGTTTATTAATTAATAAAATCACTTCCATTAATAAAAAAATGCATTTTATTAATTAAAATACACTTTTTTGATTAATAAAAAGTGCAGTTTTATTAATTAATAAAATTTTCATCAAAAAAGTGCAGTCTGCAGTTTTCCGCGGATTAATACCTAGTTCTAGATTATAGATGCCAACTATTGACACAACAATATACTACTACAATTATTATCTTGACTTTTTTTCTTATAGATCATTCATGAAATAAGTTTGACGATATACAGTAAAACCTTTATAAATTAATATTTGGTAAATTAATAATCTCTATAAATGAATAATTTTTTCCGATCTTAAATTGGATCAATGTAATTTTAGACACAATTCGATAATATAATATACTTTATTTTTGTAAATATATAGTCCTACCAATAATATAAATTAATAATTATATAAAGTGTATATATATTTTTTTTGTTAGAGTTTATTTTTATAATATTTTTTATAGCTAAAACTTTTAGTTTTCTTTTCAAAACATGAGAATTATTATTTTTTTGTAACTGATTATATAAAAAAATTATTTATAACTGTTAAAAATTATTTTTAAATATTTGTTTGAAAATTACTAAATTAAGAATATATTTCTATCAATTGATAATTATTAATTTTTCAAAAAACTAAAATTTCTATAAATTAATAAATTTATGCAGTGTTGAAATTATTAATTTATAGAGGTTTTATCTTATAATCATTTTATTATATTTGTGGGAAAAAAATCATTTAATTATATTATCAGTATTAAAATAATATATTCTTAACTGTCAAAAAAATTAAAAAATTGTTTGTGAAGGAAAACCACAATTCATTTTGTTGTAAAAGAAATTTCGAAAAATAAATAAAAAGATTAAGAAAAAAGAAATGGGTTGAAAAAAAGAAAAAAAAGAAATGGAAATGGAAATGAGGTCCCTACAATCAACAGGTGTCCTTCGTCGCAGCCGATCACTTGCGTGTCACTTGGACCCAAAATTTCTCTTAATATAGTAATGTTTTTTTTTAATAAAAAATGTAATATTTTCTCCCTTTTACTTACTACTAATAAAGAAAAAAAATAGTAAAACCTATGAGTGAATGATATAACTAACGTCACCCGGAGAAGATCCCAGATCTGCGCGCGCTGGCATCTTTCATCGGTCGCCACGTGTCATAAAGTTTTCACTTTCGTTGGGGTGATCTTATCAAATCTCTCGGGCTTTTGTGTTCTGTCCGATAATTAAAAACTTACTTACTCCATATATATTTTGTTTTATATAAAAAATTCACAAAATACAATTCTGGAAAAGAAAAAAAGAGAAATCCCCAAAAATCTAGGGTTTTCTTCTTCCCCCAATTTCAATTTTTGTTTTCTTATACGAAATTTTGATTCCTTCTTGCCGACTGTCGGGTGTTGTCTCTCAATCGCTCTCTCTTTCACCAAGTTCCTTTCTTTGTTTTTCCTTAGATTCTGGTTTCTTTCTTCTTATTGTCTAAGTCAATTTTGTTATCTGAACTCTCCAAAATCGTGATCGATTCAGGGTTTTGATTTTTCTTAACAAGTGTTAATCTTCTTGGACGACGATTTCAATTGAGCTCTCTGCTGTGAATTCTCCTCTGGTATTCTTAATTTTTTTTTTCTCCGTTTTGTTTTTGTGTATTTGAATTTCGTTTCATGGTAATCGTGTAGGAGATTGATGAATCTTATGAGCTTATGAAGTTTTGAGTTATGCGAAAATTTATGCCTTTATTTGTTTTATTTGCATGTTTGCTTCTCTGCATTGGTTTATTTATATATAGCTCAGATTTTGTAGTTGAAGAGTTTGTTGATTCCATGATTTTAGTGATCAGTTTTGTTCTTGAGTTGGTTACTTTTGTTTGTTGACCTACTTTTTTTTTGTTCGTTTGAAGAGATGCAATCGAAACCGGGAAGAGAAAACGAAGAGGAGGAAGTGAATCAACATGCTGTTCAGCAACCGATGATGTATCCTGAGCCCTGGTGGAAAAACAACTCCTTTAACGTTGTGCCTCAAGCCAGACCTTCTATAGTTCCATCAAATTCTTCTTCTTTGGATTGCCCTAACGGTTCTGAATCGAACGATGTTCACTCCGCATCCGAAGATGGTGCCTTGAATGGTGAAAACGATGGCACTTGGAAGGATTCACAAGCTGCTACTTCTTCCCGTTCAGGTTTGACTTCTTTGTTTTTAGGGGATGCTTTGAGGTTTTCGTCTGTTCTGTAGTATCTAGTTGTCTCTTTCCACGTTTATGGATTACAGTAACTTGTTAAATGGTTACTAAGTGATGTGTTTCTCGATACTTATATTTGCAATTTGGTGAAGAATTGTTCCTCAGTCAGGGAGGAAAGGGAAATTTGAGGGATTCATGTCAAAGTCATGAAGTTATGAAATCTGGTCCCTGAGATATACTTGCATTACGTTGTATTTTATATTTCTATCCATGAAAAGGAGCTTCTGTGTAGTTGAAATGTGGCATTTTTAGTTGATTGTTTTGTCTGTAATGGTCTCTCTGTTCAATTTCAGTAGATAATCGCGGAATGGAAGGGAATGATCCGGCGCTTTCAATGCGTAACATGCATGATCAGCAACTTGTGCAACCACCAGAGCTTGTTGGACACTATATAGTATGTGGTTTCCTCTCATTCCTTAGTTATATATGCTGTGTTGGTTTTTGAGCTGTTGAATTGACGTCTTATCTTGTATAACACCCTTCATATGTATAATAAACTCTAACTCATGTTTACAGGCTTGTGTCCCAAATCCATATCAGGATCCATATTATGGGGGAATGATGGGAGCATATGGTCATCAGCAATTGGTATCTTGCCAAATCCTCTCTCTCAGTCTCTCTACAATAGTTCTTTAAAATTCATATCTTCATTAACCGAGAACAACTACGATTTCGGTTATCTGAACTTATGTTTCACATTGTTTTGTTCAATGGTTAAAACAGGGTTTTCGTCCATATCTTGGAATGCCTCGTGAGAGAACAGCTCTGCCACTTGACATGGCACAAGAACCCGTTTATGTGAATGCGAAGCAATACGAGGGAATTCTTAGACGAAGAAAAGCACGTGCCAAGGCCGAGCTAGAAAGGAAAGTGATCAGGGACAGAAAGGTATTTTTTCTCACTGATTGAAACTGTATTTGACTGGTAATTGGGAATTAATCAGGAAATGCTTAGAATCTAAGGATGGTGTAGAGTCTTCTAAAAGAGAAGGTCAATATTGTAAAACAATATGAAGGATTGAAAATGAGTTATTAAGAATTTTTAAGTTTGGTGTGTAGCTCGATTAACTTGTGCTGTGTATTTTTGAATTGCGGCAGCCATATCTTCATGAGTCAAGACACAAGCATGCAATGAGAAGGGCACGAGCTAGTGGAGGCCGGTTTGCGAAGAAAAGTGAGGTAGAAGCAGCAGATGATGCAGCAGAAGGAAGAGGAAGAGGAAGAGAAAGGGGTTCAGCAACCAACTCGTCAAGCTCTGAACAAGTTGAGACAGACTCTAATGAGACCCTGACTTCATCAGGTGCACCATAATAATAACAAAGCCGAAGCTCTGAAAGGGAAAAGAGAGACACTTTGGCTTTGTATATCCATTGCCCCAAACCGGCAAATCATTCTTGGCTTTTTGGTTTCTTGTGTTTGCTAGTTGGTCTTGTCAAGATTCCCATATCGTGTGGTGTTTTGCAGTTATGATTGTACAAAGAAGCGAGTTATGTTAGGTGTTAGATGGAGACAAGAGACAGGGATTAGTAAAGTAGGTCTTGTTTTTTATTCTTTTCCTTCTTTTTTTCTTTCCTTTTGCAAAAATTGAAAGAATACGTTTGTTTAATCATTTGCCATTCTGACCACAAAGTGTTAATCAGGCTACACAGCCTTAACAATGCTTCAATTCTTTTGTCGCCAACTGCAAAAAGGTGTACATAGTTTTTAACCCGAGGAGAATAATTAGAAAAACTCACTAATCTATTGTTGTAACAAGCATAAAACACCTTAATGCATATTTTGCTCATGGAAGATATAACAAGATTTCAAAAGGACAGTAAAAACAAAAAGGATTTGTTTAAGCCACAACGGGAAGATTGATTATTTATATATATCAACAAAAAACCAAGAAGAGCACATGAGGAAGAAGAACTCAGGAAACACACAATTACAATAATTTAGGCGTTGTCATTCTTTGAAATCACTAGAGAAGAAGAAGAAGAAGAAGACGAAGAAGAAGAAGGTCAATTTGTGTGTTACCCGTTTGAAGAAGAGAGAGAAAGAGGAAGACTTTGACTCGTCTTCTTCTTCTTCTTCCTCTCATCTCTCTCTCCCTATATCACTGCATCTGTTTTCTTTTTCTCACAACGTATGATGGACTTTTCCATTTAATTTATCATTCTGCAACCATTATATTGTTTATCCCTTATTTATGTTAAGAAAGGTCTGTGTTTTCCTTTTTCTTACGGTCTTAGCTAGGGTTTTTAATATTTTAGGGGTTCTGTTTGTTTTTAACTTAATTGGGATTTGGTTCTTGTCTTAAGGAAACTAATAGCAGCTTTATGAACAGTGCTCAAAGTTTCGAACTTTCTGGGGTTTTCAGGAATCACGAGATTTGATTTAGATGGGGAATTGTTGTGGTAATCCGAGTTCGGCTACGAGCGAGAGTAAACCAAAGAACAAAAGCAATCCTTTTTACAGCAATGAATACACTTCAACAGATAGATCTGGAGCAGCTGGGTTTAAGCTCTCTGTGCTGAAAAATCCTACAGGACATGATATATCTTTGCAGTATGATCTAGGGCGTGAGGTTGGTCGAGGCGAGTTTGGTATAACTTACTTGTGTACTGATAAAGAAACAGGTGACAAGTATGCCTGCAAGTCTATATCGAAGAAGAAGCTGAGAACAGCAGTTGATATTGAGGATGTTAGAAGGGAGGTTGAGATTATGAAGCAGATGCCTAAACACCCTAATGTCGTTTCTTTGAAAGATGCCTTTGAGGATGATGATGATGTTCATATTGTTATGGAGTTGTGTGAAGGAGGGGAACTGTTTGATCGTATTGTTGCTAGAGGTCATTACACTGAGCGTGCTGCTGCTACGGTTATGAAGACTATTGTTGAAATTGTTCAGGTTTCATAGCTTGTGTTTACAGTTTCTTTAACCCCTTAGTATGTTTTTTTCTATGTTTCTGTTCACACATCCTTGGTTTCTCTTTACAGATATGCCATAAGCAGGGAGTGATACACCGGGATCTTAAACCAGAGAACTTTCTTTTTGCTAATAAGAAAGAGACGTCACCCCTCAAGGCCATTGATTTTGGATTATCTATATTCTTCAAACCTGGTACATTTACTATATCAGATTGTGATGAGTACCAATGTATCACATATGTTACTGTATCTGTACTTTACCTGTTTTTTTTAACTGTAATAGGTGAGCAGTTCAATGAGATTGTTGGAAGTCCTTATTACATGGCACCCGAGGTGCTGCGACGAAACTATGGACCTGAAATCGATGTCTGGAGCGCAGGAGTCATCCTCTATATCCTTCTTTGTGGTGTTCCGCCATTTTGGGCCGGTTTGTTACCTTGTTCTCTTTCTTTCCTCTGGATTAGTCACTTAAGACCTCTCGCAGACGTTTTATTTTTGTTGTAATTTTGGTACAGAGACTGAACAAGGGGTGGCTCAAGCGATCATTAGGTCAGCAATTGACTTTAAGAGAGATCCATGGCCAAGAGTTTCTGACAGCGCCAAAGACCTTGTGAGAAAGATGCTTGAACCTGATCCCAAAAAACGGCTTACTGCTGCACAAGTACTCGGTAGGCTTCTGTTTTTAGCAGCACTGAGTTTTTTTTTTAAAATCGTATGCTCAGAAAGGCATATCTTATTTGCAGAGCATTCGTGGATACTGAATGCAAAGAAGGCTCCAAATGTCTCTCTTGGGGAGACTGTGAAAGCTAGGCTCAAGCAGTTTTCCGTTATGAATAAGCTCAAGAAACGAGCTCTACGGGTATGATTCTGTTAAGCCATTCCATTGTTTATTGATTTGCTTCCAATCTTATTCAGAAGCATAAATGAAACTGTAAACTTGTGTTACTCTTCTAGGTGATAGCTGAACACTTGTCAGTGGAAGAAGCAGCCGGGATAAAGGAAGCGTTTGAAATGATGGACGTGAACAAGAGAGGCAAGATAAATCTTGAGGAGCTTAAAGTTGGACTTCAAAAAGCTGGACAACAGATTGCTGATGCCGATCTTCAGATTCTTATGGAAGCTGTATGAATCTTTCATTTCAAAGCGATGTGATCGAAACAAGTGCTACCATTATTCTGAAAATTGAAACTCATTTTTTTTCTTTCCTGCAGACTGATGTTGATGGAGATGGGACACTAAACTACGGCGAGTTTGTGGCTGTTTCGGTGCACCTTAAGAAGATGGCGAATGATGAACACTTGCATAAAGCTTTTAACTTCTTTGATCATAACCAGAGTGGTTACATAGAGATTGAAGAACTTCGTGAAGCGTTGAATGATGAATTGGATGATACTAGCAGTGAGGAAGTTATTGCAGCCATCATGCAAGATGTTGATACCGACAAGGTAAAACCACCCAAACAAAAAAGATAAGATCTTCCACATTTCATTAAACCCATTTGGTTAAGTGCATTCACAATTTTACATTTGTCCACTCCCTTAAAAGATGATAAAGAACACATCTTTCTTTCCTCTGATCAGGATGGGCGTATAAGCTACGAAGAGTTTGTTGCGATGATGAAAGCTGGGACAGATTGGAGAAAAGCATCGAGGCAGTATTCCAGGGAAAGATTCAACAGTTTGAGCCTCAAGTTAATGAGAGATGGTTCATTGCAATTAGAAGGCGAGACCTAATAAGAAGAAGCATCAGTATTGATGTGAGAATGTCAGAAAGACATAACTACCTTCTATAAGCATTCAACACGGTAGTGATAGGTGGCTTTAGGTTTTTTTTTTTTTCAATTGTTTGAAAAGTTCTTCTTCCTTGGACAGCGATGGGATGTGATGATGATATGTCAACAAGTTTCTGAGTTTCCAAAGATTATTTCTTTATAAATATATTCTCAAATGATACTACAAACTTCAAGTTGCACCTTTGTAATTTTGTAAACACGCATTTATAAGCTGGTCTGGTCTGGTGTGAGAGGCACCGTGAAAAGCACGCGCCAGTTGGATTCTATCGTGAGGCCCACCCCAAATAAACTAAAACAAGAACAAAATAAACCCTTAAACACACTGAAGAAAGAATCTTGCTTTCGCTGACTCTCTCACCCACTGCTCTCAATCGACAAACTTAACCCTACACACCACAGACAGACACAGAGAGATCTCTGAAAGTCTTGTGCTTTTCAGTTTTCAGTCTCTCTCTCTCTCTGTGTAGCATCAATGGCAATAGCGTCCTGCTTCTTCTGTGTTCCTACCCCGAATACATCTATCTCTGAATCCAATCTCACATGGCCTCACCTCGCTTCATTTCCTAGACTCTCTTCAACCTCTTTTAACGGTGTAATCTCTGCCAAGTCCATCTCTTTCAACCGCCGTGTCCCTATTTCCCCTGTTTTCTCGATTGGTAACGGCGGCTCTGATAACATCGGAGGAGGTCATGGTGGTGGCGGTGGTGGCGGTGGTGGCGATGGAGGTAAGAACAATGGAGATGGAGAAGGTGGTGAGGACAGGGATAGGAACAGGAACGAGGCGATGCTTTTGTTGAAGGAGTCAGGGACTGAATTGGAGAGTCTTCCTAAAGATCTAGCGGCTGCTATTGAGTCGGGTCGGATTCCTGGATCGGTTATTAACAGGTTTTTGGAGCTCCAGAAATCGGCTGTCATGCGGTGGCTGATGCAGTTTGCTGGGTTTAGAGAAAGGCTTTTGGCTGATGATCTCTTCTTGGCTAAACTCTCCATGGAGTGTGGTGTTGGCATCTTCACCAAGGTCTCTCTCTCTGCTTTCCACTTCACTTGTTAACTAATTTGACTTGCAAAGTTTTGATTTTTTTTTTGTTTTCCTCTGGAAAATTCATCAGGAGAATGTTTTGAATTTGGTTTCAGTCATGATTTACGAATTCTTCTTTTGTTCCAGACTGCTGCTGAGTATGAACGGCGTAGAGAAAACTTCTTCAATGAACTTGAAGTTGTCTTTGCCGATGTGGTAATCATTCTTCTCTTCCACTTTTTCCTGTGGTGATTTTTTTTCCAAGTGTTCCTGTCAGACCGCAGGAACTTTCTTTGTGAAATTGTTAGATGGTAGGGATGGGTGAGAAATTTGTCAACAAATATCTTTTAGATGACCCATTCGGGTTGACGAAGGGTTGAGGGTAGTTTGTGGTTGTGATGGGTCTGCAAATTTTTTTCACCATTAGTTTTTGCATGATTATGAAAGTAGTTGAGATTTTACTTTGTCTCTGAGGTAAAGAACCAAAATTTTGAAACTGTTCAATATCAAATTTGGAGAAAATTAAAGTATGGGGTCACCTTTTGCTGCTTTGTCACTTTGTAAGAAAAAGGTCCTGCTGTTTTGTTGTGGTTAAGCGTACTTACTTTCATTTTGGTTCTTTTTTCTTTACTAGGCGATGGCTATCATTGCTGATTTCATGTTAGTTTATCTTCCTGCTCCTACTGTTTCTCTTCGACCACCTCTCGCACTTACTGCTGGTGGTATATCCAAGTTTTTCCACAACTGCCCAGACAATGCCTTCCAGGTATCATTCTTTTTTTGTAAAAGACTTGTTCTAGGACATGCGGATTAAGTTTACTACAGTTCTTTCACATCTAATTATCCAATGTGCTTTCTGCAGGTTGCTCTTTCTGGAACCTCATATACTCTCTTGCAAAGGCTAGGTGCTATAACGGTGTGTGGTTTCTGTCACTTTCTTACTATATGATCTTAATAGTGTACCACGCCAATAGTTGGTTCTGGATAATATAAATTGTTTGTATATCCTATGCAGCGCAATGGAGCTAAGCTGTTTGCCGTTGGCACCACATCATCACTGGTGAGTCCAAACATATGTACCTGAAAAACGAAACTCTAGTCAGATAATGGATTAGTTTCCTTAAACATGATTTTTTTTACAAAACTATTTCTCCAGTAACTAATTCCATCGCATTTCGTTACTTCATTCTTTTGACTTGTCTAATCCGTATAATTGGTCAGGTTGGTACTGCTATTACAAATGCATTCATAAAAGCTCGAGGAGCTGTGGACCAAACTTCTGAAGGTGAAATCGAAACTGTTCCAATAGTCTCCACAAGTGTTGCATATGGTGTCTACATGGCTGTTTCTAGCAACCTAAGGTACTGAGTTCTTTCTACCAAACGTTACTAAAGAAGTCCAAAGCACTGAAAAACAAACTCAAATAGCGCATTTTAGCATTAAGATTGGATAATTGAAAAGAGATGTGATTTGAAATAAACAGGTACCAAGTAGTTGCTGGTGTGATTGAACAACGTCTCCTGGAGCCAATGCTACACCAACACAAACTTGCACTCAGTGCATTGTGTTTCGCAGTTAGAACAGGAAACACATTCTTGGGTTCCTTATTGTAAGTTGTTTTAAAACCCCAAACCTTGTTCTTTACTCTCTGTCCTCATCAGTTTTAACTCACATGTGTTCTTTTTGTTGGTGTCCGCAGATGGGTGGATTATGCTCGCCTCATCGGTATCCAGAAATCTCATTGATGAAGCAGAAAAAGAAGAACCGGATGTGCCGGATTCTGACATGGTCGTCCTTCCATACTTAATGTATACGCAAACCTACTTTTGTCTTCGACTCTTCATATGATTGTTGCTGATTTCCGGACCGTTTGATTGTTCTTTTTTGGTCCTATCTCTAGAAAATTAGTCGATTTTTCCATGGAAACGTAGGCTATTTTCACGAGGCACAAAGATTTTAATGCATTTGGGGTTTGAAACCTCTTGATTTCCCAGTGTGGGGATTGACTTTGTCAACTGTCTATTCTCGTTGCAACTAGAAGTTATATAACCAAATGAAAAACCAATTTCACATTAGTAATAATAGGGAATCAATGATAGATACATGTCCTAAGCAAGAACTTCATCTTTGTGACAAGCTCTTATCTTCACTTCCAGAATCTCGGTACTGTTAACATTTTGCACATCGCAACATTCAATTCCTTCACCCTGTTAAATCAAGTTGATTGTTAGATCGTAAGGAAATGGATTAAAGTTTGCTTTAACAAAGTATAGAGGGTATATATATTGATACCATCTTGTGCACAGTAGCAGCAATGACTCGGACTTGTGAAATGTTACTAGCAGAATGGTTGCCATTTTGCAAACAAGGAGGCAAACTTCTTGCCATTTTCATCTTGTAGATTGTAGTTACCATACTCTGGTTCTTGTCCTCCACAACCGAGTCAAAGAAAAACTGAAGAGGCATTTCGCACGGATCATTAGTCACCCGCCTCGTGTTAAATGTATACAACGGTGTTCTAACATTCTTCCATGGCCGGAAAGTTTCTAGAGGGCGTTTCAGGTGGTTTCTTGGGAATATAGATTGGTAAATGTGGACTGAGTATCCCCAAGAGACAGAGACTGACCAGTTATTTCCCCTTTGGTAACATATTGTCTGTTGCAAGACACGGGACTGGTCTGTTTTAGCGGTTTTCATGAGGTGGTTCACTGATTGTTGGCGGTTCATGCCTGGGAAAATCGGGTCTATGACATCAAAATGGTGGAGGCTGATAAGAGGACACTGAGGATGAGCTGATAAGAGACCTGATATGTCACCGTGCATATCAATCTGGTTATATGACACCACAAGAAAGACAGAGTGAGTTTAAAGTGAGGCACAAGAAACTTTTCTTGTTCACACTAAACCGAACCATATTACTATATCACATTTTAGTTTAAAAGCAAAAGTCTCTTGAAACTGTAAATTTGGATTAACATTCTTACCTGATGCATGCCTTTCTCTAAAGTAAGATCAATTCCCATGTCGGCTAAGCAACGAAATGAGAGAAGATCGCTATAAAATCCAAGGTAGCGTCTGATACATTCTTCCATTTTGTTGAGAAGTGTTACCACGGTTGGATAGCTCAACGCGTATCCGCCGCCTCCATATCCCATGTCGAAAGAGAAAACTGCATTTGACCAAACGTTTTCCGAGTTCATCCCGATGTAATAGTGCTTCTTGTGGTCATACCTGTCGAGAGCCTCGACTAAGTTGTCCAAGAAGAAGAGAGTATCATCATCTGATATCACAAACCATCTTGTCTCCTTGGACGCTTTCTTAAACGACTCATGGAGTGACTGGAAAAGGCGAATCTGAGTCTTGAATTGGTTTGTGATGGATGAGTCTTTATTAACAGAGAAAGGAGGAGATTGGTTAGGCCAAGGCAAGAGATCACGACCAGGTGGTCTTTCGAGGAAGACAAATCCTTTCGTGATGTTTGGTCTCCACCAAGGCTCTATGTAGCCTCTCCTATATCTCCAAGTCTTTGTACTACCAACAATGACAAAATATAGATGGCTGAGTTTTGTAGGAGACTCTCTTGTTATTTGCAAGGACGATGATGCGGGTTTTTCTGAAGTGGAAGAGAAAGAGGAGGAGAAACCAAGGTCGAGAGGGGCAAAGATTTTATGGGTTATCATTTGATGAGGATGGTTAAATGCAAATGTGTATAACAAGAAAAGTAGTGCACCGGAAACTGATAAGGACTTCCATAAGGTAGATAATGATAGGTTGTGAGAAATCTGACTCAGTTTGGATACTTTGGTGTTGTTATTGTCCTCATATGCCATTGCAGACTTACACCAAGAGGAATTGATAGAGGTTTCTGACTCTATACACATACATATGTATAGAAATAGTTAATAAAGTAGAGGAGAATGAAGATCAAAGAAAGAAAAAGTAGAGGGGAATGTTGATCGTGAGAGCTGATGTGAATAAATCATGTGATTTGGATGCTTGAAGCAGGTGATTAGTCGTCTAAAAAGGTATTGTAACATTCTCGTTTTAGAAAAAAGGATTAATATATAAGAAGAAGCCAAAAAAGGCTGATGAAACAATTTTTATGCTGCTTCTATGCATTATTGCATGCAACATTTATATTCACATATATTACCTTACACATACAGTTATGAACTTTCTACATCAATGTTAAACCGTCGCACTTCCGATATGAGATACCACATTATGAAGAAAATACCATATTTATTATTTTATTTAACTTTTTGTTATTTATACTAGTATTTTTGTAACACTTTTTGTTATATATACTAGTGTGCAAAAATGGTTTCCACTTTACCTGAGAGGAACGATGTTTCCCGCTTTATCTGAGAGGAACGTGAGAGGCTATAGAGAGAGTAATTGCCACCTTGAACCAGGTGGGGAACCCATTCCTTAGCCTTCAACAGCAATTGAGGATCAACTTTGTGTTTGCCTCTAGGATCCCTGAGATAGAGAGGAGTGTAGAATAGAGTTTTTGGCCCTCAATTCTTGCTGTTCTCCTTGGATTTAGTTTCCATTTCAATACACAGAATTATTGTTAAAGTGGTTGGTAGAGTGGTGAAGAATAGCCAATCCGAAGTGTCGGCAAGATCTGTGCGGAAGACCTCCTTCTGGTTCCATATTTTCCTTTATTTAACTTTTGCTCAAAAATATGTATTTGGATTAGAGGTGGCTGAAGATTTCATAAATATTTGTCTTCAGCCCTGGGAATGCAGTTTGTTTGAATTGATCCGTTTCTGTTCATGAAGCAATGAATGATCTCTCTACAAAAATCAAAAAGAATTTCTGAAGGAGTTTTGTGCAAACAATAAGTTGTGGGAAGTAGGAGGTGGTTCTTCAATAATGCTTACTCGTCTAATAAAAGAAGTAATTGGTGGTGTGTCAGACTTACATTAGGTATTCTGCACCGGAACATCGCTCCATGAAGCTTTTTCATCATCTCGAAGGGGAAGGGGAAGGGTGTTATCGCCAAAATTGGAGGGTTGCGAATGGGAATACTTCCTGACAACAGTGCAACCTTTGAGAAACCGATTTGGTTTGCTCCATAGCAAACCCAAAGGAAGAAGAAAGTGGAAGGCATATAATTTTTTGCATTTGTTGTGATTTGAATTTTTTAAAACAAACATATATTACTCAATTAATATAAAAGTGTATGTTCAATATACATATATAGTAAATTTACTGTATATAGTAAGTTGTTAATTATTAAAAAAGTTTATAGTTTATAACTGATATATCTAAACTTAGTTATAAGCAGTTGATCAGCATTTAATCAACTTGTTTTAGAAATATAATGCACCAGTTCTTCACCTTCTAATACAACTTAACTAGAAAATTCCTCAATTTATATGCGAATAAGAACAAATTAATTATGGTCTAATGTTTTACTGCATGTGTAATTTTATAGTGTAAAATTATTAATTTGTATATATATTTTTAATTGTTTAAAAATTTTAAAATTATGAATGAGATAATTTTAGCAAAATAAAATTAGACCTTCGGATGTTGTAAATTTTATGGTTTAGAAATTGAACTTTTAATATTTAGAAAACATTAATGAAAATAAATTACAAATACTATAGACAAATTCACTTATACACATGACATACATAAATTCAAATTTACGAATAATAATATCAGTTGTCGTATTTTAATAGTCTGTCAAATTATCAAATTGTAAATGATGTATATCTACATATGATATGTTATAGAATATTCGATAGTATTATAGTTCGAAAATTGTTCTATAGAAATGAGTTTTAGGAGAAATATACATTATTTTATAAACATATATATATATATGTAAATTTACATAATTATTAATTTATGATATTATTGAGACCATATTTTACATAGATATTTCAAAAAACTTATTATCTTACTATTTTTTCGAATTTTGTTGCTTTTTTACTATGGTCCAACTAGGAACAATCAAAAATTTATTAATTTATAGTGTTTATTAGTTTATAAGATATTAATTTATAAAGGTTTTACTGTATATTACCTTACACATACAGTCATGAACTTTCGACACAATCTTAAACACATTATGTAGAAAATACCATATTTGGTTGTTCAAAAAAAAAAAAAAATACCATATTTATTCATTTATTTGAGTTTTTGTTATTTATATAGAAAACCACAAGTAATCTAATTCTTAAACCTAGTTATAACCAGTTGATCCAGTAATCTAATTCTTAAACCTAGTTATAACCAGTTGATCCAGCATTAATAATCAACTTTTTTTTTAGAAAAACAATGCACCAGTTCTTCACCTTGTAATACAATTTAACCAGAAAATTCCTCAATATATATGCCAATATGAAACAATTAATTACAGTCTAATGTTTTTTTTACTGCATGTGTAAATTGTAGGAAATAAGACTGGGCCGAGTTGGGCCTATATATTTGCCTACCAAAACCCGTCTAGACCACTTTTTCGGTTAAACCGGTTTGACTGGATTAATCAATCAGACCGATTTGGGTTTAGCGATTTTGATCTGCTGGCTTTTTTTTTGCCGCTCTGGTTCGCCGGTTCCGTCTCTTCTTTCTTGTCTGGTTCGCGATCTTCGGTGTCTCTCTGTCTGTGCTCTGCTCTCTTTCCGGCGAATCTCTCTCAAACGATGTAAGTTGTGCCCTTTCTTCCTTCATTCTCTCTCTCTCACAGTTTAGTTTTCTTTTTTTTTTTTGTTTCCCGTCGCTTTTTTCTTAGTTTAGGGATTTCGTATCATTACGATGAGATGCCTTTGGTAGTTTTCTTATGAATGAATCTGTGAGATTTAGGCTTAGATTTTTTTTTTAGCTAATAACACTAGAGATCAATTTTAAGGATGGATCTGGGTCTATTGGAAAGGAAGAAACTTTGGCTTCATATAGATAAATGAGTTTTAGAATTTTATAGCAATTGATGATTACTCTGATAACGACCTTTTTTTTTTTTTTTGTAACTCAGCTTCTCTTGCTTTACTGAATTCAGATCCTCATCTCAATCACTCTATATATTAATTACCGGACATAAGCTGAGTTACATGATGCTACTACTACTAGTTGGACAACAGAGAGAATGCCTTGAATGAAAAACTGAGAAATGAAGTTTTGGGGAGGCTTTTTAGTGATCGTTGGTTCCATTTCCTTTGTTGGATTTGTGTTTGCAGCTATAGTCTCCAAATTGTTTCCACTCTCTCACAATCCCATCATCCAAGCTATTCAGAATGACAGGTACCCACTCACTCTTGTATTCTGTTACTACGTGTGTGTATGAAATCAAAACCAATAGTTGAATTCTGTTACTACGTGTGTGTATTGTCAGCCTCTCATGATTTAAACATTCTGCAGGTACTACTGCTTCTTGGCTCCACTGACTTTACCAGCTCTACTGGTTGCTGTTTACTTTCATTGGCTTAGCATGAAGCTCTTCAAGCACGCATGATACACATCCATGTAGCAACATCTTTCTCCAAGGTAAGCTGGTTAGATTCAGAGTTCCAATCTCTACGTAACTGGCTTATTATTCATTGAACTAGTTTTTGTGGCTGAATATTTAGTTTACCTTGTAATTGCTGCTGAATTTGTATGTAGTGCGGTAGAGAGATCAATATCTTTTGTCATCTGTCTTTAGAGACATGAAATCTGGTTTCTTTATTTCTTTTTTTTTTTGGCTGAAGCATTAGATTTGTGCTTTCATACTTACTAGGTTCTTTCTACAGGTGCATATGATGTCTTTGCAGAGGGAACAATAACATCTGGTCCGAAGCATTCTTCTGAGGCTGTCCGATCACAGTTGTTTTGTCACATCTCATGGTTGGAAGGAATTGTGGATTTTCTGGAGATGAGTTTTGTGTAGAATGGTTATAAGCACGGTTCGATTACTACATTTTTTGCAGACTCCGATAAGATTCAATATTGTAACCCTGGATAATTTGTGTGCTATACTTGCTATTATTATCTATCTTTAGAAAGCAGATTGTAAGCAACTTATGTAATCACATATTCATGTTATAAAGTCACTTTCACATTGCCATCAAACCGAGAAAGATAAAACTGTCAGATGAATTGGATGTTGCATTCTGATTAAAGGTCTGGGGAGAGACAGCAGATTAGCTTGCAAGAGCTTACTGTTGTTGTCTGCGTCAACACCAACTTTCACAGTTTCGAGACATCCCAACTTTCCCAAGAAATGCCTCATCTGATCCAGCTCTTGAAAAGAACCTCCATACCATGAAATCTCTAGCATCTTCACTTGACATGTCCATAAACAACATGTTTCCTCTTCCCCCTGGACAATCTTCCTCTGTTTCTCAGGGATGCAAGCACATGCATCTCCACATCTGTTTGTCACTCTGTGCAAAAGACCCTGAAACCAGAGACCAATTTGACACGTATATTGGGCAACACTAACAAGAAACAAACAAAAAGAGTCTCACAGTAAAGGAAATTGGATCTAATAATAATAATACCTTGAGGACTAAAGTGCGTAGATTTGGACAACTCTTGAGCAGAAGTGGCATTACTTGCCAACCTTTTTCCTTGTGACTCTCAAATGATAAATTAAGGAGGTTGTTGAACACCGGCATGAATTTACAACAGAAATAAAACGCCTGATTCATTTATATATGATCATCAGTTCATCACAACCAAAAGTTCAAAACCCATATGTAAGTAACCAAAAGACAATCAATAGAAGAAGAACAACAACAAGTAGACAAAACTGACCAAAAGACAATTAATGTTTGCTTATACCTAAAACTAATACACAAAAATTTAATTTTGTCATAAATAAAACTTTAAACAAAATCACAAAATCTTGAAATTTGTCCTGTGGATTTAAACCTAGTTAACTTAATTAGAGTTTACAATTTACATGTCTATGAAAAAATAAAATTCCAAAAGAAATGGTAAATGTAAAAAGGTTAAAAAGATATCCAATATAAAATTGTTAGAAAGAAATGGTAAATATAAAAAGGTAAAAAAGCTGGTTCATGGTCATGTGCATAAAGGTTGAACTTTTGAAGGACTCTTTTGTCTCATATTTTGAGACTTTGTTTGTTATTGGTGAGTGGTTGATTAATCCACGAAGTCGTATGAGAGGAGTGCATATGTCCTTCCTGGATCCATGTGGGTACGTATTTCTAACTTTTATATTTATCTACTACACATGCATATAATATTTGTATATACCTCCTTTAATCTTGTGGTTCTGATATGATGATGATGAAACTTATCTCTGATATTGTAAATGCTTTTTACTGTCATCACAAATATTAGACTGCTGGTTATGTGTTAGATTTGAGGTTCGTAAAACAATCAAAGGTAATCAATAATAATTATGACTCAAACATGGTTAATTAGTTCAAATAACTTCAACCAATGGGTCAAAAAGTTCAATCAAAATTGGTGCAAGTCCAAACTAGTCACAGTAGAGGACTAAAACGCTAATCTTTTAGTGAACGTAGTAGTCTAGTAGACATGAATATCTCATCTATTATGGGCGAACCGTAACAAAAACCAGATCGGTCACTTGTATCCCATGCAGCCATGCTTTAATTATATGTATACCAATCCCCATAAATGGGACTAAAACTAAAGTCACAGTGTACAAACAGGGATTGCCCATCTTTTTGTTTTTTTTTGTTCTTGTGTTAAGTACAATTTCAAATGTATCCAAACAACATTTGTTTTAAGGATACAAGAAGAAGGAAGAGCTATTTCGATCCACAAAAACAACATTACAACTAGGATGAAAATTCTCCGACACATAAGTTGTCATTGTTATTGACTTATTTGCCTAAAAAAAATTCAATTAACCCCATTCGAAAAGGTCCCCTCGAGAGGAAAAAAGAACCTACTATAACAGAAAATAAACTGATTGACCCCAGAAGACAAGCACACATGAACATGATCACCGGAGAGACAATACACAACCCAATTATTATTTTCTTGTTCCGTTAATCACGACCGTTCACAATTATTTCATACTAGTAGTAGTATCGAAAATATTAATCATAAAAAAAAGAAGAATTATTAATCATACAATGCATACGAGGAATAAAAGATTAAAATTTGACGGAGCAGTGAAAAAAATCGGTGCTCGTGAGATTCATTAAAAGAGTGAAAGTAAAAAAAAAAAAAAAAAGAGATTGATCACACGCGCGCGTGTGAAATACACTGCCTGTGAAAAGGCTGTCTCTTTCTCTCTCTCTCTCACTCTGACACTGATTTAACAGTACTTTGGTAGATTTTATCATAAATCTCTTAAAATATTTTAATTTATTTAACACTTTTTTCCTTAAAAAACAATTATATTTTCCATCATTGAGAAAAAAGCCAACTCAATTTTCCTTCTAAAAAAGCGATTAGAATTAAATAGGGGAATAAGAATAACAAGTACCCAAAAAAAAATCATTAATGTTAATTCAAACATAAATATTCAAAATTCCTCTTTTTTTGGGGGGTCATATTAAGTAATAACTGAACTAAAATCTAAAATGTGTGGCTTTCCATATAAGACAAAAATAAATACTACGATAGAATAGAGAATATTCACGGTAATGCAATGCTGAGGTGTTAATAAATTATTTTGCTTAATCCCCTTTATATATAATAGAAAATCCACATTACTCGTTAAACTTATCATCTTCTTCATCATCATCATATATAAGCAAGAGCATCAAAATAAATAAATAAATTATGGGAAATAACAGTTTCCTAGAAAGTTGAATTGAAAATAATAAAAGCAGAACCATTTCCCCAAGTGGTCTTTACCAGTAAGGAGAGAGCACCAACTGGAGCGATAAAGATAGGAGTGAGTGAGTAAGAGAAGAGACACTACTGTCTCTCTCTGTGTATTAGTAGAGATTCAAAACAGAAAGAAATCAAAACAGAAGCGAGCAAAGTGGAGGGAGAGGATCTTCTTCTTCCCCCGCCCTTATCTCTCTCTCTCTACTTTAAAAAAGATTTCATCTTTCAGAAATCCCTAATCTTTTCAAACCCTAAATCTAGAAAAAGGTGAAAGCTTTTGTTTTTTGAAACCAACCACCATGGATTCCGGTGACCCAACAGCTTTGCTTTTGACGAAAATTCGAAGCTTGGAGCCAGATTACGCTCCTAAGATTATTGGGTATTTGCTTTTACAAGATTTTGGTGAGAGAGACTTGTTGCATCTGGCTCGTGGACCTGAATCTATCTTGCAATCTATCATTCTGAAAGTGAAGTCTCAGTTAGGGATTTACTCTTCTCCTTCTTCTTCTTCACCTTCTTCTACTACTCCGACGTCTCCTTCTCCCTTCTCTCGACCACCCATCAACGGTAGAGTAGCCTCCTCTCACTCTAATGGCTTTATGGATTTCCGTAGAAACTCTCCTTCTTCTTCTCCTTCTTCTGCTTCTCCTTGGTCACTCAACAACCCTAGTAATGGAAGTAACAACAACAACCACATTTCCCCGAAACCGATCTCGAAACCTTTGACCAACAACAATGGAGTTTCTTCTACAGATTCTGGTCATGACGCTGGTGGTAGTAGTAGTGCTGATTTACTCGATGATCAGCAGCTTAGTGATTACCTCTCGTTTCTTGACGATTCCTGTTCTAAGACAGAGGATGTTACGGATCCTAGTTTCGACAATGGAGAAACACATCTGCACAGGAGGAGTTTCTCGGAAGATGCGTCTTTTGTTGGGTCTGGAGATGATGGATTTGTTGGTGCTGGATGCAAACCGTGTGTGTATTTTAGTCGAGGTTTGTGTAAGAACGGAGACAGCTGCAAGTTTATCCATGGTGGGTATCCTGATAACGTTGTTGATGGTAATGGCATTGTCGCTGACTCGCCTAGGAAAATGGAGAACTTTGTTAGGCAGCACGAGGAGATGATGAGGTTGAAATTGGCTTATCAGCAACAGAGGTTGGCTTCTCAAATCCTTGGTAGGGCTCCTCAGTCTCCATACGAGAAAAGAATGGATTTTCTTTTGCAACAGCACGCTCAAAGGTAAAATACAATACAACTAATCTCAGTTAGTTTGTGTTATTTAGTCTGGTGGATCGGTTTTGTTTTATCTAATGTACTTAATCCATGATGTAAATTGTCTGATTCGTTTTGTTTTTTTGTCTTCCTTGTATTGCATGGTTGTTTTACTAGCTTTAGTTTCGTGGATGCGACTTTGTTTCTTGGACGAGTTTTGTGGTTGTGATTTGTTTAGTTTCTTCAAGTATTAATGCTTTCTATTTGATGCAGAGATGGTGGACTACCTTTTGGTGATGAAAGATATTGGAGCAGCAGTCCAGGACGGCTTGAGAGGATGGAGCTAATGGCAATGCAATTTGGTGATCAGTCAAACTCTGTATCTAGACAGATTTACTTGACATTCCCAGCTGACAGCACGTTTAAGGATGAGGACGTTGCAACTTATTTCAGGTATTTTTGGACACCCATCTCTCTCAAACATTGCTGGAGAAAGATGATGTTGATTGTAGATTTATATAGAAGAATCAACAGAGAATAGTATTGATTAATTTTAGGTGTTACTGGTTAATTGATGTGTTATTTTGAGAAAATAACATTATTGATTCGTTTTGTCTATGAAGCCTTTTTGGAACAGTGCAAGATGTGCGGATCCCTTACCAGCAGAAGCGTATGTTTGGCTTTGTTTCATTTGCCCATCCTGAGACTGTGAAAGT
The DNA here is from genome assembly GCA_023657505.1 of Camelina hispida. NCBI lineage: Eukaryota > Viridiplantae > Streptophyta > Magnoliopsida > Brassicales > Brassicaceae > Camelina > Camelina hispida. The sequence goes on along the minus strand of CP094637.1, from coordinate 5,855,527 downwards.
TGTACTAGCTAGAGGGAATCCCCATTTCATTTGTGACTCACGTGTTCTTGTCAAACCTTACAAAGAAAAAGGCAAAGTCTTGGACAAGTATGGTTCCTGTCTTTTTTTTCTCTTCAATTGCCCTTCTTGTATTTCTTCTTTGGTTTTAATTCTGAATCAAATGATTACAGGAAGCAGCAGCAACTGCTACAACAGCAGATTGAGCGGGGAAATTACTCCCCGTGCTCCAGTCCATCTGGGATTGATCCTAGAGAACAGTCTGATTTCCACCTTGGTTAGTATCCTTGTATATTTATTTGAGAAGACCTGTTTAGATCTCCACCTTGGTTAGTAACTTGTTTCGTTTTTATGTGGTAGGTTCAAAGCTGTTGTATGAGAGACGTGAAATGATGAGAAGGAAAATGGAGCAGACTGATCTCCTGAGAGCTATTGAACTTGAAAGGAGACGTTTCATCAGTTTGCAGCTTCCTGGGTTCAAGAATAGTATAACACCGAATCATCACCGTAGCTTTTCTGTGGGGTCTCCTGGTTATTTTTCATCTGCCAGCAACCAAAGCCCTGAGTATCAATCTGAACTCACAGGTGCAGATGTTTTAGAAGGTTGGTGAAATGAACAAATGCTATTTTTGAAACTAAAAAGGTCAATATTCTTGCTGATAAACTGTTATTCCAGTCTCCTCATTAATGTTGTTGCTTCGTGTTGTGGCAGTAGGTGATGATACCTCTGAGCTGCATCCTTACCCAGTAATCAACCCAATGAGTGCTAACAGTAATAATTACTCAAACGGTGCAAAAGAAGGGACTAACAAGAGTGAAATGCTGGAATCCGACACTGGAAGCACTATCGAGCTTGTTCTACCTAGTAACCTATTCCCTTCTGCATCATCTACCGATGATCACAAAACCGATGATTCTGATGAAACTAATGCAAAAGTTGGAGTCTCCTCTACTAATGGAAATGATCATGGACCACCAGCCACGGCCAATAATCTTATGCATTAGGCTATTTCACCTCATAAATGCCAAGGGTTAGTTTACTCTCTAATCTCTTCCCCATCGGTCTTTCAAGTTATATATATGGATAACAAAGCCTTTATTTTGGTTGTAGGTTTTTTTTTCTTATGGATAAGATGAGGCTACCCAAGTGTATGTAATAAAGGTAAGCTTTCTTTTCAATATTGAAACAGCCGGGATTGAGTTCAGAGTGTTTAATGTAATGTTGATGTTCGTGTGTTATTCTTGGTTTTGGATGTGTGCAGACAAAGTGAACAAGCATACACAAGGAAGTAGGATGATGTATATGTATAGCTAAGTTATATATATATATATATATATTATATATGGAGAACAGAAAGAACGTAGGAGAATGATTATATATCGTATGAAGATCGCAAGTTTCCTCAGGTGATACTATAGTACTAACAAACGGATGCGTAAGACATACGTAAAAGATAAATCTATTTTCAGAACTCTTTTTTTTTTTTCTCTGCTTTATATCTCTTTTGCTTCTAGTATTTGGTTGCTCATGTGGTTTTGTTCCGGTTTGTGTGGGAAATAAACCACAAGAGTCTCTGATGTATTGAGAAGAGAGAGTTCTGTAACAATATATTAAGCCGTTACTTATATATAAGTATTTACGGTTCCTCCTTCTGTGCATCTACATTACAAGTCATAGCTATTGAGAATCCCGTTAGCTTTAGACTTTTGTGATGTACAGTACATTATATTTCAAACCATATCTTCCATGTTTAGCGGTAGACTATAGTACTATAGTAGTTAGGGATCTTCATTGTTCAAGTTTCATATAGGCGTTGAATATTTCTTTTGCGCTTACGGTAAATGTCCACACGTTAAAATAGTTTTTTTTTTGTACTAAAGAAATTGTAAATGCAAAATGTGCAATGTAGCCATGCAATTGTAGGTACTCTGCATTATTGAGTTTGGTGGTTACATATCAAAAGTAGATATAAATGTCAAATAAAGTAATTATGTGATACATATCTAGTAGCTAAACATCATTTTCTATGGCATTGAAATGAATAAAGTTTTCAACTTTTGATAGATCTACAATCAAAACTTATCTAAATATAAAATTCTCAGTTTTGTATTATCATGGTTTTGGTTGACTTGACCAAAAACACAATGGCTGTCTAGAAAATTTGTTAATCCACCCAAAACCACCACATATGGCATTCAGACTGCCGCCCATGATGCATTTTTAGTAGAGCACATATGACGACAAGTCAACAAATAAAGTATTTTTATAACAACGGACGAACAAAACTAAAGAATAAAAAAAATTCACCTGAGATAGGAACCATACATTGCAACTTTTGCAACTAGATTGATAACTTGAAAAATAAATGTAAAACAGATGTCCCGTGTACAACCCTAGTAACAATAGATGCTGTATTTGGTTTTAGGTTTTGAAAGAACAATTTGGAAGATGAGGAAACTCGAACTTGGGACGGCGACATCAAAGCAATCATTTTTTTATTTTTTTTTAATAATTTTTTTGTTTTACGCTTTCTTGTGTTCCGGAACAACAACAATGTCCGATGACCCAAATTTTTCTTAAAATCAGGCCATAAATTTCAAAAATTTTCTTGATTTCATCGTCTTGTGATCGATCATCCATCTCCAGGGAGAAAGAAAGATTCAACATTTATCAATTTTGGTTTTTTTGATTCTCAATCGTATCTCTTCTTCAATATCCACTTTCCATTCCCGATTTAACGACTTTCTTAGTTTCTATCTCCCTCCCATGTCGCCGACCTGACCTCTCTCTCTCTCTCTCTCTCTCTCTCTTATTATCTCCGTTTAAAGCTTTTTCCTTTGATTTGAATCGGAAGAGGAAACAATGAGCAAGTTCGGAGACTTGAATCCGGCCTTCTCTGGTGCGGGTCGTAGCAGCAGCAACACCAATAATAATAACAATCCAGCGCCGTTTTCACGCTCTTCTTCTGGTCTCTCTAAGCCCAGATTCTCCAAGGTGAGAAGGCAAGTAAAGTCTCAGAATTTTATGAAACCCTCGGTGACTTCTGATTCTTTACCGGGTCTGAGTTTCAACCCGTTTCAGTTCCGTGGGGATCCAACTGCTAGTAAGATCGGATTTGGACGCAGCAGCAGCAATGAGGGTTTTGTGTTTGGATCATCTACTCATGATGGTTCTGGTGAAGAGATTGGGACAAGGGTTATGGAGGAAATGGGAAAGCTCAACATTGAAGGTGAAGAAGGAAAGGATTATCTTAGGAAGAATGAACATTTGGTAGCTTCGAGGCTTCCTGAAGATTTGCAGAATTTGAATATCAAGGATTCTCATTCTTCGAGGATCAAAGGACATGTGATCCACGAAAGTATGGAGAAGTTGAATATTTCAGAGGGTATGACTGATCAGAAACGAAGTAATAACTTTAATTCAAAAGAGTCTATGGATTATGTTGGGGAGAAGATACTATCTGATGAATTGAGTAGAAAGTTAAGTGTTGGAAGTATAAAAACTGATGGGAACCAGAAAGATTCAGTTCAGGGGAGTGTGAATGATATGAACAGTTCATGTCCGATGAACTATAGTTTTGTAGGTACACAGCCAAGTGAACATCTGAATCCTACAACAGTAAAAACGCCTGAGTTTAATTTTGTGAGTAATCAAGACAGTAGGGGGACAGGTTTTATGGAATTCAAGACCCCTAATTCGAAAGTAAACCCATTTTCTAGTTTGGACCAGAAATTGGGGTTCAATGCGAAGAAGGACTATGTTGGTGCCACGAGAGGGAGAAGGAAAGGAGGTAAGCAGCCTGTGAAAGTGCAGCTAAATATTGGACATGAGTTTGCTTTTGCAGAAAGTTCTTTTCCAAATGGAAGCAGTGAAGCTCCTGAGGCTTATTCACCGATGGATGTATCTCCATATGAGGTGACAGAAGATTGTAGAGACTTTGCTGCTCAATCAGATCAGTTTCTGAATTCTGAAAAAGGTCATTTCTCGTCTGATATACCACCTACTGCTCCAAATGATGTGTTTGATGCAGAGCTAGTTGCTGCAACTGAACGGATGGAAATTAACGAGGGGGATGAAGTTGATAACTATCAAGCTAAAGAATTTAATACTGGGAAATGTGCTGATCACGAAGACTTTGCTGCAGATTCTATATCTGGAGCTGATACTGAAAGTTTTAAATCGGCAGCGGAAGAGATGGAAACTAGTAGTGAAACTTTTGCTACAGCTTCAGAAAGTGAGGTTACTTCACGATATAAGTCTGACACGCAAGAAAATGATGACCATTCGCCTGGTAATACAGGTGCTGCTAGCTCCAGTTTTACCTTTTCTGCTTCATCGTCTTCGGGAGTGCAGGGGCAACTATCAACTTCAAAACGTATCAATAGGAAGAAAAACCCAATTAAAATTGGGCAGGATCCATATATCTTAATTCCAAATGCAACACTACCATTAAAATCTTCGCAACATTCGCCGTTAACTGGTGGGCAGTCACATTTTTCCAGTGGGAAACCTAGTGAACGGGATCCACTTACTCGTCTACACAAGCCTTTTAATAATCCTGTGATGGAGAAAGCACGAATCGAAAAAGATGTTTCTAATGCAGCACAAGAGGCATGTGAGAAGTGGCGACTAAGGTTGTTTACAAGTCAGCTATTTCCTTGCCGTTTAAATTCTTCTACAATTTGTTCTTGTAGTGTTCTGAGTATCTAGTTGCTACTGTTGCTTGCTTAGTTTCTGTCTCTATATGTAATTTACCTTTTCTTGAATGACTTTTCTACAGAGGAAACAATGCTTATAAAATTGGAGATCTTTCCAAAGCTGAGGAGTCTTACACTCATGGGATTGATTCGGTGCCTACAATCGAAACTTCTAGAAACTGTCTGAGGGCGTTGATGCTTTGCTATAGCAACCGTGCTGCAACGCGTATGGCCCTTGGAAGAATGAGAGAAGCAATAGCAGATTGTACGATGGCTTCTTCAATAGACTCCAACTTCCTTAAAGTTCAAGTCAGAGCTGGAAAGTAAATATCGACCTTCCATAAAACTTCTTATAATTGCTAATGAGCCCAGATTAAAAATATAGTGACTTCATGTTTTGATACTAGAGCTTGAACTCAGAAGTGAATGTTTGTGATCTTTTCTCGTTTATGCTTTAAGCTGGAGTTGTCCTGGATACCTTGCTAGTTAATGCTCCTCCTCAGCTTGCAATAATTAATAATATGTAACCATTTATGATGCCTTAGGGCTGATCTAGGCTTTTTTTTCTTGGTAGTTGTTACCTTTCACTTGGGGAGATTGAAGATGCATCCAAGTATTTCAAAAAGTGCTTGCAGTCCGGAAGTGACATCTGTGTGGACCGTAAAATTATAGTAGAGGCTTCTGAAGGTCTACAAAAGGCACAGGTAGAGTTCTCTCTTCTTTTAAAGGGTCACTGGGTTCTTTGTAAACTCTTATAGATTATGGATATTGTAGCAGAGGATAACAGGACACATGTTGCGCAGTTATTATTCCCATGGCCTTGTCCTGTGTATTGGATCGTGTAATTTTTATTAGTTGATTTAGGAATTAGACTGAACCGTACTAATTGTACGGCTGATGTTTTTTGTTGAGATGTGGGACAATAAGTTTACTTAATGCTTATGCTGTTTTAGTTATTGCTTGCTATTTGATAGAGATTGACAATTTTTCAGTCGCTATGTGCAGAATATGATATATTTCCAGAATATAAGTTAAAAAGTTTCTCCATATTCTGAAGAATGATAATCACACGTTCTTCTTTTTGACCAGTTAATAGTGTCTTCTGTCTTTTCTAATATATTAAATTGTATGTGTCTTGCAGAGAGTTTCCGAATGCATGCATGAAGCTGGCAGCCGTTTGCAACTTAGAACATCAAATGATGTTGAGAAAGCTTTGGAAATACTGGAAGAATCTCTTTTGATAAGTTCATACTCTGAAAAGTTACTCACCATGAAGGGAGAGGCACTCTTAATGGTATGAAAGTGTCAATTTTTAAACCTCCTGATAACTCTGAGGAGGAAATCAAAAAGTTCTTACTGAAGCTGATCAAGAAACCTGTTTATTTTGTTTTATTTGATGACAGCTTGAGAAGTATGAAGCAGCAATAAAGCTTAGTGAGCAGACAGTTGATTTGGCTGGAAAGAATTGTCGTCCAGATTCTTATGACACTCACAAGGACATAAATTTTAGAATTTGGCAGTGTCAACTCATGCTTAAATCATATTTCCATATGGGAAAGCTTGAGGAAGCGATTGCTTCTCTAGAGAAGCACGAGCTACTATCTGCTACAAAAAGGTGATTTTTAAATATACAACTTTACGTTTATTTTTGTCAGATGAAGCCAAATCTGACAGGTCTTTTTTGTCTGTCACTCTGATAAAGAGACGGAAACAAAACTCTTGAATCCTCCATTCCATTGGCTGGTACTATACGTGAGTTGTTGCGCCTTAAGGTATTGCCTTCTTCTGCGACATCTATTGCTCTGAACCTACACTTCCTTTTCAGAATCCACATATACTTGTATTTCTAAAGGAATTAAAAAATAGGAAAAAGCGGAGTACATATTAGTTGTGCTATCTACTCATTTTGGTGCCGTTTTGATATTCCTACCAAATCACAGTCGGCAGGGAATGAAGCCTTTCAGTCTGGACGACACACTGAAGCAGTTGAACATTACACAGCAGCCCTAGCTTGCAATGTGGAATCACGTCCGTTTACAGCTGTGTGTTTCTGTAATCGTGCTGCTGCATATAAGGCTCTTGGTCAACTTTCCGACGCTATATCAGACTGCAGCCTTGCTATTGCTCTTGACCAAAATTACTCAAAGGTTTCGATCCTAACATATATCAGTATTTGATTTCTGCTAACAATGGAATGTAGTTTCTGTTTACGTTTCAAATGCATAATCTACAAAATTTTGCCTATGTTCCCATGTGTGTATGGCTTTATACTTACAGAAAGTTTTGGCATTGATTCTCTTATGAATTAAGGCTACTTTTCTGTCTGACTGGCTGAAAAATTACTCTTAGGTGTCACTTAATTCGTTAAACGTCTTTATTCTCAGGCTATTTCTAGACGGGCAACGTTGTTCGAGATGATTAGGGATTATGGACAGGCAGCAAGTGATATGGAGAAATATGTTAATATTCTAACCAAGCAAATGGAAGAGAAGACCTCTGGAGTTCATGACAGATTCACAAGCATGGCCAATGACATAAGACAAGCTCGCGTACGACTTTCTGAACTGGAAGAGAAATCAAGGAGAGAAAATTCATTGGATATGTACCTCGTCTTGTAAGTAACTATCCTGCTAAGTTAATTTTATTTCACTAATGGCTGCATTATGATCTCTAGTTCTTATATGAGTTGAAACATTGCATTTTTCCCCAACAAGCATGCCAAATTATCATTTCCTTTAGAAAGATCTTGGTTTATACTGCACAAATCTGTTGTTCCTTTGTCAATCTGCTTTTACGGGTGAATGGATGTTCGGGGAAACTTGGGTGACTACGAGGAAGAACCTTGTAGCACAGATGTGATAATTGTGTCAAAACTTGCTAATCAGAACAGGACTTGCGTTTTGGCAGGGGTGTTGTACCATCATGCTCAGCTTCAGATATCAGAAAGGCGTATAGGAAGGCCGCACTCAAACATCATCCGGACAAGGTATTTTCATATGCTGAAACTGTCAACTTTGCATGCTTGTGGATTCTGTTAAAATCGAGTAATGCCGAAAGCAAAGAGCTGCGGAAGATAACAAGTTCATAAAATTACATTTATATTGTTTTCATTATTTGAAGGCTGGTCAGTCTTTGACAAGAAACGAGACTAAAGATGAGAGGTTATGGAAGGAGATAGGAGAAGAAGTGCGCAGAGATACCGATAAATTATTTAAAATGATTGGGGAAGCATATGCTGTGCTTTCAGACCCTGCAAAGGTAATATCTGAACCGATAACATCCTCAGCTCTGTTTTCATTTTCCATGAGAACATAGTTTTCAGTGGCCAAGAAAGATGATTAAAGTTTTCCAATGATAATATGACATTTGTTTTCTCTTCTAAAGGTTCCGTGCACCCCTAGAGCTTCCTATAATTATATTTAGTTTTAATGTTGTGGTGCTTTTGCAGCGTTCTCAATATGATCTTGAAGAAGAGATGCATACTATGCAAAAGAGACGTGATGGAAGCAGCACATCTGGAGCCGACACAGATGTTAATTATACTTTCAACGGCAGTAGAAGAAACTGGAGAGAAGGATGGAGTTCACGTAGAGACCCATCAGCTCCGAGGTGGTCTGATCAAACCCGATCAAACAGATACCCATTGTAACACTATAGTCACCTCGAAGATATCTATTACCAAAATTTCTCAGCAGCAAAAGTTGAGTCCTCCTGCAAATACTCAGACCGGTAAGGCGCTTGATAGTAATATCAGATGGTCAGATTAACACAAGAAGCACAAAATTTACGCAAGTGATTGAGAAAAAGGAGAGTTCTCTCTCTTGTATACTCGTTTTGTTCGTGAGGTAGAGAGACATCTCCATTGCTCTCCATGTGAAGAAACATTGTACAGGGTCACAGGGAACGTAAAGTGAGTGATCGAAGCAGACATACTATAAAGATTTTTTTGTTTGTTTATCTTCTTTGGGGTCATGACTCGAAGTGGTCTCCCTCGTTTGCAGTTCCTGTTTGTTTTAACCCTTTTGATTTATAGTGGATATCTCACTCAATTCATTGATTTCTGCAAAAAAGTCATTTAGATTTGATTTTGCATTCAATACAAATATATATTGTTCGACTGTTTGCAGAAAGATTATGATTTATTTATTTATGCAGGTCCAGAGTGAATTGCTTTGAATCTTATACTATATTACTATTCTCTCCAAATAGTAGAAGATATATCCTTCATGAGACTACAACATTAGGATATATCTGTTCAGTTTGAAAATGCATGTCCTAAAATCATCAAGTTGCACATTCATTAACCTAGCTACATCGAAAATGAATATATTACATATCTCATAGTTATATGTAAAATATATTTACGAAAATTATTTTGGGTGCTTTAGACACAACCTATATGGCAGCCCCTACGCAAATGCACATTTTACATATGTCCAGAAACATTACACCGAATTTGCTTATTGTGGCATCATTTGCTGCTTTTTGTATTATTGCCCTGCCCACTTTATTGCCCACACTGATAGTGGTAGAGGAAGAAGAGACAGATAGTGCTCGTTCTTACTATTCATTTTCAGTCTCACTGTATTCCTTTTTGTTTTGTTTTTTAGCTGTACGTATTTGATGTATAGGTTCTGATAACAACTCATCTTAGTCAAAATAAAATTTTTCAAACCGGTGTCGTTGTCCCCAACCAATTTCAATAATTAGTACGTATTTTCCAATTGTAGGTGGTCTACCAAAAAAAGAAAAGCTTGCCGATTGATGATGATGAAGCCCCAAAATGAAATAATAATACTGTCTCTCTCAGTCTCTCACAAATCTCAGCTACATTGATGGCATTTTAAGACTAGCAGAATATGAATATCTTCAAAATTGACATGCAGCACCATTTAGTGAAAGACATAAGCCGCCATGCAGTTGATAATTAAAAATTTATAGAAAGATCAATTTGTGTTGGTGATAATGAGGAAATAGAGAAATGTGAGAAATATGAGTTTTTTTTTTTTGCTGAATTTCAAATTTTCTAACCAAAACATAAAATGATATTAAACTTGATTGGGACAAATCAACAAAGTGACCGCTTCGTGATATGTCACGACTACTAAGGTTGGATCAATCCAGAGTTTTAAAGCCTCGCATCTCTTTGATTAATTATCTGTTTCACAAAATGCTTTACACTTGCACACCTCTGGTTTAGACGATACCGTGATACGTTTCTTACATTTTCTTTTCTTTTTAAAAATTAAATCATGAAGACAACTAATTTTTTTTTGATATACAGTATATTCTCAACATGTGATTCGATGAACTACAAATGCTACTCATATATGCACGCGTGATGATTGGAAGCTACTTTTTAAGTTTTTTCTAACATGAGATAAGAAGTCTACATCCATTTATAAGAGGACAGTGAGAATGACGAATTAGGAAGAGAAGCCCCTCAGCCCGATGGCGCGTGTATTCTAAATTCTAATCGCTGGGAACATTAGGCCATGTTTATAGGGGATACCTGGGGTGATCTTGGGTCTTTAAAAATTAAAATTTAATGAATAGTGCCCACAAGATCAGATGAAATTATCTTAATTAAGGCCATCCTTAATGGGAGAACTATTGGAGTGTTCTAACCCATTTAAATTATAAATAAATTGAATAATGATCTTAGATCATTTTTTTTGTTCTTCAACTAGAACTGATTTAATCCAAGTTCTTGTAATACGTGGCAGTTAAAGGGAAAACAAAATCCACATTCTTTAAAAAAAATCGATTTCATCTCCATCTGCGGAAGAGATTTCTCAATCGATGATGATGATAACAATCGATGATGATGATAACAATCGATGATGATGATAACAATCGTCTTTCTCTCCCTGCAGTAACCGGATTCCGCCGTCTTAGATCTCGTCGTCCACCGCCGGTAAGTTTCTCCATACTAGATTTCTCCTTTCCCGTCTCGCTCTCCGCGCGATTGTTCGTCTTTTATGCTCTAAATTTGTTGCATTCGCCGGAGAAATCAGCGATTACCGATGATTACTTAACTGAAATAATATATGCAACTGTGATTTTGGTTGTTTATGTTTTTTTTTTTTACTTTTCAAGGTAAAGACTTCAAGGTAAATAGATGGTCTTTTGTCTCTGTTCAAAGATGCTTGCAAGGAGCTTGTTGATCTTCGGAAGCAGGTGAGTGTCTTGGTCTCTCATCAAGCACGGCTTTGTCTTCTCTTGTTCCAACGATTATTCATCTCAGCTCAGATTCTGTTTTGTTGTTGTTGTTGTTCGAGATTTTGAGTTTCTGATTGCAATGTGTCTGAAAACTTTGTTTGTGAACGCAGAGGTCAAAGATACAGTTAAATTCTCGAGTCTTCTTTTTATAGATTAGGTAAATTCTCGAATCTTCTTTTTATAGATTTTGACTTCTCTGTTAAAGATTGGGGGAAAACAAACATTAGAAAATGTTACGTTTCAGGATGATAGATTAAGATTTGTGTATATCATTTAGGATTTAATTGGCAGAAATGGCTATAGCTTTTAGAATCCTTGAATCAAGTTCTTGTAATGAATCAGAGTTAAACACAGCTTTAATGTTCCAGTTATTTGGCAATGGCTGATGTGTGTGTACTGGTCTGAGATGAACCCATTCCTTTGCAGTATGTATAAGCAAAAGCTGAAGCGGATTTGGAAAACAGAGTTGCTCAGGTAACTTATAGAAACGCAAAGCGGATTTGCTTGATCGGGCTGCTTGTTTATGTGTTCACTTGTGTGTTTCTTGGTTGCAGCAAAAATGGCAACACTGAAGCAAGCCAAGGAAGAGGCTGAGAAAGAGATTGCCGAATACAAAGCTAAAACAGAACATTAAGCAGATAAGCAATCTTTTAAAACCAAACACAAGACTTACATGAGATTCATTATTCAATTATGGCCTCCTCTGATTTTGTTTGTGTGCGCATCTCTATCTCTCGTTCTATACACTGTTAAGAATCATAAGTTTCTGATTAAGAATCATAAGTTTCTCAGAGATCTTATACATTGAGCTTTCAATCCATTTATTCCGTGTTTTTTTTATGTAACTTCAATATTTTCACAATATTTATACTCTAAGAACATCAAAATTAGTTTCCCCATTTTTTTAACATATGATCTTAACTACTGTTCTTAAATTATTTTCACTATATATATAATCTAAGAACACAAAAAAAAAGTTCCCCCATTAAGGATGCCCTAAGATCTGTTCTATGTTGTGTTCTTCTGCTGACGTGGCAGCTCGTAAACGAAAGAAATGTTTAATTTTTTTTCATTTCATTTAACGTTTCTTTTTTATTTTTCTTCTTTTCTCTGAAAAATCGAACAGGCGATTTCACGAGAGATTTTTTTTCCTCATCGTCTTCTCCTCTGTCCGGCGATTGAAACACCGGGGCGACCGTCTCCTCGTCGTCTCCTTGTCGTCTCGTCTACTCCGGATCCACCGTCGTCTCCTCTGTCTCGCGAAGTCTAGAGATTTCCTCTGTGTCGCGAAGCTCAAGATATCGTCCATGGGCATCATCCCAAGAGAAGACGTCTCTCTCTTTCTTCGCAAATCATCGTATTTAGATTTGAGAAATTGAAATCGAAAACTGAGGGGAAATATGATGCGTTGTTGGATTGTTTCAAGAAATTGGAGCAATGTTTATCACGTAGAGCAGAGAAAGACGTAATGGATTGCACATATCCTAATTTCTCACATCCTCAGTTCAGGTATGTTCCATCGAACCAGGACCAAGCCGTAGTTTTAGGAATCTGGATGCTAGTAAGGGGAATACTTTGATTATGAATGATCAGAGCCCTCGTTAAACTCTCTTCGTTTGAAGGAGTAGATACTTTTATGGATGACTAACGCCCGTTGAAAGATTCTTTATACTTGGAGGTTTCAACGATAATGAGAAATTGGAATTTGTGTCTTGGATCAGTTCTAAGCTAGTTTAACTGTGAGGAGGTGAAAGCATTCTCCATTTGTTAGCTAGCATGATTTTCAAGACATAATGGTGGTCAGATCTCACAAGGAGAAGGAAGCAAATGCAAAAACAGATTGGAAGATCTAGAAGAAAACCAGAAAAACTTCTAAGGTAGAAGAAGAAGGATATTCTCTCTTGGTGATGAATACTCAAAGAGATGAAGTGGTGAAGAACCAGTTCCGTCACAAGTTCGAGAGAGAACTAACTATACACGTCTCTAGACACTGCTACTCAAGGTGAATTTTCTAACTGGTTTGGCTGCGGGTACGAAGATTACTTGGAACTAGAAAAAGAGTCTTCTTAGTGAGCAGCAAGAAGGTTTGTGAGTGGCTGCTTGTTGAGTAGCTAAGAGGAGACTTGTTATTATTATTAAGAGGATTTTGATATACGATCATTGTCCCTTGTCTTCTAATTAACACTTAACATCTTGCATGAATTTTGGATATGGTGCAAGACAGTGTCAAGACATTGATGATAGTTATCTGTTCCTTCTTGTTCTTGTTTTTCTCGTTACTTCACATGTTCTGCAGTTTTTGATATTTTCTTTGTCTATTTGTAACAGTTGATACTAAGGATTAAGTAAATGCATAGTTCACAAACCTTATCACAAAAGAATGGGTCTGCTCTTGATCCAATGTTGTCAAAGATGATTGTTGTTTTTTTGACAAATACAAATGCTCTGATGAGATCATATTAATGGCTGCTATGTTGTCGATCAGGCCTTCTATTTATCATATCAATTACTCCTCTTTTTGCAATCTCACTGTTTATTGATCTCTTTTAATGTTTTGTGAAAGATTTACAATTCGTGGAAGGATTAAGAAACTACTTCACACTTGTTAATGCTCTCTCATGTTTTATAAACCAAAACACATAAATTTCAAAAATTTGAAACTTCAAGAACCCTAACATTATATTATTAAATAGTTTTAAACATTCTTAAATTATTTATTAAACATTAATCTTTGTATTTATTAAACATTTTTAAATTTCTATAAGAATATTATATTATTAAATCTTAAGTTCTTATACATGTTCTCCCAATAACTAACTTCTTAACAAAAGTTCTTAAGACCTGATCTTACAATATTTTTACAATATTTCTCATCTAAGAACACCCTCACCTGATCCCCCTATAAACATGCATGTTTATAGGGAGATCAGTTTAGGGTGTTCTTAGAGTATAAATATTGTAAAAATAATGTAAGATCAGTAGTTAAGAACTTTTGTTAAAAAGTTAGTTATTGGGAGAACATGTGTAAGATCTTAAGATTTAATAATATAATATTCTTATAGGAATTTAATAATGTTTAATAAATACATAGATTAATGTTTAATAAATAATTTAAGAATGTTTAATACTATTTAATAATATAATGTTTATTAATATTCTTAAACATATTACAATTATAAAAATTTATAAAATAACATTTTAATTACAAACTTATAAAACTTTTACTAAAATTCAAAATACAATGCCATATTTTTATGAAACAAAAAAAACATTGTAAATAATTTTTTTTTTTTTTAAAAAGCAAACATATTACTTAATTAATTAAACAAGACAAACATTTTATTTAATTAATTCTTTCCAATCCGAGAGAGACACGTCACACAAGATCAGACCCAAGAACAGTTCTAGAATAAGATCAATGAGTCTGATCTTAAGTCCACTATTCAATTATTTTCATTTTAAAATGCCTAAGAACACCCCATCTAATCTCCCTATAAACATGGCCTTAGAGATCTCTTTTTTTTTTTTTTTGGAACGACGAGTTTTTATGATTAGAACAAAAAAAAAATTAACTCAATAATTTAGTTGGCATAGTATAATGGTCTATCACCATTCCGTTAACCCGACGTCCCGAACTAGAAATAAATTATTTGGGGCAAGCCTAATAAAAAAAACCAGACTCCAGAGTCTAAACCCCCAATGGCTCGACATCTAATGATCTAGAGACCGACCTAGAAAAAAGAACATCTAGAGAGATAATACTAAATCTATAGAAATATATCAGAAGAAAGAACTGACAAAAAAATATATATATATCAGAAGAAAGAAAATAAAAATAACCATAAACAAAATCGTGGAGATGTATTTGGCCAATCTCCAATCCAAATAGGAATATAGTTAATAGACTTATTTGGTTAAGGACTTGGTCGTGTAATACATATATATTACTAATCTTTTGGAGTTATCAAAAGATACAAAACCTAGCAAATACGTTCATCTTTTTAACCTCTCTATAGTCGCCACCTGCATCGCCGATTTCCACAAATCCGATCTCCCGGCTGAGAAAGATGGGGAGCACGTCATCGAGGAGGGATCCAGAGGCGTGCAGTTTGCGAGACGACGAATGCCCGTGGGAATTATTGGGCTCCGTGGTTGAGGAGGACAAAGAGACAAATCAGCTGATACGACCGATTTTGGAAGGTGCTGTAGAACGGGCGAGGAGGGAGCTCCACGCTTTATTCCCGTCTAAATTAGGAGACTCATCATCAACTGATCTTCCAAAAGAAGGATACACAGAGAAGGAAGACGATGAATTAATTGCACGGTTTAGCCAGTTCATGAAAGGAGGTGCATGCAAAGAATTATATACGGCTTTTGAAGATTGTTTTGAGAAAACTGATAACATCTATAAGTGTCCTGCTAAATACATGCCATTGCTGATCAAGTGCGTGGACTATCACTCCGGATACTATCAGCCCATTATTGCTCTGGCAGAATCTACTGTGGAACAGTTCGCCAAGGAGGTCAAAGCCTTAGAACCCGCTCCGAAAAAGCAACCAGAGAGATTGAATACTATCAGCCCATTATTGCGCTTTAGGAATATGATGTTGAACAGTTCGCAAGGAAGAAGCAAGCCAAGGGATAACTGAGATGAGTTTGGTAAATTTTTTCTTGTTTATAGGAATATTCAGTGTTGGATTTCGGAGTAAATTTTTCCTTCGTTTTTAGATTCCTACTTTATAAATTTTTTGGATTTCTTCTTTAGATATGATTCGAGAGATACTCTGTTAGATATTTATAAGAAAATTATTTTGGGTCCTTTAGACACACAACCTTTTTTTTGTTGTTGTTGTAGATATATATGGCAGACCCTACGCAAATGCACATTTTACATATGTCCAGAAACATTACACTGAATTTGCTTATTGGCATGGCATCAATTGCTACTTTTTGTTTTTGTATTATTGCCCACTTTGTTTCCCACTGAGAGTGGTAGAGGAAGAAGTGACAGATAATTCATCATCAATAATTAATGAAAATTAAAGGTCATAGAAAATTTTAATTAAAAAAAATTGAAAAATTGTAAAACTTAAATTAATTATATAACAAAAAAGAGAATAAGATAAGTCTCAAACTGATCGGTATCTATATATAACAGCAAACCCACTTTTTTGTGTCAACTTTTAATCCAACGCATGAAATTAGTTCCAGTTTTAATCCAACGGTTTAAAATTATTAATCGTGTCTTTTCGTCGTACTCCCATCTTTCAAAAATCACACCTCTTAGTCTTTGCATCTCTTTGTTGTACCTCCTGTTTTTTTAAATTATTAATCGTGTCTTTTCGTCGCACCCCCATCTTTCAAAAATCACACCTCTTAGTCTTTGCATCTCTTTGTTGTACCTCCTGGTTTTTAAAATTATTAATCGTGTCTTTTCGTCGCACCCCCATCTTTCAAAAATCACACCTCTTAGTCTTTGCATCTCTTTGTTGTACCTCCTGGTTTCAAAAATTATTAATCTTGTCTTTTTGTCGCACCCCATCTTTCAAAAATCACACATCTTAGTCTTTGCATCTATTTGTTGTATCTCCTGGTCAAAAATCACATCCATTAATTTTACACGTTTTAATTTCACACCTCTATGTGTTACACCCATTTGTTGTACCTCCATATTTCACATTTATTAATTTTTACACATTTACATTTCACACATCTATGTCTTACACCTATTTTTTTATTATATATAAACTTTTCTTGACTAAATAAACAAGTTTCGGAAAATTGTTTTCTGAGTACTAAAGAATTGTTTTATTGAAGTGTCTTTTTAACTTTCAAACATCAATCTCTAATTCAAGGTAATTTAATATTTTTGCTGTGAATGAACTGTAGTGTTTCTCGGTTAGATAATTATTATGTTAGTCAACACTATTAAGTTCATACACTAATCTTAGTTTTGTTAACTTTTAGTCTCTTCAAAATTTTTAGCCTTTCCGGTTTTCATGTTTTTGCATGGCTAATGTTATTAAGTACGTGTTCCATATTTTTTGCATGGCTAATGTTTTTGATTCTCAATGTGCAGATTTTATTTTTTGACTTTCTGGAAAAACCAAAACCAAGATACGAGAGGCGTGATGATATGCAGTGATGCTAGAACTATGGATAAGCCAAAAATTTTTAACAAACACGGTATAATTATAATAATCTTTGGTTATGAAACTTGTATATTTTATGAACTCATTCAAATGTTGCGATATAAGGTCTCATATGAAGTATGAACAATCTACCAACAAATAATTCAGGGTATAAAAAGTATTCTAATCTTTTGACAACTAAAACTTCGTTTAAATTTATTTAATTCCGACGGAACGACAATGAACATAGTCTTAGAAAATAAGTATATATAATAATTTTTGTGTAAATTTTATTATTTTTGAAGGGTATATAATGATTTGACTATTAATCCAGAACGTTATCATGAAGTTGGCTAGGCATTTACGTAATGCTAAATTGTTGGGTTTTTTTAATCATCTTTTAAATTGTCGAAATTTTCTCTATGTAATCATATAAAAAAAACTTACAGTAACAAATTGCTTAAAAAGATACAGTGTAGATACTCCCTCCGTCCCACAAAGATTGATGTTTTGGGATATTTTTTTTGTTCCATAAAGATTGATGTTTTGTAAACTTCAAGAAGTAATCATTAAAAATATTTAAAATTTTGAATTGTTATTGGTTTAAAGTTAAATATATCCTTTTAGTCAAAAAATATATATTTAAACTTAGTAATCATTGTTTTCTTAAAATGTGTAATAATAGCAAACCACTTTTTGTGTCAACTTTTAATCCAACGGATGAGATTATTTCCCATTTAATCCAACGGTTTAAAATTACTAATCGTGTCTTTTCGTCGCACCCCCATCTTTCAAAAATCACACCTCTTAATTTTTGCATCTCTTTGTTGTACCTCCTGGTTTCAAAAATCACATCTGTTGCATATAATAATAGCAATCTGAAAAATGCGAGTCGCATCTTTTCATCGTGACTTTTCATTAAAAGAAATTCAGTTGCATCTTTTCATCGTGACTTTTCATTAAAAAAATATGATTTAATTATTCTTTTGACAAAAAAAGTTATATGATTGCGTCTCTTTAGAAAGTTGCATCAGTTGGATGTAGAGTTGTGTCTCTTACAAACAGTTGTGACTTTTGTATATAATATTAGCAATATGAATAAATACGAAGACTTTTGTATATAATATTAGCAATATGAATAAATGCGAAGAACAATTGCGTCTTTTCATCGTGACCTTTTATTAAAAAAATCGTGACTTTTCATTAAAAAAAAAATCAGTTGCATCTATTCATCGTGACTTTTGATTAAAAAAAATATTATTTAATTATTATGTTTTGACAAAAAAAGATATGGTTGCGTCTCTTTAGAGAGTTGCATATGTTGAATGTAGAGTTGTGTCTTTTACAAACAGTTGAGATTTTTGTATATAATATTAGCAATATGAATCAATGCAAAGAACAATTACGTCTTTTCATCGTGACTTTTTATTCAAAAAATTGTGACTTTTTATTAAAAAAATTCAGTTGCATCTTTTCATCGTGACTTTTCATTAAAATAATATTCTTTAATTATTCTTTTGACAAAAAATTATATGGTTGCGTCTTTTTAAAAAGTTGCATCTATTGAATGTAGAGTTGTGTCTTTTACAAACAGTTGTGTTTTTTATGAACAATTGTATCTATTCAAATGTTCACATCTTTAGCAATTATATATGTCTATTCAAATATTCATATCTTTAGTAATGTATATAATTTGTTCTTCTTTTGTAACAATTTCCAACTTTCCTTTGAGTTCAAATGTACACATCTTTAGGATTATATAGATTTGTTCTTCTTTTGGGAAATTTTTAATTTTCTTTTTTAACATATGATAATAGCAAGCTGAATAAATGCGAAAAACAATTGTGTCTTTTCATTATGACTTTCATAAAAATATATATATTTTTTTTTTATCTTTTTTGACAAAAAATTATATTGTTGCGTCTTTTTGAAAAATTGTAAATGTATGTTAACTGTAAAGTTGTGTCTCTTACGAACAGTTGTAATTTTTCTGAACAGTTGTGTCTATTCAAATGTTCACATCTTTAACTAAGTATAATTCTTCATAAATTATCTTTATTTATTAAAACATATTAAAAGAAATTATCCTAACCGTTTAATTGAAGCATTGAAACATTTGGTAAATTTAATATTTAAGATCACATCACTCGGAGAAACTCTGCATTCATTTACTAATCATGTAAGTGCAGTCCTATTTATGTGTAAGTTACTGAGAAAACATTGTTTTCATTTTTCTATTAATATTTCAGTTGTTCCAAATTTTTAATAATCAACCATTTGCAAGTAGTTTTTAAAATTACTAAATATATATTATTATATGAATGATTTTTTTGTAAGGCTTATTGATTTAACTAAAGGTTTATGGATTTTTCTTAAAAAAAAAGTTTTAATTTTTTAATGAAGTCATTTAGATTATAAATCTGTTTGTATTTTTTCACTCATAATTGTTTTTACCTTTCCAAAATACTAGATAAATAACCTACATCTTGTACGGAGAAAAATAAGTAGTAAGTACATTTAATTTTGGATTATCAATCTATATAATCTATTAGAATTGTCAAAATATTTAACGACTTTAGACTTTTTTATATATCATATGTTTTGTCTACAAAAAAGATAGTTGTTTGTATTATATATTCATCTACAATTCCACCTCTATGTATATAAATATATTCATTTTTATTAATGTATATAATAAGTGAATTATAAGTGAAATGTGTGATAATTTTTGTTTATTTATATTTAAATTTGAGATTGATTTGTAATCTTCTTATTCTCAACACTGATTGTTTAATAATTTTAAAAACCAGCGACTAAATATAGTGAGAGAGATGAAAAAAATCGACACTTGTATCGCTTAAATACATTGCCAAAAAAACCAGCGACAGAAAACAAATAAAGAAAGAAGAATGAAATAAAATTAGAGAAAACAGAAAAATGGAGACTGAAGTAAAGAGAAACAAGCAAATAGATGATGAAAAAAAATAAAGAAAGAAGAAAGAAATAAAATTAGAGAAAGTAGGAAAACGGAGACTAAAGTAAAGAGGAACATGCAAACAGATGACGAAAACAAATAAAAAAAGAAGAAAGAAATAAAATTAGAGAAAAAAGAAAAATGGAGACTGAAATAAAGAGAAACAAGCAAAGAGATTATGAAAACAAATAAAGAAAGAAGAAAGAAATAAAATTAGAGAAAAAAGAAAAATGGAGACTGAAATAAAGAGAAACAAGCAAACAGATGATGAAAAAAAATAAAGAAAGAAGAAAGAAATAAAATTAGAGAAAAAAGAAAAATGGAGACTGAAGTAAAGAGAAACAAGCAAACAGATGATGAAAACAAATAAAGAAAGAAGAAAGAAATAAAATTAGAGAAAAAAGAAAAATGGAGACTGAAGTAAAGAGAAACAAGCAAAGAGATGATGAAAACAAATAAAGAAAGAAGAAAGAAAGAAAATTAGAGAAAACAGAAAAAATGGAGACTGAAGTAAAGAGAAACAAGCAAACAGATGATGAAAACAAATAAAGAAAAAAGAAAGAAAGAAAATTAGAAAAAACAGAAAAATGGAGACTGAAGTAAAGAGAAACAAGCAAACAGATGATGAAAAAAAATAAAGAAAGAAGAAAGAAATAAAATTAGAGAAAACAGAAAAATGGAGACTGAAGTAAAGAGATACAAGCAAACAAATGATAAAAACAAATAAAGAAAGAAGAAAGAAATAAAATTAGAGAAAAAAGAAAAATGGAGACTGAAGTAAAGAAAAACAAGCAAACAGATGATGAAAATAAATAAAGAAAGAAGAAAGAAATAAAATTAGAGAAATCAGAAAAATGGAGACTGAAGTAAAGAGAAACAAGCAAAGAGATGATGAAAACAAATAAAGAAAAAAGAAAGAAATAAAATTATAGAAAGCAGAAAAATGGAGACTGAAGTAAACAGAAACAAGCAAACAGATGATGAAAACAAATAAAGAAAGAAGAAAGAAATAAATTTAGAGAAAACATAAAAAATGGAGACTGAAGTAAAGAGAGACAAGCAAACAGATGACGAAAACAAATAAAAAAAGAAGAAAGAAATAAAATTTGAGAAAAAAGAAAAATGGAGACTGAAATAAAGAGAAACAAGCAAAGAGATTATGAAAACAAATAAAGAAAGAAGAAAGAAATAAAATTAGAGAAAAAAGAAAAATGGAGACTGAAATAAAGAGAAACAAGCAAACAGATGATAAAAAAAAAATAAAGAAAGAAGAAAGAAATAAAATTAGAGAAAAAAGAAAAATGGAGACTAAAGTAAAGAGGAACATGCAAACAGATTATGAACATAAATAAAGAAAGAAGAAAGAAATAAAATTAGAGAAAAAAGAAAAATGGAGACTGAAATAAAGAGAAACAAGCAAACAGATGATAAAAACAAATAAAGAAAGAAGAAAGAAATAAAATTAGAGAAAGCAGAAAAATGGAGACTGAAGTAAAGAGAAACAAGCAAACAGATGATGAAAACAAATAATAAAAAAAAAAGAAAGAAATAAAATTAGAGAAAAAAGAAAAATGAAGATTGAAGTAAAGAGAAACAAGCAAACAGATGATGAAAACGAATAAAGAAAGAAGAAAGAAAATAAAATTAGAGAAAAAAGAAAAATGGTGACTGAAGTAAAGAGAACCAAGCAAACAGATGATGAAAACAAATAAAGAAAAAAGAAAGAAATAAAATTAGAGAAAGCATAAATGGAGACTGAAGTAAAGAGAAACAAGCAAAGAGATGATGAAAACAAATAATGAAAGAAGAAAGAAAGAAAATTAGAGAAAAAAAAAAATGGAGACTGAAGTAAAGAGAAACAAGCAAACAGATGATAAAAACAAATAAAGAAAGAAGAAAGAAATAAAATTAGAGAAAGCAGAAAAATGGAGACTGAAGTAAAGAGAAACAAGCAAACAGATGATGAAAACAAATAAAGAAAGAAGAAAGAAATAAAATTAGAGAAAAAAGAAAAATGGAGACTGAAGTAAAGAGAAACAAGCAAAGAGATGATGAAAACAAATAAAGAAAGAAGAAAGAAATAAAATTAGAGAAAAAAGAAAAATGGAGACTGAAGTAAAGAGAAACAAGCAAACAGATGATGAAAACAAATAAAGAAAGAAGAAAGAAATAAAATTAGAGAAAGAAAAATGGAGACTGAAGTAAAGAGAAACAAGCAAAGAGATGATGAAAACAAATAAAGAAAGAAGAAAGAAAGAAAATTAGAGAAAACAGAAAAAATGGAGACTGAAGTAAACAGAAACAAGCAAACAGATGATGAAAACAAATAAAGAAAGAAGAAAGAAATAAATTTAGAGAAAACATAAAAAATGGAGACTGAAGTAAAGAGAGACAAGCAAAGAGATGATGAAAACAAATAATGAAAGAAGAAAGAAAAAAAATTAAAGAAAAAAAAAATGGAGACTGAAGTAAAGAGAAACAAGCAAACAGATGATGAAAACAAATAAACAAAGAAGAAAGAAATAAAATTAGAGAAAAAAGAAAAATGGAGACTGAAGTAAAGAGAAACAAGCAAAGAGATGATGAAAATAAATAAAGAAAGAAGAAAGAAATAAAATTAGAGAAAAAAGAAAAAAATGGAAGTAAAGAGAAACAAGCAAACAGATGATGAAAACAAATAAAGAAAAGAAGAAATAAAATTAGAGAAAAAAAAAGAAAAATGGAAACTGAAATAAAAGCAAGACAAGATGATGAAAAAAAAAAATAAAGAAAGAAGAATGAAATAAAATTAGAGAAAAAGAAAAATGGAACTGAAGTAAAGAGAAACAAGAAAGAGATGATGAAAATAAATAAAGAAAGAAGAAAGAAATAAAATTAGAGAAAAAAGAAAAATGGAGACTGAATAAAGAGAAACAAGCAAATTATGATGAAAACAAATAAAGAAAGAAGAAAGAAATAAAATTAGAGAAAGAAAAATGGAGAAGAGTAAAAAGAAACAAGCAAACGGATGATGAAAACAAATAAAGAAAGAAAGAAATAAATTAGAGAAAAACAGAAAAAATGGAAGTAAAGAGAAACAAGCAAAGAGATTATGAAAACAAATAAAGAAAGAAGAAAGAAATAAAATTAGAGAAAAAAAAAATGGAGACTGAAATAAAGAGAAACAAGCAAACAGATGATAAAAAAAAATAAAGAAAGAAGATAGAAATAAAATTAGAGAAAAAAGAAATGATGAACTAAGTAAAGAGAGAAACAAGCAAACGGATGATGAAAACAAATAAAGAAAGGAGAATGAAATAAAATTAGAGAAAACAGAAAAATGGGAAATAAGGAAACAAGCAAACAGATGATGAAAACAAATAAAGAAAGAAAGAAATAAAATTAGAGAAAACAGAAAAATGGAGATGAAGTAAAGAGAAACAAGCAAACAGATGATGAAAACAAATAAAGAAAGAAGAAAGAAATAAAATTAGAGAAAACAGAAAAATGGAGACTGAAGTAAAGAGAAACAAGCAAACAGATGATGATGAAAACAAATAAAGAGAAGAAAGAAATAAAATTAGAGAAAACAGAAAAATGGAACTGAGTAAAGAGAAACAAGCAAATAGATGATGAAAACAAATAAAGAAAGAAGAATGAAATAAAATTAGAGAAAACAGAAAAATGGAACTGAAGTAAAAGCAAGCAAAGAGATGATGAAAACAAATAAAGAAGAAGAAAGAAATAAAATTAGAAAAACAAGAAAAATGGAAGTAAGAGAAAGACAAGAGATGATGAAAACAAATAAAGAAAAAGAAAGAAATAAAATTAGAGAAAAAAGAAAAATGGAGACTGAAATAAAGAGAAACAAGCAAACAGATGATGAAAAAATAAAGAAAGAAGAAAGAAATAAAATTAGAGAAAAGAAAAATGGAGACTGAAGTAAAGAGAAACAAGCAAGAGATGATGAAAACAAATAAAGAAAGAAGAAAGAAATAAAATTAGAGAAAAAGAAAAATGGAGACTGAATAAAGAGAAACAAGCAAACAGATATGAAAACAAATAAAGAAAGAAGAAAGAAATAAAATTATAGAAAACAGAAAAATGGAGATGAAGTAAAAAGAAAGCAAGACAGATGATGAAAACAAATAAAGAAAGAAGAAAGAAATAAATTAGAGAAAAACAGAAAAAATGGAGACTAAA
Organism: Camelina hispida; assembly: GCA_023657505.1. Classification (NCBI taxonomy): domain Eukaryota; kingdom Viridiplantae; phylum Streptophyta; class Magnoliopsida; order Brassicales; family Brassicaceae; genus Camelina; species Camelina hispida. The sequence continues at coordinate 5,831,323 of CP094637.1, read as the reverse complement.
GTAAAGAGAAACAAACAAAGAGATGATGAAAACAAATAAAGAAAGAAGAAAGAAATAAAATTAGAGAAAAAAAATGGAGACTGAAATAAAGAGAAACAAGCAAACAGATGATAAAAAAATAAAGAAAGAAGAAAGAAATAAAATTAGAGAAAAAAGAAAAATGAGACTAAAGTAAAGAGAAACAAGCAAACAGATGATGAAAACAAATAAAGAAAGAAGAATGAAATAAAATTAGAAAAAACAGAAAAATGGAGATGGTAAGAAAGAAACAGCAAACAGATGATGAAAACAAATAAAGAAAGAAGAAAGAAATAAAATTATAGAAAACGAAAAATGGAGACGAAGTAAAAAAACAAAAATAGATGATGAAAACAAATAAAGAAAGAAGAAATAAATAAAATTAGAGAAAACAGAAAAATGGAGATGAAGTAAAGAGAAACAAGCAAACGAGATGATGAAAACAAATAAAGAAGAAGAATCAAATAAAATTAGAGAAAACAGAAAAATGGAGACTGAAATAAAGAGAAACAAGCAAACGGATGATGAAAACAAATAAGAAAGAAGAAAGAAATAAAATTAGAGAAAACAGAAAATGGAACTGAAAGAAAAGAATGCAAACAGATGTGAAAACAAATAAAGAAAGAATGAAATAAAATTAGAGAAAAAGAAAAATGAAACTAAAATAAAGAGAAACAAGCAAATAGATGATGAAAAAAATAAAGAAAGAAGAAAGAAAAAATTAGAGAAAGCAGAAAAATGGAGAAATGATAAAGAGAAACAAGCAAACAGATGATGAAAACAAATAAAGAAAGAAGAAAGAAATAAAATTAGAGAAAAAAGAAAAATGGAGACTGAAGTAAAAGAAACAAGCAAATAGATGATGAAAACAAATAAAGAAAAGAAAGAAATAAAATTAGAGAAATCAGAAAAATGGAGACGAGTAAAGAAAAACAACAAACAGATGATGAAAACAAATAAAGAAAGAAGAAAGAAATAAAATTAAAGAAAAAAATGGAGACGAAATAAGAAAGCAAAGAAAGCAGTTGATGAAATAAATAAAGAAAGAAGAAAGAAATAAAATTAGAAAAAAAGAAAAATGGAGTGAAGAAAAGAAGCAAGCACATCATGTGAAAACAAATAAAGAAAAAAAGAAAGAAATAAAATTAGAGAAAACATAAAAATGGAACTAAAGTAAAGAGAAACAAGCAAAGAGATGATGAAAACAAATAAAGAAAGAAGAATGAAATAAAATTAGAAAAAAAAAAATGGAGGCGAAATAAGAGAAACAAGCAAACAGATGATAAAAAAATAAAGAAGAAGAAAGAAATAAAATTAGAAAAACAGAAAAATGGAGACTAGTAAAGAGAAACAAGAAACAAGAGGATGCGAAAACAAATAAAGAAAGAAGAAAGAAATAAAATTAGAGAAAAAAAAAAAATGGAGATTGAAATAAGAAACAAGCAAACAGATGATAAAAAAAATAAAGAAGAAAGAAATAAAATTAGAGAAAAAAGAAAAATGATGACTAAAGTAAAGAGAAACAAGCAAACAGATGACGAAAACAAATAAAGAAAGAAGAAAGAGATAAAATTAGAGAAATCAGAAAAATGGAGACTGAAGTAAAGAGAAACAAGCAAACAGATGATGAAAACAAATAAAAAGAAGAAAGAAATAAAATTATAGAAAACAGAAAAATGGAGACTGATAAAAAGAAACAAGCAGGATAGTGAAAACAAATAAAAAAAGAAAGAAGAAAGAAATAAAATTAGAGAAAACAGAAAAAATGGAGACTAAAGTAAAGAGAAGCAAAGAGATTATGAAAACAAATAAAGAAAGAAGAAAGAAATAAAATTAGAGAAAAAAAAAATGGAGATTGAAGTAAAGAGAAACAAGAAACATATGATGAAAACAAATAAAGAAAGAAGAAAGAAATAAAATTAGAAAAAAAAAAATGATGGTAAAGTAAAGAGAACAAGCAAAGCAGATGATGAAAACAAATAAAGAAAGAAGAATGAAAATAAAATTAGAAAAAGCAGAGAAAAATGGAAATTGAAAGAGAAACAAGCAAACAAGATGATGAAAACAAATAAAGAAAGAAAGAAAGAAATAAAATTATAGAAAACAGAAAAATGGAGACTGAAGTAAAAAGAAACAAGCAAACAGGATGATGAAAACAAATAAAGAAAGAAGAAAGAAATAAAATTAGAAAGAAAACGAGAAAAATGGAGACTAAAGTAAGAAAAACAGCAAAGAGATGATGAAAACAAATAAAGAAGAAGAAAGAAATAAAATTAGAAAAAAAAAATGGAGACTTTGAAATAAAAAACAAACAAGCAAGATGATAAAAAAATAAAGAAGATGGAAATAAAATTAGAGAAAAAAGAAAAATGATGACTAAAGTAAGAAAGCAACCAAACAGAGATAGCGAAAACAAATAAGAAAGGAGAATGAAATAAAATTAGAGAAAACAGAAAATAGAGGCGAAGTAAAGAGCAATGACGGATGATGAAAACAAATAAAGAAAGAAGAAAGAAATAAAATTATAGAAAACAGAAAAATGGAGACTGAAGTAAAAAAAAAAGAAACAAGCAAATAGATGATGAAAACAAATAAAGAAGAAGAAATAAATAAAATTAGAGAAAACAGAAAAATGGAGACTGAAGTAAAGAGAAACAAGCAAACGGATGATGAAAACAAATAAAGAAGAAAGAAGAATGAAATAAAATTAGAGAAAACAGAAAATGGAGACTTAGAAGTAAGAGAAGCAAAGCAAAATAGATGAGGAAAAAAATAAAAAGAAAGAAGAAAGAAATAAAATTAGAGAAACGAAAAAATGGAACTAAAAGTAAAGAGGAACAAGAAACGGATGATGAAAACAAATAAAGAAAGAAGAAAGAAATAAAATTAGAGAAAAAAGAAAAATGGAGACTGAAGTAAAGAGAAACAAGCAAGACGGATGATGAAAACAAATAAAGAAAGAAGAAAGAATAAAATTAGAGAAAGCAGAAAAATGAAGACATGAGTAAAGAGGAACAAACAAACAGATGATGAAAACAAATAAAGAAAAGAAGAAAGAAATAAAATTAGAGAAAAAAAGAAAAATGGAGCTGAAGTAAGAGAAACAAGCAGACAGATGATGAAAACAAATAAAAAAAAAGAAGAAAGAAATAAAATTAGAGAAAAAACGAGAAAAATGGAGGCGAAGTAAGAAAAAACAAACGGATGATGAAAACAAATAAAGAAAGAAGAAAGAAATAAAATTAGAAAAAAAGTGGAGACTGAAGTAAAGAGAAACAAGACAGTTGATGGAAATATATAAAGAAAGAAGAAAGAAATAAAATTAGAGAAAAAATAAAAATGGAGACTGAAGTAAAAACAACAAACACATCATGAAAACAAATAAAGAAAAAGAAAGAAATAAAATTAGAAAAGAGAAAAATGGAGAGATAGTAAAGAGAAACAAGCAAACAGGATGATGAAAACAAATAAAGAAAGAAAGAAAGAAATAAAATTAGAAAAAAATGGAAATTGAAATAAAGAAAGCAAGACAGGATGATAAAAAAAAAATAAAAGAAAGAAGAAAGAAATAAAATTAGAGAAAAAGAAAAATGATGGTAAAGTAAGAAAGCAAGCAAACGGATGATGAAAACAAATAAAGAAAGAAGAATGAAATAAAATTAGAGAAAACAGAAAAATGGTAGTAAAGAGAAACAAGCAAACAGGATGATGAAAACAAATAAAGAAGAAGAAAGAAATAAAATTAGAGAAAACAGAAAAATGGAAATTGAAGTAAAAAAGAAACAAGCAAATAGATGATGAAAACAAATAAGAAAGAAGAAATAAATAAAATTAGAGAAAACAGAAAAATGGAGACTGAAGTAAAGAGAAGCAAACAAACGAGATAGCGAAAACAAATAAAGAAAGAATGAAATAAAATTAGAGAAAACAGAAAAAATGGAGACTTAAGTAAAGAGAAACAAGCAAATAGATGATGAAAAAAAAAAAATAAAAAGAAAGAAGAAGAAATAAAATTAGAGAAAGCAAAAAATGGGCGAAGTAAGACAAACAAGCGGATGATGAAAACAAATAAAAGAAGAAAGAAATAAAATTAGAGAAAAAAGAAAAATGGAGCGAAGTAAAAGAGAAACAACGGACGGATAGTGAAAACAAATAAAGAAAGAAGAAAGAAATCAAATTTGAAACGAGAAAAATGAAAGACATGAGTAAAGAGGAACAAACAAGCAGATGATGAAAACAAATAAAAAGAAAGAAGAAGAAATAAAATTAGAGAAAAAGAAAAATGGAGACTGAAGTAAAGAAGCTTAGAGGATGATGAAAACAAATAAAAAAAGAAGAAAGAAATAAAATTAGAGAAAACAGAAAAATGGAGAGGCGGAAATGAAAAACAAGCAAGCAGGATGATGAAAACAAATAAAGAAAGAAGAAAGAAATAAAATTAGAGAAAAAAAATAGGAGAGTAAAAGAGAAACAAGCAAACAGATGATGAAAATATAAAAAGAAAGAAGAAAGAAATAAAATTAGAGAAAAATAAAAATGGAGACTGAAGTAAGAGAAACAAGCAAACACATGATGAAAACAAATAAAGAAAAAAGAAAATAAAATTAGAAAGAGAAAAATGGAGAATAAGTAAAGAGAAACAAACAAAGCAGGATGATGAAAACAAATAAAGAAAGAAGAAAGAAATAAAATTAGAGAAAAAAAAAATGGAGACTGAAATAAAGAGAAACAAGCAAACGGATGATGAAAAAAATAAAGAAAGAAGAAAGAAATAAAATTAGAAAAAAAGAAAAATGATGACTAAAGTAAGAAAGCAGCAAAGCAGAGATGAAAACAAATAAAGAAAGAAGAATGAAATAAAATTAGAGAAAACAGAAAAATGGAAATTGAAGTAAAAAGCGAAGCGGATAGTGAAAACAAATAAAGAAGAAGAAAGAAATAAAATTATAGAAAAAGAAAAATGGAGATTTAGTAAAAAGAAACAAGCAAACAGAGATGATGAAAACAAATAAAGAAAGAAGAAAGAAATAAATTAGAGAAAACAGAAAAAATGGAGACTAAAGTAAAGAGAAACAAGCAAAGAGATTATGAAAACAAATAAAGAAAAGAAGAAAGAAATAAAATTAGAGAAAAAAAAAATGGAGACTGAAATAAAAGAGAAACAGCAAACGAGATGATGAAAAAAAATAAAGAAAGAAGAAAGAAATAAAATTAGAAGAAAAAAGAAAAATGAGACTAAAGTAAAGAGAAACAAGCAAACGGATGCGAAAACAAATAAAGAAAGGAGAATGAAATAAAATTAGAAAAGCAGAAAAATGGAAATTAGTAAAAAGCAGACAAACGGATGATGAAAACAAATAAGAAAGAAGAAAGAAATAAAATTATGAAAACAGAAAAATGGAGACCGAAGTAAAAAGAAACAAGCAAATAGATGATGAAAACAAATAAGAAAGAAGAAATAAATAAAATTAGAGAAAACAGAAAAATGGAGCGTAAGAGAAACAAGCAAACGGATGCGAAAACAAATAAAGAAAGAAGAATGAAATAAAATTAGAAAAACAAGAAAAATGGAGACTGAAGTAAAGAGAAACAAGCAAATAGATGATGAAAACAAATAAAGAAAGAAGAAAGAAATAAAATTAGAGAAAGCAAAAAAATAGGAAATTTGAAGTAAAGAGAAACAAGCAAACAGATGATGAAAACAAATAAAGAAAGAAGAAAGAAATAAAATTAGAGAAAAAAAGAAAAATGGTAGTAAAGAAAGCTCATGAGACGGTGATTAAAGAAACAAATAAAGAAAGAAAGAGATCAAATTAAACGAGAAAAATGAGAACTGGAGTAAGAGAGCAAGAAGCAAGCAGTGATGATGAAAACAAATAAAAAGAAAGAAGAAAGAAATAAAATTAGAGAAAAAAGAAAAATGGGCGAGTAAAGAGAAACAAGCAAACGGATGATGAAAACAAATAAAAAAAAAGAAGAAAGAAATAAAATTAGAGAAAAACAGAAAAATGGAGACTGAAGTAAAGAAAAACAAGCAAACGAGATGATGAAAACAAATAAAGAAAGAAGAAAGAAATAAAATTAGAGAAAAAATGGAGCGAGGAAGAGAAACAAGCAAACGAGTTGTGAAAATAAATAAAGAAAGAAAGAAATAAAATTATAGAAAAAATAAAATGGAGACTGAAGTAAAGAGAAACAAGCAAACACATCATGAAAGAAAACAAATAAAAAGAAAAAAAGAAAGAAATAAAATTAGAGAAAGCAGAAAAATGGAGAATGAAGTAAAGAGAAACAAGCAAAGCAGATGATGAAAACAAATAAAGAAAGAAGAAAGAAATAAATAAAATTAGAAAACAGAAAAATGGAGCTGAAGTAAAAGAGAAACAAACAAACAGGATGCGAAAACAAATAAAGAAAAGAAGAATGAAATAAAATTAGAGAAAACAGAAAAATGGAGCGAAGTAAAAGAAACAAGCAAATAGATGATGAAAACAAATAAAGAAAGAAGAAAGAAATAAAATTAGAGAAAGCAAAAAAATGGAGATTGAAGTAAAGAGGAACAAACAAACAGATGATGAAAACAAATAAAGAAAGAAGAAAGAAATAAAATTAGAGAAAAGAAAAATGGAGGCGAAGTAAAGAGAAACAAGCAAACGGATGATGAAAACAAATAAAGAAAGAAGAAAGAAATAAAATTAGAAAAAAGAAAAATGAACTGGGAGTAAGAGGAGCAAACGGATAGTGAAAACAAATAAAGAAAGAAGAAAGAAATAAAATTAGAGAAAAAAAAGAAAAATGGAGCGAAGTAAAGAGAAACAAGCAAACAGATGATGAAAACAAATAAAAAAAGAAGAAAGAAATAAAATTAGAGAAAACAGAAAAATGGAGGCGAAGTAAAGAAAAACAAGCAAACAGATGATGAAAACAAATAAAGAAAAGAAGAAAGAAATAAAATTAGAAAAAAATGGAGACTGAAGTAAAGAGAAACAAAGCAAACGAGTTGATGGAAATAAATAAAGAAAGAAGAAAGAAATAAAATTAGAAAAAATAAAAAATGGAGACTGATAAAGAGAAACAAACAAACAGATGATGAAAACAAATAAAGAAAAAAGAAAGAAATAAAATTAGAAACGAGAAAAATGGAGAATGAAGTAAGAGAAACAAGCAAGCAGATGATGAAAACAAATAAAGAAAGAAGAAAGAAATAAAATTAGAGAAAAAAAATGGAGACTGAAATAAAGAGAAACAAGAAACGAGATGATAAAAAAATAAAGAAAAGAAAGAAATAAAATTAGAGAAAAAGAAAAATGAGACTAAAGTAAGAAACAAGCAAACGAGATGATGAAAACAAAAAAGAAAGAAGAATGAAATAAAATTAGAGAAACAGAAAAATGGAACTGAGTAAGAGAAACAGCAAGCAGGATGTGAAAACAAATAAAGAAAGAAGAAAGAAATAAAATTAGAGAAAACAGAAATGGAGCGAAGTAAAAAGAAACAAGCAAACGGATGATGAAAACAAATAAAGAAAGAAGAAAGAAATAAATTAGAAAACGAGAAAAATGGAACTAAGTAAAAAAGAAACAAGCAAACGGATGATGAAAACAAATAAAGAAAGAAGAAATAAATAAAATTAGAGAAAACAGAAAAATGGAGTAGAAGTAAAGAGAAACAAGCAAACAGATGCGAAAACAAATAAAGAAGAAGAATGAAATAAAATTAGAAAGGAAAAATGGAGACTTAAGTAAAGAGAAACAAGCAAATAGATGATGAAAAAAAAAAATAAAGAAAGAAGAAAGAAATAAAATTAGAGAAAGCAAAAAAATAGAAATTTGATAAGAGGAACAAACAAGCGGATGATGAAAACAAATAAAGAAGAAGAAAGAAATAAAATTAGAGAAAAAAGAAAAATGGAGCGAAGTAAAGAGAAACAAGCAAACGGATGATGAAAACAAATAAAGAAAAGAAGAAAGAAATAAATTAGAGAAAGCAGAAAAATGGGCATGAGTAAAGAGGAACAAGCAAGCAGATGATAAAAATAAAGAAAGAAAGAAATAAAATTAGAGAAAAAAGAAAAATGGAGACCAAGAAGTAAAGAGAAGCAAGCAAGACGGATGATGAAAAACAAATAAAAAGAAGAGAAAAGAAATAAAATTAGAGAAAACAGAAAATGGAGACTGAAGTAAAGAAAAACAAGCAAACAGAGATAGAAAACAAATAAAGAAGAAGAAAGAAATAAAATTAGAAAAAAAGTGGAGACTGAAGTAAAGAGAAACAAGCAAACAGTTGATGAAAATAAATAAAGAAAGAAGAAAGAAATAAAATTAGAGAAAAAATAAAAATGGAGACTGATAAAGAGAAACAAGCAAACAGATGATGAAAACAAATAAAGAAAAAAAGAAAGAAATAAAATTAGAAACGAGAAAAATGGAGAATGAAGTAAAGAGAAACAAGCAAACAGATAGTGAAAACAAATAAGAAAGAAGAAAGAAATAAAATTAGAGAAAAAAAAAAAATGGAAGTAAAATAAAAGAGAAACAACGAAGCAGAGATGATAAAAAAAATAAAGAAAGAAGAAAGAAATAAAATTAGAGAAAAAGAAAAATGATGACTAAAGTAAAAAGAAGCAAAAACAGATGATGAAAACAAATAAAGAAAGGAATGAAATAAAATTAGAAAACGAAAATAGGCTAGTAAAGAGAAACAAGCAAACAGATGATGAAAAACAAATAAAGAAAGAAGAAAGAAATAAAATTAGAGAAAACAGAAAAATGGAGACGAAGTAAAAAGAAACAAGCAAAAATAGATGATGAAAACAAATAAAGAAAGAAGAAAGAAATAAAATTAGAGAAAACAGAAAAATGGAGACCAAGAGTAAAGAGAAACAAGCAAACGAGATGATGAAAACAAATAAAAAAGAAAGAAAGAATGAAATAAAATTAGAGAAAACAGAAAAATGGCGACTTAAGTAAAAGCAATGAATAGATGAGGAAAAAAATAAGAAGAAGAAAGAAATAAAATTAGAGAAACAAAAAAAATGGAGACTTGAAGTAAAGAGGAACAAGCAAACGGATGATGAAAACAAATAAAGAAAGAAGAAAGAAATAAAATTAGAAAAAAGAAAAATGGAGCGAGTAAAGAGAAACAAACAAACGGATGTGAAAACAAATAAAAAGAAAGAAGAAAGAAATAAAATTTGAGAAAACAGAAAAATGAAGACATGAGTAAAGAGGAACAAGCAAACGGATAGTGAAAACAAATAAAAAAGAAGAAAGAAATAAATTAGAGAAAAAAGAAAAATGGAGACTGAAGTAAAGAGAAACTTCATGGACAGGATGATGAAAACAAATAAAAAGAAGAAAGAAATAAAATTAGAAAACGAGAAAAATGGGACTGAAGTAAAGAAAAACAAGCAAACAGAGATGATGAAAACAAATAAAGAAAGAAGAAAGAAATAAAATTAGAGAAAAAAAAAAAAATGGAAATGAAGTAAAGAAAGCAAGCTTGAGTTGATGAAAACAAATAAAGAAAGAAGAAAGAAATAAAATTAGAGAAAAAATAAAAATGGAGACTGAAGTAAGAGAAACAAGCAAACAGATGATGAAAACAAATAAAGAAAAAGAAAGAAATAAAATTAAAGCAGAAAAATGGAGAATGAAGTAAAGAAACAGCAAACGGATGATGAAAACAAATAAAGAAGAAGAAAGAAATAAAATTAGAAAAAAATGGAGACTGAAATAAAGAGAAACAAGCAAACAGATGATAAAAAAAATAAAGAAAGAAGAAAGAAATAAAATTAGAAAAGAAAATGATGACTAAAGTAAAGAAAGCAAAACAAGCAGATGATGAAAACAAATAAAGAAAGAAGAAAGAAATAAAATTAGAGAAAACAGAAAAATGGAGACTGATAAAGAGAAACAAGCAAACGAGATGATGAAAACAAATAAAGAAAGAAGAAAAGAAATAAAATTAGAGAAAACAGAAAAATGGAGACTGATAAGAAACAAGCAAGCAGATGATGAAAACAAATAAAGAAAGAAGAAAGAAATAAATTAGAGAAAACAGAAAAATGGAGATAGTAAGAAACAAGCAAAGAAGATTATGAAAACAAATAAAGAAAGAAGAAAGAAATAAAATTAGAGAAAAAATGGAGACAAAATAAAGAGAAACAAGCAAACAGATGATCGAAAAAAAATAAAGAAAGAAGAAAGAAAGAAATTAGAGAAAAAGAAAAATGATGACTGAAGTAAAGAGAAACAAGCAAAAGATGATGAAAACAAATAAAGAAAGAGAATGAAATAAATTAGAGAAAACAGAAAATGAGACTGAAATAAAGAGAAACAAGCAAACAGATGATGAAAATAAAGAAAGAAAGAAGAAAAAGAAATAAAACGAGTAGAAAATAGAAAATGGAGACTGAAATAAAAAGAAACAAGCAAATAGATGATGAAAATAAATAAAGAGAAGAACAAATAAAAAAATTAGAGAAAAAAAGAAAATGGAGAGAAACAAATAAGAAGAAGAAGATAAATTACAAGCAAAAAGGATGAAGAAAACAAATAAAGAAAGAAGAAAGAAGAATAAAATTAGAAAAAGAAAAATGGAGACTAAGTAAAGAGAAAAGCAAATAGACATGAAACAAACAAAGAAAGAAGAAAGAAAAAATTAGAGAAAGCAAAAAAATAGAGACTGAAGTAAAGAGGAACAAGCAAACAGATGATGAAAAAAGAAGAAAGAAAGAAGAAATAAATAGAGAAAAGAAAATAGAACTGAAGTAAAGAGAAACAAGGATATATGATGAAAACAAATAAAGAAAGAAGAAAGAGATCAAATAGAGAAAGAAAAATGAAGACAGAGTAAAGAGAAACAAGCAAATGATGATGAAAACAAATAAAGAAAGAAGAAAGAAATAAATTAGAGAAAAAAGAAAATGGAGACTAAAGTAAAGAGAACAAGCAGACAGATAGATGAAAACAATAAAAAAAGAAAGAGATGAAAAATTAGAGAAAACAGAAAAATGGAGACTGAAGTAAGAAAAACAAGCAAACAGATGATGAAAACAAATAAAGAAAGAAGAAAGAAATAAAATTAGAGAAAAAAAAATGGAGACTGAAGTAAAGAGAAACAAGCAAACAGTTGATGGAAATATATATAGAAAGAAGAAAGAAATAAAATTATAGAAAAAATAAAAATGGAGACTGAAGTAAAGAGAAACAAGCAAACACATCATGAAAACAAATAAAGAAAAAAGAAAGAAATAAAATTAGAGAAAGCAGAAAAATGGAGAATGAAGTAAAGAGAAACAAGCAAACAGATGATGAAAACAAATAAAGAAAGAAGAAATAAATAAAATTAGAGAAAAGAAAATGGAGACTGAAGTAAAGAGAAACAAGCAAACAGATGACTAAAAAATAAAGAAAGAAGAATGAAATAAAATTAGAGAAAACAGAAAAATGGCGACTGAAGTAAAGAGAAACAAGCAAATAGATGATGAAAACAAATAAAGAAAGAAGAAAGAAATAAAATTAGAGAAAGCAAAAAAATAGAGACTGAAGTAAAGAGGAACAAGCAAACAGATGATGAAAACAAATAAAGAAAGAAGAAAGAAATAAAATTAGAGAAAAAAGAAAAATGGAGACTGAAGTAAAGAGAAACAAGCAGACAGATGATGAAAACAAATAAAGAAAGAAGAAAGAGATCAAATTAGAGAAAGCAGAAAAATGAAGACAGGAGTAAAGAGGAACAAGCAAACAGATGATGAAAACAAATAAAGAAAGAAGAAAGAAATAAAATTAGAGAAAAAAGAAAAATGGAGACTGAAGTAAAGAGAAACAAGCAGACAGATGATGAAAACAAATAAAAAAGAAGAAAGAGATAAAATTAGAGAAAACAGAAAAATGGAGACTGAAGTAAAGAAAAACAAGCAAACAGATGATGAAAACAAATAAAGAAAGAAGAAAGAAATAAAATTAGAGAAAAAAAAATGGAGACTGAAGTAAAGAGAAACAAGCAAACAGTTGATGGAAATATATATAGAAAGAAGAAAGAAATAAAATTATAGAAAAAATAAAAATGGAGACTGAAGTAAAGAGAATCAAGCAAACACATCATGAAAACAAATAAAGAAAAAAGAAAGAAATAAAATTAGAGAAAGCAGAAAAATGGAGAATGAAGTAAAGAGAAACAAGCAAACAGATGATGAAAACAAATAAAGAAAGAAGAAAGAAATAAAATTAGAGAAAAAAAATGGAGACTGAAATAAAGAGAAACAAGCAAACAGATGATAAAAAAAATAAAGAAAGAAGAAAGAAATAAAATTAGAGAAAAAAGAAAAATGATGACTAAAGTAAAGAGAAACAAGCAAACAGATGACGAAAACAAATAAAGAAAGGAGAATGAAATAAAATTAGAGAAAACAGAAAAATGGAGACTGAAGTAAAGAGAAACAAGCAAACAGATGATGAAAACAAATAAAGAAAGAAGAAAGAAATAAAATTATAGAAAACGAAAAATGGAGAGACTAGTAAAAGAAACAAGCAAACAGATGATGAAAACAAATAAAGAAAGAAGAAAGAAATAAAATTATAGAAAACAGAAAAATGGAGACTGAAGTAAAAAGAAACAAGCAAACAGATGATGAAAACAAATAAAGAAAGAAGAAAGAAATAAATTAGAGAAAACAGAAAAAATGGAGACTAAAGTAAAGAGAAACAAGCAAAGAGATTATGAAAACAAATAATGAAAGAAGAAAGAAATAAAATTAGAGAAAAAAAAATGGAGACTGAAATAAAGAGAAACAAGCAAACAGATGATAAAAAAAAATAAAGAAAGAAGATAGAAATAAAATTAGAGAAAAAAGAAAAATGATGACTAAAGTAAAGAGAAACAAGCAAACAGATGACGAAAACAAATAAAGAAAGGAGAATGAAATAAAATTAGAGAAAACAGAAAAATGGAGACTGAAGTAAAGAGAAACAAACAAACAGATGATGAAAACAAATAAAGAAAGAAGAAAGAAATAAAATTATAGAAAACAGAAAAATGGAGACTGAAGTAAAAAGAAACAAGCAAATAGATGATGAAAACAAATAAAGAAAGAAGAAATAAATAAAATTAGAGAAAACAGAAAAATGGAGACTGAAGTAAAGAGAAACAAGCAAACAGATGACGAAAACAAATAAAGAAAGAAGAATGAAATAAAATTAGAGAAAACAGAAAAATGGAGACTGAAGTAAAGAGAAACAAGCAAATAGATGATGAAAACAAATAAAGAAAGAAGAAAGAAATAAAATTAGAGAAAACAGAAAAAATGGTGATGAAAACAAATAAAGAAAGAAGTAATGGTGAAGAAACAACCAAAATGGAGACTGAAATAAAGAGAAACAAGCAAACAGATGATAAAAACAAATAAAGAAAGAAGAAAGAAATACAATTAGAGAAACAAGCAAATAGATGACGAAAACAAATTAAAAAATGGTGAAGAAAGAAGTAAAGAGAAACAAGCAAACAGATGACGAAAACAAATAAAGAAGTAAGAATGAAATAAAATTAGAGAAAACAGAAAAATGGAGACTGAAGTAAAGAGAAACAAGCAAAGAGATGATGAAAACAAATAAAGAAAGAAGAAAGAAATAAAATTAGAGAAAAAAGAAAAATGGAGACTAAAGTAAAGAGAAACAAGCAAACAGATGATGAAAACAAATAAAGAAAGAACAAAAAAATAAAATTATAGAAAACAACGTTTTGATCCAACTTATTAGTTTTCGCTGCTTTTTGTTTCACACCTCTTTGTTTTCACACTCTTTGTTTTTACATATATACAGATTTTTATGGAGTTTGAAAAGTTGCAATGTTTTGATCCAACAATTGTGTTTCTTCGTTATTCCCCTAGCTTTCAATGGTTGCACTTGTTAGTTTTCACACATTTTTGTTTCACACCTCTTTGTTTTCACACTCTTTGTTTTTACATATATACAGATTTTTATGGACTTTGAAAAGAGTTTTTGTTCTTTTAGTATTATTAATGATCTTACCCTTTGTTAATGATCTCAAAGTTGCAAAGTTTTGGTCCAACAATTGTGTTTCTTCGTTGCACCCCCAACTGTCCATCTTGGCACATGTTAGTTTTCGCACGTTTTTGTTTCACACTTTTTTGTTTCACACCTTTTTGTATTACACCTCTTTGTTTTCACACTCTTTGTTTTAATATATATACAGATTCTTATGGATTTTGAAAAGATTTTTTATTCATTGAGTATGATTAATGATCGCAAAAGTTGCAAAGTTTCGGTCCAAAAATTGTGTTTCTTCGTTTAACCTCCAACTTTCTATGTTGGCACCCGTTAGTTTTCACACATTTTTGTTTTACACCTCTTTGTTTATATAAAGTTGTAGTGTTTTGATCCAATAATTGTGTTTCTTCGTCGTACCCCTTGATTTCAATGTTTGCACTTGTTAGTTTTTGCATCTTTTTGTTTCACACCTTTTTGTGTCACACTTCTTTATTTTCATATTTTTGCATCTTTTCGTCGTAACCCCATCTTCAAAAATCGCACCTATTAATTTTTTCACATTTTTTTCACCTTTTTTTTTTTTTTTCAACCAAACATTAATCAAATTAAAAAAGAACGTCCCGATTGGTTGCCCAAACCGGGGAAAAAGAGTTTACAAAAGAAATTTCAGATAATAAAGGTCTTGAAAAGCGGGCTAGGCAATCTGCTCGTACGTTGAGCTCTCGAGGAATCCTGGTCAGTGAGAAGGATGGAAAACGTGATCTGAGCAATAAAAACTCCTCCAAAAGATTCGAGAAAGCTGGCCAATCGTCTGGCATCTGCACCATCGCCACTAATTCTGCACAATCTGTCTCGAAGCTCGACAGGCTACTCCAGCGCGATGAGTGACTCCATGGCCCAAATCAAGGCTTGCAACTCTGCATGTAAAGATGTAGGACCGCGCCTCTGACTCCGGGCTCCCAAAAGAAGTGTCGAATTTTCATCACTACAACACCACCACCCTAGACCCTGCAGAGTATCTGAACCTCTCCAAGAACCATCAATCTGACATCGAGGAAACACCCCTGTCCTCCAACAGAGGTATAGAAGGCGAATAATTGACCGCGATAAATTTGGCCTCTTCCCACAAAATTTTATCATTATTCTGAAGAATAATCTCCATCGGTTCAGCCTCTAAGCCCTGAAAAACTTTTTATTCCTGTCTTTCCATAGCGACCAAATTATCCAGGGAAGACGAGGAGCTGCATCAGGTTCTCTCGATTGCGAAGCAGCCCGCCAGAAAATAAAGTCTAAATTCGCATATATTGAAGCAAATGGGAAGCCATCAAGAGCTAACGAAACCGGTGACAACCCCCAAACATCCCATGAACGAGGGCACTCAAAGAGAGCATGATTGATAGTCTCTGGGCCAGACTCACATCGTTTACAGAGGGTATCACACCGGACACCCCTATACGCAAGTCGTTCTAACACTGGGAGAGTGCCGAAGCAATCTGCCAGAAAAATGTTGGACCTTCGGGGAACATTAAGCTTCCATGCGTGGGCTCTAAGGGCCAAACATGTCGGCCCGTATTCGACATCCATCATTAATTCTCTAGCTAACCGATATCCTGATTTAACCGTATATTTTCCTGACTTTGAAAAATGCCATACTAAGCGATCCGGTTGCTGGACTTTACTGACCGCCATACTCCGAATACTCAGAATATCCTCCGGATCCAAATACGCCTCCAGGGTAGGCAAATGCCAATCCTTCGTAGCAGGATTAATTAAATGGTTCACCATCAAACTTGGTAACCAGAGACGACCCCGACCATTAGCTGGACGTGGTCGAATGTCCGGTATCCATGGGTCTCTCCAAACCGAAATAGAATTACCCGAACCTACCGCCAATCGTGCTCCATATTCCACCAAACCCTTAGTAGAGAAAATACTCCTCCAAGCAAAGGAGGGATTATATGGTTTTTTGGCCATATCACCCCTCTATGTTTTACACCTTTATATTTTACACCTCTTTGTTTATTATATATAAGCTTTTATGAAATACAAAAACAATTTTCGAATTTATTGTTTTCTAAATATTTTCTAAACTTACAAGTTAATAAATAAAATCATAGATTTATATGTTTATATATTATAGCAAACTCACTTTTAGGAGTCAATTTAATTATAATGGATGAGATTATTTTTATTATCTCATCTAAATGTTTAGATTTGTTAATGATCTTAAAAGTTGCAATATTTTAATCCAACAATTATGTTTCTTCGTCGTATTCCCAACTTTCAATATTCACATTTGTTAGTTTTCGCACATTTTTGTTTTACACCTCTTTGTATATATATATATATATAATGGATCTTGAAATTTTTTTTTGTTATTTGACTATTGTTTAATACCTTAAATTTAAAAATTCTGAGTATTATTTTCTTTCAATTTTATAATCAACATTAATTAACTCATTTTTGTTAAAAAGTTGGATTGTTTTATTTATTGATTCATTCATCTAACTTTTATTTGGTGTCGTTTTCCATCTAACTGTATTGATCATCTCTTTCAAGTATTAATTTAGGTAATTAATGGTGATTTCTAATTTTTCATAAATTTATCTTTTTAATCAATTTGTTTGGTTGCAGTTGCTGCTATAAGCTCTTTCTCCCTGATTCTCTTATTATTTTTTATAAATTTTGATAAAATAATAATTGAAATTTTATTCTATGTTAATATCTTTTAAAATTGATTATCTGAGTATGGTTTAGTAAACCTAAATTTATATATCTTTAATATTATTTTCTTATTGTCACTGAATCGATTTTTCATTTATATATATATATATATATATATAACAAATATTTTATTTAACTAATTTGGTTAATTCATCTTATTCATTATTTATGATTTTATATTATACATTAAAAAAATTACCAAAAACATTTTACTCAAAATATGAAATTAACAATGTTGATCATTTCAAGTTTTCACTTTCCCGTGCGGTAACGCACGGGCCGACATCCTAGTATAATTTAAAACCAAACCATAAGATTTTGTTTTCTGGCACCACAATGTTTCTCTTTGCTTGTCTTTTATTCAAAGCCACACATGTAGTGCAATATTCTTTCTATCGTGAGGACACATGCTAGTATATTTTAGTGCCGACCACTTGCAAATTTTATTTTTCTGTTAATGGCCACATAAATTTACGTTATAAATGGCATTGGAGCATGAGAGAAGAAGTCTACATCCATCTATAAGAGGAAAGAGAGAATGACGAATGAGGAAGAGGAGCCCCTCAGCCCGATGGCGCGTGTATTCCAATCGCCGGGAATAGACTATTGTGCCGTCACCATCATGGGTTTCAAAACAAAGATCAATCCCGACGTCGTTCTTGATGCCTTAAGGCATAATGTCTACAACCATTCTCGTTTCTCCAGCAAACTGGTACCCACACTTAAACATACACACGTCCTTATACGTACTGGTTTTGTGTTCTTATATATGTAGTGTACTTAAACCCTATACGTGGGATTTCAAATAGTGTTCGGTCTTTATTTTTCTTAACTTCACAGTCGGATAATGGTGCAAAATGGACCGAGACAGAAGTCAATGTAGAAGACCATGTAGTTGTACCTTACATAGATCCAAAAGAGATAGGTGAAGATGGAGAAAGCTTCGTCGATGATTATATATCCCATCTCACGATAATTCCTCTTGATAGATCAAGACCTTTGTGGGATATTCACATACTTAACGTCAAAACCACAGATGCTGAAGCAGTCGGTGTAATAAGATCTCACCATTCGTTGGGAGATGGAATGTCTCTATGTTCTCTCTTACTCGCATGTACGCATAAAACATCAGACCCGGGCACGTCTTCTACTGCTGTTCCTCCCGTGAAACGGAGAGGCGAGGTGTTGCATAGCCTTAGAAAGAAAAGCTGGTTCTTAAGATTGATATTCACCATTGGTTCTACAATGACATTGATTTGGAATACAATCGTGGATATGTTGCTGCTTTTCGCGACTATACTGTTTTTGAAGGATACAAAAACACCTCTAAAAGGCGGCGAGAATTCCATGAGTAATCCAAAGAGATTTTATCACCGAATGGTCTCCTTGGATGACATTAAACTTATAAAAAACGTCATGAACTTGGTACATAATATATGGTTTATGACTTTATGTTCATAACTAATTAACTTGAGGGTTTTTTTTTTTTTTCCTTTTAATAAATATTTGCTTTCTCTTGTGCTAGACTATCAACGATGTCCTACTGGGAATTACACAAGCCTCTCTTTCTCACTATGTAAACGGACAATATGGTAAGTATTTGTACGTTACGTATTATCAATTAACTTACCGCGGTTAATATCCTAATCCTAAAAATTAATTATATGCATGTTCGATCTATATAACGTTTTACGCAAATATCTTGTTTCTTGGCAAACAAGACAAGAAGAATGCAGAGGATGGAGCATTGACATCACATACGAACAAACTTCCGGATGGAATGCGATTTCTGTTAGAATTATCCCACATCGGAAGAATTTATATTCCTTGGGCAATATATATAGTATGTGGCAACCCTCCTCCCTTGAGCTAGCTTTTGGGAGTGAGTTAGGCCCATTACTAATATGGTATCAGAGCAAGGTTCAAACTTCTCGATTGTGGTCTACCACCCGTGGATGTCCAGTCCCACAAACTTCACGCTTCAAATATCAGCGTGAGGGGGGTGTGTTAGAATTATCCCACATCGGAAGAATTTATATTCCTTGGGCAATATATATAGTATGTGGCAACCCTCCTCCCTTGAGCTAGCTTTTGGGAGTGAGTTAGGCCCATTACTAATAATTTCGTGTAGCGTGTACAGTAAATCTAAGGTCAGACATCGGGTTCAAGGTTAGAGACAATAGATTATAGACCTCAGTTTTATATCTAAACTCTTTTCTGTCAACAAACAATAATATGTATATACCTTTTTTTTGTATAAAGCCTTTGGCAGATATGATGGTGAAAGATTCAAAATGCAAATGGGGAAACTACTTCAGTTTTATATTTTTGCCGTTCTCCATCAGTTTACAAAAAGATCCATTGGTTTATCTAAAAAAATCCCAAGCTACAATGGCTCGAAAAAAGCACTCTTATCACGCGAATCTAGTGTATTTTATCATCAAAATCGTCCTAAAAGTGTTTGGTGCGAAGGTAGCAGCACAATTATTCGATCGACCGGTGAGGAACACAACGACATGTGTTTCAAACGTCATTGGCCCCATGGAAGAAAACAGTTTTCGTGGCCATCCTATCGCTTACATCGCTCCAAGCTCTTACGGACACTCACATGTACGTAATCTTTTTTGTTCAATCAAATGAATGAAGTTTTTTAATAAATAATTTCTCCCATATAAATGTCTTTGTGTTTGATATATAGGCATTGTTGGTGCATTTCATAAGTTATGCTGAGAAAATGATAATCTCGATGGCTGTTGATCCTACCGTCATACCTGATCCTCACAAGATCTGTGATGAAATGGAAAAATCAATAAAAGCAATGAAAACTGTGCTCTGGGAAAGAGGGTTACTCTAAGCCGCTTGAGCCTTACCCACTCTAAGCTGCATGATGCTTTAAATCCTTTTGTACTATCTACAGATATTGGAGTCAATATTGGAGACTTGAAGTCAATAATATCAGGGTCGGTCCTAGATGTCGACGAAAATAGTTATAGTCAAATGTTTTAGAATTTTTAAATTTTCATTTCATAACCAAATAGTAGTGAGTAGTGTGTATTAATTAAGTGTTGTTGTTGTATCATGGCCCAAGTTCAAATGCATGTAATGCACAGATCATATTCAAGCGGCCATCGCTTTGTTATCTACATTCATTATTACTAAAAGTTCTTTTTTGAATTAACCAAATATAACTAAAAACAAGAAAAAAATGTTCCAAGTTATTTAACTACAAACGGAAATAAATGAAACCATAGTGTCAAACCAAATTCGAAAAGGAAAAATCAAACTTGAAGTCTGAGGTCAAAAGGATATGACTTTCTCTTGTCAGGTTTCAATTTTTCTAACCAACATAAATGATTTTAAACTTGATTATATTGGTTGGCGGACCAACCAAACAAGAAACAACCGCTTAATATATAAACCAACAAGATCGTTAATCTACTATTTCGAGTAGTTGGGTCAATCCAGATTTTAAAGCTTTCTCTTTTATTATTATTATTATCAGTTTTTTTCTTTTCAAGACGCTGTGTTTTGTTTTATAACACATCCTTTTTAGGTGATTAAGATTCTTACAATATACTTATTATAATCGTTAGATGGTAGCTACTTATTATATTGACAGAGATTGGATGATAAAAAGAGATGTGATCTTATGGACACGTGCTTTGATTCCAGATTGATTTGTTTTCCCCTCCTTCAACTTCAGACGTTACAAAAGTAGTTTGTCTAATTAGTTTTTTTAACTCGTGTTTTCATTAACGACAAATGATGCTCATCTAAAAATCCACGCGTAATGGTCTAATGGAAGCTTTTTTCTTCTCCTGATATATAAATAGTTGGGGCTATAGATATGTTGGTGGTATGAGTTTGTGGTCGTTTCGTTGCAATAATATATCACTATCCAATAATTTTTTTTTCTTTCTCTAGACTCCAAATTTAAAAACTGGGACAAATGTGAACCTACACAACCACTAAAGCCGTACTTATATTAAACTCTGAAACGATGTCTGAAATGACTAAAATATAAACAGGTTAGTGAAAGACAATAGTATTTTGTTTTCCGACGCCACAATATTTTTCTTTCTTTCTAGTATTGTTAATAGAAGCTAACCGTAAATATCAACGTCACAATAAATGTAATTTTACTGTTGTGAGAAAACAATACTAAAACGTTTCAACACCACTTGTATTTTTGTGTGTTCGTTGAACCACTTACAAACTTAACGTCACTATAAATATTGGAACATGGTAGAAGAAATAAGCATCTAATTAAGAGGAGAGGTAGAATGACGAATCAGGATGAGGAGCCGGTCAGCCCGATGGCGCGTGTATTCCAATCACCGAGGATTGACTTATGTGCAGTCACCATTGTGGGTTTCGAAACAAAGATTAATCCCGACGTTGTTCTTGATGCTTTGAAGCAAAATGTCTCCAAGCATCCTCGTTTCTCGAGCATATTGGTACACTTACACATGTTCTTATACCGTATCCATAGTTGTTTTCCATAACCGATTTAAAATGTACTTTCTATATATAGAATGAATTAGTTAATATATTGATCATTATAAGTTTGAGCCTTTAATTTAGTTTATTTTTACAAAATATATGTATGTTTATTAAAATTTGTACGAAACAATAGTTGGAGATGGCTGTGTTTTCTTTGTAAATATAAGAACTGTACTAATATTCTATTTGGGAATTGACATAGTGTTTGGCTTCAATTTGTCTTAACTTCTCAGTCTGAAAATGGTGCAAACTGGATCGAGACCGAAGTCAATGTAGAAGATCATGTAATCGTACCATACATAGATCCGGAAGAGATAGCTGGAGATGGACAAAGCTTTGTTGATGATTATATGTCACGTCTCACAATGATCCCTCTTGATAAATCAAGACCCTTGTGGGACATTCACATCCTCAACGTCAAAACCTATGATGCTGAAGCAGTCGGTTTTATAAGATCTCACCATTCGTTGGGAGATGGGATGTCCTTGGTTTCCCTCATTCTCGCATGTACCCACAAAACATCAGACCCAGACATGTTTTCAAATGCTATTCCTACCATGAAACGGCGACCAAAGCACAACCTGCAAACAAAGGGATGGTTCTTAAGGTCGATAATAACCATTGGTTCTACAATGAGACTGATTTGGAACACAGTTGTAGATATGGTGCTCCTTTTGGCGACTGTGTTGTGTTTGGAGGATACAAAAACGCCACTAAAAGCAGGTGTGAATACAAGGAACAATCCAAAGAGATTTTATCACCGAATTATCTCTTTAGATGACATAAAACATATCAAGAACGCTATGGACATGGTACGTTGTCAATTTTTCATATATCTTATATATGTCCGTAATTAACTATAAGCTTTTTATAATGGGTCTTTTCTTTCTCTTGCGCGTGCTGCTAGACAATCAACGATGTTCTATTCGGAATGACACAAGCCTCTTTTTCTCGCTATTTGAACCGACGATATGGTAAACACTAAATTTGATATATATGCTTTATTGTCAATAGTATTTTTTTTTTTTTTTGCTTTTTTATTTTTAATAGAGTCGGTAAAAGATAAAGCCTAACCCGAAGTTAATTTTAAAGCAAGGAAAAAGAATAACGCACGTTGGATCTATATCTAATGTTTTCACACGTGTATTATGTTTCTTGACAAACAAGACATGAGGAATGAAGAGAATGGAGCGTTGACATCGTATCCGAACAATCTTCCAGATGGAATACGATTTCGTGTAGCTTGTACAGTAAATCTAAGGTCTGACATCGGGTTCAAGGTTAGAGACATACTCCTCAAAATATAATTCTAATCTCTTAGTTAAACGTGGACAAACAACGTATAAATTGTCTTTTTTTTTTTTTTTGGGGTGTAAAGCCTTTGGCAGATATGATGGTGAAGGATTCAAAATGCAGATGGGGAAACTACTTCAGCTTTATTTTTTTGCCGTTCTCTATTGGTTTACAAACAGATCCTTTGGTTCATTTAAGAAAATGCAAATCCATGATGGCTCGAAAGAAGCACTCTTATCACGCGGCTCTAGCGTATTTTATCATCAAAATCGCCCTAAAACTGTTTGGCGCGAAGGTATTAGATAAAACTGAGATTTGGTAGCATATTTATGGACATAATTTATATAACAGACTCTCTTGTCATTATAGGTAGCAGCAGGGTTATTCGATCGACCACTGAGGAACATAACGACATGCGTTTCAAACGTCATTGGCCCCATGGAAGAAATCAGTTTCCTTGGCCATCCTATCGCTTACATTGCTCCAAGCTCTTACGGACACTCACATGTACATAGTTACCTTTTCTCTTTGCGTAAATGATAAAGCTTTTTCTTTTTTCTTTTTTTTTTCTTCTTCTGAAAAGTAGTGATTTTAATTTGCGTTTGATAGGCATTGTTGGTACATCTCATGAGTTATGCGGATAAAATGATAATTTCCATGGCGTTTGATCCTACCGTCATACCGGACCCCCACATGATTTGCGATGATATGGAAGAATCACTGAAAGAGATAAAAGCTGCTCTCCATGAAAGAGGGTTACTCTAAGGGCCCATGAGATACATTAGAATCCCTGAAAGAGACTAGCTAAAGCTGATCTCTGTGAAAGAGAGTTACTCTAAGGCGCATGAGACACATAAAAAGCCCATTATAATCGGCATACTGTGGATATAGTTTTGTTTGGTCTAAATATGTCATGTTTTAGAAGCTTTGAATGTTCGTATATAGTATTGGGGTCAAAAAAATGTTAGTCTCGTTACTAGTTGTTGAAAAATATAGCGCTTATGAAATGTCAATTATTTAAGATTTTTAAAAGTCTCATTTCGTACTCTTAGGTTAATAAACGACTCGGCTATCACATGGAGTCTAATGATTTGTGTGTTAATTAGTATCGTTATTATACGTAGGATGTCGACGGAAAAGTAAAAACTTGAAATGATTAAAATTGTTAATTTTACATTTCGAGTAAAAAACGGAACAAAACATTTGTTGGATCAAAACATTGCAATTTTATATAAACAAAAAGTAACAAAAACAAAAAAAGTGTGAAATAAAAAGGTGTAAAAAATAATAGATGTGATATTTGAAACATTGAGGTACAACAAAGAGGTGTAAACATAGAGGTATGAAATAAAAAAGTGTAAAAATAAATAGATGTGATTTTTGAAACATGGAAGTACAACAAAGAGATGCAAAACTTAAGAGGTGTGAATTTTGAAAGATGGGGATACGACGAAAATACATGATTAGTAATATGCAACTGTTAGGATCATTAATAATTTTAAACCGTTAGATAGAAAAGTGGAACTAATCTCATCCATTGGATTAAAATTGACACAAAAAAATGGGTTTGCTATTATATATTTTAAAATTAAAAAAAAAAAAACACTTCAATAAAAAAATTCTTTAGTTTTACTTATTAACTTGTCAATTTTGAAAATACTCAGTAAACAATTTTTCAAAACTTGTTTATGTTGTCCAGAGATGAAACGACCGACCTTTTTTTTTTTTAAATAATAAATAATAAATATAATATAATAAAATAATAAAATAAACTACAATTAGTGGTCCCATACCCACTAGCCACCTAACCACAAACACATTCAACAATGGAAATAACCAACCAATATCCAATAATAAACCAATAATAAAATATCACCAATATCCCAACATAATCAATATCCAAGACATGGAATCACAGAACCAGAACCTAGCAATGTTCTAATGACCCAACTCTAGAACCTAGCAATGCCGACAACATAAATCCGAGTCCCTAGAACATCCTCCTCTTCATTGCCTTGATTCCACGATCACACTTTACCTTTACCTGCACCACAAACACATATTGCAATGCATTTTATAAACACTCAGAAGGCAATCCTCCCATCTACTGGGCTATACACACAAGCAATAGAGACATCTTTAACCATCAAACAACATTCAACAATCAACAATAACAAACCAGGACTCGCATCGACCGATACCAGCATGCATCGACCGACGCCAGATTGGAGG
Organism: Camelina hispida; assembly: GCA_023657505.1. Classification (NCBI taxonomy): domain Eukaryota; kingdom Viridiplantae; phylum Streptophyta; class Magnoliopsida; order Brassicales; family Brassicaceae; genus Camelina; species Camelina hispida. The sequence continues at coordinate 5,806,544 of CP094637.1, read as the reverse complement.
TTGCGCGACCGACAAGATCTGGTCGACCGATGCAAGGTTAACTTGCATCGACCGACGCATGCTCGACATAACACGAAAACCCTAGAGTTTACGCGCGTCTCGCATTCGCATCGACCGATGCACAAAGTGCATCGACCGATGCAATGCCGAGCATCGTTTTCCTCCGGCTTCGCCGGATCTTCGTTCCTGCAACCACGAAACTCGATCCCAAGCCACAAGAAAGCTTCCAAACGTCCCCAATAACAATCTAACCAGCCTAGCAACACATAACAAGCAAATCAGAGAGATCTCTAGCTTAGATAAGCCATGGTCATGCACTTACCGTGCCAAGACGAAACTGAACCAAAACCACTCAAGAACAAGCCTCTAGGAAGCTCCTACAACGATCCCAGCTACGATCTCAGGAACGCACCAAATCTCCAAGAAATCTCAGAAACTCTCAAGAACTTTTCTCTCTCACTCTCTCAAAAACGGCCAAACAACACCAATGGGACCAAACTCGCATCTAAGGGTTTTTCCCTAACCCAAAACGCAGCGTTTGACTTAAGTCAAAACGCAGAATTGACCTTGCGTCGACCGACGCAACATCCCATCGACCGATGCAACTCCCAAACCGGGATTTTGGTTCACGGATGTTACAATTCTCCCCACCAATATGGATTCGTCCCCGAATCCCACAATACCGTCCATCTGCCAAGGACCCCTCGTGCCACCGTCAACACGGCCCGCACGTCCCCTGCCGGACTATACACCATCAGCCAAGGTTTCCGCGCCACTGCCGCAACAGCCCGCACACCTCCGACTGACCTCGAGGTCTCCCTCTAGCCAATATACTCGCATCAAAACACTATATGCTCACAACTCGTGCTTTCCCGTCCGTGGTCGCAACTAACGAATCATGCCGGCTCGCTATCAGGCCAACCGCCTTAAGCTACGGCATCCAGAAGTCACTCACACCCACTTCCCCGCTCTCGGTCGCAACCTCGAGACATACCGGCTCACTGCCGAGCCTCGGCCCACAGCTACGGTATCCAGGAGTCTCATATCCTGCTTCGGTCGTCACCCTCAGCGCGCTCGGATCGTCATCCGAAGCAACATACCACTCCCACTCTCTGGCCACAAAGTCCATCGAGCTATCGGTATCACATGAGTTGGGCCCACACGGCCTTGAGCAAAAACAAATACTGATGCCAACGAGTATCTCCCGGCTAGATCTACCTCAACATTTCCACAAAACTTCCCTTTTTAGAAACTTTCTAATTCTGGAAACCTTCCTTTTGTGGAAACTTTCTATTTATGGAAACTTCCAAAAATAGAAACCCGAACTATTTCTCTTTTCCCCATGACATTAACAGTCAAACATAAGGGAAAAATACTCATCTTATTAATCTTAAAAATGCCATAATCATTACAATCTCGACGAAAATACATCAGAAAAAAAAATAAATACAACCGGAGCCATCGTCCCGAAGGACCGTCACGAAGACACTCGGCTAAACAGCCCGCCACAAAGGCCAATCAAATGTCCTAAAACGGCCGCCACACACAAGCACACTGACTCGAAAGTCCGCCACAAAGGCCACAAAGCCCTCCAAGGCTTCCCACCGCTACAATGGACAAATTCTCTCTCCCGAAAACTTTCCATAAATAGCACCTTCCATTTCGGAATCCTTCCACTTTAAGAAACTTCTAATTCGGGAAACCTTTCCCAAATCCCGCCGCACGGAAAACTTTGTATCCCGAGCACCACCTCATCTTGTTACCGAGTCGCACAACCAACCACCCCTAAGCGACCAAATATCAAGAGATGGGCTGGAATACTCCGCACCCGCCCAGCCACGGACTACAACCGGACCCGGCTAGACAAGCTCAAGTCGCGGTCCCGCTTCTCAAACCACTTCTTAAACCTTGCCTTCATCCTCGCCTCGGGCTCCCAAGTCTGCTCCTCTACTCCGTCACAGTCCCACAGGACTCTCATCAAAGGAATCTTCTTCTTCCGGTTCCTTGACTCTCCTCTCGAGCACCCTCAAAGGCCTCGCTCTAAAGTCATGTTAGGCTGAAGATCCTCTGGAATCTTAGCCAACACCTGCTCACCTCGCGGAGACACTTCCGCAACATAGATAAATGGAAAACCTTATGGAATGCACGCATAACCTCAGGTAACTCCAATCTATATGCCACTGGCCCAACCCGCTCAATCACTCTGAACGGACCCATATACCTCGGACTCAACTTAGTCTCAGTCAATGACCTGCTCGGACCCCGCAACATGGCCATCTTGAGGTACACTCTGTCTCCGACCTGAAACTCAAGATCTCCTCCTCTTATCAGCATAACTCCTCTGCCTATCCTGAGCCTCTTTCATGTTCAGCTTGAGAACCCGAATCTTCTCTGAGGTCTCCTGAACAAAATCTGCCCCGTACATGCTCCTCTCCCCCACCTGAGTCCAGCATAACGGTGTACGACATGGCCTCCCATATAAAGCCTCATAAGGAGCCATACCAATACTCGTCGATAGCTGTTGTTGTAAAAACTCCACCAAGCTCAAGTGATCTGCCCAATGACCACCCCAATCCAGCACACATCCTCAACAAATCCTCCAAAATCTGGATCGTCCTCTCGACTGACCGTCCGTCCGAGGATGATAGTTGTACTCATATGCACCTTCGTGCCCATCTCTGCCTGAAATGCCCTCCGAACACCGAGGTGAACTTGGAATCTCTATCGACACAATACTAGCAGGCACACCATGCAGTCTGACTATCTCCCTCACGTACTTCTTGGCCAAAACCGCTGCTCCATCAGTTTTCTTGATGGCAGAAAATGTGCTGACTTAGTCAACCGGTCCACAATGACCCAAATAGCATCAAAGGTCCGTGACACTGGAAATTCTACCACGAAATCCATGGTAATCATATCCCACTTCCACTCACGAATGGGTAAACTCTTCGTAAACCGCCAGAACCCGATGCTCAGCCTTCACTAGCTGACACACACATCGCACCTCGCGACCCAACTAGCTACATCCTTCTTCATCCCGACCCAATGATAATACCTCTTGAGGTCATGGTACATCTTAGTCGGTCCTGGATGAATGGATAACTTGCTCGCATGAGACTCTCTCGAATCTCCGCCTCAACTCCTCATCCTTGGGCACACAAACCCCACCGTGCACCAAGATAGTACCATTATCTCGAGACCTGATACTCAGAATCAACATCCTTTGAGGCATTCACCAGCCCCAAATCCTTCCCCTGAGCCATCCGCACCCTACTCAAAAGATCTGCTCGGTCGACTGCTTCCAAACCCAACGGTTCAAGTGCAACAGCACACAAGCTCAAAGCACTGATCTCCCTACAGGGACTTCATCTCCTGCTCCCGAGCCGAAGCTACCCTCTTCCGACTCAGAGCATCCGCAACCGTGTTAGCCTTACCAGGATAATAGGCTATCTCCAAATCATAGTCTGCCACAAGCTCCATCCACCGCCTCTGTCTCAAATTCCACTCAGGCTGCGTGAATATATACTTCGACTCTTATGATCTGTAAACACCTGTACCTTTGCACCATAAAGATAAGATCTCCAAATCTTCAGGGTAAAAACTACAGCACCCATCTCCAAATCATGAGTAGGATAGTTGCCTTCATGCACCCGCAACTGCCGCGAAGCATAGGCAATCACCTTCCCATGCTGCATCGAACACACCCCAAACCAACTCTAGATGCATCCGTATAAACCACATAGGGTTCTCCTGCTCAGCAAAGCCAACACTGGCGCAGTAGTCAACATCCTTCAGGCTTGCAAAGCCTTCCTCACACTCCTCCGACCAGACCAAAGAAACATCCTTCCCTGTCAACTTAGTCATAGGACGTGCTCGCTTGCAAATCCCGCACAAATCTCCCTGTAGTAACCTGCCAAACCAAGGAAACTCCTTATCTCTCGTGGCATTCTATGGTCTAGGTCAATCTCTGATAGCCTGAATCTTCTCAGATCTACAAACCCCTCTGCAGAAACAATGTGACCCAGAAAGCCCATCTCACGCTGCCAAAACTACACTTGCTCAACTTAGCATACAACTTCTGCTCCCGCAGCTTCTCCATAACTGCTCTCAAATGCACTGCATGCTCCTCAGACTCTTAGAATAGACCAGGATATCGTCGATGAAAATGATGACAGACACATCCGAAACTCCTGAAACACGCTGTTCATCAATCTCATAAACGCTGATGGCGCGTTAGTCAACCCGAAAGGCATCACCACAAACTCATAATGCCCATACCTCATCCAAAGCAGTCTTCCTCACATCTGCCTCATCTATCGGTATCTCGATGATAACCCGACGCCAGATCCACCTTAGAGAACCATGTAGCACCCCTCAACTGATCCAACAACTCATCGATCCTCGAAGAGGATACTTGTTCTTCACAGTGACCCGGTTCAAACCCCGATAATCGATACATAACCTGAAACTCCCATCCTTCTTCTTAACAAATAACACTAGTGCTCTCCATGGTGATACACTAGAATGTCTGAATCCCATGCTCCATTAATTCTCTAGTTACTTCCTCAGCTCAACTACACAAATACTTAAGTATGCCGACACCAACTCGCTGCCACCGAATATCAATCCTCTTGTTCGTCCAAGAACCTCTAGTAACTTGCCTCTAAGGGAAACTTCCACAAGATAGCTTAATCCAAAAATAGCTTCCCGCTTAGCAATTCTCCACAGAAAATCATCAATACGAGCGTAATAAAACAAACAAGTACCATACGTTCGCATATTCCGATTCACCGATCAAATGCTTTGCAGGCAGCTAACTCAAACCACTTGACTTATTCCCTCCAACAAGCTTACCAAAACCTTGAATCTTGCAACCCTGTCCATCTCCAATGAACGTAATCCAACATCGTCACAACGATTAGTTTATCCTGCCATGAAGGCTTTCGTGAACTTATGTATTGGCAAACATGCCTCTCCCGGCTCAAATCTGCTGTAACTCCCCTTCTCGGGAATCCAGCACCACCGGCCTCAAAATCCTGGCGCAAAGCCAAAATTCATAACCGCTCTGGTCATAAAAATCGCCCACCGGCCAACATAATCCTAAAATCCAAGATTAAACCATCATCACTCTCGAGGTCTACATTCCGTCGTTATGTTCATACTCACGTCCTAGGAATTGCTTGTCCCAACTCTTCCGCTCTTAGGTCGCAACCTTCGAGTCATACCGATCTCACTCGCACCAGCGTCTTCGAGTTATACCGTCTCACTCTTGGACCACAATCCTCAAGATCTCGGTATCGTGGGAACTACTCATCCCCTCGGAGAACAACATCCCTCTCGCTCCCGGAGCCCTCAGCCCTCGAGCTATCGGTATTCAGGGAATCACCATCCCCTCAGAGCAACAATCCTTAACGACTATAAACATCTCTCGACAGTACCTCCTGTGGTCCGAGTATAACATTGCAATGTTACACCTGCCCACTCAACTTACATTATCCAACTGGATTAACCCCAAACAGAAATATATGCTCCACTGCATATGTCCACCTATCCGCCTCTCTAGGTCTGATACTCTTGAGAATAATCTCATACCGGTCATCTACAACCGCTCCATCCTCTTAACATAAGGTGGAAAGTCCCCAACATCCGCAGCCCTTGGCTGCACCCGCCACATGCGGCACAACTGGAGCCTACACTGGTACCCTCTCGGTAACCGCTCCAACAGCACCAACAGATCCGCCAAGCGATCATCTCGACCCTGGGCTCCACCTGCTGCAACCCCACACCTTGGTTCCCAGCACCCCGGCACGCTCACCGGCTAACCCCCTCCGGTCCCTCCCGATACGCACCCCCGACGTACCTCCCCGTGGAACTGACCACACACTCGCTGGCCTCTGACCCGCCCGACAATGACCACGACCACGTCCCCGTCCACGACCAACAACTCCAACACCTTAACCACTGATCTTCCAAGAACAGAGGCTAACAAGCAGAAACAAAACAATACCACACAAAGAAACATAACAATAACTCACCGTGGAATCTCATGAAGGCTCGAAGAGGATGTTCTAGACTCCATGCCACACACAATTGACTAACTCACATAATCAATCAAGACATGCAATCCCAAACATCTACAGCACAAAGCCTAGTGAACCCAAACCTAGAACCGTAAGGGCTCGATACCAAAATGAAACGACCGACCTTTTTTTTTTTTAAATAATAAATAATAAATATAATATAATAAAATAATAAAATAAACTACAATTAGTGGTCCCATACCCACTAGCCACCTAACCACAAACACATTCAAGAAATAACCAACCAATATCCAATAATAAACCAATAATAAAATATCACCAATATCCCAACATAATCAATATCCAAGACAACAGAATCACGAACCAGCAACCTAGCAATGTTCTAATGACCCAACTCTAGCAACCTAGCAATGCCAGACAACATAAATCCGAGTCCCTAGAACATCCTCCTCTTCATTGCCTTGATTCCACGATCACACTTTACCTTTACCTCGCACCACAAACACATATTGCAATGCATGAGTATTTTATAAACACTCGCAAGGCAATCCTCCCATCTACTGGGCTATACACACAAGCAATAGAGACATCTTTAACCATCAAACAACATTCAACAATCAACAATAACAAACCAGACTCTGCATCGACCGATACCAGCATGCATCGACCGACGCCAGATTGAGGTTGCGTCGACCGACGCAAGATCTGGTCGACCGATGCAAGGTTAACTTGCATCGACCGACGCATGCTCGACATAACACGAAAACCCTAGAGTTTACGCTGCCTCGCATCTCGCATCGACCGATGCACAAAGTGCATCGACCGATGCAATGCCGAGCATCGTTTTCCTCCGAAGCTTCTCGCCGGATCTTCGTTCCTGCAACCACGAAACTCGATCCCAAGCCACAAGAAAGCTTCCAAACGTCCCCAATAACAATCTAACCAGCCTAGCAACACATAACAAGCAAATCGAGAGATCTCTAGCTTAGATAAGCCATGGTCATGCACTTACCTGTGCCAAGACGAAACTGAACCAAAACCACTCAAGAACAAGCCTCTAGGAAGCTCCTACAACGATCCCAGCTACAGATTTCTACAGAACGCACCAAATCTCCAAGAAATCTCAGAAACTCTCAAGAACTCTCTCTCTCACTCTCTCAAAACGGCCAAACAACACCAATGGGACCAAACTCGCATCTAAGGGTTTTTCCCTAACCCAAAACGCAGCGTTTGACTTAAGTCAAAACGCAGGAATTCGACCTTGCGTCGACCGACGCAACATCTGCATCGACCGATGCAACTCCCAAACCGGGATTTTGGTTCACGGATGTTACAAGAGAAAGTTTCTATATAATAAACAAAGAGGTGTAAGACATAGAAGTGTGAAATAAAAAGGTGTAAAAATTAATAGATGTGATCTTTGAAACATGGAGGTACAACAAAGAGGTGTAAACATAGATGTGTGAAATAAAAAAGGTGTAAAAATAAATAGATGTGATTTTTGAAACATGGGGGTACAACAAAGAGATGCAAAAATTAAGAGGTGTGATTTTTTAAATATGAGAGTACGAAGAAAAGACAAGATTAATAATTTGCAACTGATGGGATCATTAATAATTTTAAACCGTTAGAGGGAAAAGTGGAACTAATCTCATCCATTGGATTAAAGTTTACACAAAAAAAATAGGTTTGCTATTATATATTTAGAAAACACTTCAATAAAACAATTCGTTAGTTTTATTTATTAACTTGTAAGTTTTGAAAATAATCAGAAAGCAATTTTTCGAAACTTGTTTATGTTGTCCAGAAAAGTTTGTATATAATGAACAAAGAAGTGTAAGACATAGATGTGTAAAATAAAAAGGTGTAAATATTAATAGATGTGATATTGAAACATGGAGGTACAACAAAGAGGTGTAAACATAGAGGTGTGAAATAAAAAATGTGTAAAAATAGATAGATGTGATTTTTGAAACATGGAGGTACAACAAAGAGATGCAAAAATTAAGAAGTGTGATTTTTGAAAGATGGAGGTACGACGAAAAGACACGATTAATAATTTGCAACTGTCGGGATCATTAATAATTTTAAACCGTTAGATGGAAAATTGGAATTAATCTCATCCGTTGGATTAAAGTTGACACAAAAAGGGGGTTTACTATTATATCTTTTAAAAAACACTTCAATAAAACAATTCTTTAGTTTTCTTTATTAACTTGTAAGTTTTGAAAATACTTAGAAAACAATTTTTCGAAACATGTTTATGTTGTCCAGAAAAGTTTATATATAATACACAAAGAGGTGTAAGACATAGAGGTGTGCAATAAAAAGGTGTAAAAATTAATGGATGTGATCTTTGAAACATGGAGGTACAACCAAGAGATGTAAACATAGAGGTATGAGATAAAAAAAAAAAGTGTAAAAATAAATAGATGTGATTTTTGAAACATGAAGGTACAACAAAGAGATGCAAAACTTAAGAGATGTGACTTTTGAAAGATGGAGGCACGACGAAAAAACACGATTAATAATTTGCAACTGTTGGGATCATTAATAATTTTAAACCGCTAGATGGAAAAATGTGTGCGGTTTTCACTAGATTGAAGTTTATATCCGTATCCACCATAAATTAAGAATTGATTTCCCACTTATGTCTATGAATCGGTACCATCATGTTCTTCAATCAACAACAGCGAAAACGAAGTCGATGTGGTGAAACATGTGATAATAATATCTCACCTTTTGATGTTTTCTTTTTTGGGTTAAACACTAATTTTAGAAATTACTTGCATTTTTTTTTTTTGGCAGATTTCAGATCACTCTAAAAGTGACTGTTCTACATTATGTTTTAAAAAATTTTTATATACAGATTAATTAGATAGTCATCAAAGACTAAATAAGTTACCTTTAGTAGATCTTTTCTTTCTAACTTGACTTGTCATTTGGTCGTGCTTACGCTTTCTAGAATTTGATTTTGTGTTGTCACAAGTATGTCTGACTTTTTCTTCGACACTCACTATTTCTATGCTCATTTGTAATATTTCTATATATTATCAAAATGTTTGATACCAAGAAAGTATTAGAAACTAAAATTCAACTACAAATTTTAAAAGTTTTATTTACAAAAGAATGGAAACTAACCTGGATCATTTATATCTAATGGACATCCTACGTAATTTTTTTTTACATTTATACCATGTTTGTTAAAAAAAAAGGTTAAATAATAGAACATATATAAATTTATAATTATACCATGTTTGTTAAAAAAAATTGGCTTAGCATCACTGCATATCATCGTGCCTCTCGTATCTTGGTTTTGGTTTTTCCAGAAAGTCAAAAATAAAATATGCAAATTGAGGATTAGAAACATTAGCCATGCAAAAAAATATAGAACGCGTATTTATTCAACGGATCAAAAACATGAAAACCGGAAAGGCTAAAAATATTGAAGAGACTAAAAGTTTACAAAAATAAGATTAATGTATGAACTTAGTAGTGTCGACTAACAGTAATAATAATCTAACCGAAGAAACACTACAGGTCAGCGAAAATATTAAATTACCTTGAATTAGAGATTGATGCTTGTTAGTTAAAAAACACTTCAATTAAACAATCTTTTAGTACTCAGAAAACAATTTTTGAAATTTATGTTGTCCGAAAAGTTAATATATAATAAACAAAGAGGTGTAAGACATAGAGGTGTGAAATAAAAAGGTGTCAAAATTAATAGATGAGAAACATGTATTTTCATCTTCTGTTTCATTGTTTCTCTTTACTTCAATCTCCATTTTTCTTTATTTCTTTAGTTTTATTTCTTTCTTCTTTCTTTATTTGTTTTCATCACCTCTTTGCTTGTTTCTCTTTACTTCAGTCCCCATTTTTCTTTTTTTCTCTAATTTTATTTTTTTCTTTATTTGTTTTCATCACCTCTTTACTTGTTCCTCTTTACTTCAGTCTCCATTTTTCTTTTTTCTCTAATTTTATTTCTTTATTTATTTATTTTCATCTTCTGTTTCATTGTTTCTCTTTATTTCAGTCTCCATTTTTTTTTTTTTTAGTTTTATTTATTTCTTCTTTCTTTATTTGTTTTCATCATCTCTTTGCTTGTTTCTCTTTACTTTAATCTAGATTTTTTTTTCTCTAATTTTATTTCTTTCTTCTTTCATTATTTGTTTTCATCATCTCTTTGCTTGTTTCTCTTTAATTCAGTCTCCATTTTTCCGTTTTCTCTAATTTTATTTCTTTCTTCTTTCTTTATTTGTTTTCATCATATGTTTGCTTGTTTCTCTTTACTTCAGTCACCATTTTTCTTTTTTCTCTAATTTTATTTCTTTCTTCTTTCTTTATTTGTTTCATCATCTGTTTGCTTGTGCCTCTTTACTTCAGTCTCCATTTTTCTGTTTTCTCTAATTTTATTTCTTTCTTTATTTGTTTTCATAATCTGTTTGCTTGTTTCTCTTTATTTGTGTCTCCATTTTTTCTGTTTTCTCTAATTTTATTTTTTTTCTTCTTTCTTTATTTGTTTTCATCATCTGTTTGCTTGTTTCTCTTTACTTCATTCTCCATTTTTCTGATTTCTATAATTTTATTTCTTTCTTCTTTCTTTATTGTTTTCATCATCTGTTTGCTTGTTTCTCTTTACTTCAGTCACCATTTTTTTTCTCTAATTTTATTTATTTCTTCTTTTTTTATTTGTTTTCATCATCTGTTTGCTTGTTTCTCTTTACTTCAGTCACCAATTTTCTTTTTTCTCTAATTTTATTTGTTTCTTCTTTTTTTATTTGTTTTCAACATCTCTCTACTTGTTCCTTTTTACTTCAGTCTCCATTTTTCTGCTTTCTCTATTTTTATTTCTTTCTTATTTCTTTATTTGTTTTCATCATCTGTTTGCTTATTTCTCTTTACTTCAGTCTCCATTTTTCTGCTTTCCATAATTTTATTTCTTTCTTCTTTATTTATTTGTTTTCATCATCTGTTTGGTTGTTTCTCTTTAATTTAGTCTCCATTTTTCTGCTTTCCATAATTTTATTTATTTCTTCTTTCTTTATTTGTTTTCATCATCAGTTTACTTGTTTCTCTTTACTTCAGTCTCCATATTTCTGCTTTCCATAATTTTATTTCTTTCTTCTTTCTTTATTTGTTTTCATCATCTGTTGATTGTTTCTCTTTACTTTAGTCTCCATTTTTCTGCTTTCCATAATTTTATTTCTTTCTTCTTTTTTTATTTGTCTTCATCATCTGTTTACTTGTTTCTCTTTACTTCAGTCTCCATTTTTCCGTTTTCTGTAATTTTATTTCTTTCTTTTTTCTTTATTTGTTTTCATCATATGTTTGCTTGTTTCTCTTTACTTCAGTCACCATTTTTTTTTTCTAATTTTATTTCTTTCTTTTTTCTTTATTTGTTTTCATCATCTGTTTGCTTGTGCCTCTTTACTTCAGTCTCTATTTTTCTGCTTTCTCTAATTTTATTTCTTTCTTCTTTCTTTATTTGTTTTAATCATCTCTTTGCTTGTTTCTTTTTACTTCAGTCTCCAATTTTCTGTTTTCTCTAATTTTATTTCTTTCTTCTTTCTTTATTTGTTTTCATCATCTGTTTACTTGTTTCTCTTTACTTCAGTCTCCATTTTACTACTTTCCATAATTTTATTTCTTTCTTCTTTCTTTATTTGTTTTCATCATCTGTTTACTTGTTTCTCTTTACTTCAGTCACCATTTTTCTTTTTTTAATTTTATTTCTTTCTTCTTTCTTTATTTGTTTTCATCATCTGTTTACTTGTTTCTCTTTACTTCAGTCTCCATTCTTTTTCTCTAATTTTATTTCTTTCTTTTTTCTTTATTTGTTTTCATCATCAGTTTACTTGTTTCTCTTTACTTCAGTCTCCATTTTTTTTTCTCTAATTTTATTTCTTTCATCTTTCTTTATTTGTTTTCATCATTTGGTTGCTTGTTTCTCTTTACTTCAGTCACCATTTTTCTTTTTTCTCTAATTTTATTTATTTCTTCTTTCTTTATTTGTTTTGATCATCTCTTTGCTTGTTTCTCTTTACTTCAGTCCCCATTTTTCTTTTTTTTCTAATTTTTTTTTTCTTTATTTGTTTTTATTATCTGTTTGGTTGTTCTTGTTCCTCTTTACTTCAGTCTCCATTTTTCTTTTTTCTCTAATTTTATTTTTTTCTTCTTTCTTTATTTATTTCCATCTTCTGTTTCAATGTTTCTCTTTACTTCAGTCTCCATTTCTCTTTTTTCTTTAATTTTATTTCTTTCTTCTTTCTTTATTTGTTTTTATCATCTCTTTGTTTGTTTCTCTTTACTTCAGTCCCCATTTTTCTTTTTTTCTCTAATTTTATTTATTTCTTCTTTCATTATATGTTTTCATCATCCGGTGGTTTGTTTTTCTTTACTTCAGTCTCCATTTTTCTGTTTTTTTTAATTTTATTTATTTCTTCTTTCTTTATTTGTTTTCATCATCTGTTTGCTTGTTTCTCTTTACTTCAATCTCCGTTTTTCTTTTTTCTCTAATTTTATTTCTTTCTTTTTTCTTTATTTGTTTTCATCATCTATTTGCTTGTTTCTCTTTACTTTAGTCTCCATTTTTTCTGTTTTCTCTAATTTTATTTCTTTCTTCTTTCTTTATTTGTTTTCATCATCTGTTTACTTGTTTCTCTTTACTTCCGTCTCCATTTTTTTCTCTAATTTTATTTCTTTCTTCTTTCTTTATTTGTTTTCATCATCTGTTTGATTGTTTCTCTTTACTTCAGTCACCATTTTTCTTTTTCTCTAATTTTATTTCTTTCTTCTTTCTTTATTTGTTTTCATAATTTGTTTGCTTGTTCTTCTTTACTTCAGTCTCCATTTTTCTGCTTTCTCTAATTTTATTTCTTTCTTATTTCTTTATTATTTTTCATCATCTGTTTGCTTGTTTCTCTTTACTTCAGTCTCCTTTTTCTATTTAATCTAATTTTATTTCTTTCATCTCTCTTTATTTGTTTTCATCATCTGTTTGTTTGTTTCTCTTTACTTCAGTCTCCAATTTTTTTTTCTCTAATTTTGTTTTTTTCTTCTTTCTTTATTTGTTTTCATCATCTGTTTACTTGTTTCTCTTTACATCAGTCTCCATTTTTCTGCTTTTCATAATTTCATTTATTTCTTCTCTCTTTATTTGTTTTCATCATTTGTTTGCTTGTTTCTCTTTACTTCAATCTCCGTTTTTCTTTTTTCTCTAATTTTATTTCTTTCTTTTTTCTTTATTTGTTTTCATCATCTATTTGCTTGTTTCTCTTTACTTTAGTCTCCATTTTTTCTGTTTTCTCTAATTTTATTTCTTTCTTCTTTCTTTATTTGTTTTCATCATCTGTTTACTTGTTTCTCTTTACTTCCGTCTCCATTTTTTTTCTCTAATTTTATTTCTTTCTTCTTTCTTTATTTGTTTTCATCATCTGTTTGATTGTTTCTCTTTACTTCAGTCACCATTTTTCTTTTTTCTCTAATTTTATTTCTTTCTTCTTTCTTTATTTGTTTTCATAATTTGTTTGCTTGTTCTTCTTTACTTCAGTCTCCATTTTTCTGCTTTCTCTAATTTTATTTCTTTCTTATTTCTTTATTATTTTTCATCATCTGTTTGCTTGTTTCTCTTTACTTCAGTCTCCTTTTTCTATTTAATCTAATTTTATTTCTTTCATCTCTCTTTATTTGTTTTCATCATCTGTTTGTTTGTTTCTCTTTACTTCAGTCTCCAATTTTTTTTTCTCTAATTTTGTTTTTTTCTTCTTTCTTTATTGGTTTTCATCATCTGTTTACTTGTTTCTCTTTACATCAGTCTCCATTTTTCTGCTTTTCATAATTTCATTTATTTCTTCTCTCTTTATTTGTTTTCATCATTTGTTGCTTGTTTCTCTTTACTTCATTCTCCATTTTTCTGCTTTCAATAATTTTTTTTTTTTTTTCTTTCTTTATTTGTTTTCATCATCTGTTTGCTTGTTTCTCTTTACTTCAGTCTCCATTTTTCTATTTAATCTAATTTTATTTATTTCATCTTTCTTTATTTGTATTCATCATCTGTTTGTTTGTTTCTCTTTACTTCAGTCTCCAATTTTTTTTCTCTAATTTTGTTTTTTACTTCTTTCTTTATTTGTTTTCATCATCTGTTTACTTGTTTCTCTTTACATCATTCTCCGTTTTTCTGCTTTTCATAATTTCATTTCTTTCTTCTTTCTTTATTTGTTTTCATCATCTGTTTGCTTGTTTCTCTTTACTTTAGTCTCCATTTTTTCTGTTTTCTCTAATTTTATTTCTTTCTTCTTTCTTTATTTGTTTTCATCATCTGTTTGCTTGTTTCTCTTTATTTCAGTCTCTATTTTATTTTTCTCTAATTTTTTTTTCTTTCTTTATTTGTTTTCATCATCTGTTTACTTGTTTCTCTTTACTTCAGTCTCCATTTTTCTGGTTTCCATAATTTTATTTCTTTCTTCTTTCTTTATTTGTTTTCATCATCTGTTTGGTTGTTTCTCTTTACTTCAGTCTCCATTTTTCCGTTTTCTCCAATTTTATTACTTTCTTCTTTCTTTATTTGTTTTTATCATATGTTTGCTTGTTTCTCTTTACTTCAGTCACCATTTTTCTTTTTTCCCTAATTTTATTTCTTTTGTCTTTCTTTATTTGTTTTTATCATCTGTTTGCTTGTGCCTCTTTACTTCAATCTCCATTTTTCTGCTTTCTCTAATTTATTTCTTTCTTCTTTCTTTATTTGTTTTCATCATATGTTTACTTGTTTCTCTTTACTTCAGTCTCCATTTTTTCTGTTTTCTCTAATTTTATTTCTTTCTTCTTTCTTTATTTGTTTTCATCATATGTTTACTTGTTTCTCTTTACTTCAGTCTCTATTTTTCTGTTTTCTCTAATTTTATTTCTTTCTTCTTTCTTTATTGGTTTTCATCATCTGTTTGCTTGTTTCTCTTTTTTAAATTACCTTGAATTAGAGATTGATGCTTGTTAGTTAAAAAACACTTCAATTAAACAATCTTTTAGTACTCAGAAAACAAATTTTGAAACTTATGTTGTTCAAAAAGCTAATATATAATAAACAAAGAGGTGTAAGTCATAGATGTGTGAAATAAAAATGTGTCAAAATTAATAGATGAGAAACATGTAGATACAACAAAGAGGTGTAAGACATAGAGGTATGAAATAAAAAGATGTTAAAATTAAGAGGTGTGATTTTTGAATGATGGGGGTGTAATGAAAAGACATGAAGAATAGGTACAACAAGGAGGTGTAAGACATAGGTACAACAAAGAGGTGTAACACATTGAAGTGTGAAATTAAAAGGTGTAAAAATTAATGGATGTGATTTTTGAAACCAGGAGTTACAACAAAGAGATGCAAAGAATAAGAGGTGTGATTTAAAAGGTGTAAAAATAAATGGATGTGATTTTTGAAATCAGAAGGTAAAACAAAGAGATGCAAAGATAAGAGGTGTGATTTTAAAGATGGAGGTGCGACGAAAAGACATGATTAATAATTTTAAACCGTTGGATTAAAACTGTAACCAATCTCATCTGTTGGATTAAAAGTTGACACAAAAAAGTGGGTTTGCTATTATATATAGATACCATCACTTGGCTTTAAACTTTAGACACACGTAATACGTACATACTGTTTTTAAAAAAGCTAATAGCTAAAAAACGTGTTTTTAAAACTTATAAGTTTCTTCTTTTTGTTCCTTTTAATCAGCACCGGACCCATGATCCCGCGAAATACATCGATTTCGATGTCTTTTATGTAGATCGAGTACTCCGTACTATCTAATATCAATGATTCAATTCAAACTAACAACCATGGCGGGTCCTTGCTTAAAGTTCATAAATCGTCATATGGATCCCTCTCCTTATCTAGAGTTTAGTTTGTACTAACATGTAGACCACCCTAACTTTGATTAATTCATCTCCCTACCACTTCTTCAGATTTTGCTTAGTGTCACTCTGCTTCTCCCAAAAATTGATTTCTTGTACAAGTTTGGGATTTCCTAAATATAATTCTCATTTATTTTTTTGGAGTGTTTCATAAATGTAAAAATCTCTTCATTTTAAGTTTTTCGAGGAGCCAAGACATGTCGAAATAAATTCTGGTCTGTTTTTAACAATAAACAAAAAAATTAAGTTAGATTTTCTAGGATGAAGATCTTATCCCTTCCATTGCTCCAGCCTCTTACTGACACTCACATGTACGCCTTCTTTACAAATTGTTTCTTGTTTTATTAGGCGTGTTAATGTTGGAACATTGCATATTTTTCAGTGAACCGTTCATTTTTTTTGTTTTTTTTTGCTTGAGAGTTAATAGTATCATACTATAATGGAAGTTTAGATGTTACAGTGATTAGAATATGCTCCATGCCAAAAAAAAAGATGAAAAACAAGGAACAATTACAATTTCATACTCGAGCATAAGGGAGAAAAGCATTCTTCTTTTGGCCACATATATATATATATATATATATATATATATATATATATATATAAACACTTTATAAATAGCATTGGAAAGAGAAAAAAACATGCATCAAAAAGACTAAAGAGGAAAGCGAGAATGAAGAATGAGGAGGAGCCGCTCAGTCCGATGTCGCGTGTATTCCAATTGCCGGACGTAGACTTATGTTCCATCATCAACTTTGGTTTCAAAACCAAAATTAATCCTGACGTTCTTCTTGATGCTTTGAAGCAAAATGTCTACAAGCATCCTCGTTTCTCCAGCAAACTGGTAACCATTTATACAATATGCATGCCACACTTTCTTAATTATTCATACAATTTTCGATAACTGATGCATTCGAACATGACCTAATTTAGAATTTTACTTTTATAAAATTATATGGTTTACATGTTTGATAATTAATTTACATGCCTAATCTTTATATGGTTTTGAGTCGACGTCGACTCGACGGCCGTGTCTTTATAAATATATAAAATTTGGGTAAATCCCACTTTGGGATTTGACAGTGTTTGGTCTCCATCTGTTGTCTTAATAGTCTGAAAACGGTGCAAAATGGATTGAGACCGAAGTCAATGTAGAAGACCATGTAATCGTACCACACATAGATCCAGAAGAGATAGGTGAAGATGGAGAAAGCTTCGTCAATGATTACATATCACATCTTACGATGATTCCTCTTGATAGATCAAGACCTTTGTGGGATATTCACATCCTTAACGTCAAAACCAAATATGCTGAAGCACTCGGTGTAATAAGATCTCACCATTCGTTGGGAGATAGAATGTCCCTATGTTCCCTCGTGCTCGCATGTACCCATAAAACATCAAATCCAGACATTTTGTCTACTGCTATTCCTCTCGTGAAACGGCGAAGCGAGGGGTTACATAGCCTTAGGAAGAAAGGCTGGTTCTTAATATCGATATTCACCATTGGTTCTACAATGACATTGATTTGGAATACAATTGTGGATATGTTGCTGCTTTTTGCGACTATAATGTTTTTGAAGGATACACAAACACCACTAAAAGCTGGTGCCAACGTCAGGAGCCATCCAAAGAGATTTTATAACCGAATTATCTCTTTAAATGACATTAAACTTGTCAAGAATGCTATGAACATGGTATATTGTGATTTATATATGTTCATAACTCACTTTAGGTGTTCCCTTACTTTTTTTTTTAATGGATCTTTGCTTTATCTTGTGCGTGCTACTAGACTATCAACGATGTTCTATTCGGAATTACACAAGCCGCTTTTTCTAGCTATTTGAACCGACAATACGGTAAACATAAAATTCAATATATATGATATCATCGATGTATTATTATTATTATGTGTTCTAATGACTAACTTACAATAGATAATATCTTAACCATAAGAGAGTTTCACATGTATAACTTATTCTTGAAGAACAAGACAAGAAGAAGAACGAGGAGGATGGGGCATTGACTTCATATCAGAACAATCTTCCAAATGGAATACGTTTACGTGCAGCTTGTACAGTTAACCTAAGGTCAGACATCGGATTCAAGGTTAGTGACATATATACCCTCCAAATTGAAATATAATTGATTGTCAACAGCTTAAACAATATAATTGATTGTCAACATATTGTTGCTTTGTATAAAGCCTTTGGAAGAAATGATGATCAAGGATTCAAAATGCAGATGGGGAAACTACTTCAGCTTTATTATTTTACCGTTATCCATCGGTGTACAAACCGATCCATTAGTTTATCTAAAAAGATCACAAGCTACGATGGCTCGAAAGAAGCACTCTTGTCACGCAGCTCTAGTGTATTTTATCATCAAAATCGGCCTGAAAGTGTTAGGTGCCAAGGTAAAGAAATTGAGATATGTTTGCATATTTATGGACAGAACATATATATAACATAGTATATGTGCTCTTGTCATTATAGGCAGCAGCAGCACTATTCAATAAACCCGTGATGAACACAACGACATGTGTCTCAAACGTTATGGGCCCTGTGGAAGAAATCAGTTTCCATGGCCATCCTATCGCTTACATTGCTCCAAGCGCTTACGGACACTCACATGTACGTCGTTTTTTTTTTTTTTTTCTTTTGTTGCCAAATTTAGTTCTAAACGGTACCTAGCTGTTCTTTTTAATTAATATGGTTTGTCTTTGATAGGCATTGTTGATACATTACACAAGTTATGCAGAGAAAATGACAATCTCGATAGCTGTTGATCCTACCGTAATAGCGGATCCTCACAAGATTTTTGATGATATGGAAGAATCACTGAAAGCAATGAAAGATGCTCTCCGGAAAAGAGGGTTACTCTAAATCGCATGAGGCCTATTAAAAGTCCTACTCCCTTAAAATATATCTTTTGTTTGATAACAATGTTATGAATTTTAGAAGCATCCAATGTTTTTGTAGTAGCTATAAATTTATACTAGGATATATCCCGTGCTTAAAGCACAGATCAACATTTTTAAAAAAAATTATAATATAATAATAAAAATTATTGTTTTGTTTTAAATTATTTTGTTTGAGAGAATATTTATTTTTAATTGTTATGTAAATCTATTAGTCTATTTGAGTACTAATTATTTTAGAATATTATAGGATTTTATTTTTGACGTATTATTACAGTTTTATATTGTTTATTTGTTGTATTTGCATCATATTTTGTGAAATATAAAATAGTAATTTTAATATTATAATTATGAGGAAATAAAAATTGTTAATTTATATAAATTTAGTTTTACCAACCCGTCAATGTAGAAATTAAAACACATATTTTCATCCATTGAGCAATATATCTTCGTTTTAAAAATTTAAATCACAACATATGCAGAAAAATATGCATTTTGTTAATTATAAGTATTATATGAAAGTTCTAAACAACTTGTAAATAAAATAAAATAAATATGATAGGAGAATCATAATTTGAAATCTTAACAAAATCTTCGAATTTAATTATTATAATTGTATTTTATACTTGGATATAAAATCTCAATTTTTAAAATTCTGATTGGTTTCTATATATTTTTAAAAAATAATTAGTAATTTCGTCCATAATTTATTAGAGAGAGAGAGAATATTTTTTTAGATTTTTTAATATTTTATATGTGAGTGTTTTTTATTTTTAATTTAATTATATTTATTTAAATTAGTTAATTAAGCTTCATTATTTTTTTAATGGCAATTGAATGTAACTTTTTTACACATTTTAAGGTTAGTTTCATATTTGTACTTCTCAATTAATACAGTAGGATATTCGAGTCAAATATTTACGAAAATTTCATATCTATTCGAATTCGACTTTTGAAAAGAAACATTGCTACGATATGATGATCGCCTAACTCTTTAGTTTCGATCTCAAACTTTGGTGTCAAATGAGGTATTTTTTACCATATGAGATGTGTACATGTACACCAAGTTTTGAATGATTCACATAATCACATGCACAGCTCTTATCAAACCTTCCAATAATTTATCTAATCATCTTAAATTTTTTTGAGAATGAAATATTTATGTTAAAATATATCATATATACAACCAAATGTGAAAGATGTACTATTTTAGGAATTTCAGAAAGTAAACAGGCTTTTGATTAATGGGCCAAGACTTAAGCCCAAAAGTGCCCATGTCGCCATGACCTACTAACTTTTCTTGTCGTCATTGTGTGTTTTACTTTGCATTCAACTCCGTAAAGCCCTCTCTTCTCTCTCTCCGACGATGGCCTCCGGTGACCAGAGCAAGAAGAGAAAACAGCATTATCGCCCTCAAAACGTAATCCTCACACACTACGTTTTATGTTTGAAACTGCTGCTAATCATCTTTTGTGTTTAATTTTCTTCGTCTGATCTGTTTGTTGTTGCAGAGACCAGTGAAGAAGAAGGGAGCTTACCCTCTGAAGCCAGGTGTGCAAGGTTTTTTCATCTCTTGCGATGGCGGACGTGAATACCAAGCTTCTCAGGAAGCTATTAACGTCATTGATTCCGTAAAGTTTCTCTCTTTTTTTTATCTTTTTCATTTGATTTCATCTCCCAACTAGTTTTCAGATTTTGCTTAGTGTCTCTGCTACTTCAATAAATTGATTCCTTTTCCACGTTTTGGATCATCTTAAACAACTTAATTTAGCCCTTTTTGATTCGTGTGGTCGAGTTGTGTTTCTAGGTTTTCCAGTACTGTTAGCTTTATGACCTAGAGAATCTTCTATGCCAATGTTAGATTTCTCGAGAGCTTTTTGATGTTTGTCAAGTTTGAGTAGCTCTTATAGTCTTTGAAGTGTTTCTTAAATGTTAATCTCTTTGTTTTTACAGTTTTTCGAGGAGCTAATGAATGGGAGTGACACGAAAGTAAAACCTGGTTTGTTTGATAACCAAATTAACAAGAAGGTAACGTTTTCATATAGCGAGGATGAGGAGGATGATGATGATGAGAATGAAGAGGAAGCTGAGGGTAATAATGATAAAGAAGAAGAGGAAAACAAAGGGGAAGAGGAGAAGAAAGAAGTTACTGAAGGCGGTGATAATCAAGTGAATGAGAAAGAATTAGCGAGTGAAGGATCATGTGAAGTCAAACAATTGGTAGAAACTGAGACTGAAAAAGACAAAGAAGATGAAAAGAAAGAGAAGAACGGTGTAGATGAACCTCCAAGAAAGAAAGCATGTTTGGAAGAAGCAAATCCATTGGCTAAAGTAAACGAAAACGCTGAGAAGTCTATTGATAAGTTGATTGAAGCTGAACTCAAAGAACTCGGAGACAAGAGTAAGGTAAGCTAAGTTATTATCTATGGGTAAATGACAGGAGCTCTCATGACATAATTGTTCAAGTCTATGTTTTAATCTCTCTGCATGCGGATCATAAGACTCCTGTTGTTATCCTTTTTCAACAGAGACGGTTTATGAAGTTAGATCCAGGCTGCAACGGTCTGGTATTCATCCAAATGAAGAGGAGAGATGGTGACCCAAGTCCCAAAGATATTGCACAGCATGCAATGACTTCTGCTGCTGCAACAAAGAAACATATGTCAAGGTTTGATCTTACTTACAAAACTCCATGATACCAAGATTTCTGTTACTAATTATGTCGTTATCGGGTTTTTGTTAATATATCTTGCGTTGCTTAGGTTCATCCTAAGACTTCTACCTATTGAAGTATCGTGTTACCCATCGGCGGAAGAAATTTCAAGAGCCATCAAGCCTCTTGTAGAACAGTATTTCCCCGTTGAGACCAGTAACCCCCGGAAAGTAATAATACTATAATGATCAATTTTGCTTACCCTTTCCTAGACTCCGAAATGTTTACCTCTCTTATACCATTCCTGCAGTTTGCTGTGTTGTATGGAGCGCGTGCAAACACGGGGCTTGATAGGATGATGATAATAAACACTATCGCCAAATCTATTCCTGCCCCTCACAAAGTTGATTTGAGCAATCCAGAGATGTCAATTGTGGTGGAAATTGTTAAGGTAAACAAGGAGAAATTTTTATGTTTTGCATCATCAGATTGGTTTGTTTATAAACTCAAATTGAGTTTTTTCTTGCAATTTACAGACAGTGTGCTTAATTGGAGTGGTAGAGAAGTACAAGGAGCTAGGAAAGTACAACCTCAGACAGCTCACGTCGACCAACTGACGCGATCTCCTCTTCTTTGATCTTTATCTATGTTCTGCTTCTTAAGACTAAAGATGCTTTGTGCTTTCTTGTAGTATTATAGAGTTTCTGGCTTTACTTATTGAAATGGCTGAAGTTGCTCTTTAGATACTATTTATTTTGATCAGTAAAGTTGTTTCTTTCATGAAGTTTGTTCGATCGTTGAGCATAAAACATGTTGGTACAATGCGATCACATAGATTTGAATTTGATTATGTTGAATGGTCCTTCAATCAAAGAAAATTACAGGTTGAGGAAATGGATATGATTTGTTTACCTTTTCCCTATATAAAGAAGAAACATTAGCAATTCCATTTTACGAAGAAAATCAAGATAAGCCAAGTAAAGAGAACTTTCATAGTCAGCATGCAGAGCATTTTGATAGAAGATGGATTCTACCGTTTACGCTAATACAAGTTAACAACACCACTACCAATGGATTTTGATAGAAAATGGATTCTACATATTCTTTACATACCTTCAGTTGTTTACTGACTCCCTCGATATTGAAATGAAAAATTAAATCAGGTTATAAATCAACTCTGGTTCTTAAATCCCCCTTTGTTCACCCTAAGTCTAAGTCAACCACTTACTTTAGTACCTACTCATCCATGTTACCAGTCCCAACAAGCCAAACTAGCTTCATGCTTCCACCAAAATGTACCCTCCCCTGTTTCTGTTTCTCCTTAATTCTCTACTCATACTCTTCGCCCATAATTGTATAGACATCTCGTAACTTACACCGTGCCCTGTCTGATTCTTCGTGTTGAACCCCAGAGCCTAAAGAATATTATATCATTCTTAAATCTTAACCAAATTCACAGCTTAGGATTCAACAGGGGATGTAGTAGATCTCATATGTGGACAGATGGGAGAAGACTGTTTGCGACAGAGATGACACCGGAATCCAATCACCATACTTGAATTCATCTCGTTAAGCCCATAAGCATCTCCGTGGTACCATTCTACAAATATTTAAAAAACAAACAAAAGCTAAAGCAACGAAAAGAAACCAGAACCAAAAGAAGATAAGAAAATGGATTACCTCCACAGGTTTCGCAAGCAATGAAAGTTAATCCAGATTCAGATTCAGATTCAATCGAGCCACATAAGTGACACTTAGGTTGATGATGATTAGAGTCAGAGTTCTCCGAGGGAATATGATATTTATCTCTCCGGAACTTATTGACCCGTTCATCACCGGCCTTTCTGGACAACAGGAGCCCATTCAACCAATAGCTCAAGCACCTTTCTGTTCTCTCCTTTCTGATGGAGATCTCTTGTTTTACTTTCTTCGGTCTCCCTCTGCCTCTTTTGGTTTCAAGTTTCCGTTTCTTACCCACTCCAGGAACTTTACTTTCATCCTGTAGCCGAATAACATGCTTCGATTGCCTGCCAGAACGTCGCAATGGTTTGCTTGCAACAACCTTTTTATGATTCTTTAACCTTATGGCAATTCTCTCTGCCGTTGAGGTCTTGGTCTTCTTTAGCCGAGGTGATTTGCGAGCAGGTATGATGACCTTGTTACGCTTTTGTGTCTGAACTCCAATTTTTTTTCGGAAACTCCCTGGGGGGCGCCCTCTTTTTCGTACGATGGGTTGTTCTTTTGCTAGCACTTCACTTTTGCATGGAAGACAGACGTACATGCCCACCTTCTCTGCCCTCCTGATATGCTTTTTGTGAAATACTCCTGAAATTTGATCAAAAAAAAAATCAATACAAAACTAGTTTCTATGAACGATCATGTTAGGGAGTTTCCTCTTCAATAGAAATGAGTCTAACTAGTGCTTACAATTCTAAGGGCACCCTCACTCTCAACTTACCGGAATAAACTTTCATTGTCTAAACTCTAAAGGGGATCACATTTACTAGTAAACTGGATTTCCCTTGGGTTAACCGTCTGTACCACAGGTCAATACGTCGAAAATGTTTTAATTTTTTCTTGCCATCTTGTGCAGAAAAACTGAAGAAACACTTATTTAATTATTTTCAATTCAAGAAAATATCCTTATTATTGTTTTCCCAGGTGGATGTTTCAATCAGTTATGAAATTTATAATAGTTTTTTCAAATTTTAATAAATAAATTAAAGAGTCGCTGAACCGGTGACATAAGCTATCCTAGACCGAATTTTCTTCCAGATTAGATCACGCAGGTCGGGTTTTAAGACTAATAGTTCCTTCCACTTATGTCTTGTGGGAGTTTGGTTTGTGTTAAGTATGGGCTAGGTTCTTATCAGATTACCTACACAAGCATAGGTTTTGCAGGAAAAAAAAAAAAAAAATCTTTAACAAATAATACAAGAAAAGGAACTCACTTTTGCAGATGTGGCAGCTTGCAGCTTCACTGTCATCAAAGAAAAACAGATACCATAAAAACAGTTAAAAAAGATCATTACTCAACAAACACAAAGAAAACGAAAAGATTTGTTCTATACGTCATGCTACTAGGTTCCTAACAGAGCCAATTGACAATAAAGGTTACTCACGATAGGATGTGATAGACTGATAGGTACATACCTCAAAGACAAATCTTTCTTACATTGCTCGCACACAGAGGATTCATATCTTTCTGCCCTTTCAAATAGGTATGAGAATCCTTTTCCCTCTGAGGACCTTTTCTTTACTTTGTCTATCTTAGAGTGTCTGAAAGAGCCTCCTGGCTTGCTAGTTTTCCGTACAGCTTTTTTCTCTTCAAATCCTTTCACAAGATGTAAAGGCACATGTGATTCATTCAGCCAGAACTTTTTTCTTCCACTCGAGGATTCTTCAACCATGCAACCATTCTTCGACACAACATCCGGAATATTTCTCCTCTTACCAAAGTCAAGGAGATATTTCACATTTTCTTCCTCTGTGCACTTCCTACGGACAATCGCTTTTTTGAATAGCCTGGCAGATTTTCTGGAATCTTTGTCCAATGTAGGAAGAAGATGACTATTTTCAATATCATCCCACTTTATGTAAGATTGGAGTATCCTTACCTGTAATCACAAAATTGTTAGCTGAAGAAGAATCCCACAAGCAGACATATTTAAAGAAAGCAGTGGTACAAGACACATATTCAAGGTACAAAAACTGCAAAAGTCAGTAACAATCCAAGTGACAGTAAATCATATGGATGATTGACAAACTCAAAACATTATTGGATTTGACACCAATAACATTCATGCGTAGATAAAATGGAACAGAAATTCGCATCACGACGTGTATTACCCATATACCCTCGAAAACTGCGAGAGAAGAATTACATTCAGTTTGACCAAGTTTGTATTACCTGCAAACCTAGCTGCTCTGAAGTTGTAGATGACTCAACAGCTGCTTCCCACGCAACACGTCGGCTTCTCTTAGCGGACTCTGAATTCTCAGGATAAAATACTCCTGGAATAGTCATACTTCCACCTGCACAGTGTAGAGTGCATGGAGAATGAAAACAACTAAATAGAAGTCACAGGAACAAAATATTTGTTAAAGATGGTAGAAGAACAAACGCGAAAGTAAGAACAAAAGAGAAAATGCAAACCTTGTCTAGCAGCCTTAGAGATTAAAGAGCGAGGCAAAACCTTCCAGTTGAATAACCGCCGAGAAAGTTGCCCACCTCTCCACCAGCACATGGTCAATCCACCATTTTTCTTCGCAGTAGGGTTAACCCCAGACTCCAACAATGACCCCCTTCTTTTACCAACAGCAGTCTTTGACCATGATCGTGTTGAAGCAATAAGAATATGTATAGCTGAGCCCATTACTACACCAGCGTCGACATGGTGTAGCCACTCAAGTGAAAGTACACGATGATGCAAATTTGCCTCTAACTGTGCAAAGAGTAATTAACAAAATCTTCCATTAGGAAACGAAAACTGATGTACCCCAAACTTAGCACTAATGCATTACACAAAAATCAGGTGCTCAAGAGTTCATACTAAAAAGCTTTTGAAGATAGTTAAGTCGTAAGAAAGTGGAGAAGTAACAAAACATTCAACATTCCTGCCTAAGATATAAAAAGGTAAGCAGAGATTGATTATTGCAAGCTTTTCAAGTAGGAAGAATACACCAAAACTAAAGTTCTACACAGCAGAGGATCATGATGAGGAAATTAGGATATGACAGCTTCACATGGGCAAGTTAGTGTGGTTGTTCAGATATTTGAGCTTTTGCCAATACAATGGTTCAACTCAGAAACAATCCTATATGCCAATGCAAAGTGAATGCTGTGGGAGGAAGAACTTGTTAAAAAACTTACTTCAACCAATAGATGTTTCAAGCTTGAGATATTTGATGCCTTCAGAATGTGTTCACGCCAAATGATGGAGTGCTGAGGATTCAACCATGGACCTACTAAAAGTCCCTGCAATCGACTTTCCATGGAAAGTATCTGGCATATGATGGCCAAAAGATGACTGTTCTTCTCAATGGATTCAATGTTAGCTACTTCACTTTCCGAAAGACCCCGTAAATCCCCAAGACTCGAATTAAACAAACAATTTGTCTCACTACCGGCAACCTCAGAAGAACTTTTGCAGGAATGACACCATCCACATTTTTCTTTCCACGCATCTAGGTAGAGGCTTTGTATGTTTCGCCATTGAAATTTTGTGGTTTTCATCAAAATAGTCTTCACCTGGGTAGAAGCTATTTCTTCATCAGATCTCATATCATTTGTACGGATTGGTGACTTACGTGTCATCTCTTCATAAACAGATGTAGTCAACTGAGCAAATATGTATTGATTTCTGTAGCCAGTTTCACACTGCACAACCGGTCTAATTCCTTTCCGTGTGTTTATTCTAGCCAAATTATCGGACGACAGATGGATATTCATATTTGGCTCTTTTATGATATCCAAAATGCTTGATGATGCTGGCTCATGGAGTCTCTGGACATCCGAACCATTTTGTACAGTTTCAGCAGATCCTTCAGAACTCATATTACGATTATCTAGCCCAGTTGCTGAATCTGAAACCTTCCGACGAGTCCTATGACCATGATTATGTGAAAATCCATTGATGGGTGTTTTTTCCTGTTTTTTTTTAACACCAGATGTTGTCTGTTTTTCTGAAGCTGGTAGAGGAGCCTTAAACCCATCAATAGAAGAAATCACTCCTTTGGCTGACTTATCCAAGCATGAAGACATTTGCGAGTTCACACTGCTGATTGTCCTTATTGGCCCAGCAGAGATATCCCAGTGTTTTTTAATTGCACTTATTACACCACTATAGAAACTACTGCATGACTTCAGCTGCTCCAGCACAAGGTTCACATCATTCACATGATAGTAGTTCAATGAGCCTGTGCCATCTGTATCTATCCTGTAAAATCATAGTAGACGGCATCAACCAACATATGAAGATGTATAACAGTTCCTACAATCAACATATAAAAGAAGTTTCTAGAAGTAGATAATAAAAACATTCCACGTCTGCATACATTGAGGGATACTAAGGGATCAAATTCGCATCTAAATAAAAAAACAATAGAAAGCTATTCACAAGTCCACACATGGAATTCAACTTATTGCAAAAACTGAGAGAGAAAACGCATACTTCTTACAGTTTTATCATGTTATCTGAACATTCTAGTTAATCCTAAAACCCTTCACCTACGGGGTATTGTTTTAAAACAAAAAACCAACATGTGACTACAATTCTCGTCAGAATTCATCACAATATTGTACCACTGATATAAGACAAAAATATTTTGCTAATATTAATAAAATATTATTTATTTATAGTGGTAAATCAACAATATCGATCCCACTGAGATCGTGCATTAGCCCTCCTTAGATAAGAGAACCAAAGAAAGAGACTTACACCAATAAGTAGCCACAACTGCTGTAGTATTTTCGGCCATGCGGATCAATCTCTACAAACTCTGCTCCTCGAATTTGCTTTTCAGGCTTCAATCCTGGTACACGCCGATCAAATGCACATTCAGGACAGTACCAGTCACCCTCAGGCAAAAGGTGACTGGCAAGACCGACACACTTAGAGTGATAGGCGGCAGGACAACCATCACAGCACAGTAAGCTCCCATCCATTTTACAAAAACAGCAGTCATCACTGTTACGGTCAAACGAGGTATCAGTGACCCCATTATTTAAAGATAAATCATCTGCCAGCTCCATCATAGCTCGCTTTCTGCGTCGCATTTCTGTGTTTGTTTTCCTATCAAGTTCCATTTCAAACTCCACTGCAAAAGATCTTTTATTAAGCTCTGACTTCACAACCTCAGCATCTGTCATATCATCGCACAAACGACCAAGTATCTCAATTTTCAGATTCGCGGGTTGTCTGAAATACTCATTTCTGAAAAAGTTCGACTGAGTAAGATCCAATCCAGGGTTGTCTTTAGTGCCAGAAAATAGTAGGTATTCGACCACAAAAAGGGGATAAGTAACCAGATCCAACGTCTCCCAATCAAGACTCCTGCATTCAACAACAAAGTATGACAACCAAAACAAGAGAAGCTTCATATCCATATAACAACAGTAAAACTAAACTACTCAAGAAAGAAAATAAAAGTATACCTCAAGCAAGCAGCGGCAGATGAGTCACCTTCAGCAGCGAGTTGTTTCAGATGTTTTCTTAATATTTGTAAGACAGCAACATGGATGCTATCAAATAACAGACTGGGAGACGTGCACCTCAATGCTTCCACAAAATCTTTCAACTCAAAGGGACTCAAAAACAGCAAAGTACTGAAAGACCTCAGACAAGAGTAAGCAGTAAAGACATCAAGTATGGGAAGACCGTCTAAATTCAAAAGATGCGAAGATGGAGGTAATTGTGGCTTTGGCGGAAGCACAGAAATATTTTCAGTTTTTCCATCGGCGATCCAAGTTTTCTCCTCTGTCAGACTACTAACTGAAGGGGACGGGGATACTTCATCAACTAAGCAAGCTGTTACAGTGCTACTAACAGGAGATCGAGCTAACCTTTTACGAGCGCTTCTTCTCAACCGAGGTTGACTGGTGAATTTTGGATTGTCCGCACCTTTTCTTCTTTTCTTCCTACCACTCGTATATTCATCTGAATTTCCAATATCAGAGAGAGACTCATCAACAGTCTTAGAATCATGCTCAGGCAGATCATGATCCTTCTCAGCCCCGTTAGAATTAGGAGTGTTGACATCTTGTAGTTGAACAATGTTCTGCTTCTGTATCTCCTCCAAAAGCTGAGCGCTAGATACTTCAGCGACATGAACTTCTTTATATTCTCCAGTCACAAGGTTATCCTGAACACCATTTTCGTCCTTCATGATGATTTCTTGAACTATGCCATTTCCATTCACTTGAACGCACTCATCATCCTTGATGTTCTCTACATCAACCTCCACATTCAAATCAAATCCTCCTTCCCTCTTGGGTGCATTCAAATCAAAAACACCAGCATTGTCCAAATCACAGCTCGCATCCACGTTGAGATCAATATATCTCCTCCTTTGGTCACTACTACAATTCTCCTCGTAATCGATATTCACATTAATCAAACCTAAACCATCATTCGGATTCAAATCCAAACCAGTAGACAGATCAAACCCAGTACCCGATTCCGGAACCGTCCTATTCAAATCCGTCACAGAACCCCATGTCCTCCTACCTAGGGTTTCCACAGGACCACAATTCAAATCAACATTCCCTCTCAAATTGACATCACTAACTCCCGAATCAACCTCCGTAACCCCGTCGTTTAAATCGACATTTACCTCATTCAAACCAGAGCTACCTCGTTTGATCTCTTTCATCCTCGCGACGCGAGACCGCTTCTTCTTCGGTTTCCTACCAACTCTCTTCTTCACTGGAACCGAATCTTCTCCCATCACGAGAGAAACAACCTCAGCCAGTTCAGAAATCTCCGTGACGCCGTTCTCGTAAACGATCTCGAAAAATCCAGACGAATCGCGAGATCGAACCGTCCCGGAGCAAAACCCAATCCCTTGGATCTCTTTCTTAACGACTTTTCCCACCAATTCCATTTCTGCTATAAACAAATAACAAAAAAAAAAGCTCGCTCTCGCTTCACGAAACAAGCGAATCAGAGAAAACCCATAGCCAAAGTCAGGTGAAAGCGTTGCTGGGGTTTTCACTTTTTTTTTTTTTTTTTTTTCTAGAAACGCTTGCAACGTGCTAGGAGAGAGAGAAAATGATAGAGATTCTCTCTCTTCTTATTTCTCCAAAAAAAAAAAAAAAATTAGAAAGAGAATTCTTCTTCCTCTTCTTCTACAGAGAAACGAAACGAAACGCCTTAACGAATTCTCTCTCTCTCTCTCTAAGAGTGATGAGAAGAATGAAAGAAACAAAGACGGGTTGGTCAATGTTAGGAAGAGAAGGCCATCTCTCTCCCTCTCTCTCTCTCACACCTTTCTTTTTAATAATGGTAAAAAGGATGTGTGAGATACTCCGTATATTATTTGTGATATGTATGTTTTCTTTACCTTATAAGTATAAATGATGATAAATTGGTACTCTTAACTAACTACTGATCTCTCAATACATGTGTGATGATGATGATGATTTCTATAGGTAAGAGATTATTATTTTCAATTGCACTAATAGTTTTTCATCTAATCTTCCATAAATATAAAGGTGACTTGACAAAAAAAAAAATATGATTATTGTATTTTTCCATTGAAAAAAAATTGAATTTATTGTCTTTAGATTTTAGTTAAGTAATAGTCAGATTTTTTTCTTTATTTTAAGTTAAGTAATAGTCAGATTTTTCTTTACATGTTAGTTTGGTAAATTGTATATCATTCTATGAATTTAGAATAATTATATAAGAATGAAATATAGTAGTTTAATAAAAGACATCATCACAACACTAAAGCAAAAAATGTTTAGAAACCACTGGACATGTTTCATGAGAGAGGCATGCTCATATATAATTTATGTAGGCAGAAGGCTTAACTTTATAAAAAAAAATGTTAAATTATACTCATAAAAAATAGTCTTGTTACATCATGTGTTTCATTTGGCTGTTTTAGTAGAAAGAGATAGAAAATAGCAAAAATAGAATTTTGAAGGCTGTAAAAGAGATTAGAGCATGGATTGTAGCCAAAGCTGAAAACCATCATCATATCCTCGGTCACAACTCAAAACTAATTGGCAATGAGTGGAGAGACACATATCTTATATGTGTTAGATAGTGGGCTTCCAACTCAAAACCAATTGGCAATGAGTGGAGAGACTCATATCTTATATATACTACTTAAGATTCTACTCAACTTCCAATATGTGATATTGTATCCCTAATACGCTCCCTCGAGATGATGGCTTCTTTTAGGCATCAATCTCGCTACGTTCGGGCATGAATCGGCGGACCAACTATTGGACCAGGCCGATTGTGGATTGGGTTGAGTATGTGCGGACCGGGTTCTGATACCATGTTAGATAGTGGGTTTGCAACTCAAAACCAATTGGCAATGAGTGGAGAGGCTCATATCTTATATATACTATTTAAGATCCTACTCAACTTCCAATGTGGGATATTGTATCCCTAATACTTACTTGCTGATCGATGCCCCTGATAAGTTTTGTAGACGTGGATGGGTCTTCTCCATGGTGGCGACCATTTCTCTTTCTCCAAATTGAGTACAATACTGCCTGAAAGATATGCCTGAAAGATATATCACTCTAAAAAGCATTGTGAGTGATCTTGTCTAGTGCTGGAAATGGAAATGCTAATACATCTCGTGAGTTGACCACAGTCCAGGCTGCTAAAAGACTAAACAACAAGTCCTTTCCAATCAGTTTAATTTATTCCCGACTATTTTACTTTCATTGTGTTACTTCATCAATATATCTTCCCGCCAGGTCCGCTCCTAGGAGCACTTCTTCGTCTTCCCATTCCCAACACATACAATTTTCCACAGTTTGCTATCAGAGGTACCTATCCGGCTATCCCACTAGCATCCTCTAAGCCTCTAAAAAGTATTTACTATAACTTACTACTCTCTGTTGTTTGTTTTAGGAGATGCTTTTTCATGTCAAAGTGCATATTTTCCCTAATTAAAATCCTGAATGTTGGAGACAAGACGGGGCAAATATGAACGTGTGTATCAAAAATCATAAGAAAAAATTAATATTATTTCGTTTAAGAACCTGCTGTTTTAAATAATAATATCCATAAAAATCTATATTATTTTCTAAAAAAAAAAATAATAATCCATAAAAAGGTTAAAAACTTATCTATATTATTAACCAAAACATTTCATTGATCTCAGGTCAATTTTATTGTCAAGGGGGAAAAAGGCGAGAGAAGGATTTAGAAAACTCGGAAAGAAAAAAATATCTAAGGAGCTGCGACAGGAAAAATGGACGCGGCGATAGGGAAGGTTTTCGATTCCGTCTCAGACTTCTTCTCCGGCGCTGCCTCTGGCTCCTCCGATGAGTTCCCCTTGTGCGATACCGACATCATCTCCGTAAGTTTTTATGATGATTCCTCTAATTTGACCGCCAATTTTCAATTGTTCAATAGCTAACTTCGGATTTTGGATATTTGTCGCGTTGCTTGCTTTATTTTTGGGTGTGGGGATGAAATTAAGTGGTTTCCTTTGATATTTCCGTCTCTGGTGTGGCATGGATTAGTTTTTGACATCCATTCATATAACTTGCTAATCCTCAGGGCTGTGAGAAAGAACTTGCAGAGGCTCAGAAAGCTCAAGACGAAGGACGTACGAAAGAATGCATCATGCGTCTTTCATGGGCTCTTGTTCATTCTAAGATGCCTGGTGATATCCAGCGTGGCGTAGCTATGATTGAAGGTAATTAATAATAATAGCTTATGTTTTACTCTGTTAAATTAAAACAGCTACCTTTAATATTCTTCCAAAGGTGGATGGTTTGATTCAAGTTATTGATTTGGCAGCTTCGGTTGTAAATGATACAAGTGCTATGAAACTCAGGGAGAAGCTTTATCTCCTTGCTGTTGGTTACTATCGAAGCGGTGACTATTCAAGAAGCCGAGATTGTATAGAACGTTGTTTGGAGGTTTGATCATCTGATCCATTGATACCTCCAGAGTATCTTGTTCTTGATGTATTCATCTATGCGTTTTTTTTTCTTTTTGTGGTTTTAGGTTGAACCGGAGTCTGGACAGGCTCAGACATTAAAAAAGGCTATAGAGGACCGCATTGTGAAAGGTAATGATACTGTTCTGTCATGTGTCTTCATCGTCCATTTAAATCTTCACCTATTTTCTCTTATAACTCTCTTCTGATTTTTGAAAGCAGATGGTGTTATTGGCGTTGGAATTGCTGTTACTGCTGTAGGGGTTGTTGCAGGTATTGCTGCAGCCTTTATACGCTCAGGCTGAGAAGGAACGATCTTTATACATGTGCATGTTTCCCTGATCTTCAGTGAGTTTGTATAGTTTCTTTGTATCCTATAAGAGAAAAATTATGTAATTCCTGTTTTACTATGAATAGGTAAACAAAAGAACTAATTGAGGAAAGCATCAAACATAAACTTTATTATTGCTTCGGAGTTCAATATATTTTTATTCCATACAGTGCTAGAAATTAGACGAAATGCTACTGTTTTACGGTTTTAAGTTGAGGCTGAACTCTAAGTTTCTCAATGTCCTAGCAAGGCTAGAAGAAAAGACTTGTAGTCCCCTGATGTCTCTTTTGCTATGGCTTGATCGAGACTCACATCGTTCCGCTTTAGATACAGCTCACTGATCTTCTTCAGGTCCTTTTCTGCTCGTGTGACAATCACACGGTTCAGAGCATCTTCATCAGTCCCCACTGTATTGATTGAGTTGCGCAACACCTAGGTGCAAAAGAGATATGAATACCATTGGGATAAATTAGAAAATCTCATCTGAAAATTATTGTTGTATCCCTTACCTTTGAGTAATACCGGGTAGGGTTTTTAATTGACCTGATGGCTGCACGTAGTGCACTCAGGTACTCATTTGTAGGGTGATTGAGGAGATCCTGGTCATCAAAGGTTTCATTATGAATATCGTCATGAAGAAATACTGGTATGATTACTCTTTTTTTTTTTTTTGAACAACACTGGTATGATTACTCTATTCCCCTAAAATTGATTCCAAAAGTCTCTTATTGTGGTAACTTTCACATTCATTGCTTTGTCTGAGATTAGCCATCAAACATAACTTGGTTTCTACGTGTTGTTTGTATACCTTAGTGATTGATCTGCCATATATATCCTTGTAGCGATTGAAGATTGCGCTAAGCTGCATGTTACTCCTAGTACTTAACACCCTGATCGTTTCTTCATGTTCAACAGCCTTACCAAGGATTTCATCATGAAGAATCCCAGCCTCTGACTGCGCAAGCATCTCATCAATTTCCTCTCCATCATATTTGTAGGCAGACGTCATTGCAACCAAGAGCTGTATATATCAAAATCCCCAAGCGTTGGAGTTCAGGTCAAGACAAGAAGAAAACATCTGGAAAATTAAAATTACTCACTCTCCTGATGTCGCCAATAGTACGGGAGGCCAAGTCTTCCTCAAGAGAACGCTTGTAGAGGGAACGGTAAGCACGTCTAGCAGCTAATAGATCTTCAGGGGATCTCATGCAGGCAATTTCGACAAGAACCTTGTAGTCAGGAATAGGCTTTTGAAGAGCCAAGTTAGCCAACAGAGCATCTCTCTCTGGAGGATCCAAGACCCACAAGCAAACAGCTCTCTGCAGGTAATAGATACTTGTTCCATGAAACTTACGTGCTATGGATTATCAAAATAGAGTAGAGCATATGGATATAAAATCTAGACCTCAAAATCACCAGAGAGCTCAGATTTGAGCTGGTGAATGAGATCCTCATGGTATATCTCCTGATAAGCTTGTCTTATGAGTTTCCTCTGGAACAAATTCCGGTGTCCTAGGATTGAGATGATGGCCTTTTCATCGGTTCCCCATCCTAAATCCCAAATAAAAAAAAGGGAAGAAGATGAATAAAGGAAATAGAAGGAAACTTGAATCACATAATTTTTTTGTTACACATTAGTCTATAAAGTAGAAAAGAACCTTGACAAGCCTTCTTGATGTTTTCAGCATCTTCAACAGGGGAGAAATGTGGAGGAGAAACAATGGTGGCCATTCTGCTCGACTCAGATTTATCAGTTTTTGGATATTGCTTCTTCCATTGCTTTGTGCTCTCTCTATTTATACCCAGTCAATAGTGAGGTTACAATACTTTTGAGACCATATAAATGTTCAAAGACTCATTGATTCTCTATTAACAGCGCCCATTTATGTATGACTTTGCCGTTAATTTTTGAAGATTGACGTTTTTCTTGAGATAAATTATTTATTGCCTCCCAAATGTTTCTTTTTTGCTTGAATTTAATTGCTATTCATTCCCTCTGTGACATGTAGTTCGATTATATTCTTGTGTGTGTAATGAAGTAAGTGAATCAACGAACCAAAATTTCAAAGTTCAAACTAACTAATAACAGTATATAAATAAATAAATAATTAAACCGGTTGCGGTTTAAACCGGGGAAAAAAAGAACACGTAAATAATTAAATTTAACAGCTCAGCTCATCTGGGAAGCTCGTCGTAGTTGTGAAAAAAAGAAAGGAAAAATCCCCAACTCCGTCATTATAGACCGGTCTCTCTATTTCTCCGTCTTTCTCTCTCTGGAGTAACCGGATTCCGCCGTCTAGATCTCGTCGTCCACCGCCGGTAAGTTGCTCCATACTAGATTTTTCCTTTTCCGTCTCGTTCTCCGTGCGATTGTTCGTCTTTAATGCTCTAAATTTGTTGCATTCGCCGGTGAAATCAGCGATTACTGGTGATTACTTAACTGAGATAATAGATTGGTACTGTAAATTTGATTTAAAGTATCAAGAATCGTACGCATCTCCCTCATCTTCTCCTATTTATTGAAATGTTTCATGTATGATCTGTCAGACTTGATTCTTCACTTCTTTGAATTTTTAATTTTAGGATTTTGTTTTTGTTTTTAAGCAGATGACAGAAGGAATCAGAGCAAGAGGACCCAGATCGTCCTCTGCTAACTCTGTTCCTCTGATTCTTGACATTGAAGACTTCAAGGTAAGGATTTGAGCTTGGGGTTGCTAATGCTTTTTTTTTTCTTTACTTTTTTTAAAAAGATTATGAAGGATTTTTGATTATTTTGGTCACTCGCAGGGTGATTTTTCGTTTGATGCTTTATTTGGGAACCTGGTAAACGACCTCTTGCCCTCTTTCCTAGAAGAAGAAGCAGATTCTGGGGATGGCCATGGCAACGTTGATGGTTTGGCAAATGGGCATTTACGTGGGCAGTCTACTCCTTTGTCATCTGCTCCTTTTTTCCCTGAAGTAGATGGTCTTTTGTCTCTGTTCAAAGATGCTTGCAAGGAGCTTGTTGATCTTCGGAAGCAGGTGAGTGTCTTGGTCTACTACATCCATGACAAGCCTTTTTTTTTTTTTGTTTCTTTTCATCGTTCTGATATCTGAGGTTTTTGTTAAATATTTTTGGAAGGTTGATGGAAGGCTCAACACACTAAAGAAGGAAGTTTCAACCCAAGATGCCAAACACCGGAAGACACTGACTGAGGTTGGCAGACCGATACTACTACTTTGATTCAGTTTCTTGGGTACATGGATTACTACCTGATGAATAACTGATACCACGATTCTTTCTTCAAATGGTAATTGATTTCTCTTTCTAGATAGAGAAGGGTGTGGACGGTCTGTTTGAGAGCTTTGCAAGGTTGGACGGTCGTATTTCAAGTGTTGGACAGACCGCTGCAAAAATTGGAGATCATTTGCAGGTAAATAAAACTAGCCTATAACAACATTTTTGGTGAACTATATCCAATACTAACACATGCTTCTTTTGTCAGAGTGCAGATGCTCAGCGGGAAACTGCTAGCCAGACGATAGATCTTATAAAGGTAAGAGTGCATCACTGTTGGAAAGTTGGTCGCATATTTAGTTAGATGAATGCTTAAAGTAATCCTTGTTCAACAAATGCAGTACCTAATGGAGTTCAACGGCAGCCCAGGGGATCTTATGGAGCTTTCCGCTTTGTTCTCTGATGATAGCCGCGTAGCTGAGGCTGCTTCTATTGCTCAGAAATTACGTATGATGATATGTTACTTGGAATCTATCTAAAGTGTCAGAATTTTTTTTATCTATTATTTAACTCGCTTGTTTGCAGAAAAATGGAAGTTTACTGTTCAATTAGGCTGCAATTTATTCTCATACCCTCTTTGTCAATATCAGGATCCTTTGCTGAGGAAGATATTGGAAGACAAGGTGCGGGTACAGCTGCAGGAAATGCAACCGCTGGCCGAGGACTGGAGGTTGCAGTTGCTAATCTCCAAGATTACTGTAATGGTAAACAAACTCGTCTTTAGTGTGTTTTCTGTATATTTACTGAAGAGGATTATTGTATGTTCAACTTCGTCTTTGTGACATTTGAGTATGATTTTGTAGAATTGGAGAATAGGCTTTTATCTCGTTTTGATGCTGCATCACAGCGGAGAGATCTATCCACCATGTCAGAATGTGCTAAGATTTTGTCACAGGTGAATACTTTATTCTGCAGCATGCGCCTTTACAATTCAGTAGGAAAACCTGTTATTTTATCTTATATACTGAGCGAAGGCCTTTCTTACGTATCTTGTGGTTACATACTTGTTAATTCTAAGGCTATCACATAAGGAATGGTCTAGGTCTCCTTGATGCTCAATATTTTTTCTTCTTCATTTTCAGTTTAACAGGGGTACAAGTGCTATGCAACATTATGTGGCTACACGGCCAATGTTTATTGATGTGGAAGTCATGAATTCAGACATTAGGTTGGTTCTTGGTGACCATGGTTCTCAGCCTAGTCCTAGCAATGTTGCCCGTGGACTTTCTGCTTTATACAAGGAAATTACAGGTCTGAAGGATTGTCATTGATCAGGATGCAATACTTGAAACATGCTTTTATGCCGATTCATAACTTTGTTACTTCTCATGTGTAGACACTGTACGCAAAGAAGCAGCGACCATTACAGCTGTTTTCCCTGCTCCAAATGAAGTTATGGCAATCTTAGTTCAGGTAATTGGCACCGATAATTTGGACACCGTAGTGTTGACCCGGCATATGGATACTGACTCTTCGTGTACTTTATGCAGAGAGTTCTGGAGCAGCGTGTCACAGGTATTCTTGACAAAATTTTGGCCAAGCCCTCTCTTATGAGTCCCCCATCTGTACAAGAAGGCGGACTGTTACTAGTGTGTAGATACCTCCTTATCTCTTTTTTTTTTTCTATCTTCGTAGTAGAATTAGTATAAGAAACTTAATTCTTGGTTTTTGTCTTTAGTACCTTAGAATGTTAGCAGTTGCATATGAGAGAACCCAAGAACTTGCTAAAGACCTCCGAGCTGTTGGATGCGGTGACCTTGATGTTGAAGGTCTTTTTCTCGTGTGATTCTGAGTGATAGAAGTTTTGTTTTTTCATGCAAACTTTCGTTGTTCGTTGGTGCTTAAAACTCTTTATTTTGAGTGTGCAGATTTGACAGAGTCCTTGTTTTCCTCGCACAAGGATGAATACCCTGAGCATGAGCAGGCCTCCTTAAAACAACTATATCAAGCAAAGGTTTAATATGATTATCTCATTTTCTGATTGGAGTTGTTATATTGTGCATTAGTGTGAAGGGCTTAGATATGAGTTTTTCTCTGCAGATGGAAGAATTACGTGCTGAGAGTCAGCAAGTCTCGGAGTCATCCGGGACAATAGGACGCTCTAGGGGTGCTTCAGTATCATCTTCTCAGCAGCAGCTATCGGTCACCGTTGTGACTGAGTTTGTTCGATGGAATGAAGAAGCAATAACCAGATGCACACTGTTTTCATCTCAGGTTACCGAATTTAGCAATTTATGAGA
Source organism: Camelina hispida (assembly GCA_023657505.1). NCBI lineage: Eukaryota > Viridiplantae > Streptophyta > Magnoliopsida > Brassicales > Brassicaceae > Camelina > Camelina hispida. Next base: position 5,767,537 of record CP094637.1, on the reverse strand, counting down.
AAAGTTTTTGCGAAATAAGTTAGTTGCTCTGAATTTTGGGAAAAGATGTAGGAATTAGATATTGACAAAGAAATAATCTAAAATATTGACTTTTGCAGAAACATCTGGCAGTAAGTAAACTGTAATATCTGTGATTGTGTATCTGACCATATAAGTATTTCTTTTGTGCAGCCAGCCACACTTGCTGTCAATGTTAAAGCCATATTTACTTGCCAGCTAGATCAGGTATGATGTTCATAAGATTCTAAAGTCATTTATATTAATTGTGCTGATGCCATGATGACTTCTTGCAGGTGAGCGTATACATAACTGAGGGACTTGAACGGGCAAGGGATGGCCTGACTGAAGCTGCAGCATTGAGGGAGAGATTTGTTTTGGGCACAAGCGTTAGCAGAAGAGTGGCTGCTGCAGCTGCTTCTGCTGTAATTCTTTCTCTTTTCTACTATTTGAAGTGCTCATTATTTCAATTGTTTGGTGAAGTTATTTACAATTTATTTGATTATTTCTCAGGCAGAAGCTGCTGCTGCTGCTGGTGAAAGTAGCTTTAAATCCTTCATGGTTGCTGTGCAGCGTTGCGGTAGTAGTGTTGCTATAGTTCAGCAGGCATGTTTGGTGACTTTTATGGTTATCAGTTTGTTTCATTTTTTTAAATGAAAAGGCGTCTGCTACTCAAGCATTGAAATAATGAAACAGTTTGACCGAGTCATCTACTATGGAAATTTTATGTGTTGACTCCTATTCTAATCATATGATTTTCTCTTCCAGTATTTTGCAAATTCGATATCTCGGCTTCTCCTACCAGTGGATGGTGCACATGCTGCTTCTTGTGAAGAAATGTCAACTGCTCTATCCAAAGCAGAGGCAGCTGCTTACAAAGGACTTCAGCAGTGCATTGAAACTGTGATGGCTGAGGTTAGTTGCTTTTTGTGTAATCTACGAACATATCCATGTGGTTCCAACGCTGGAAAGATTTAGGAGTTATGCTTATTATTCTCTTTCGACTCATTGTAAGGTTTCCGATATGGCCTTTTTCAGGTTGATAGGCTACTTTCATCTGAGCAGAAGTCTACCGATTATAGATCACCTGATGATGGAATTGCTCCTGACCACCGCCCAACAAATGCCTGCATGAGGTTGGTCTAGTTGAGACTCTACCTTCCGACTAATTGGTTGAAGGCTTCACCTTTTGTAGTTTAAATTTCTAATCCCACTCTCTTGTTTAGGGTCGTGGCTTATCTTTCCCGGGTACTTGAGTCAGCCTTCACTGCCTTGGAAGGTCTTAATAAGCAAGCCTTCCTGACTGAACTGGTATGATTTGTATCACCAAAGATTTATTTTCTGCATCATAAGAGTGATGCTATATATCTAGATTTGAACGAAGTTTTCTTTATTATTCTCAGGGAAATAGGTTAGAAAAGCTACTACTAACACACTGGCAGAAGTTCACTTTCAATCCCAGGTATGATCTCAACTCTTTGTCTTTTTTTTTTTTTTTTTTTTTTTTTTTCTATTTTCCTTATTAAAATCACGTCTGCAGAATAACCAAACATAGATAACCATGCCAAAATTTGCTATCTCTGATTTTTCACTCTGATCTGACATGAGTGCAATGTTTGACGTAGTCGCACCTATTGGTATAAACTGTTTTATCGGATCAAATCAAACTTATCCATTGCCTGAATAGGTCTGTGTGATAGAGCTTGGTTTTGTTTATTGATTACTAACACTTTGGTTTGACAGTGGAGGACTGCAGCTGAAGCGTGACTTAAACGAGTATGTAGTATTTGTTAAAAGCTTCGGTGCTCCATCAGTGGATGAGAAATTTGAGCTTCTGAGAATGTAATAACATATTTATTATGAGACTCTCTCGTCACTTTACTTCCCTTCTTATTATTTTATTAATGTAATAACTTGTAATCACTATTTGTGAGTGCAGAATCGCGAATGTTTTCATCGTTGCTCCAGATAGTCTGCCGACTTTGTTCGAGGGAAGCCCAAGCATTCGCAAAGACGCGCAAAGGTAAGAGAGAAAGAGAGATTATTAAAGATTAACAACTAGGAAAAAAAGGAAATGAGATTGAGAGAGTTGTGTAAATGAATAATGTGCAGGTTTATTCAACTGAGGGAGGACTATAAGAGTGCAAAGCTCGCAACAAAACTCAGCTCCTTGTGGCCAAGCATGAGCTAATATCTCAATGTTTGGTTAAAGAGACGACACTTGAACCAGTCAGTGGCAGATATGTTATTTATGTATATACTTAAAAAATCATTCTATGCACTAAAGTCAGTCAGTCACAGTCTACTATCTTCCTTCTGAATCCTTTATTGTTAATTCCTTTCATAATTTCCAACTTTTTTTTTTGTTTGCTTTACGTTATGGGTGTTTTTATCTTTCTGGAGACAAAGTCCTAGGCGTTCTGGTTTTTGGTTCGGATTGGATCGGATTTTTTTGATTTATAATTCTAAAATCTGTTCGGGTATCTTCAAATTTCGGATTTGGATCGGATTTTTCGGGTTCGGATTTGGTTATCCAATGTACTCAAAAAAACCTAAAATTTTGTATCCAAATCTTTTCAAACTACTTGAAATAAACCAAAATATTTAAACATTACACTTATTTATAACCTAAATATACTCAAACATAGTTGTATTGTATTACATGAAAATATTTAAAATATCCCAAAATTTATACTTTTAGACACCTAAATTATTACAACTTGTAAGTATTACTAAGATATTATTACTATGTATTTATATTTTGGACATGTTTGGATATCCATTTGGATTTTGGTTTTGATCGGATTCGAATACGGATTTTCATATCCTTAAATCTAGAATCCGTTCGGATATTTCTGAATTTTCGGTTTGGATCGGATTTGGATCGATTTTTTCGGATCCGGATATTATGCCCAGACCTAAGACAAACAATTATTTAGTTGGACTTGTTATCTGGAAATTGCTCAATTAGAATCAACAAGAAGTGTTAACGTAATTTTCCACTGTATAAGTTTTTTTAAGATAAGAAAAGCGAATCTCTCGATTAACAAAAGGTGTATTTTCATGTGAAGTTGGAGATTTGGGATATTAATATTAAAAATAGGAAATCAATGAAGGAGTAAAGTACTAGTGAAGTTGATCAAAATCAAATTTATTATCCAAAACAAACACAGTAAGATAAAATAAAAAAAAGATGAGAGACAGTGTTATTAAAATAGAAAAAACCGCCCTCTGTGTTGGTTTGAAATTTTCGGATACCCTAAAAACTATTGAAGATCTTTCTCCGCCCAACTCCACCGTTTACTACTATTATTCATTGTCTTCCTCGTTCCGTTCTTGCTCTTTTTTTTTTTTCTCTCCATTACTCTCTTTTTTCCTAATTTCTAACCCTTCTTTCTGGGGGGAATTTTATTCACCTGTTGTTGTTGTTTGATTCAAGTTCCTCTTTGCTACGGTCTGGTGAGTCTTAAACCCTTAAACGATTGGTTTCATTTCTTAACTTTTCAATTCCTGCTTAGAAGATTTTACCCAGTTCATGAATTGGTTGGTTGGTTGTAAATAAGTAAGGTGAGCAATGGCGAACACAATTGCTCGCGGGCAGATGATTTTCCAGGACGAGAATGCATTAGCTGCCCTTGGAAAAAGTAATAATCTTTCCTTTTTACTTCTTCAATCTTTTGGTTTTCTCTTTTTCGACAAAGCAGCAAAATTTGTGTGTCTTTTTTTTTTATGATGACTCGTTAAATTTGTCCCCAAGGTAGCAAAAATCTCTGTGATTTACAAGATATGGAACAGTAAAGATCTTGCAAATATTTTCTCTTGTTGATTCATATATATGACATCTTGGTTCTTATGCTTAGGTTCTTCAAATATAACTATGTTTAGTTTAGCTTTGTGCCTATCTCGCATCTGTTTATCATCAGTGTAAAATGTTATAACTCTGTTAAAGTCAGTTATAACTCTGTTAAAGTCAGAAGCATGAGAATGTTTTTTTTTGGGGTATCATCAATGTTTAGTGTGCTTTCCTTACTTTGATTGAAGATTTCTATTATTCTGGAGGTAGAGAGATTCTGCTAACTTGTTTATGTTTCTGATTCCTGTTCTGAGTGTTTTTTGTTTTTTTTTGTTTGACATTGTTGTAGAGGTGGTGGTTGCTGCGGGAAAAGGTAAGGGATCGCTAGCAGCTCCAAAGAAATTTGGGGCGGGTTTTGTAAGCCGCAAGGCTCTCCATGATATCACAAACAAGTCAAAGTTGCAACCTCAAGCTTCTTCCAAGCCGAAGAAGAACGTTGAGGGATTAGACTTTGACATAGCAAAGGAAGGGTTTTTGCATGACCACAGCAAATGCATTGAAGCTCAACAACAAAGCCAGTGGGACAGCTACTTCTCTGACCACATCATCCTTCATGGACATGGTAATATATATATATTGACTGTGAAGAAAGAACCCCACTTCTTTTTCTCCTTACTGTTTCAATCTAATGGTTCTTTTGCTTGACTTAAAATCTCTGAAGCCTCTTCTTTCTTCTGCTTTCCAGATACAGACATCAAGGAAAGGATTCCTGAATACAAGATTAAAGAGGTAAAATTATCAGATTTTTCACTTACTCTATCTAGATTCTGTTGAATTGTAAGAGAATCGTTCTAAGATCAATGGTTAAGGTAGGTCATAATAGTTTAGAGAAGCCAAACACATAGCATCCTGTTGTAGCCCTTGTTTTGAGCAACTTTTATGACTCTTTTTCGTTTGGTTTTTGCGCCTAAGATGGATGATGATTGTAGCCACACTTGGGATGAACTCAAAGAGGTACCAATGGAGGAGTTTTCCGATTTGCTGGAATGCTCACCACCAGACTCACCTGTCCATTACCATTCTTCGTTACCTACATCGCCTTTGCCATGGCGTTCTGAAACCGTAGAATTCAAGCTCAAGGAAGATGAAGATGAAGACACCAGCTGAGTTCCAGTGTTCTACTTGTTCAATTGAACAATATCAGTAACTTTTTAGTTTCTGATATTATGATGTATCAACAAATATGCTTGAAAACCAATTACTGAGCATTGTTTCTGAGTAAAAACATTGTATGTTTATAGGATTTACAGCATGACACCATAAAGAATTTACAACTCTATCACAATCAACACCAGACAAATATCCCAAACTACAATGAAAGAAGCACTTAAAAACATCTAATTTCTCTCTCTATATATATCTGTTGTTATACCCCGAGATTCTGCACTCACCTAACTCGGGCATAGGAAAAAAATAGAGAACTGGTTTGTGTTAAAGAGTTTCAATGAGGCAAGTCCTCACTGGCTTTGTCAACCATGCGAACATTGTATTGTTCATAGACTCGTCCTCTGTTATCTGCCCACCATTGTTCTGCTTGTTTCTCACTAAACCTTTTTCGGCTGTCAAAAAAACAAAACGGACGAGCAAAGTTACAGTCCAATCTTCGGACATTTAAAATCTGACAGTTAATTTTAGGGAAGATAAGAAACTATTGTACCTGAACCGGACGCGTTTGAGATCTCTAGCACCTCCGGCTAAGGCTGTAAGAGTGATATAGACTCCAGGTTCATCCTGTTCAACCCATTCCTTCTCGCTCCGTGCTTCATTCGTTGCTTCACCATTCCCAAATACAGGTGTCATGGTTCCATTAGAAAACATTGGGGTATTTGTGCCATTCAGCTCGGATTCTTGGCTATTTGGTTGGTTTAAGATATTAAAAGGGTCAATGCGACCAGGGCTGGAACCAAATGAATTAAGAGACGGAGGAGACTTCACAGTCCGAGCTGATCCAACAGGTAATCTTTCAGCCATGTCCTTTAACTGCATAGTTGCGTTGATCCTTATATTCAGTATAGAAAATAGCCACTAAGTGCATAAACGATATTTATTTTTTAAATTTAAAAACTTACTTGAGCGGTAAGTGATTTGATCACTTCTTTTGCTGCTTTGCATCTTGTCGTTTCTTCATTAGCGATTGCCAACGCCTCTTTTAGCTGCTTGGCTGTTCTTTCCAGCTCAACTTCTTGAAGCTGGGACTTCCTTGTAAGACTTTCAACCTGATATATCATTTACTGGTTAGCAAAAAGGCGGTCATAGATAGAAACTGACTTACAGAGGCAGTAATTAAATTTGAAAATGAAAAAATGTTCTTTACGAAACCAAGTAAATTGGTGGCCACGCTTTCTGAAACCCTATACCATGATCTGACCAACATGGTAAAATCCGGAACGTAATCCACCGTGATCAGGAAACACAGAATGACAGAAACATAGTAGCAAAATTTCACAAACTACGTTTTTTGCAGCAATAGATGTGTGAGGGATGATGGAAATAAGAGAAACAAAAGATGGTGGAGAGCAAAGTTACCTGAGATCTTAGCTTAACGACCTCTTGACTTAGGTTATCATTGGTTCTCTTAGTATCATCCACTACAAATTTTGGTGTAGCTAGTCCCGAAAGAGTGGGAGTTGGTGTAGTTGAACGAGGTGGACTAGGACGTCTCGATATTGGGGAAGTTGCCCGAGACACAATTCGAGAACCAGGAACAGAAGCTGAGAAGAACTTCTTTGACGCTCCAAATACTGGATTAAAAGACTTTGCTATGTTAAGCGCACCCCGTTGAGAGCTTCCACTTGGTATAGGCGAGACACGACTACTATTGAATTCGTACTTCTTGGTCTTCTTATACCGATTATCCACTTGCCTCATGGAATCCATCAATGAAAATCTAGCTAACTGTCCATCTGATCTAGAATCGAACTTGTCATCTTTGTCAATGGGATCTGATCCCTGGTTAATGCTTCCTCTTCTACTCAGCGAAGAATGAGATGATTGATCAGTTTCCATGGTCTTTTTCAATTTGTTGAAACACTTGTCACACACTCGATATGGTTTGCTCGGGTTCGGTGCCATACAAGCTTTCAACGACTTTTTATTAGTGCATGAGTGGCAAAACACTAGTCCGCAATTATAGCAATTGTGCCTCTTTCTTTTAAAACTGAAGGGCTGACGGCAACCTGAACACATGGACTGGTCCATCCCTGATGCCCACCTGTGAATGCAGACAGCTGCTGTGAAGTTGGTGCCACAGGCAATACTTTTCACCTGTTTATCCTTAAGCGACTCTACCAATGTCGGAGAATTTCTATCATCTACATCTCCATGACCAAGTCTACCATTTGATCCCTTTCCCCAAGTGTAAACTTCGGTCCTCGAAGTTAAAACTGCAACATGATAAGCACCGCAAGCTATCTCTTCGACAAAACTCTTGTGAAGTTTACCTTCGACACGGCTTGGAATTTTTCCATCTGCATGTGAGTTTCCAAGCTGACCATAGACAGGACTGCCCATAGTATAGACATGGCCATTTGTTGTAAGTGCAACCGTTAGACTGTGCCCACATGCAACTTGGCAAAAATTGGGTTCAACAAGAGCAGCGACACAGGTGGGCACAAGTTTTGGTTCTTTATTGCCATGACCAAGACGGCCCTTATCCCCATCACCCCATGTAAAGAGCTTCCCAGACGAGCAATTACTCGAGCTTGAGCTCCCAACCATGACTTCCACAACTGCTGCTGTGTGCCATACACCACAAGCTGCCCGGACAGTGCGAAGACCTTTCAAAGAGTCAACCTCCCGAGGTATGAAAACACTTTTTTTGTCTCCATGGCCCAAAACACCAAAGGTGCCATCACCAAAAGTAAACAACTGTCCAGCAGAAGTAACGACTGCTGTGTGGTAAGGTCCACAAGCAATGGATGATACATGTATCCCTTCCGACAGAAAATTAACCCTCTTAGGGACCCAGTGACTGACTTCATTTCCATGTCCAAGAACACCAAAATCTCCTTTACCCCAGGTATACAAATCTCCTGATAGAGTAACTGCACAACTATGTAATTCACCACATGCTACGAGCTCGATATTTGTGGTGTTGAGTGCATCGATGAGCTTTGGTTGTTGAATATTGGAATCAACACCGTGGCCAAGCCTGCCTTCAGATTCCTCTCCCCAAGAAAAGCTTTCTCCTTGTTTTGTCACAAGGACAGCATGCTGTGCACCACAAGCAATATTTTGGACGTCAAGTACTACTGTAGATTCTAAAGCTTTTGGCAATAAGGAATCCATTTTTATTTCAAATGAACTTCCAACTCGACGGTTTCCACCACCCAAAACACCTTCTCCTATGCCTTCCCCCCAGATGAAAACATCTCCTAATGCATCTCCATCATCATGACCAGACCCATGGCTCGAGGAACTAACAGCACTTGACATACTAACTCTAAAAGCATCCATGCCCATACCCCTCATATGTCCATGCATGCTATCCGAGCCTCCAGAATGAACAGAGATAGTTGCAGAATCTGAGGGATAAAATCCTTTTGGAGGAACCGCATATAATGCCATGTCCGAAAATGCCTTGTCAAGGCCATTCTTAGGCGGGCTCTCAAATGGACTGTGAATGCGATGGTGATTAGAACCATCCTGAAAGGTAAACGAAAATGTATTAAGCTAAAGTTCACATGCACAAAAAGTGTACACAGAAAACTTCTTCCAGTACCTTCTGCAAACTGTCATTGCTACTAAATGGAGAGTGTAAAGGAGAGCTTCTCCGGGTATATGTTCTCGGACTATTAGCTTCAGATGGTGTACCGTCACTTCTTGATTCAGTCCTCCTGTTTCTTTGATGGCAATGCGAAACCAAGGCCTTAAGACCAGTAAACCACACCTCAGCCTCATCTTTATCCTTGCATATCTACCAAATAAAATTGTACCAATAGATTAATTAATTTCAAACAACCAGAGTAGTATTTCAAATGACAGGGTAACTTTTTTTATACAGAAGCAAAAAAGGTAAATAAGTGAAGAGAATCTCACCACATCCAAAGACCTCTCGCTATATATAAGTGAAAATGACTGATATTCCTTCTCGGGACGAGGATACCTCTGAAAAATAGGCTACAAGAGAACCACCATTGCAAGATTTATCAAAAAATCAAACTAGATAGGTAGGGCGAAAATATGCACCCTTAAACTAAGGAAACTGACACATGAAAATTTGTATGAATGAATATTATAGTCCTCAAAAACTCGTTCTAAGTATTTTACTCCAAGCTCAGGACAGAATTAAAAACCACATAATCCAAACATGAACTTACAGTGCGTTGTCCAGATATGATCCTAGAAACATGGCTCAGCTTCAGATGTTTCTCCTCATTTCCAGAGAACCATATCAAAACAGTTTCATCCTGAAAAGTACAGGCAACTATTTCTTAAACACCAAACAACGATTTTATCCCTCCAAAAGGATTGCAAAACAAATATCACTACCACCCATCCATAAATAAACCAAAGATATAGAACTGCAAAACTAACTGCTAACAAGGAATATAAAGGAATAGAACCAAACAAGACTTACATTAGAAAGGCGAAATGGGCAGAACTTAGGCTTCCCTCTTCTTCCATACTTAAGCAAGTAAGCTCCCTTTTTCAGGGCAATGATAGCCTGAGTCAATCAAATAACATTCCATAGGTGAATGATCTTTGACACAGACACAGCATATAAGATGCAATGCATACACTGAGGTATGAATCTTGGCAATACAAAAAGGAACCCTAACAGAGATATTCAACAATTATATGCATGTCCATGATAATTGCCATCAAATAAAAAACTCCAAGCTGATTGGTAAGAAATATAAATCACAATCCACAGATAATAAGTTTCCATAGCTTAATATCAAGCTTCCATAATTAAGGTAAAAAATCTCATAGACAACCTTGAGTTAAAAAAAAATCTAAAAGCCAGCTCAAAGAATACACACTCTTCTTCTCTAACCTAAGAAAAATCCCAATTCAACAAATTCGCCCGACATGTTATAAAATCTAATTCCGAAGAGACTTAACCATAAATGATTTCAATAGTCTAAGCAAATGAAATCATAAATTAGAGAGCAAAATCGAAGAAGGGAACATATATATATATAAAACAAACCTGCTCGATATCTCTCTCAACAGGACCAGCTCTACTAAGATCCGAAGCCATCCTTCCGTTTCTCGACATAAACCAAAAAAATATATCTTCTCAAGAATCGAAACCCTTCATCAACCCCAAAACCCTCCGCGAAATCCACACTTGCTCAAGCTCAAAAAAAAATCTAAAAAGGCGATATATACATTCAGGGGAATCAATCAATTAAGTATTCATCGCAATGATCGTCTGATCTCGAAGCAACTCCAACACATTCACTTCCATTTGAGCTAACTTTTTTTTTTCAGCTCAAATCGATCGGAATAAGCAAAAAAAAAGAAGAAGAAGCCGCCCAACCGTTGAAAGAAGAGGAATCAGAAAACGATGAGGATGATGGTGAGCTTAGCTACGCAAGAGAGAAAGTGAGGAGAAGAAAAAAATCGGGGAGGAGGAAGAGAATCTAGAGAGACATATGGCATATGATCTAAGGGATGGATACTATACGCAGTTTTCTAGCCAAAGAGCAACCAAAAAAAAAAAAAGGATATAGAGAGAGAGACCAAAAGGCAGATTCTACAGACTAGACTAGAGAAAATAATAAAAGTAAAAATCAATTTTTTTTTCCTTTAAACATTAGGGGTTTAACAGTTTTTATTATTATATAGTTTAGCACAATTTAATTTCTGTTTTGTATAAATTCAGATTCATTACTAGATAATGTTTTGCACCATACACCAATTTAGTATAAAAATATATGTAAGATAAATTACAATTTTGAATTAGTTAGTTATAAATAGTATAATTTTAGATTAATGATACCATTTATAACTAACTAATTTAAATTATACCATTTAAAATTCAAAATTTATAATTTATACCATTCAAAATTCAAAATTTATAACTTATACCATTTATACCATACAAAATTCAAAATTTATAATTGTGGATTATATTACTTTATATGTTTTGGGCCATACATAAATGTTTTAAAAGCGGTATAATTTATTACAAATTTGAATGTGAGAATTTATTAAAATAACTTGAACTAAATATGTTAAGTTAATACTAATTCATATTAAAACTAGATCATTGTTTCGCGCCGTATTCAGCTTGGGCTTTATTAACGTGGTTCATTTGACGACTCAGTACATGGTTGTCACGAGGCTATTGGCATAGAAAAATGAAAAATTTTCCACTTTAGCTGGTTGTACATAACCAAATTGTGACGTGGATGATCCGTCAAATCCATTGCTAACTTCACCACGATCGATTAGGTTATATTATATATTAAAATATATATATATAACGACAAAAATTTAATCTTATAATATAGTGTCAAATGAGATAACTAAATTACAAATTCAAACGCAAGATTATTGGAAAACCTCAACCCAAAATGTTAAGTTAATATTAACTCATATTTAATACAATATTATTGTTGATCACAAATGATTTTGATACTGGAACAAAAAAAACCTTCAATTGCCAATAGGTTGGATTGAGTCTGTCATTGGCATCAATGTGACAAATGCACTAGTACTAAATTCTTGCCTAAGTGCATTACATTAACTTTTTAAACCCAACATGTACAATCTTAGCTGAACAATATAGTCTGGGATTGTGTTTTGTTAACACCTATTATCTGGTTTATATGTAATTTTTCTGTTTTTCTGAACAGTGTATTATGTTATACAGTAAATCATCCATTAATTAATACTCAGTATATTAATAATTTATATAAATTAATAAATTTATCAGGTCCTAAGTTGGATCAGTGTAATTTTGGACACAATTCGATAATATAATAAGATAATAAATTTTTAAAAAATCTTTATTAAACAATATATGGTCTCATCAATAATATAATTAATAATTATATAACATTATCAAAATAGATTTATATATTTATATACATATTAATTTTTATTAGAGTTTATTTCTAATAAATTTATTATATCAAAATCTTTGAATGTTATGTTCAAAACATGAATTTTGTTATTTTTGTTGTAATTGATTCTAAAAAAAATATTAGTTATAACGATTAAGTTTTGTTTTTAACTTTTTTTTTGAAATTTTAACTAAATTATGAAAATCTCTCTAAAAAATAATTCTTTATTTATTAATAAATTAATAAAATTTTATAATCTCAACATTATTAATTTACTAGATAAGGGCCCGCACGATGTGCGGATTTAAAAATTATTTGAAAAAATAAATTTTAAATCTAAAACAAATTTTCAAAAATATATAAAGAAATTTTTTTTCTAAAGTAAATATATAAATAATTTACGTTAGAGAATATTTGTATTTACCTTCATACATTTATTTATATTTCTATATTTTTAATATATTATAATAATTTAAAGCTAAATTATATCCCACTAAAACTTTTGCCAAATATTCATCATTACAAATATTATTATCAAATTTCAAAAATGTTTCACAACTTATTCACAAAATATTTTACATGCAACAAATTCATCAAAGCAACATCTAATAAGTAACCACATACAATTTTACTCTATGTTTTACCACTAAAAATATGTTCTTACACCCAAAATTATTTTATTGTTAAAGTATGCTCTTTATCACCACCTATTAAATGTCTTCTAAACAAATTAAACAAATTTTATGTTGCTTTACTTTCATTTTTTATAATTATAGTTCTTATAATTACTAAAATTGTTTTGTGACATAATTTCTTTAACCATGAATTTTTTTTTACTCCAAATATATTGGATGAACAACTGGTGAAAATTATCTACTCAATTACAATGATTTTATGACTAACCCAATAAAAATTGAAAATTTGAAAGAAATTCTATATAATATAATAAAAAATAAAAATTTGAAAATTATAATCATGATGGTATATATAAGTCTTAGACAATTCAGATATACAAAATAGAAACTTTATATACAATCCAAAACATGACATATGTCATAATCACGTTAAGGATCAACGCCCTATAAACTCTTCAGAAATATCCAATTGTACTAAAACAATTTAAAGTTATGATCTCGTCTCAAATATTCTCAAATCATAAATTCTCAACTTATTTTTACCCGAATCAAAAGTAGGGCGACGATATCATGGAGAGGGGGATAATTTATTAATTATTCTGAACTTATTCTTTTGACATAATTTATTAATAATAATATACATGCTTAGTGAATTATTTTTTTGTTTATACATGTTAAAATCTTATTGAGAAAACACGTACTCCCTCTGTCCCTTGAAGATTGATGTTTAAGGTATTTCACACAAGTTAAGAAATAATGATTGTTTTCCTATTAGAAAAGAATTATATCTTTATAAACCAATGACTACTGAGATTTTAAAATTTTCTTAATGATCACTTCTTGAAACTTACAAAAGTTTAATATTTATTAATTAAAAATAGTAAAACATCAATCTTTATGGGACAAAAATAAATCATAGAACATCAATCTTTGTGAGACAGAGGGAGTATAACATAAGTAGCTTACAATGGAAAATATATTAGTTTTGTTAATTTTCCTTTTTGATTTAGAATTTGTATTTAGATATATAAACATGTAAATTTTATTTAGATTTAATGTTATTGTTTTAATTAGCTGTTTTGAAAAATAATAATTTTTGACATGTGTCAACATTTCATCAGTATATTTGACATGTGGCTAATTTGAAAATCCAACTTTATATAATAATATTTTAATATAATAAAAAGATTAGTTCAAGTTTTTTTTTCTAAGTATGTCAAACGGTTCTCCATGATCTTTGTTTTCTTTGCATGTGCCTTCACAAATCTTGCTGCAGTACTCAGTGTCCGAAATTGGCTAACCATAGAGACATATATATTTTTTGTGTGCAAACAAAGACATAAAATTTAATGTGCAAGGTTATATAATATAATTATATGACCAAATATAGATGACACATAGTATATTTATTTTACCATGTAATGGTTGAGAATCTTTGTAACAGTGAAACTTTGATATGGATGGCAAATAGTATATTTATTTTAGTTGTTTTGTTTTTAATATAAGAAGATTACAATTATATTATGCTTTGTTTTACCAAACTCGAAAACGGTGGTTTTTTATCGTTAAAATTGACATATGTCACGATCTGATGAGTTACTAACTTTGATCTCTAATCGTTAAAAATGACACATGTCATAATCTGGTGAGTATTTAACTTTGATCTCTGATCGTCAAAATTAACACGTGTCACGATATGATGAGTTACTAACTTTTTAAAATTGACATGTGTCATGATCTGATGATTTACTAACTTTGATCTCTGATTGTTAAAATTGACACGTGTCATGATCTGGTGAATTTTTAACTTTAATCTATGATCGTTAAAATTAACACGTGTCATGATCTTGTGAGTTACTAACTTTGAGAACCAAGGTTTATATAATAAGATAGAGTTTTTAGTGTATCTTTGAAAAAGAAGTTTTGGTGTGCGTTTTGAATAAGGCCCGGTATCTTCGGTATAGAACTGAAACATTTTAGCCCACGTCCTCTTTTGGGTATACGGTTTATGTGCCCATTATACTGACTATTGAGGCCCATTCTTTTAGAATCAACCATAAATCTATTTTGAATCTTATACAATTATCTAGGGTTGTTTTTTCCCCCAAAATCAAACAACTAAACAAAACAAAAACAAGATTTTAAGGTAAAGGTTCTCTCACGTTTTCCCGTCCTAGTCAAATTTGGGGATGTGGTTTGAAATGAAAGAAAGAAAAACAAAAAATTATATAGTATACGAAAGTTTACAGTAATTTCGAAACCTCGATGTTAAACCGTCGTACAAGTTGTCTACGTCGTCGCCTTTAAAATTAGAGATAGACAAAGACCATAGACCACTATATGTGAATCGTCGAATTTCAAAGGTCTAGTTGATGTGGTTATATATGTACCATATGTTTGCGATGTTAAGTTGGACAACGAACACATTCAAAAATTGGGATAACTTGTAAAGTGATAATAAGGGAGTCTGTATCTGGACCATTACATTATCCAATTCGTCATTTGGTGTTGTCACGAAATCAGCCACGGGTTCAACGTGTTGTTGTAGTTAGAATTTATAAATTACTAAAATAAAACTAATGATTTGATCTTCTAATGTATAACAGCTACTTCTACGACTTTATGTAACATTTCCAATTATAATATTATAAAAATGGCAATTTTAGACCGACAATTAAAACAAATAAATGAACAAAAAGCCGAGAGGATTGACCAAAAGAGCCCACTTCAGATTATCATATGCAAAAAAACAAACCCTGGAGTCGTTGACCATTCAAAAGTCAACTCTCCTTCACGTAGTTGCCTTTTCCACACTACAAACAAAACTCAAAGACCATAAAGACTAATCCTCTATATATACTATTTCATTTCTCTTAATAAGACAATCCATAACTTTTCCAGCTGCTTGAAAAACACATTAAATCTCTCGATCGCTCTGAGATATATGATGAGCATATCTCTACTCAATTCTTGTTTTCCGATCATCCGTAGACGCCAAGGAATAGTCACGCTCGTTTTCTTCGAGCAAGGATCAACCAAAACCATATGTGACTTCAAGAAACATGTTGCTGGAGAAATCATGTTTGAGTTTCCTGATCAAATTGTGTGCCATGCAGATTCTTTCTATATTGGTCGTCAGGTTCCAGCTTTAGCCATGGACGACTATCTCATCCCAGGTCAAACCTATTTCGTCTTGCCGATCGAACGTTTTGCATACAGAATCTTAACCACTTCGTCTCTCTCAATCTTCAACTCTAATCTTGAAAACGTTCGCTCGGGTACTCCACCGTTGAATTTCACGGCGCCATCAAGTCCACCACCGTTTGAGTATTCTCAGGGACCAAACGGGAAGATTCTGATTAAAATTTCTCCGGATTTTATACTTAGTCGTATGTGTAAAAACAGAAACAGCAGAGAAGAAGAAGAAGAAGCAATAACTTGCGGTGAAAGCAGTTCGATTTGTAATTCTCCCGAGTTAAAGAAGCAATATGATCAGCTTGTCGGGACGAGAGAGCACATGTGGTCACCGAATTTGCAGACGATATCCGAACATAAGATTAGGGTTTCTCCATTAAGGTTCTTCAGTCTTAATCGGAAGCAAGAAGAAGTGAATTGATTGGCTTTGAAAAAGAAAAATTGTGAACTGAATTAGGCTCTCAAAATTATTCTTATTTCCCTTGTATATGTTTTGGAGAAAAAAAAAAATATGTAAAAAGACTTTTAAAAAGTAAATTAATTAGAGTTGGTTAGTTGGTATTGTTTGGTTACAAATTAGTCTCGCATGAACAAGTTGACAAATTGAATGTTTTGGGAGTAATTCTACAAAGTAATATAGTATAAATTTTGTTAGGTACTCCAACATGTACATTTGATATATATATGGTTCATCCTTGAAAGTTCAACTATTATAACTCTCTATCACATGTCATTGGTTTTGTTTAATGGTCATGGTATTAAAAGAGATGATAAATTAAAGAAAACAACAAACGACTTATTCTTCATTTTCTTCGTATTAACTCCGCATGAAAATGTCTACTTTTTCAACTTTAAAATTTTCTATATCCCCCCCCCCCAAAAAAAAAACTAGATTGGATTACTGGAATGATACATATACAAGTACGTGGGAGGTTTCAAACTGAAACGCCTCGTTCTCCGTAGTTGCCTTCCATTTAATTTGCGTACCTTTAAGTTTCACCTAATTAACATACGACTGGGTGGTCATTGCGGTTTAATATATACGTTTGAATAGGCTGTTGGAAGTTCGTAAATCCGAAACTCCCGGCGGATGGCCAGTGATCCAAGTAAACGAAAGAATCGGTTAAGGGTCGTTGTGGCTCATTGTAAGTATATTTTTTCGATGTCCTCTAAATTGTTTAACCAATTAATCTACACATTGATATATAGTAAGATCAGACATGTGCTTGCTTTAGAAAAGTTAGAAACAAGAATCATTCAATCTAAGGAAGATTTGGTGATCAAGTGTCAAATTTGGCGAATGGGCAGCCTAAGATTCAATCTACATAAGTAGTGGGCCGAGTAAGGGAATGACTTTGTTTTTGAAAGTTTAGTGAAATGCTATAAGAAGTCTGGTCATATATCTTGTTTGATGGATTAGGCACATTCACTATGAATCTATGATTAATAAATGGAAAAGGGTGGTTTAGCCATGTAAAACCGTACGTAAGAGTGTAGTACATTTGTCGAATACGGAATATATGTGAATTAAGCTATGCATCCCTAAACCATCCAGAAATGTTTTGGATCTTAGTAGAAAATATGGATCTTGGCCCATTACTACTATTTTCTTTTTCACAGTATATTACTGTATTATTCAATTTTACGTAACAACTTTATGGTAAGAAAATGTCTTCTACATGTACACAGTACACACTCTCGTTCTTTTAAACCATAGATCTAGAAGAATACAACGCAGATGAACTTACTATTAACAGTAGAAGTTTAATCTCAAATGGCATTACACACGTGACGTTACTAAAGTAGACTCCTACTGTGAGCACAATCAAGCTATCAAAGTCAATGGTTTGCTAGCGTCCAAAAGCATCCGGCATAAACCGATCAATTGAACCGGCCAATTTGGGACCCGGTCCTCTGAATAAGAAAAAAAGGGAGGGGTATAAGGCGCGTAGGGCCAACGCATGTCGGAGGGAAGTGAGACAGCACGCCACCTCCGCCGATTAGGCAAAGAAGCATTAGTCTTTGTCTCTCTCTTTCTAACTCTCAACAAGTCTCGACGCCTCCATTATTGTTATTGCGAACATTTTCTTCTCTCGAGCCCCGTGCCTTCTGCTCCTTTTCTTTTGCTTTGTCATAAATCTACTGGTCTGCTACATGCTTTTATTTTTGTTTTCTAGTTTTATTTCTTTTTGAGAATGTTTAACACTTTTTTTTTGTACTTCCCCCCCGCCTTAATCTCCATTCAAAAGTTAATTCCAAATCTTTGAGCAAACGACTAAGATCGAGAAAGAAGACCATATGGATATCAAAATACTTGGATATTATATAATTGGGGTTAGACCATATGTTGAAACCCGAAAGAATATTTAAGATAGGTCACTTAAAAACGTTTATAGTGGCCATGAGAACACCCCACAATGATTTATAATGGTGGGTTTGCATATATTTAGCACAAAGATCTCCAAACAAAAGTTTATCAAAAAAGACCTCAAAAGAAAAGCAATGATTCGACGGCCGCAAAGCGTGGGTGGGGATGAGCCGACGAACATTTTATTGAAAGGTTTCTTTCACGTGCATTGCTCAAACTAATTATTCTCCTCAAAAACTTTTTTTTTAGATAAAAACATGAAAAAGCTCCTTTGTTTCTTAATTGCAATTAAGCCTACGTAAAAAATAACGGAAATAAAAAACTTAACAAGATTTAATCTGAGTAGAACTGAATTATACTACTAATAATAGAATTCAGATTTCCTCATTATTAGAAAACTAGTTTGGGACTTACATTGTAATTTTTTGTGTTATAATCTAAAATCTATATAGCATGAGAAGTCATTCACAGGCGTGACTTGTTATGTTCAGTTTGTATCAAGGTTAACGTTGCTTGGTTCTTTATTTTTTTTTTAGCAAACAAAGTTACTTGGTTCTATACATTTATATATTTGCTACTATATCATTCATGTCTCTTAAATGATCACGTCTCTAACGGGTATATCCTTTTTAAATTACATGGCCTTGATTTTGATTGCGTGAACCAAGCTGAATGCATATAAAAATGTGGTTTCCCATACAGAAGCAGAGAAGCTATCAAGCATGTATAGTGACATAGTGTTGCGTAGAGAAACGACAGCTCAATACATAATTTTGTGTTACAAAGGTCTTGAATTACCCTGGTTATTACTACTAACTATAAACCAAATAAACTTCAAAGGCTCGACCCAAGCATAGCTCTGACACGCAGACGCAGTACCATTCCTTTTTCAAACTATCGTTGAAAAGTGGAAAAAGGATTGTATACTTTGTCTGAAATTTAAATCAAGATATCAACGTTTATAATAGTATGACAAAACAAACAACTAAGTTTCCTTCTTAATTTCTTATATATATGCTGGATATACTCAAAACATTTATTGTAATATCTGTAAACCACATTTTGGATTTTTCGTTGGTCTTTTTGTTTGGTCTGCAAAGTATTTCACATTTATGTGGACCATTTAAAGTAGTCCTTTTTTTTTCTTCTTCTTAGTTGTAAACTTGTAATGTATGGACGGTAAGCAATCCAACAGTGTCGGAAGGACTAATACAAAAATGCTATATCACCCGTATATAATGGTTCTGTTTATTCTTTTTCATCTCGGTTTTGTCGGTAAGATAAGAGCAAAATGTGTGTGGTGTAAGATACGATGACAATAGTATATCATGGACCACGAAATCTGAATTTCTTATTTCATAATCATATAGTAGTATATATGTCGAGTTTTATATACGAACATAAACAGAATCCTAGTTTCAATGCAGTTTTAACTTAGTAGAAAAGAAACGCGTGATGTACCGAACCATGGACCTAAGAGACTTAACCGGTGTAGCCGGTTCTGGAGGAAACAAAAGCCGGGATCGTCTCTTAAGCGGCAAGTGGAGCCACGCGCACAAGCGCTGGTGATGAACTTCGTCATCTAAAAAAAAAAAAAAAAAGATTGATAGAAAATCAATTAAATTAGTTTAAATTGAACTAAAATACAAAAGCAAAGGAAGAAGGTATCATGTGCCATTTCTTTGAGTTATTATTATAAAAAACATAAATAATAATAATAATAAATAAACCCAAAAAAAACCAAAAAAAAAAAAAAAGCGTTTCACTTGGCTCTCTATCTTTCTGCAGTTGTCTATGATATGATTATTAGAGAGAGAGAGACAGGAACAAGACGAAACAATCTAGAACAAGAAAAAAAAAGGAAAACCAAAAACATACATCCACCACTGACCACTGTTGTTTTCTAAAGGAGAGAGAGGTAAGAAAGATCCACAAGTAAACCCAAGATCAGAAGCAAAACAAATTCAGACCGCAACAAGCACAGTTTCTTTTTAGAGAGAGAGAGAGAGAAAAAAAAAAAAAGAGTCGCAGTGTTCTTTTTCATATCTCTGTGAGCCTTCAGACAAAGAAAGATAGTGACAGTAGATTTCGAAGAATCTATTTTGGATTTGTTTTTGGTTTTATAGCAAAAAAGGATCCCATCTTCATCTTTCTTTATCTATCTCATATTTGTGTAGATTTATATGAGTTGTGTGTGTACATTAACTGGAGCTGCTTGCTGTGAAGTTTTTTTTTTGTTTTTTTTTAATAATTAATTTGTGGGATTAGTTAGGGTTTTGGTTTTAAATCAGCTGTGGCTACAACGAGGAGGCATAATCTACCAACGTCAGATTCCGGTGCCTTTACCGACTGGGCGGCGGCGACTACGACTACATCTTCTCTTGCCACTGAGGATCTATCTCTTGGTTTCAATGCTGGTCCCGCCGTCGTTCACGGCGGTTTAGGCTCGGCTTCCGCCGCCGCCGGCGTTCCTTCATGGCCTCCCGGATCTTCTATCCGTTATGGTTTACAGTCGTCGGCGGCGGCGACGGATATGGGTATGGTTGGTCTGAGAGACGTTTTCCTTGTTGCTCCGGCGTACCACCACCACCAAAACGCTGGAGTTATATCTGGACCCGAAGCGGCGGCGCTTGGCGTCGGTGTGGTTCCTCTCCTCACGGCTGGTCCGCCTCAGCAAAACGTGGAAGACACCGACATTAACTTCCTCGGAAACAACCGGAGATGGCAGAACAACAACAACAACCACGAAACGCAGTATCTTCACTTCAAGAGTACCAACCAGACTGCGGTAGGAACGAGCTCGAACAACAACTCCGGGTCTGGCTCAGGCGCATCGGGGACCGCCACGTGTCAAGACTGTGGAAACCAAGCGAAGAAAGAGTGTAAGCAGAGGCGATGCAGGACGTGCTGCAAGAGCCGTGGCTTTGATTGTTCTACTCACGTGAAGAGCACGTGGGTCTCTGCAGCTAGGCGGAGAGAGAGGCAAGTCATGCCTTCCGGCGCTACTCCAACTGCTGGGTCGTCTCTCTCTACATCCTCCGGGACGAAGAAGCCGAGGATCGTAGGGTCTCAACAACAACAACAACAACAAGCCACTTCTCATACTTCAACTTCTAACACGCCTCCTCAAAGTTTCGAGACCAGTTCCAGCCGACAAGGTAGTATTACATTCTTATCATCAGTATATAAACCTACATTATTTTATGTATGTATATACAATACATGCATATAACACTTATAGCCATTCTTGACGATTAAATGATACGGTGTATGTAGTTTTGTAATTTGAGGTGACACTAACCATGATAAAACATAATATTGTTATGGTTTTGGTTTAAGAATTTTATCAATAATTTTCAGATTGTTTGAAGTTATGATCAGTCCTTTTTTTCCGCTTTAGGTTTGGTTTTGGCTTATGGAAATATAAGATCGTTTTAACCATTTCGAATTCTAGTCAGGTTTAGATTCCGTTATCTTGAATAAGCTAGATAGCTCAGATCATATTTATTCCGTCATGTAGATAGATTGATATGGTAATAATGATGCATAATTACGTTTTATGTATGCAAGATGGAGGAGGGTCAAGAGAAGCATGGCCCGGGCAGATTAGAGCCCCGGCAGTGTTCAAGTGTGTGAGAGTAACGGCAGTGGAGGACGGTGATGACGAGTACGCTTATCAAGCGGTAGTGAAAATCGGTGGCCATGTCTTTAAAGGATTCTTGTATGATCAAGGGCTTGAACCCAAAGAAGGTTTTCCTAATATGTCGGATTTGCATTTAGGTGGTGCAGCCAATAACCATAACGGATTGTCTGCCTCGGCGCCTATTCTTGACCCGCCAAATGCCTATGGTGGTGGTGGCGGTTCAGGCGGTGGGTTTTACGGTTAAGCCAAATTCAAAAACGTTTTACTATTTGACAGATAAAGATGTTGTCTTATTTGATGTTTTTTTCTTTCTAATGGGGTTGGATACAAAAGAATATTTCACCAACTCTATTGTATGAATTGTCCACTACTTCAAATGATGCAACAAATGTTATCGATAATTTTTTAATTGGTGGTGTAACGTTCTTTTTTTAAAAAAATTATTTCGGATAATTGAGGAATTCCATTTCATTTTCACGTTTTTAAGTAAACCAGCTCGAAATTCGAAAATATGCGGTAACTCTTGTTTGAAACCATAATTTTCTTGTTAAGACTTTGCTGTTACTATAGTTACTATAATAACAGCAATCTATATAATGTTTCTGACATTACTACAGTTTATTTAAACGAATTGGTATTTATTGTAATGAATTTTTGTTGTCCTAGCAAACAAACGAATCCAATTTGCATTTGCTCTTATGGCTTTACGTTTTTAATATATACTAAATACAAAATGTTTTTAGCTAAATCTACGACTTTAATATTGTTTCTTGCTTTCTTATATCATATCATTATTTCGTAGAAGCTTAATTAAGTTATAATGTTTCGCTTTTCCATCAAGTTATTTCACCCCAAATATGATATACTAGTTATATTATATGAATATTTCTAGTTATGTTATATGAATTTTTCTAGTTATGTCGGCCGATTTTGTGTTCATTTGTCAGCCCGTATTATTGGATCAGTTATATAACTTTTGAAGTTAATAAATTATGTGATATATTCTCATCAATTCATGAATTTATTTATCATCCATTCAATTTTTTGGGGTTTGATTAAAAGCTGTTTTTTTGCTATAAACTGACTCACTGAGCCTACTTGTGTACCTTTTTAGTGTTACTATTCTCACTGACTTAGATTAAATTACGCAGAGGAGACTCTGTAATCTTGTGGCTTCCACCTTACCTAGGCACGTTGGTGTTCACTGTATGCTGTATAGGTCTTCGGCTGTTCGATCCCTATTTCTCCTTTTTTGAGATAATTGCTCGGACCATATATTTGCATTTTGAATTTATTTGGACGTTGGCATAGTTTCTATTTTGAGGTGTCAACTGCTATTTTTTACAGTTAGATCTCACGTTAAATCCTTTTTAGCCTACATACTAAAGTTCAAAAAATTAATACGAACTAGATTAGGATCCGCGTTAGGGACAATATTTTATTTTATTTATAAATATAATCTATATATTATTAAAATATAATTTTTGTCTAATTATTTTCAGAAATTTATATATCTCTCATTATAATATTGAATTAATAATGTGTATAACTGAATGAAATTATGTGATTTTATGTATATACTAATCTAATAATATCACAAGTCAATATCATGTATATCGTTTAACAATCTGGACATGGATTTATCTAACAAACTGGATATCAATTTCTCTACAACCTAAACATACAAAAACTCATAAATTTACACAAATAGAGAGACCCATAAAATGATAAAATGAATAGAAGTCTACAGAATTTGATGGCAATAAATGCAAAAATTTTACAAAAAATATTTTTGAGCAAAAACTACTGCAAAATTACTAGTATAAATATCGTGTCTAACCATGGATTTCGCCACTAAATTGTTTATATCATAACAAATTTATTCTTGTTTGGACAATCCATAAGTTTTCTCATTTATTACACATAAAACTGTAATGGAAAATACTTCTAGAGCATCAAAAGTATTAGGTGAAAACCTTTAAATTATTGTATTTGCGAACTTCATTCAAATATACTTTCAAACTTGAATGTGAATTAACCAAACTAATTGAACCCTCATATGTCAATTGTCAACCATTTGCTTTACAAACTAGGAATAAAGCCAAAAACAAAATTAAAAAATCAATATATTCCTTCAAACACTCCACCATCAATAAATAATAATGATAAATTTGACTGTGTCTTAGGGCATCCTTAATGGGAGAACTTATTTTTGTGTTCTTAGATTAAATATATAGTGAAAATAATCTAAGATCAGTTGTTAAGATCATAGGTAAAAAAAATGGGGGAACTAATTATGGTGTTCTTAGAATAAAGATATAATAATATTCTTAAATATTTTATAATTATAAAAACTTTTAAAATAACATTTAAATTGCAAACTTATAAATTTTTTACTAAAATTCAATATACAATACCAAATTTTTATGAAACAAAATATAAATATACAATACCTTCTTATGTGAAGCATGATCACCAAATTCAATATACAATACCTTCTTATGTGAAGCATGATCACATGAGAACCAAATTGAAAAGGCTGGTTTACTGCAAATGCCTTAAAGATCAGTTGAGTTTGTACGCCATGGCTAGCCTTCATGTTCTTCTACTTCTTCCTCTGTTCTCAGCTCTTATTCTCGCAGCCACCATTAGAGAATCCGAAGATTTCTCAACAACAGTGAAGGCACCATATCCAGGACATAAACTGGAGAAGCTAACCCACATACGCTTCTACTTCCACGACATTGTCTCCGGAGACAAACCAACCTCTGTCAAAGTCGCTACAGGTCCAACCACGAACTCTTTTGCAACAGATTTCGGGTTGGTTGCAGTCTCGGATGACATAATTCTTTTAAGGCTTTAGCCCATTCCACATGATCTGCGTCTTTGTTACGGTACTCAACCAGAACCTGACAAAGAACATGGAGATCACAAAACCACAGTGTGCAAAGACCATCAAACCCCGATATAAGAATCTACAATCTAATCAAGTAACTCTAACTTCCTTGTTCCCTATTGTTTTTTCATTGGCACGGATTTCAGTGTATTTCACCATCATAGTCAAAGCCAAAGCCATCAAACAATAAACCACAGTGATCATAGACATCGAGCCAACCAAACCAATAGGTATATCTCTGGAAGGTTTCTCTGTTTCCTCAGCCATGTTCGACACCATATCAAACCCAGTGTATGACCAGTACACAACTGCAGCTGATTGAACCTAATGATCATTCACATAGCAGCTAACCAAATGACTCTGGCCGTATCACATCTCTCTCTTTTCAGACAATAATCTAAAGAAAATGAAACAAGGAATCGTCAACAACAATGCATACATCTCTTGGAGGTGGCTGAGAGAAACTGAAATTAACTTTGGGTTGAATAGCGAGCTTCACATCATCACAATCAATGATGATGTATCACACGAGGCTCGCAGAACTGGTACTTCATAACTCTGAGTAAACCTGAGCATCTGTCAACACTTCCACCACATACCAGTACCATAGCTCCAGAAACTGGTGTATCACACGAGGCTCGCAGTCCTCCAAACCCATCGACTTAAGCAGAGATTTCACAATCTTAGCATCCCTAGGTACATCCTCTTCACCTTCTCTAGCCATGTTCTCACTAAACAAACTCAAAAGTAAAGCCACAGAGTCAATTACGCACCATTGGAGCTTCTATATCAAATAGATAAGAACTGGAGCTTCACGAATCGGAGAAAAAACGAAGCTGGAGATATGAAAGACACAAGAGGAGATTATAACCAGTTTATAAGTCTTATAAAGCTACCAGTTTATACTTTCAATTTATCAAAATCAACAAAATCATGGATTTTAACAACTTCAACTCACAGAACACAGTAGCAAAAATCCCAAAGAACTGTCAAAATTTAGATGAATTACTACACAGTAACATGGAGACAACTAGATTCTGTAACAGATCAAAACAAAATTTTCAAACAATTCTGGGAAATTGCAAAATCAAAATCCCTAGTAAACAAAATCAAACTAAATTGAAGTACAAAGTACAAAGATCCGTCACTAACAGAGAGAGATTGTGGGAACCTGGACAAGCTCTTCAAATCAAACAGAGAGATTGTGGGAACCTGTTTGCGGGAAGAGACGACGACGGAAGCCTTCGAGACCGAAACGCTCAGGAAAAGAAATGAAAATTTTTTTTTCTTTGCAAAAACTCTCGACCAATCACGTGAAGCCACGACCAATAAGAACTGAGATTAAATCAGTTCTTATTCAAGATCAAAAAAATTGATCTAAAGCCACTATTCTCTTTTTTATTAATAAATTTGGCCTTAGAACACACATGTGTTCTGCCATTAAGGATGGCCTTAGGCTTTATAGGGTTTAGGCTTTTTTTAACTTTCGAACAATAATATTCGTCCCCCATCGCAAAAAAAAAAAAAAAAAAAAGATATCTCGGGCAGATCTTTCCATTTATATGTCTTTTCGTTACATTTGTATAATGTTATTAGCATGTTTGTCAACCAGTTGAAATGAATTTTATAAGAACCGAATCAAATATATCTGTACTCGAAGACATTTATATGGCTTTTCGTTGGTGGCTATTATGGTGAACAACATCACGCATTGGAATCCATACAAATCTAGTGATCAGGTAAAATAAGTATTGCAGAAGATGTATAGTTTTTCTAGAACAAGACCATTTGGTAAAGTCAAGTTTATCATAATCCATATAATTTTGTTGAGATATGATCCAACTTGAAACAGGAAGTTGTAGTGGATCAGAAGCTTGTCTACGTTTGTTTAACATAGGCTTGTTTGGTCTGTCAGAAACTGGACCATATATTAGTGTGAAGTCCATACAGGAACCGACTCTGTATTAGGTCAAACAGATGAGAGAAGAGAGAGAAAAGTGAGCTGCGCTGAACCCTAGTTCAGGCGGTTCTGAAGAGGTGAACAGAGCTAGAGAGAGATGTAGATTCTTGGTGTATCTAGGCTCAATCTCTTGTTATTCTTCTTTCATATGTTGTTCTTGTGAGACTCTATCTAGGATGTTAGATGAGTGTGAGAGGTATGTTGTAACCATAACACATATGTAACTCTTGATCTATAATGGATGTTGAGGACTCTGTTTCCTCCCCAGACATAGCTGCTGATGCAGTGAACTGGGTTATCAAATCTCTATGTTTCTCTGTTTATGTGTTCTCTGTATTTCCGTGTTGAAAGCTTGAGTTAGATCCATCAATCAGTACTTGATTGAATACAAAGTTGTTGTATCGATTTACAACAAGTGGTATCAGAGCCTCAGGTTCTTGAGGGCAAGCTTTGTGAGAAAGCTTTCAGATCTGTGGAGGAAAGTGATAACTTTATATCAGATCTGAAGTTCGCAGAGAGATGGTGCTACAATAACATGAAAGAAGAAGATGATGGCTGTTCTGGGTTTTAGAACGTCGATGTTGGAGGAAGGAAGATTCACTACAGCTGATCCGATAAGATCAGATGATTTCAGGTTTACGAACTCTGAAGGATCTACAGCTTGTCTCCTCCAATGGCTCGAGAGTTGAACATCAGTGTGATTATAGATCAAGTTATTCACTAGTGATGATGTTGAGATCAATTATATGATATATTTCGAGGCTGGTACAAGAACGCTCATCCATAGAGTTTGTTCTTGATTTATGGTTCTACAACCAACTGGAGATTAGTTTGAGGTGGAGTTAACCTCTACTTGCTTTAGGCTCAAATATTGAAGACGTCAAGTCTGTATCCTCTACAGTCACAAGGTCAAAGTGTGATGTTCTGAAGAGTTGTTTCTATTTGTTGATGGTCTGCATGAGTTAAGAGAATCAGAATCTTGGTATAGCACAAAAGGTTGGCTGTTGATTTTGCAAGGGATTACCCAAGATTCAATGCTGGGATTCAGGTTGTGTTTTGGTATATCAAGTTTGCTGAAGGTTTGATGCAGCTTGTGTGCAAGTTTTAGAAGTTCGAACAATCCATATGAATAGGATTCTGCTACAATGGGACGCCATAAAAGCTTGAATTCCTATGTGTGTTAATGGTTGTTTGAGTATCAATAAGGTTTTCTGGTTCAGATCAAAGAAGAAGTTGCAGATGTGCATGAAACGATTTCAGGTTAATCTGTTGGTAATAAGACAGGTTAGGATCTTTGAGGAAATTCAAGTCTAGCTAAGATTTGAGGAAGTGTGTAGTTGATTGCATGATGTGAGTATTAGTGTTAATGGTTAGATTCTTGTGAATCTAAGAAAGGTTCAGAGTGCTGATGATCAAGCGTTAAAGGAGATCATCAGAGAGCTGAAAGGAGTCTGAAGAAATTGGCTCAAGACTACAACGTCCGTTGTTTGATATTATGTGGCACACGAGTGCTGAAGTAGAAAGAACATATGGATGTTCTGTTGGAACAACATGTAAGTGTGTAGTCATCGCTTAGGTTTCTGTGGATGTTGCAGAGACTGATCAAGCTCAGGATATAATTGATATGACACATGAGTTTTGTGAAAACAAGTACAAACTCATGGTGAAAGCTGATAAGGAAAAATCAGTGATGTGATGACTAAAGACTTCAATTTCAAAAGAAATGAGATAACATGGTTATAGTGGAATTCAGACGTGGAAGACTCAAGGTCTTAAAGTTTGCATTGTAGGCCATCATTGTCGGTTGGACATGATGAGCAAGAGAAAAAGATGAGGTTGCAATGATAATTGGTAACTGATCAGATTGGTTGTCATCAAGGTGGAGTTTACATTTGGTGATAGAAATCAATATGATTGTGTAGCTTATACTGGGTTGGTGTTGTCAGTTGGAAGCTAGTTTAATCAAGAATCATGTGGTTATTCTTAGAATGTATCAGTTATCTCGTTATGGTATATATTGCGACTAGTGCAGAAGTATACAAAGTATTGATAATAGCAGTCAAGGGAGTATGTGAATGAGTCAATATTGATTGAAGCTATAAGAAAGTGTGGAAATTCGCATTCAAGAGGTGTTTATCTACATGATGAAGTGTATCAGAGGTCAGTGTGAATTGAACAAAGGTAAGCTGAGATGGTGATTGTCAAAACTGCTGGCTGAGTATTTGTTATGTGTAGTAGATTGAACGAAGTTTTGTATCGAAAGTCTTCCTAGCCTTAGGACGTTAGGCGGCGTGACCTGTTGGAAACAACAGCGGTGCATTTTGGGATTCAATTTATTGTTGTCATACAAATTGTTGTTGAATCGAAGACTGTTTCAGGTGTTTGGAACATATTTGATTCTAAAGTTCTGCTATGTGGTTCAGAAGGATTTTCTGAGTTAGTAAGCAGATATTTAAAGGTTTTGATTCAGTCACTAGGACAGTCTCTATGGAGTCATTCAGAACCATAGATGAAAGACTGTTTGTTTTGAAGACACATAAGTGATTGTGTTGTATCTGGGGTATTCAATCATGGAGTGATCTTTGGTATTGAAGTAAGTTACAAGGTTTTTTTTATCTGTGAAATCAGAATGAACACTTACAGTGTTAAGCATGAGATGAATGAACGTTGAAGTGATCAAGGTGTTTTTTTCCTCTGAACGAGGATCTTAGAGACAATTGCAGGTGTTTGTAGGTATGGTCTCTGTAATTCATATCAGGAAAGTCTGTTGTGCATCTCGCATGGAAACATGTTTTATCTCAAGGCTTGGAGTATTTGCAACTGATATGAAGTCGTAGAAAGGCTGATAATGCAAGAGAGTCAAATTGCATTTGTTGATCAGTTGAAGACAACTACTTGAGAAATTGTAAGTTGTATGTTTGCTTCATAAGGTGGAGTTTGAATAATCTCCTTTGTAGAAGGCTGTTGAAGGCTTGAGAAGATTTATGATGTTGTACCAAGTTGTTTGGTGGATTCTGCATATTGGTGAATGTGTTGCAGAGTTGGAGTAACACATCATGAGCTTAAGGTTTGATGTGAAGAAACTTTAA
This sequence comes from Camelina hispida, assembly GCA_023657505.1. Classification (NCBI taxonomy): domain Eukaryota; kingdom Viridiplantae; phylum Streptophyta; class Magnoliopsida; order Brassicales; family Brassicaceae; genus Camelina; species Camelina hispida. The sequence continues at coordinate 5,737,883 of CP094637.1, read as the reverse complement.
GGTATTGTCTCAGACATATCACATGTTATGATGATATGAGACATGGTTGAAGTGACTGACAGCGTGTCACAAACTGTTGGTGGTGATTCTGTTTTACCAGGATGTTTGAACCTGTGAAGTGGTTCAGGTTGATATATTAAGACATATGGTTGTAATGGGTAATCTCGGGTTATACAGTGGTATTCTGGATGTTGAGATTCTTTACATGTCTAACAAGCTCAAGAAGGTGTTGTTGTCAAGGTGTATGATCATACATGTGAGAGACAACACTTGTGGTTGGAGTTAACCCGATTTGGTTGTAACTCAAACAGGTACAAAGAGTCGATTGAAGATCATTGGTTAAGTGGTAGTTATTTGGCTGGCTCAAGTTGTAACCGGCTCACTCTATCTATATGAGTGATAAGGAGGGTTTGTTATTTTGATAAGTTCGAATCAGAGAATTGGTTCAGGTTGAAACAAGGGTGTTTCAGTATTTTCTGTAGTTGATTCAAGATTTGATTTCTGTCTTAGTGCGCACAAGAGTTGGAATTCAAGGGCTAGCAAGTTAGAATCAGGTGTTGCAGGATGAATTTCAATCACTAAAACAGGTATATGGTGTTTGACAGAAACCATGATGAAAATTGTGTGATTGGTTAACTCATAAGTGGTTTAGCTTATGAAGTGATCTGTTGAGAGAACATGTTGTTGGTGTTGTTAACATGTTATTGTATAGCTTATGAGTGGGAATCTCATGAACGAAGCTATGAAGATGTCAAACGCATGACAAGGATGACACAAGAGTGTCTTAAGTACTGGTTTATCTCTGAAGGAATGGACATGAGAATTGTCAAGGTTCAGGGGTCTGTGTGGTTATTCACAGAAGGATGCGTAGATGGTTGATGCAAATTTCAAGAGTTGAATTTGTTGAAATGTTTGTTGTATGGGTGTGGCTTATGCAGGTTATTGAGATTGTTTAGCCAAGTTTAGAGCTGGATTCCAAAGGTTCTATGGGGCGTGTTTCTTCAAAGTTTCAAGCTTGAATCATGGTGGAGTTTGTTGAGATATGATCCAACTTGAAACAGGAAGTTGTAGTGGATCAGAAGATTGTCTACGTTTGTTTAACATAGGCCTGTTTGGTCTGTCAGAAACTGGACCTTATATTAGTGTGAAGCCCATACAGGAACCGACTCTGTATTAGGTCAAACAGATGAGAGAAGAGAGAGAAAAGTGAGCTGCGCCGAACCCTAGTTCAGGCGGTTCTGAAGAGGTGAACAGAGCTAGAGAGAGATGTAGATTCTCGGTGTATCTAGGCTCAATCTCTTGTTATTCTTCTTTCATATGTTGTTCTTGTGAGACTCTATCTAGGATGTTAGATGAGTGTGAGAGGTATGTTGTAACCATAACACATATGTAACTCTTGATCTATAATGGATATTGAGGACTCTGTTTCCTCCCCAGACGTAGCTGCTAATGCAGTGAACTGAGTTATCAAATCTCTGTGTTTCTCTGTTTATGTGTTCTCTCTATTTCCGTGTTGAAACCTTGAGTTAAATCCATCAATCAGTACTTGATTAATACAAAGTTGTTGTATCGATTTATAACAAATTTGTTACCGAATATTTTTACTGTACTTTTGAAAAAGCATATCTACAGTTCTACACGACTCTATGATTCATTCATTTATTGTAATACTTATATTTTACAAGTCGTTTGCCATCCAGTGCTATCATTACACGAAAACATAGTATAATCATAACAGCAAACATATAGTTAACATAGTATAATCATAACACAAAGAAATATACTGTATACTAGTTATAGATATATATATATATTTTGTCGTCTACTAGTTATATTAAAACTATCAAATTGATTATTTTCTTCCATGTTGAGTTATATTTTCCCTCACATTGAAATTAATTTTATTTTGGTTGAGTTAAAATAATACGTAACAAACAAATTAAAAGATGAGTGGGGAATATGTTAGACGAAAAAATCAATTTAAATAAAATTATCAATCACATCTAACATAAAGAGACTTGACATACACAGCGTCAGTCTGCATCAGAACGAGTCTATGCCGAAAGGTTTACAAAATGATGTTTTGCCAACTGTGAAAACGTTTACAAATGATTTTTTTTTTTAATAGTTTTTATGTCCAATAAACTATGAAACTATTTGGTGAAAGTGAAAGGGCATGTGCAAAAACAACAACGTGAACGTGAAGGCCAAAAAAATGTACTATAAGTTAAGGTGCATGGATTTGGTAAAGAGAGAGATACATTCCCCTTCAGACTAAACCAAAATTAGTGATTATAACTTTTACTTTATTTAATTAAATATTGCTTGTAATATAATCGAAGCGATGGTGCACTGCACATAGGTTAAAAACAAAAGAAGGAATGGGGCACCGAAAGAGATTATCACTTTATATCTTATTCTTCCATGGATGGATCTGTTATTTCAGTTCTTACAACTACTAGTCTAGCCAACAACCTAACAGTTCACCAAACTAGAAAACGTCATTTACTTAACATTGATGCCAAAAAGTGAAAGATATCGTGTCCTGTCCTCTATACCAACTTATACTATATAGATATCGTGTAATGTGGGTTATACATGAAAAAGTTTATTCTTTTCTTTATAACCCAAAAGTACCATTTATATTTCCATTACCGAGAATGCATAAGGTAATTATCCATCTCCACCATTGGGTGTAGAATTTTCAATAACCGCATGCATAAATAAGTTACAATCTTGTCTAACTATTGCATCCTCGCAAATTTTTGTTTATTGAGTTTCAAGAGAGAACGATCAACAATGGTTTGAAGATGTCTTCTTTGATTATGTAGGATCCTTTGTGTACGTTTTGCAAGCTTGTTGGCTCGCCAATAGCTTGGACCAGCGTAGGCGATGTCTTGTGAATGATATAGTTTTGAGCTTGTTCTGTTTGATATTTCTACACATAGACAGTATCTTTTCAAGTTTCAGTTCTGAAACTATATCGCTTGCTTGAGAATTTATTATTTTTAACAATTTAATCAGAATCAGCTTTTCATTTGTTTTATCTACAGTTCACATTAGTTCTGCATTTTGAATATGAAAAATTTCGACGACAAAAAAAAAAAAAAGAATATGAAAAATTTCAAAATTATGATATATACAAACACAACTGAAACTATGAAAGAACTAAAACTACAATGTCGTCATTTTAGTTCAGGTTCGGTTACACATAACGCACGGCTTAGCCGCTGGAGCTGGCTACCACCGTCTTCCATACTTGATATTTGTAAACTTGTGAATGCAAAACTGAAAACGAAATTCAAATAAACCCAAACTGGTCCATCCCAAAACCAAAAATTTTCGAATTCATATGATTCCAGTTCTAAACAACTGCTAGTCAGTTTAGGTAACAAACTCCCACAATACAAAACCTCACCTGTATATCAGAGTGAGAGAGAGAGAGAGAGAGAGAGACAGAAAGAGAATATTTTAGGATGCTTATGATGAAGATGTCTGAAAAAAAGTCATGTCATACTGGTATTTTCAAGTTCCATTTGTGCAACAGTTGTGTTGATGACGTCTATAATCTCCATCTTCTGAGCACCAATTGCTTCATCCATCGGAGTCCGCTCATAACTACAAGTTTCCAAGCTTATATTGGTTCAGCTTAGTTCCTCCAATAGATAGACTGAGAAGAAAGATTTAAAGAGACTAACCGATTCAAAAGGCTTAGACTAGCTCCTGACAAAATCAATTTCTTTACAACCTGTAAGTACCTTTCCAGTTATAATGAAACCGGAGAAACAGAACATTTTCAAGCACAGTAACAAGTGATGGTTAGTGGTTACCTCGACATGGCCATTCAAGCATGCCCAATGTAGAGGAGCATTGTTCTCATCGTTAAGAGCATTTATATCCTGCTCACCAAGAAAACAAAGACTCAATCTTTCTTAGGGGGGTGTATTCAAACCATGATTTTGGAGAATTTGATAGAATTTAGGAAATTTAGAATTTTTATAGATTTTAGGGAAGTTCATATGATTTTCTGTAAAATTCTTTCAAATCCCACCTAAAACCATGAGATTTAGATTTCTGTATTTTTAACTAAAAAAATCCTCCAGAATCCTCCAAAATCCTAAAAATTATTAAAATTCTAATCCACAAAACTGTTTTGAATAACAGTGGATTTTAAAGTAGATTTTTAAATCATCAGTTCAATAACAGTGGATTTTAATAGACTTTTTAAAATCCATGATTGAATAACATAGAATTTGTAAATTTCAGACAAATCACTTAAAATGTCAAGTTGAATACACCCCCCTTAGTATTCATGTTTAATCGTTTCCAACACCAGACATTACATTGTCGGTCAATGCATCAAAATTAGCAAAGGGGTTGTTGTTTACTTACCACTCCTTGATTGATAAGATACTCCACTATAGTCATATGTCCATTCGCTGCTGCCATATGCAGGGCTGTGAAGACCAAAACAAAAGATCAAAAGAAACAATGTTACAAGTGTTAAAATCTAAACTTGTCAATCGAGTATCTGAACATATAAGGATATCATATCAGCAAGTAACCAATATTGTCACCAGATGAAATGTGTCAATACGAGTAAATTCACAACATTCAAAGTATCTGAGCAGGAGTAGCGTGACATGATAAAGACGAAGAATTGAAGCTAAAAATTGAAACTTTTAGAAAGAACAAAACCTGTTCGGCCTTGTGAGTCACGAGAGGTAAGAGAGACACCATCAGAAGCCAAGCTTTTAAGATCATCAATATCATCGTATCTAGCAGCCTGTAATTCCAAAACAAAAAAAAATCAAATTTTTGAGCTGATCCAGTTAACTAACTAACTAACAACAACAACTCAAGAGGACGAAGTACAAGTAAAACCCCCAAAAAAATGGAGGACATGAATCGTCGATTACAGGAGAATTAATAAGTAAAAAAAAGGAGGGATTTTTTAGGGAGTAAGAGATATAGGAGGCAGACCTCAAGCAAGTCCTCAATCTTCTCTGCAACAACGACCGTATCTGCTGCTCCCATCCTCCCACCACCCGGACGATACAACTATAGTTTCAATCTGAGGGTTTCAGACTCTGTTGTTTATTTTAGTGGCCGGTACATAATTTTATTTTATTTTTAATTTTCGGCTCTCCTATTTATTTTATGTATTTTTTAAACAACTTTACATTTTAAAAATAATATATTTTTTTTAAGGGGTCGGTATGGGGGAGAACCGGTTTAATTAAGTCCACAAGTCAAAATTAAATTAGGGGTCTTCCTTGTTCTATCTTCTTCTACATCTCCTCGGCCGTTTCCTCCGGAGGATTCCGACCCCTCTCTCTCTTTCTCTCTTTTATCCCTTTTTGGTGTCTGAATCATTCTCGTACCTACTTTGGACTTGAAACTGTCTTTCTTCAGATTGCTTGATTTGGGTTATTCGTCTCCCTGTGGAATAGATTTTAGAGGATCCAATTTTTTTTTTTTTTTTTTTCTCAATCGCCGCCATGAGTTCCTCGATCCAGATCGTTGATGAGAAGCAATTAGATGTTTTGCCTCTTCTAGATCAGGTTTTTGTTTCCGTTTTTGCCCTTATTAATGAAAAGATCAAATTTTTGTGGGTTGTTTGTGCCCTTTTACTTTCTCAATTGGTGTTCTGAGAAATTTGGGGGCTTTCTTGAATTTTGGTTCCATTTGTTGTTACCTGTGGAGTGTCTCTGATGTTGAATCTGTGTTTTACTTGCATGAATTTTGGTTTCTTTTTGTATCTGAAAGATTAATTCTTTAGGATAGTGTTGCTAAATCTCTTTATTATTGATTTCTTGACGAGTTTGATGATTTTAAGATATCGTTTTCTGTATATAGGATGAAAAGAAGACTCAAGAAGTGAGCAATGAGCTGAGTTTCGGGAACCATGGCGGCTGTTGTGCAATATGCTTGGATACTATACCTCTTCAAGAAACTGCTATGGTTAAAGGCTGTGAGCATGCTTACTGGTACGTCTTCATGGATTTCTTGGTTTATCCTGTGTAATTTGTCATGTTAATAGTCTAGTGTTTATCTTTTTTTCATGAGGGATGATGCTGATTTGGTTGTTAGTGATCTGATGTTTCCCGTATTTAAGTCATTTTTCTGTGATCAGATACTGAGAATGTTACCGTTTGTGGTCTAAGACATTGGTTTTGTAAGATCAGTTTTTAATTCCTCAGCTCAGTATTTTGAAAATGGACTTTGGTTTTTGAGAATGTTAGCGTTTTTGTTTCCTTCGTTCATTTCTTTCGTTTGATTCTGCGCACAGAACAAGTATGTCTACTTAGAAATGAAATGTAGAACAGATACTGACATTTCTCTTTTCATTTCTAAGAGGAGTGATTAATTTCTATCTATATATAGTGTGACGTGCATACTCCGTTGGGCGAGTTACAAAGAGAAACCTACCTGCCCACAATGTAAGCTTCCATTTGACTTTCTCAATGTCCACCGTGCTCTCGACGGAAGGTAAACTTCCATCTTTATTTACATTTGGCCTCATAGTTTAATCCATTTACTTGGCTGGCTCTGTGCTTTACTCTACTCTTGGCTTTTACATCATTTTTTGTATTTCTGCCTTTCTAACTATTTTCTTTTCTGTTATTTTTCGTTGCAGCGTTGAAGATTTCATGTTTGAGGAGAGTGTATGTCTCCTCCTGAGGGCAGTGTGGTTTCAGCCACTGGAAGCAGTGGAGCGGGTTTCAGATAGTGACATTTTAAATTATGATTTCGACATTCCACCTGAGTATGTAGCTGAGGATGACGATGAGGATGACGATGACCTTGACGAGTTTTATTTGCAAGGTTCAAGTCTTCGTTTAGGAAACCGGAGGTGGGGTGACAATGGCTTTGTCAGAGCAGGTCGCCAAGAAGCAAGGCCGGTCCAACATAAGAACCGAGGTGGCCAGGCTTCTGGCTCTGAACCCGCCTCTTCATCCTCACGTGAGCCAAAAGATAAGGCTAGCAGTGTCATAACAGGAAGGCGTGCGAAGAGGGCATTGAAGCGTGAAGCTGCGAACAAAGCTGCGGAAGCAGTAGCAGCTGCAAAGCATGAGGCCCTCTTGGTTAGGTTGGGAAGGAAGTGATTCTGGTTGTATCTCTGTAATTACATCAACCGCCAACCTAAAATGCACTGACTTCCATACTTCAGAATCTGTACATCAGTAGAATTTAATAATGGCAGAACCACAAAAAGTTGCTGAACCTTTGTCGAAGATCATTTGCTAGATTTGATTTATTTAGTCTACTACTTTTTATCATTTGCTTTACGAGTGAATGTTACTGTGGCTTATGGATTGAGAATTGATCATATGGAATGAGGATTAAGTGGTTATGGTAATGATGATGATGAGTGGGCTTTAGTGGGGTCTGTAATTTGACTTTGGCCAATTTGTGGTGCAGGCTGCAATGCCAAGCAAAATCAAAGCTAAAAAAATTCAAAACTTTATAACTTATTGATCAGAAAAATAGGCATCTCAATCCCTTACCTACCCCATTAAGACCATGGAATGATTAGTCCAGGTCAACTTTGTTGACTAATACGGACATTCATCGTCGTTAGTGTCTGAATTGGCTTGATGTTGTTTGATGAAATTGCTCCATGGTGAATATATGGTTAGATACTTTACTCCATCTCAGTCTTCATTATCATCATTTTAGTCATCATAATGTTCTTTCTATCTTCATGACGTTTATCTATTTTGTTCCTCTGATTCTCATTTCTCACCTAATCTATTCTTCTTCCATTCAATGCTCCTGAATTCCCTCAAAGCAAAAGCTCCCCTTGCTTCACCAACACTTCTCTCCATCTCTTTCTCATGACTTGCCTTTGTGGTCATGCTACTGTTTCAGCTTTAGACTCATTTTAAACGTTATTATACTTGTTATAGCTTTTTCTTAGTTTCTTTGATCATCTCTCTCTGTTTGTTTGCTCTATGGAATCTCTGAAACAAGCTTCTTCTTCTTCTGGGTTCTGCTACCATCAAGGCTTCTCAGGTGTTCTCCAAGTGTTTGTTCACAACGCAAGAAACATCCACAACATCTGCATCTACGATAACCAAGACGTCTACGCCAAATTCTCTCTTACATACAATCCTGATGACACCATCTCCACCAGAATCATCCACAGAGCTGGCAAAAACCCTGAATTCAACCAGAAGCTTATGATCGATATGACTCAGATCGATGCTCATGCTGCTGTGCTTAAATGTGAGATCTGGATGATGAGCAGAGCCAGACATTACATGGAAGATCAGCTTCTTGGTTTCGCTCTTGTCCCGATCTCAGACATCATAGGTCAAGACAGTCTCACTCAAGACTACAGTCTCTCCTCCACTGATCTCTTCCATTCCCCTGCTGGTACCGTGAAGCTCACGCTTTCCATTGTCAACCCTTCTTCTTCATCAAATCCCAAGATTAACACCACCTCGATTTCTTCCGAGGTTGTGTTGCTTGACCCTCAAGTCTCCGAAACAGTGGACTACACGAGGATTGAGTTCCCTGATATCAATGTTGTTAACGAGAACAAACTGATGGTTACAGAGTACTTCAATGGACCCGGAACAGCTTCATTTCTCTGTCTCGGCTCAACACATGGACCAGAAACGGACATAACAATGGTATGCTCAGAGGAGAAAGAGGTTTACGGGGGGAACGGAAGTTTTATGGCTTCTTCTTCAACAACAACAAGCTTAAGCGACGACAAGAACACAGCAGATTCAAACGAGAAAGAGAATCAAGAGATCACAGAAGTGTCAAGAAGACGAAGAAGCAAAGAAAGTGAAGAAGAAGGAAAAGAAGAAACAAAGATGAATGAGGAAACAACAATGCAGAAACAAATAGCTGAAATGTATATGAGAAGTATGCAACAGTTCACTGAGTCTTTGGCAAAGATGAAGCTTCCCATGGATCTTCATAATACACCACACGATGAAGATCACAATACCAATAGTAACACTGCAACTCAGATGCAGAATCTGAATAATAATGCCAATAATAATAATGGAATGGACAAGAAAAAAGAAGGGTCTCGTGTCTTTTACGGTAGCAGAGCATTCTTCTAATGGTGTTGTATCAATAACAACGTTTGCATAAGTTGTTTAACATTTTTAGCTTCTGTATGTTTTTGATTTACATATCTTCGGATCTTCCTATTATGTATGAAAAATTGAACACCACATAAATAGTCTAAGGCGGTCTTAGCAATCGAAGAGCCCAACAGGCCCATTAACAGCCCAATAAGTATTTCAATTTATTTACAAAGCCCTAAATCACTTTTACCGACATCAAGAGCACTCACACAACTCCGTCTCCGGTCATCAACCCGGCCAGAGTTTGAACTGAGAAAATTTGATAAGACGACTTCAATGGATTCTCAACCTCCGGCAAACGAGTCAACCCCGTCGCCGGCACCGGCGTCGTCAAACGTCGTAGACCTAATTCCTTTGTATTCAAATTATATTTGGAATCGTCTTGCTTCCTTGTACCCTACTTCTAATTCCATCTTTCTCGGCAAAATCTCCAATCTTTATCGCCAAACTGTTTCGAGAAAACGACAAATCTCTTTTCCTCTTCCTCTACCCTCCGATTTCCCAAGCTCATCTGCGTAAGATTCATCTCTCTTCAATTAGTAGCTTCTACTAGAGTTTTCTTAGTTAGTAGCGTAGGCTTTGACCTTCATTACTAGTGTTTGATGATCGTGGCGTTGAACTGATACTGGAAGTTTCGTGTTTGTTGATTGTTATATACTCTGGCGAACAACTTTTTTTTGGGGATTTTGACAATATGCAGACTGTTTTGACTTTAAAGCTAATACATTTTGTGTATCTTCAGGATTAATAGCAATACCTCGGCGGATACAGCTAGGATTCATGGTGTTTTGGAGGAAATAATGGCTGACGTCCTCTCAAATTTGCATGATATTCAGAAAAGTTTGGATTTTTGGCAATCTAGAGCTGAGGTGATTTTAACAGAACATTCCATGAGATGTATCTTTACTTTCACTTGATTCTTTAGTGAAATGTTTCAATCTAAATGGTTTTCTTCTGATCCTGTTTAAACACAGGGTTCCAATGCTCGAAAGGCGTATTTTATGATTTTTGAGAGAGGGCCAGTAGCTTTTTTGAACGAGAGTACGAAGTTCGTGAGCAAGAGTCTTAGTGAGGAATCTGCAATGCAGCATCTTTGTCAGTCGTCTTCATCTCACATGTTGGATAGGATGCGGGTCTTGCTGGAGCTAAGATCTGCACTCGCTTCTTTTCTTGCCCAGGTTGCCATGAAAATTTAATTCCTGGTTAACATAAGTAACACCATTATCGTTTTTTACATTTTTGACGTACTAATGTCACTACTTTCACTGGGCTCTCTAGCTTTATGTTGAATTGGATAAACGTGGGGAGGATCTTGTGAAGAATCCAGAAAAGTCACTGCCATCATTGTTGGCTGTTATCAATGGATTGTTTTCGAACTTGGAGGGATCTTTCAGCCATTTACATGCTGAGCGTGAGGTAAACACACTGGTTTCTTACTTTTTCTGGGCACTACCTTTATTTGTCTGACCATTTTATTACTGTGATGCTCCTGAGTCTACTGTATCTAGATTTCTCTTACTCGTATCTACTGACTTACATCCTATTTGCAGAGTGATTCTACTGTTGATGGAAGTTACCCGATGCCTCTTGTATTTGATCAACTGCCTGAAGTTAACGAAGAAGGATCCCAGTGGACTGATTGTGAACTTACAGATGCAATCAACTTGCTTCATAAGAATTTGGAAAAACTTAACTCATATTTATCAGTTATGGTAGGTGTGGTTGTTTTTTTATGTATCAGTAGCCAGTATTCATGTAAACATAAATCGTCGTGTAAAGACAAACACCTTTCATTTGAAATCAACGCTGAGAGTTTCCCTTATTGCATTTCTTCTTTAACAGGTGGGGAAACATCGAAAGCCAAGGAGGATGACCCTGTATTGGGTCCGGTATACGTGTGGTGCAGTTGGGCTCTCTGTTTTCTCTATATGGCTTCTACGTCATAGTAGTTTGATGGGAAGTTCGGACATCGAGAATTGGGTTCATGATGCAAAAGAAGCAACAATGGGCTTCTTCAGTGATCATGTTGAGCAACCGGTTTGTTCTTGACCTTGCTATTCTTTTCTAAATGAGAACAGTGCTTTTTTTTTTTTCCTGTTCCGACAAATGACTTGTTGCATAAAACTCTATTAAAGGATACAAATAAGATACAAAGTGAAGGTTATTGCGACTCTCAGTTTGGTCTGAGCCAAAATAAAAGTGGGACAAGTTAAAATGATCAAGTTATTAGTTTGTTACAGGACATTGTGCTAGCCTTGAGTTTCTGAATTAGTTTCGTGATCCCCGCAGCTGCTTTCCATTCGAGATGAGCTTTTTGATACATTCCGGAAAAGGCACAAAGGTGTTATGGAAACTGAAGAAGTGCAGCTGACGCAAGACTCACTGCATAGGTTGATTTTCATTTCCTTTTTGATTCTAATTACAGTGGCACCAACTGTTTGATATTGTATACGCGCGTTAATCGTCGCCTTTTCATTATGCCATAGCAATTCACTTGTTATATTCATATGGAGTTATTGATCTCATTCTTTTGGATCCCTAGGGGTTTCAAGTAATTATTTTGCACGTCTTGTTGTTATTGCTGCATTGATAGTGCTCGTGCTCACAGTTTTCTTTTGTATGCAGAATGCTTAAGAATTTCTGCGAGCAGTCTACACGTGAAAAGGTCCCAGACAATGCAACTGATCAGCAAATGCTCGAAGTTGTTATGAATCGGTACAACTCTGAACATTACTCTTCGTTAGGCAGTTAAACGAACATGTCATTGCATTGCATTTAAAACAGTTACATTTTGGATTGATCTACGCATGCAAATAAATGTTAGAAGTTCCAATCTTGGGTAATGAAATATAACAATGGACGTTTTCTCACCATCTTCATTTCTACCCACGTTAGACTTGATAAAATGATTTCCTGTGAAAGTTCCTGGTACGTAATTGAGTTTTACCTTCTAATTGCAGGTATGAAAAGGAACTTGTGCATCCTATTCACAACCTTCTTAGTGGAGAGCTTGCCCGTGGTTTGCTTATTCAGGTAATCTAAGTTTTGGCATGAAGCTGTAGTTCACAGTTTGTGAGATTCTAATCACATCATAATTGTGTATCTTTCAGGTGCAGAAGCTTAAACTGGATATAGAAACGTAAGTTATTAAACCAGTAGCTCTCAGTCAACTCTAGTAGATCTCTAACTCATTTTGTATAAAACTAAATAAACTTATCCTGCAGAGCGATGCTTGAACTGGATCAGATACTTCGTGCAAATGAAATAAATTTTGCCATTCTGGCTGCATTACCCGCATTCTTTCTCAGCATTGTTATGCTCACAGTGCTTCGGACATGGCTTAAACAGGTGAGGAGAGTAATAATTCAAGCAAAAACCAAATGTGACAGAAATACATATATGTGTTCCAGTTTTTATAGTTTCAAGACTCATTGAGTCATTGTGTACAGTCAATGCTTCTTTGTTATCCTTATTCAGTTTGATTTTATTGGTATGAATCAGGATAGTAGAGCTCAAGGACGAGGAAGAATTGCTCGTATTCACAGGAGACTACTTGTCGTTGAAATTGAAAAGAGAATTATGCAGTATCAGAGCTACATTGAACAAGGACGTGTAAGATGTCCACTATTTTCCTTTTTCCCTGTATCTTAATCATTATATTCAACGCATTGGTCTATTAAGAAACCTTTTGAAAAACTTCCTGGTCGTTTCTTGATGCTGTTACAGGACAAGGATGCAGAAACCGTATTTGGTTTGCTAATATATAGCCTTGAACGTTTGTATCGGGTTGTTGAGAAACCTGCAAGAGCAACCGACGAGTGGGATTTGTAAGTCTTTCACTCTGATCCCATTAGATGTTTAGCTAACAACAATTATCAAACTGAGGGTGCCATTGTTAATCACAAGTATTTTATCTATTAAAGTGGTGGTACATAAGTAAGCAAAAGCATTTTCTACCCGATTTTCCTGTCTGAGTGACGATCTTAGCATATTAGGTTGATGTGAACTATTGAGTCAGTATGTGATAATTGTCTGGCGATACAAAACGTGTATTCATGGTTGTTCTCTTTCTTTGCCTGCCTTAAAAAAATTTCTGTGTTTCGGGTATATTCGCTTTGGGTGTGCCTGAACTGATTGATGTGTTTCTGTAAACAGAGTGAAACAAGATCTGATTGAGTTAGGGAGGCCACAGCAGCAAACATCATACAAGCTAACGGTGACACAGCGACTAGTAACGGTTTATGACTGCTTGCTTCCCACTCTGACGCGACAATAACTCATCTCGGATTCTTTATCTGCTTTACGAACCGCCAATTTATTCAGTCATTCCTCCAGAATTGCTTGCTTGACGGCCAATTTAGAGTTTTTGGTACCAATCCAAAAGGTTTTTTTTTTTTTTTTTCAATATATTTTATATGGTAAAACAAAGTTGTATCTTAGAAGATAGTTCCAAAATTCATGATCTATTCAAAACCTGTTTTTGTGGTCTTGTGTGCTCCGGTGTCAATGTTAACCATTTTCTGTCACATTCCATCTCGGGTGAAGCCGGATGAGATATTTTGTCCATGCTAAAACAAATAAAATAATCTTATGCCAAGATAAAGCCCAAGAGTGCAATGTTTTGGCTAAAACTGGTGGGGTCTCTAGACAGGAAAGTCTAACCCGATATAGACGCGGTATTTTGTTTTTGATTGGGGGGGGGTTGAACTTAAACTCAATTTTGATAGATATGCCTTATGGTAGGTAGGTTGATCATAAAATGTTGGAAGAACCATCGTAAACCCTATATTTAATATTCTTCACTGTGAACGTACGTACTAGCTCTCTTGCCACTCAACAGAATATATTCAAGTAAAATACTTGAGTCACTGACGGTTCTACAATGCCTAAATAAGCTATATGTTTACACAACGTTACCCGTGAGTTACTCCAGTAGGAACAAAACAATAATATTTTTTCCCCTTTCAAACTCAACTTGCCACGCATATAGCATGATGCCATAATCGTGTACAGTGTTTTGTTTATCCTTCTCAATTATTCCTAGTCGATGAGGAGTACAATTTTTCAATAATTGAATGATAAAACCTAAAATAGATTAGCTTTCCTAGCAATTATGTCTGCACAAGCGTCGGCCTTGAAACACGATGAAAGGTTGAAGACAATTTCTTTAGGCATTCCAATGATCGATATGGTTGAATCACTAAAATACACATCCGTGAAACCCTGTCCACATAACACTATATATCTTTAGCTTTTGTATTATTGTGAGAGTTTAAATTGAATATTAGTCAAGGTTCCATTTTCATGCTAAAATGAATAAATAATTGAGATGTAGGGCAACTGTATATACATGATTAAAGCATGGAATGATAACAAATGCTTTATAGGAAACTGTTACCTATTGCATAATGTAATAGATTCCTTAATTATTTAATAACAAACAATTATTGCTATTCTCTTTAACATCGATACAATTACATTTTCATATTTTGAGAATTTACCCAACATGACGGTTTTATGTCAATACAAAGCATCCATATCACATACTTTTTTTTTTTCTTTTTCTAAACGTCTAACATTCACAACCTAACATAACTAAGTTTTTTTCGACCTTTTAAATTTTGATTTATGTGCTTTGATGTTTGATCCATGTAATTAACGTGTGGTGGATTTTGTGAGAAACTCTTTCCAAGGAGCTTGCCCGTTCACTTAGTAATAGTTGATGCTAGTCTTTAGCTCCGGTTTTAACTAGTTGACGACATGAATCTCTATAGTTAATTTTATTTTTAAATATCTTTTGCCCAATCATGTAGTTGAATTATATTTTCCTTTTTAAAAAACATCCTCCAACGTGACATTTTTATGTGTATAAATAGCATCCACATCATATACTATTATATCATCAGTGACTAAAACTACTATAACTAAAAAGTGAGAAGAAACATGAGTCCAGCTACCACCGACGCCGATCGCACCGCCTCCTCAGACGATTTCGAAGTGAGAGACTACGTGGTGAACCAACGGAATGGAGTGAAAGGACTCGTGGACTTTCTAACCCTAACCACGCTTCCTTCTCCATACATTCAACCTCCTCAAGAACGCTTCACTTCCGACAAGATCCTCCTTGGATCATCAGTCCCGGTCATTGACGTGTCCAACTGGAATGACCCGAACGTGGCTAGAGAGATCTGCCATGCAGCGACGACGCTGGGGTTGTTTCAGATAGTGAACCACGGGATAGCTCCAGAGGAGTTGAAGGGTATAATTTCAGCAGCACGTGGATTTTTCGAGTTGCCGGCAGAGGAGAGAAGAAAGTATTGGAGAGGGAGCTCGGTGTCTGAGACGGCTTGGTTGACCACAAGTTTCAATCCTTACAAAGAGAGTGTTTTGGAGTGGAGAGATTTCCTCAAGTTTGAGTATCTTCCTGAACAACATGACTTCGCTATCACGTGGCCACTTGTATGCAAGTAAGTATTGTTAATCTAACGTCACTTACAATATGGTTTGATGCGGTTTCGGTTCTGATTCATTTTCCTTTAGATAAAGTTAGAATTAAAATATAATATATATGATATTTTCAGTATAAATTATATATAAAAATAATAAAGTAGTTTGGTAACTTTGTATAGGGAACAAGTGATAGACCATTTCAAGAAGATCAAACCGATCACCGAGAAGATCTTAAACATACTCATAACCAATCTAAACTCAGTCATCGATGAGTCCAATAAACAAACCCTAATGGGAACTATGAGAATGAACTTCAACTACTATCCAAAATGTCCTGAGCCAAGCCTGGCCATAGGAACTGGTCGCCACTCTGACATCAACACTCTCACTCTCCTCCTACAAGAAGACGGTGTCTTAGGCAGCCTGTACGCTAGAGCCACCGAGGATGGGGACAAATGGATTCATGTTCCTCCAGTGCCTGGAGCAATTGTGGTAAATATTGGAGACGTGTTGCAAATATTGAGCAATGATAGGTACAGGAGCGTGGAGCATTGTGTGGTGGTCAATAAATGTTGTAGCCGGGTTTCCATTCCGGTTTTCTGCGGACCGGTTCACGATTCAGTAATTGAGCCGTTACCGGAGGTGTTAGAGAACAATGAGATGGCTCGGTATAGAAAGATTGTGTATTCTGACTACTTGAAGGGTTTCTTTGAAAGACCTCATGATGGAAAGAAGACAATTGAGTCCATCAAATTACCATAATATATATGGTTTTAAAAAGCTTTAAAATCATAACTATATCTCAAAAATCGAATAAAGACCTAAAATAATCTATCTGTATGTTGAATTCAGTCCTTATATATTAATATGTTTTATTATACCCAACCTTTCAGAAAGATATAATAAGTACACTTGATAGAATCAATTTGCTCAATGAATTGGATATATTTTTTTTTAAACTGTTGATTTATGAGGGGAACTATAATAGTGAATGATAGTGGAAAACTCACGGTACGTGTCAGAAAGCTAAGTTGAAAACAAACAAAAGAATACATTTTAGTGGTCGAGTGGCCGTTTTTTTGTGGCGTCAAAGTGAAACATATTTGTGAGTGTTGGGCATGGTGTGGTGGTCAATGAGTTGATTGATGATAGTGATCATATGCAGAATGTCACATGCAGAAGAATGGTCCAAATCTCTCACTATTCATTCTTATGCATTATGTTTTATCGTGACAAATAAAAACGTGACCAAGGAGAAATTTTATTGTACCAAACATTAATGCTTAAGAATGAACAGTCCATATGTTTCGTCTTTAAATCAGGACCAAACAAATTAGTGAAAGCAGAAAAATATGATTTTATTAATGCACACTAAATCGATTTTTTTTTTTTTTTTTTTTCTTCCAATCATAAAGCCAATATACAATGATTGACCTGATTTCAATCATTGAACTATATGATCCGCACTTGCTTAAGAATAAATATTATCTCTAGTTTATTAATTAAAGCAATTTGTTTGTAATGCAATGAAAATTAGAAAAGAGACCTACGACATCGTACTATGAGTGGAGAGACGAGGTTCATGAGTTGGTATTTAAGTCATATTTGAGAGTGGGTGTGACGCTCTGTCGTGATACATGTTCATCCACAAGTTAAATTAAATAAACATAAGTAAGGATTAATGAATCATGCTAATTAGTTTCCCAAACAATAATAATGCTAAATAGAAATAAAAGTATTAAATGGTATGACCAAATTGAAACCATTTAACAAAAGAAATGGTATACATGACCCAATTGTTGTCTCTGTCGAAACAAGGCTGCATATCTTCATTATATTGAATGCCCTTACACCCAAGTGTTATGGACCTCCATTTTTCCACAGGCTTGGACTGTCTAACTCCATGTCTAACTGCAACTGGGCTTCAATGAATGAATTGGACAAAGATCAGAAACCTTACCTCTCCTCAAACGCTTTGTCTATTGATTGTTCACGTACGCTTTGGTGTACATTGTATGGAGGCAGATGAATAACTTGTTGCATAATTAGATCAGGATACCGCCGCTTAGCGTCTTTAAGGACCTACACAGGCAAATTATCAACTCAATCACGGCAAGGAAGCATCTGAAAAAGTTCAGAAACCTTCACTTGGACTACACTAAAGAATTCTTCTTATTCCTAAGTCTGTATTTATTGTCTTTTTCCTGACAATGAACAATTTCTTAGGTCTGCAGTTTGTAACACCTAACTTTCATTTACATTTGATTCACTTACTGTTCAAATACGATACTATATAGAATTTTGTGATCTTGTTTGGTACTTTCTCTTTCACTGTTCTTGGAACTTTTACGGACCAATGACTCTTATTATTCGACAATGCATGTTGGTTTAACTCCAACTGTTGGGTAACAAAGAATCTATTCTTGGTATTGATATAAAACGAGTACCATTGTTTGCTGCTATTACATTATCTATATTTATATAACTTTCAACAAAAACTAAATAACGAATTGTTGCAATCCTAGCGCCAGAAAATACCAATATGTTGCTAACGTAATGACCTATGACAAACCACAGTTTTGCAAGAGAGATCATCATCAATGAGCCACAAGTTCAACTCTTCAAGCTTTGTTCGAATGGTATTGGAACCGACCTCAGGTGACCAATACAGCACCGCCTTGCCATCTCCCAACGATTGGTTTGTGCTGGCGACGGTATTCTCTGCAATACTCATCGTCTCTAGAGTCTTAATCCTCTTGCCCTTTTGCTCCACTAGCTCCTTCACTAGATGAATAAAATCTATACTTTGTTTTGGAGTTGGATTCTTAGTTGCTGAGGATGCAATACTGTGTAGAAACTCATTGCTCCATAACTTTTGACTGACTGATGAAGATTGAACAATCAAAATTCCAGAGCTTTCCCCGGTATAGAAGTCGTACTCTGAGCTGACTTTTTCGATAAGAGGACCTTTATCAACCAAAAGCGCATTACTTGAAAATACCCAGGTGCTGTACCCGAGTTCTAAGCATTTCTTAACAACGTAAGCATTGCCCAGAGCCTCCTTCACTGAGTTTGGATAAGAAGTTTTGCTTTTGACCAACTTGTCGACAAACATATCCGCATCAATCACAGGATGTCCCCTTCTTGAAAGATCATAGAACAACTCAGAGCTAGGGCCTATAAAAATGTGGTTTTGAGTATTAAGCTTCTCGAAATGGCAGAGTAAGTTCCTGATGAACATCTTGTCTGCATCATATAGACTGATCAGAATTATGGTTCTCTCAATCTGCACAGAAGGAAGAATGGTGCCAAGTTCATTCAGGTTTCTCACAACCCTACCGGGAACAACTTCGCTGAAACAAAAATCGTACCACTTAAGGTTGCTCAAGGGTTGGAGTTTCAAAGAATCAGAACTGACGGAACTTTTATTCAATAACTGTGAATCTGGCCCAGCGGTTTTCCCATAGTTAACACCAGAATCCCTGTGAGAGACACTTAGAGCCCCCTCATTCGGAAAATTAGTGTAGATATTAAAATAGCCACGAGAATGAACAAACTTTATGAACCAAGGTGTCCATATTCGTTCTCCTAGCCTCTTGTACCATCCATTTGACACCTGAGCAAACATCCCATATAATAAATGACCCCCCATAGAAACTAAGAATTTATAAACAATAAAAAATCCACGAAGAAGAAAGTTACCATGCCATCAAGGAAAGGCTTCTTGCCATTAGCCTTGTGCTCGTCAAACCATAGTCTAAACTCTTTCCACGGTCTTGGAAATAGAAGCTGTCCCCAAGTTCCCACCAACTGATATAATAGAAGATTCGTTTTGGGATCTACATGTATTTTATTTCCATGTTTACCTACAGTTTACCACTCAATCATTCAGTCACTCTTTCAAACGTTTCTAAGAACAACTCCACAAACACATGAGTCCTACTTCTTACTGATCTAAACTTGCATAGCTCAATCATCTAAGAACATACAGTATAAGAATCAGGCAGCGTCAACCAACTTCATTATCTCTCTATTTGAACAATGTATCTGGTAACTACAATGGATATAACTTTTTCAATCCTTGTAAGTTTGTTCACTAGGACCTGCATTGCTCAATTACAGAATTAGAAAATGGTACCTGGAACGAACCTTGGTCTCTGAAGCGAAGCTCCATAGACAGAAGGATTGAAATTGGAAGGATCATAGTAGTAATTACGAATGACGCGTTCCAGAAAGCCATAGTAAAGCGGAGAAAGCTCAAGATCATCTTCAACTATAAACGCGAATTCGTGATCTGAGCTAGGCCACCAAGCCTCAAGCCACTGCGATTGTAACCCGGCGTTATCAGTCCGATAGTGAACCAATTTTTCCCCAAATCTCCAGTCGAATCTATCCACAAACCCTAGGATCTCCTTCGCGCTATTCAAGTTATCTACAACAGGTGTATCGTTCCTCGCGAGGTTGAAATGATCGATGTAGACGTGGAGGTGAATTTGTCCTCTGTCGCCGGAAACGCCGTAGTCTGCGGCGGAGAGAGATCTGAGACAGCGGGAGAGAGAGTGGAGACGGTTGTAGGTGAGGACTTTGATGAGGAATGTGAAAGGAGGGGCACCATTGTAATTTCGTCGAGAAGTGGTTCCTCGACGTCCGGGGTAAGAGTGAGTGGTCTCGGAGAGGAGAACGAGGAGAATGATGACGGAGATACAGAAGAGAAAGAGAAGTAGAGGAAGTAAGTTTTTCTTGGGTTGGGTAAACACCGTCGCCATGGATCTCAGTGTTAGCTTTCTTCTTCTTCTTCTCGATTCAGAAACCATTAAAGAAGGTTTTGCAAATTTAATTTAAAAAAAAAAAAAAAAAAAAAACTCGGCAGCATATGCGGAAAAAAAAAATGACGATTAGTGTTTGATTAAAAATTATGTATATCTACACGAACTTACTATTAAAAACAATATACTATACAACAACTCTAGATGAACAACTTTGTAGGTAGAAGTTGAAAGCGAAGAAGAAACTACACCAATACAAAATTAGAATTGAAGTCAGGTGTGTTGGCATGTCACATGGGAAGCAAAAGGTAGTTCATGTGCATTGTTCCTTTTTTTTTATATAATCTCCAGACCTTATTTTATTATTGTCGATCTATCAGATTCCGATCCACAAGCTTTGCAAAACAAAAGCCATTCATTCATCCTATTGCACACCATCCTAATTTCTGAAATTTTACATTTTATGCTGCCTGCAGCCTGCCTCTTAATCAGAGATCCATTTAACACTTTTCTTAATCAACGTAGATTGTTTATCACGTCTGGTGTTTATATATCATCAAAACAAAATGGTTTTGTATCATTAGTGCTTTTTAACTTGTTTTGAGTAGTAAGCATATATATGATTGTTCCATTGAAAATTTATAATAAGTGAACTGAAACATCACTTTTTAGTGTTTTGCAAGCGACGACAAATTTGACGTAAAATAAATATTAAATTTGCATCGATAAGCTTAGATGATGATACGAATAGCAAACCGATCAAACGTGAAACATGGTGAAATGTATTGATTGACAGTAGATCCACCATATATGTAAGAACTTATAAAGTATATTTAGAAGGTTACAAAGTCGCGTCATGATTAAATCCAATCAAGGGTATCCAATGCGTGGTTTACATTTTACATAATCGTCGTAACTACGATATTATTTATACGCAGTGGCGGGGGTCAATTTACCCCCATGACATTTATAAATTTCTTAATTAAAGGTTCAAGTTTTCTAAAATAATTAGATGTTTTGGTTTAAAGTATTCACAATGACCACCATGTTATATGATATATTCTTCTCTTTGACCCCATGTATAATCTTATTTTGCCACTTGACCTTAATGTCTTTTCCACTTTTGTTGGCTAAAAATCTATAAGAGACCCCAATCTATAATAACTTCTTATTGTAAAAGAAATTCTGTAATATTCATTAATATATATCGATACACATCCTGATTTTTGATATATTCTTTTCAAATTTGTTATTCATTTTTTTTTTCCGTAAAGACCATAAATCATTATAAACACAACAACTAATCAATTTTCAGTATAGATATTATATATATTTGATTAATATATCATTGAGTAATGAATTATTAATATATAAAATTAATAATTATTAATTAAAATTTGTAATATATCATTGAGTATTAAAATAAAAAACAACAACAATTTTTCTTTTTGTCAAACTATATGTATTTTATATGCAAAATTTCTAACTCTACCACTATTTATAATCATTTTCATTTTCTCTCAACTCTCGTATTACAATTCTAGATCTCATATAAAACTTCATATCAAGTTAAACATAGATAATATATAAATAAGGTTTGCAAAAAAAAAAAAAAACCAGAAAAGAAAAAAAAACATGAATTAAAAATTTGCCGGCTTGATTTGGATCACCTACAAAGCGTGACAATGACAATAATGTTGATATGAGTTTGACTATGCTTATTTTGGGGTGAAAAAAGCATACAAGGCTATGATTTTTTCAGTCAAGAAGCTTACACACAACTTCGGTCTGTTTTAACGAATAAGGTACTCTAACTCCTTATTTATATAATTGGTATTAGAACCAACATGAACAAATTTATCATTAGAAATTTAACATTGAAATCGTTGAATTTTACTTATCAGCCACAAACACAAAGTAGGCAAAATAAATTCTACCTTATAAACCATTATAGATAATCAACCAATAAACAGTTTAGGTATATTTCATATTATGTCTGAACTGATTGCTATCACATGTAGAGAAAGATTCATGTTAATATTTTCAATACTTATTGTTGAAAATAACTAAACTTAAATCACTTAGTTAATATATGTACAAACTATGCATTCAATATTCATCTAGTACTCCTCAACCATGGTACTGGCGAGTATTCATCACATTGTCAAACGCAATATGAGACCAAGTTTTGTTTTTTTCGTGGTTCTTACAGATTTCATAAATCTCATCAATTCCTTTTTTTTTTAATGCATATTTGACGCCAAAAAAAAACTTCCTTAATCTTACATTGCGTTCGGAATTAGCAATAATCTTGGTCAAATGTTAGAGAGAATTTCATGTGACAACAATAATTGGGTATTTTACTATTTTGGAAGAACCGACAATCACAATCAAATTAACACAAAGTAGCTCCCACATCTCTCACCCAACGCCAATATCTATCAACGTTGATATCTCACCATCCAACGGCACCCAAGCTTCCGATATATTTGAACCAACCACAGCCGTTGGATCAAAATTTACCCCTTTCCCTCTTCTTACTCTTTCATAAATAAATCCACCTTTCTTCTTCACTCTCACCCGTCTCACACTACTACTTCCCCCTCTCCTAACTCCGATCGAGCCATCGTCGTCGCACTCGATCGTCCCAATCTCGCCGGGAATCTCTCTACACTGTGAGTTACTTTGTTCACTCTCTCGTTTTTGTATTTGTTCTCTATATGTACGCTGAGAAATCTAGGGCATATGAACAGATACGCGACTCCTACTACTACACTGACTGTACTACTTTGATCGAATCCTTTTCCTCCAGATCTCAATTTGATCTCGATCTGTTTCATTTGTGCTCTTTTGACTTGAATTTTGATTTACAATCACTTGAATAATCTGGTGTCGTTTGAATTCCGGGACGAATTTGGAATCGGAGTTGTTGTTTTTGGATTGACTTGTTTGGATCTGATACAGATTCTTCAATCTACGATCTCCAGATCTAATTTCATCTGGATCTGATACAGATTGATTTACCTTGGTTCTGTGTTGTTCATGTGATGTTGATTTCTAATCGAGATCCTTGTTTTGTGCATTTGGTTTTCAGATAACTAGAAAATGAGAGAAATCCTTCACATTCAAGGTGGTCAATGTGGGAACCAGATTGGTTCCAAGTTCTGGGAAGTTGTATGTGATGAGCATGGGATTGATCCAACTGGTCGTTACGTTGGAAACTCGGATCTGCAGTTAGAGCGTGTTAATGTTTACTATAACGAGGCATCTTGCGGAAGATATGTTCCCCGTGCCATTCTCATGGATCTTGAGCCTGGTACTATGGACAGTGTCAGAACTGGACCTTATGGTCAAATCTTCAGGCCTGACAACTTTGTTTTTGGGCAATCTGGTGCTGGGAACAACTGGGCTAAAGGGCATTACACTGAAGGAGCTGAGCTTATTGATGCTGTACTTGATGTTGTACGCAAGGAGGCTGAGAACTGTGACTGTCTTCAGGGTATGTTATCCTAGAAATTTTGTATTGAAGGTCTTTGTGGTTTTGAATATTTTGTTCTAACAAGTGATATGTACAATTATTAATTTTTCAGGTTTTCAAGTATGCCACTCACTTGGTGGAGGCACTGGGTCTGGAATGGGAACTCTACTCATATCTAAGATCAGAGAAGAGTATCCTGATCGAATGATGCTCACGTTTTCTGTCTTCCCATCACCAAAGGTCTCAGACACAGTGGTCGAGCCATACAATGCAACACTTTCAGTTCATCAGCTGGTAGAAAATGCTGATGAGTGTATGGTTTTGGACAATGAAGCCCTTTACGACATCTGTTTTAGAACACTTAAGCTGACCACTCCTAGCTGTAAGTCCCTTCCAAGTCCTTTCTTCTCTGCAGTTGTTTTGTGAAATTTGAATCATTGATCTCGGCAACCATGAATGTTACTGTTTGGTGATATTACTGCTTCCTTGATTAAATCTTCAGTTTTGACTCTTTCTGTCTCAACTCTGTGCTGATGTCTTGTAATGGCTTGACTGCAACAGTTGGTGATCTGAATCATCTGATCTCTGCAACCATGAGCGGAGTTACATGCTGTCTTAGGTTCCCGGGTCAGCTCAACTCTGATCTGAGGAAGCTCGCAGTGAACCTCATCCCTTTCCCTCGTCTCCACTTTTTCATGGTTGGTTTTGCTCCTCTCACCTCCCGTGGATCGCAGCAGTACCGCGCTCTCACCGTCCCTGAGCTCACCCAACAGATGTGGGATTCAAAGAACATGATGTGTGCAGCAGACCCTCGTCACGGGCGGTACCTAACTGCATCAGCCATGTTCCGTGGCAAGATGAGCACAAAAGAAGTGGACGAGCAGATGATAAACGTGCAGAACAAAAACTCTTCCTACTTTGTGGAATGGATTCCGAACAACGTGAAGTCAAGCGTCTGTGACATAGCGCCTCGAGGTCTCTCAATGGCATCGACTTTCATAGGGAATTCCACATCGATCCAAGAGATGTTTAGGCGTGTAAGCGAGCAGTTCACTGCTATGTTCAGGAGGAAAGCTTTTTGCATTGGTACACAGGTGAAGGAATGGACGAGATGGAGTTCACTGAAGCTGAGAGCAACATGAACGATCTAGTGTCAGAGTACCAGCAATACCAAGACGCAACTGCGGATGAGGAAGGGGAGTATGAAGAAGAAGAGGATGAAGAAGACATACTGGATCATGAGTGAGCATGAAATATTTTACCCATTTTTTGAAGTACCCCTCTCATCTTCTTATCCTTGGTCGGTATATGTTTATTGAGTTTCGTATGTCTTGTTTGTGATGATGGTCTGTGTGTAAAAGTGAGGTCGGATCTATTTTTTTATGTGTGGTGTTGTTATAAATGGAGTCCATTGTGTTTTTTTTCTTTCTTTCTTTTTCTTCCAATGCTCTTTCAACTTGCAATGATTTGGTTTCCACACTAGAATGACGTAAAAATGTTGGTTTTGACTGTCGCCGGACCAAGTTATCAAATTATGCGTGAGAGCTTGTAAGGACCATTTGGATTTTGGTAATAAGAAGCACCGAAGTGTATGCTGTATATGGAAGAATCTATTTTTATTGATGAGTAATGCACCATTTTTAAGTTTACACATTCCGCTACACATTTTTAGCATTCAAAACAAATCATTAAAGAAAGGAAAAATGTTTCGCAGCTACTTGAACTATGTCCCAACACATGCGCACACATACAGACAAAATAAATGTCAGCTTAACTACTTGATCTATCGTTATTACATAAGGACATTAATAAACTATCACAAGTTATGTGTGGAGCACCATAACCATAGATTCCGATACCGGACCGGTGTACGGAGCGGCGGAATCCGGTACCGGCGATTTGATCCGTTATGACCCAATTACAATTTTTGACCCGGGTTTTTTTTAGTTAAACCGAACCCAATTAATTAAGACCGAACCGTTCCAATTTAAAAAAATCTCAGTGTAAAAATTTTAATTGGGGCATACCCGATACTTCATTCCATTTCACGATTTAACCTAAAAAAAAAAAAACTTTCCTCTTACCTAGGGTTCTTCGAAGTAGAAGAAGGAAACACTCGATTTGGTAGCGAATCAAAGACGAATCTCGTTACAATGAGGTATGATATCTGGATTTGACTTTAATCTGCTGTGGTGTGTGTTCCAAATTCGCGAGATTAGGGTTTCAATCTAAAATCGCGGACTTTGGGTTTCAATCTAAAATCGCGATTTTAGGGTTTCCAATCTAAAATCGCGAGATTAGGGTTTCTGGGTTTACTTATTTGGGGATTTATTTTGGGTATTTGTTGGGGATTTATTCTGGGTTCCTTTTTCTTTTATAGATTAGTGGAGAGCGAGCGATATATGTAGCTTTTCGTATAGGACAAATAGTGGTTTTGTCGAGTAGTTATTTTCGAGTTGTAAAGTTTTCCTTTGTAACAATTTGTGGGGTCGATTTCAAGGTGTTTTACTTTGATAACAAAGATGACTTTGTCCTTGTCGGGTTTATGTAGATTATTGGTTCTGTTTTTTTTTCTCTTGGTTACTGTTGTTTTCTCGAGTTGTTAAAGATCTAAAGATTTGCTTTGTAAAAAGTTGTGGGGTCGATTTCATGGTGTTTAGATTGAAAACAAAGATGACTTTGTCCTTGTCGGGTTTATGTAGAATATTGTTGTCGGTTTTTTGTATTTTGATATTTTTTTTATTTTTGTATTTTAGCGATTGTTTAATACAACGTGTGCAACTGATAAATGTTATTTTATGTGTTTTGCAACGAGGAACTTGTGAAAGTGAATTGCCATCATTCTGGGCAGTTCATAGAAGCAAATGGTGTTTGTGATTACATTGATGGAGTGGTTGATGTATTTGAAATACATCCTGATGCTATCTTCAAAACTGTGATAGCCATGAAGTTGGTTGTCAAAAATATCCAGCTTGGGACTATGTGGTACAAGCTACCATTTGAAGATTTAGCAGATAAGCATTCTCTTGAGGTTGAAGCGAATAGTAACAAGATGCAATCAGCAGGGCGTTGGATGAGAGAGCTGGACGTGTATGTTGAGAAACCAGTTTCTTATTCGCTTATAGGGGGGAATGACGAAGCAATTCCTGATGAGCTGAGTGATGGAGAAGGCGATCAAGAGTACGAACCTGAAGGTGAGACGGACGATGATGCTGATGAGGACGAAGATGGTTTGTCTGAAAATGCTGAATCAGAAGAAGAGGATGAGGTTGGTGAAGCGGATCTAGAAGTGTTCAACCATGACAGCTATGAAGAACAAATTCCAGATGAAGATGAAGTCTACCCTGCAACTGATGACTCTTCTGGTGATGAAGAAGAACAAGCAGAGAGGTTGGTAAAAAAGAATTTACCCGATGGTGTGTTCAGCTTGAGGCAAATATTTTCAACTGGTGCGGAGTTTAAGGCCAATGTGATCCGCTACGTACTGAAGACAAGGCGAAATGTTGTGTTTGATAGATGGGAAAAAATTGCACTTGGTGCAAGGTGTAAGAGCAAAGGATGCGGATGGCACATCTATTGTTCTATAGAAAACCCAATACAGAAGTGGATGGTTAAAACCTACTATGATGAGCATCAATGTCATCCTGTTGGGCGATGTGAGCTTATAAGAAGCCCTGTGATTGCTGACTTGTTTCTTGAAGACATTAGAAGAGATCCTGAGATGAGTGCACCTGAAATCAAAGACGAGATGAAAAGGAGGTACAACATCATCATCACACCTTCACAGTCACAATCCGCAAGAAGGAGGGCATTTAACAAGCTGCAAGAAGAATGCAATGCCCAGTTTTCAAGACTTAGAGATTATCAGTATCAACTCACTAAGTAAGTAACTGTTTGTGATCCTGTTTGGTTTCTTTTGTAAGTTGTTTGTCATTGTTCCTTATGTTTGTCTTAACTTTGCGAATAGGACAATGCCTGGTTCAACAGTGGAGATCAACACAAACACTAGAGAAGATGGTTCGGATGAATTTTACCAGATTTATATATGCTTCGAGCCGTTGAGGACGTCATGGAAGGAGAATTGCAGACCAATTATTGGGTTGGATGGGACATTCTTGAAGCATAATATCCAAGGCACATTGCTTACGGCAGTTGGAAGAGATCCTAACAATCAGATCTACCCTATAGCTTGGGCCGTTGTATCAGGAGAAAACCATGACAACTGGGAGTGGTTTATTCACAAGATTAAGGTAGACCTGGATTTGGGGGATGGCGAGAACATTACCATTATCTCTGACATGCATAAAAGCATTATTCATGGTATGGCAATGGAGTTACCAAAGGCAGAACACCGAG
Organism: Camelina hispida; assembly: GCA_023657505.1. Taxonomy (NCBI): domain Eukaryota; kingdom Viridiplantae; phylum Streptophyta; class Magnoliopsida; order Brassicales; family Brassicaceae; genus Camelina; species Camelina hispida. Next base: position 5,709,720 of record CP094637.1, on the reverse strand, counting down.
CCTGTGCCAGACACATCTACGCAAACCTTAAAAGGGATCACAAATCTGAGACACTGAAGCCACTATTTTGGAGAGTAGCTAGCAGTTACAATGAAGCTGATTTCAGGAGTAACTTGGATATGTTCAGAGAGATGGACCCGAGGGCTTGTGATGATCTGCTGAAGAAAGATCATCGTAAATGGTGCAGGGCTTTCTTTAGGATTGGATCAAGCTGTGGTGACACACACAACAATCACACAGAGTCCTACAACAGAACATTGAAGAAAGCAAGGAAAAAACCATTTGTGGAGATGTTAGAGCTGATTAGAAGAGATGCAATGCAAAGGATTGCAACCCGGTTTAAAATAGCTGAGAAGGAGACTGCAAAGTACACAAAGAAAGCAAGGAAAGAAGTGGAGAAGTCATGTGATGAGGCGCAGAACTGTTTCTCTCTTTCAAGCACAGGCGGCAAATATGAGATTGTAGAGTTTGGTACTGGATTTTGTGTGACATTGTCTAAGAGGGAGTGCGCATGTAGGAAGTGGGATTTACCAGGAATTCCTTGTCGCCATGCGGTTTGTGCAATCAGAGAGAACTGTCAAGAGGTTGAGGACTACATTTCTGATTACTATTTGACAGAAAAATGGCGAAACACTTACCGTAGGGGGTTGACTCCGGTAAATGGAACAAGGTTTTGGGAGGAGGTAGGAGGAAGACGAATTTATGGACCTCCTTACAAGCGCCCTCCAGGGAGACCTAAGGGAAAAGCTAGGATCAAAGGTTTACATGAATCACCTACTAAGAAAAATAAGTACAAGGTTGGTAGAAAAGGAAGAATAGCCCATTGTAGTTTATGTGGTGGGGCTGGACATAACTCAAGAAAATGTCCTAATGAGGTATGTATGAATCAGCTTTAATTTTTTTTGTTAACTATGTTAACTCAAGAAAATGTCCTAATGAGGTACCATCTGTTTTTTGTAGTCTGATGAAAGCAGGGCAAAGAGAAGGAAACTTGCCCAAGATGCTCAAAATGCTGCGCTATTGGAGGCTCAAGATGAAGCAGAAATGGAAGCAGCAATGATAGCTCAAGAGGAAGCTGCACTAGGTGGTCATGAGGAAGCTGGGACCTCAGGCCAAGGTCATGTTGAAGTCCAAGATGTTTCATCGACTGCACCACAAGGAAGCCAAAGACTCGGAAGGTTACTCTTTGGAAACACGCATTGATGTGATTGTGGTATTGAAAACAATGATTTAGGAAAATTGGTGTGCGAGTTCTTGTTAGTCTTTGTCACGTGGGTTTTTTGTCTCTTTTTGATGGATTTGTGACAAAGAGAAACTCGTTTCGGATTAATCAGGGTTTTTGTACTTGCAGAAGACATATTTTCGGATTCCATCTATTAAGACAAACTTATTTTCTATTAATCTCTTTGGTTCATTTATTTCTTTGATGCATCTTGCTTAATTTTGATGCATTTGGTTAATCAAAGGTTATCCATAACTCAGAAGAAGAAATCCAGAATTGATCCACACTGACAATAGTTTTACAAAAAACACATAAGTGACAACAAGAAACACAACACGTACAACAATTGCTTTTAAAGCAAACACACAATTGTCCCAATGGCACACACAAGCAATCCGGATAACCCAGTGATGATCAATCGTTGCCTATACATGACTTTCTCTGCATCTTCGACATGCTTCTCCAAATCACTCCGCAGTTCCATAATTGTCATTTGGAGATGATTTATCAATTTCTCCTTCTCACGATTTTCAGCTTCAGCTTGAATCAAGGCGTTTCGCGGCCACCCTCTCACCTCTTCTTGATCAAACCATTTAAAGTACTTGCAGTGCTCAGTTCCACCATCCTACAACCATTACAAACTCTCAAACACTTGCAAAATTTGCCAATTATATACACCTCTACCAAAACGCACACACATTACCTTGTACATTTGACACCCGAAAAACTTTCTACCAGGATTCTTTTCAGTCTTTGAGGTAAATATCTTTGCTGGCAATCCACAATCACACTTCTTCATAACTCCAGAAGATCTACTCATGCTTGATGAACCCGTGCTTAAATCCATCCTACCAAATTCACACAATAATCTATTTCATCACACAATATATACAGATCTATTTCATCAACGACCTCAACGACCTTAATCTTCGTTTCAAACCAATGAACACATATTCGTAGATCTATTTTGCCAATTTCAAAGAATTATACTATCAACTAACCTGTTACGAGCTCTGAACTTTAGGACTTGATTGTCGTCAGATTTTCCTTCAACAAATCGCCCAACCAATACAAATCCTCTTTTCAAAACAAAATCGGGTCTTCCGCGTTCCCTAATTAGACATAAGAACACATATGTTCTTTCGTTTCTCGAGTTTAACTTGGAAGAGATAGATTTTGTGTGGTAAATATAATTTACGGGTTTAAGATATATATCGGGTTTAGCAAAAAAGGGTTCGGTTTAATTAAAAAAAACCCGGGTCAAAAATTGTAATTGGGTCATAACGGATCAAATCGCCGGTACCGGATTCCGCCGCTCCGTACACCGGTCCGGTATCGGAATCTATGGTTATGGTGCTCCACACATAACTTGTGATAGTTTATTAATGTCCTTATGTAATAACGATAGATCAAGTAGTTAAGCTGACATTTATTTTGTCTGTATGTGTGCGCATGTGTTGGGGCATAGTTCAAGTAGCTGCGAAACATTTTTCCTTAAAGAAATGTTTTCAAAATATGATTCGCACTAGAAGAACCTGACCGAGATGGCCACATATTGTAGATCCTAATTTAACAAATCAACAAAGAAAAAAAAACCTAGTAACTAATAAACTCTTTTGTTAGTATCAGAATCAGATTTTTGTTAGTATCAGAATCAGAATGAAACTAAAGACGGTTTGGTATTACAAAATTAAAAAATCTTAATTTATAAAAAATTTCCCTTTTTTCTTAACTAATGTGGAACAAAATAAAAAAAAATTCGGCTGGAACGAAACGGGTCTCAAAGCCTTTCACCACGGAAGGAAAGTGCATTAGACTCAGTCAGATTCAAAAGAGACCGAGAGAGAATCGGAGGAGAGAAATAGAAAAAAAAAAAAAAAGGAAGCCATGGATGACCAAGAGTTTCGTAGCCTCCTTGATCTCTTCCCCGTCGTACGCTCTCGCGACCACCGTGTAAAAATCTCTCTTCTCTCTGTTATCTCCGTAACTCTTTTTGCTGCTACTGCTACTGTTTGATTTTTCCTCTAAAAAGAACCCTAATTTCCTCAACTTCTAGTAGTTTAGGTTTCGAAAAGGGCATGCTCCTTTTTTAGGTCTAATTAATTCTCCTCCTGAAAAATTCTCTCTCTGTTATATGGTTTAGTAAATTGATCAGTGTTCTGAGCTTGTGATCGAGTTTTCTTAAAGGTCGTGTTAATACACAATTACAAATGTCAGTCAGTATATATATATATATATATATATATATATATATATCTGATGCAGAATTGATTCATTGCTCACTGTGTTCTGGTTTTTCAGGCTGATTTAGACTCTTCAAGGCAATCAACTTTACAGTCAGTTGTGGACCGAGAGGTATATTCTGAGATCTTTAAAGGCTACTTTTTCTTTATTTTCGGATGATAACAACATAAGATTGAATTATGATGAACTTTGTATCACTCAACGCAGGTAAGTGAGTGGCACGATGCACCGAGTGTTGCTGAGCCAAAAGATTTGCAAGATCGGAAGACTGATCAAGGTATGCATCTTCTTTTCTTTTTTGGTCGGCTAGAATTGCATTAGCTCCCAGCACCCATCTGTTTTACCCCGAAATTGAGAACCAAGTTAGAGAAAAATTCCTTAGGGTAATCATGAATCTATGTGATATGTTTTTCGATTAAGAAGATTGCAAAAGGAATCTTGATGATGTCTACTTGGTAGCTTTTCTTGTGTGTTTCAAGACAGACTAGGTGAAATCTCTCGTGATAAATTGGGAAAATTGTCCTGTCTGATTGTCTTAGCATTTGATATTTCATCCAATTATATGTTATAGTGATGTGATAGGTGTGTTTTCCTCAGCTAACCTCGGATATGTTTTTACGAGATCTGACCATTATCTCGCTGTTGTTTTCCATTCTTGGTTTAGCGAAAAAAGTATCTCCACCTATTCATACATCCTTTTGCTTAACACAGACTGGTATCTGTATGCTACTGTTATACACATATATAGTTAGATCTTAAGCTGTAGAAGCAAGCATCTTTTTTTATTGTTGTGAGTAGGATTTCATTTTGTTCCTTTTGCATATCTTTGATCATGTGCATTGTCTTTTTTTCTCTGCCTGATTTTGCATCCCTTAACTTGATTAGTGGACTTCTTGTGACAGATAAATTCTGGGAAAAGCTGAAAGCGGCTGCGGGAAAGAAGGTAACTATCACCAGTGACTTTACTCAAACGTTTCTAGTTGTTGAATGCGATTTATAATCTAACTTTTGCTAATAGAGATTTGGAGCTGATAATATTAATAGATAAAGTAGTCTTCCCATAGTCATTGCATTTGATGTGGAATTGTGAATAAGAGATTTGCCAGAGAATGGAGATCGATGTATATGTCTTGTTCATTCTTGACTCTGTCAACTTAAATGCTTCTACTGAAAGAACTGATTCTTGTTTCATCTTGAGTCTACCACATATACTGACTTGTTCTTCTATTCGCGATATGATCCTTGTTTCTACACCTTAATAAACATCTCATCCTTGCAGGTTGGTGAGGTTGAAGCAGAGAGGTTTTGCAAGGCTTTCGAGAAACTCCACAAGAAACTTGTATGTGTCGCACATTATCTTCTAAAGACGTTTATTGAAGATCCGTACTAATGTTTTTGACATTTTTTCTTCTCATGTGTTTTTGGTTTCAGGTGTATGAAGAATTGGATCCAGAAGCTGCAAAGCGATACTTACTAAACTCTTAAAATCTGTGTGTTCTATAGTTCTATACAATGTGCTTCCAAAAAAGTTTGGTTATGTGGAGACAACTTCAACTCTTGTCTTTTTGTTTATCGTAATTATGAAGTAAGCAAAATTCTCTTCTCGTGTTCGTCTTAATTATGATTTTAAGTCTTTCCCAAATTCTCCATATCTGATAGGAATCTTTTATTACTTTTTTGTTTTTGTTATTTATATAAATGCTAATTTCTCGTCTTCGTGATTTTCATGTCGAAAATCTCATTCTTTGTCCCTACATTATATCTCCAGTTTTCCGACAGCCTCGTTCTGTTTCTTACATCTGTCCACACCTCGTAAACTGTTAAGTCATGGTTAAAATACAGTAGTCTAGTCTATGGTAAGAAAATTTACAGTAATACCATAGTACCATATTATTTGAGTTTAGATCTAAAAACTGTCGTCTCTGAAGATAACATTTGAGAAAGGTTGCAATTTCTCTTTCTTATACAACTGTGGCTCATTAGTGTCAAATAGGGTTTTCGATCTCGATAGTTCTCTTTTTACAGCTTTTGTAGAATAATGATATGCTATTCAACCCAATCTTATTCAATAATGGAAGCATGAAATAGCTTTGTAATAATCTTACATCTTTCACATCCAACTCTGTGTAATAGACTATATAGCTTTATGATTATTTCAATTTAACAATGATGTTCAACTCTTTCTTTTTTTTTTTCTTTTTTTCTTTGGCATCAACAATGATGTTCATTTTATTATCATTATCAAACTATTCGTACCACACGAAATTCCACCAGTTTCCATATTCAAACCAATGGGTAGCAAAGCTGCAAAGATAATTATGCGTCTCACACACTAAAGTACTAAACACACCCATATTAAGTACTATATTATAAAATAGAAATATCATGGAGAAACTTAAGAAGCAGCATTAATAATAATCTCATTCCGCCAGATAGAAGAACACAGAAGTTACAATCACGGCAGATCACGTACGACGATTTAATGTATATCAGTGTAAGAAGAAAATAAAATATAGTTCTTTTTGTTTGCACAAATGTATTTTATTCAGACGACAAAGATTCACAAAACTTGTAAGATGCAAAAAAAAAAAAGTTATCTGTTGTGCAAAGGATTAGGACCTGTGAAGACCCTTCTCTTGCCATCTTCAAATACAACTTCACCGCCGCCTTTATTAGTATATCTTGATCCTCTTGACGCAGCATTGGAATCAAGATGATGAAGCTCTGGATCCAAAATTTCAGGTTTCGTCAAGCTTCCATGAGTAGAATGGTGATGAACATTAGGGGAAGAAGAAGATGAAGCTTTAGCGTAAAGAAACAGAAACAAAAGAAGAAGAAGGATGATCAAGGCAACAGTCGTCGTGATGTGTTTTCGAGATTTTCTTCTTGAGTAGTAGTTTCCCATCTCTTCAGAATCTTCAAGATATATAGAGAGAGGGAGAGTTTCTCTATAATATCGATAGGTATAAAAAGATCTCTGAAATTCTCTCTCTCTCTCTCAAAGTCAGTCTGAAAGAATGAGAAGAGAGAAATGAAAGTGATGGAAGAAAAAGCAATGGGGCTTTTAACCTATGACTTGCTCCAAAAGGTTTGTTGCTCTCCCTTCCTTTTTTTCTGTATCACTTTCTACAAATAAAGAGAAGAAGAATTTTGTAAAAAGATCATTATAGTTTATAACAAAGTTTTTTGTTGATATCATGTCCAGGGGTCTTAGCTGGATTAATTTGGTCAAGTGGTAGTAGTTAGTGTAGTTTAATATTTTTAGTTATAGTGGTTAATGGTAATTAGAGAGTAATGAGGGTGTGATCAATAATAAAAGCAAGCATACAGAGAGATGGTGCATGGTAATAATGTGGAGGGTCAAAGTAAGAAAAGAGAGAAGAAGGGGCCAAAAAGGGGAATTGGAGTGATGATTCTAAGACTTAGCTTTCTTTGGGGAGAATGATGTTGTCTTCACTCCCTTTTTTCATTGTGTTATTCCTCACCCACATTTACACTCACACACATGAAAAAAAAAATCCACTTTCCACTTGAATGTTCCCCTTCCATTTTATATGTACATATATTTTTGCTTCTCTTTTTCTTTGCTAGTCTCTAAAATTAATACAACTTTTCTTTGTTGGTTTTATTATGAATTAAGAGAAAGAGCAAAAAAAAAAAAACTATATTACATATATGGATTGATTCTCTAATATATACATACATCATCTCACCTTCAATATTTGTCAAGAAATACCATATGTATACAGTATATCTTATTTTGTGAACATATCCCATGTAATAAGTCGTTTTTGATTCAACATCAGACAAAATCATCAATTACATTATAGAAGAGCAGAGCAGGTCTACAAACTCAAAATCTCCAAAACTAAAAATACAACTATTCCATTTTCCTCTCGTTAAACAGTACTTTTTTTCTCTTCTTGTCAAATGGCACCTCTGATGCTATATCAAGCAAATATACTCGTATGTTGACGTCGTATATGTTTCATACATTCATCTTTAACTAACTTGTGGATACATAATTAGGCATATATATATATATATATTATATATATATATATATATATATCAATCGGGTTAGCTCTTGTCCTACCGATCCAAAATTCATAAATCTACAAGTTTACTTTAAAATCATGTTTGTGGTTATTGATAGACAAAGTCCAAAATTATGTATATTTTGTATCCCCAAATACTGTATACTAGGATATATCCCGTGCTGTACAGCACAAATCAATATTTTTCTCTAAAAATTATTGTTATATTTATTTATAAAAATTGTTTTATCTGAGATAATATTTATTTTTATATTAAAATTGTTTGGTAAATTTACATACATCTTTTAGAATTATTTTAGAATATTATAGTATTTAATTTGTTTGATGTATATTACAGTTTTATATTGTTCATTTTTTCATTTGCATCATTATTTTGTGAAATATTTTAAATTATTAATTAAAACACACATTTCTTTCTCTATAGATTGAGTAATATATGTTCGTTTAAAAATAATCAAATCACAACATATGCAGAAAAAATTATACATATTTTATTAATCATAAGTATTATATGATAATTTAAAACAATTTGTAAATAACATAAAAGTAAGATGATAGGAGAATCATAATTGAAAATCTAAACAAAATCTTCTAAATACAGTTATTAAAAATAAGCATACTGTATACTTATATATGAAATCTTAGTTTTTTAAATTCTAATTGATTTATAATTTTTTAAAATTAATTAGTAATTTTCGTCTATATAATTAATTGCAGAGAGAAAATAACTTTTTTTTGAAACGAATAATTATTTAAAAGATTTTATTAGTCTAATATTAAATTACATTTTTACTTTTATTGAAAAATTAAATATTTGGCTTAAGAACAATGGTATGATAATGTAATTTGTTACCTTTTATAAAGTTAGTTTCATATATGTATATATTAATTGAGAAATACATATAGTAGTACAGTAGAACTTCTATATATTAATACTCTTTAAATTAATACTCGCTATAAATTAATAAATTCTTCTGGTTCCGAGTTGGGCCGGTGTAAAAAATGACCTATTTCGATAAAATAATAAGATAATAATTTTTTTGAAAATCATATGTAAAAATATGGTCCCATCAATATCATAAATTAATAATCAAATAAACTAATATATATATATATATATATATATATATATATATATATATAAGAAAATCTAGTAAGATATGACTCTATTGTTGTTTGCCTATATAATAAAATAATCTAGTGAAATATGACTATATTGTTATTTGCATATTTTTGAATTTGCATTCTTGTTGGAGCTCATCTTTATGTTATCTTTATAAATCGCATCCAAAAATTATGGAGAGTCCTAGATGCGATAATTGCTTCTTTAGTAACTGGTTCTAAAAGTACCGCAATATCTTCTTCGACTTTATCATTACCATGAAGGATAATAGTAACATTTATCATTTTTACCTAGATAATCTAGTAAATTATTGACATTCATAATTTTATGATAGACAAGATTATAAATTAATAAAAATTTTAAAAATGTGAATGATAACAAAAATATCTTATTTTGTAATTTAAAATTTTTTAAAATTATGAAAATGAGAAAATCTCTTCATAAATTAAAACTTCTATAAATTAATAAAATTTCATGGTCCCGACCTTATTAATTTATAGAGGTTTTACTGTATTTCGTATTTCGATAAAAATGGACTACGGTTAGGGGGAGAGATTCATTCATTACTACTCGGTTCGACTACGGTTTAATTGAAAACCAATAATTTTATCTTGGGATGGTGCGCGCGTGAAGACCACGCGGAAGTCCTTGAAGAAAAAAAGGAAACTAAAAAAAAAATGCTGACTAAAAGAAAAAAATTAAAGAAATGTTGATTTTTTTTTTTAATTATTATTTATTGAGAGAAGAGGCAACAAACAACAAACAAAACGGAAGGAAACAGAGTTTTTTTTTTTTTCACCTCATTGGTTCATCCATCCAAACAAAAACAAAAAAATAATAAGACTCTCTCTCAAACCCTAAAAACTACAAACTCTCTTCGCTTTCTCGCTCTCTCGCTCTCTCGAAGCTTCTTCGATCTCTGTGTCCCCTTGACGATCACTTTGCAAAATCAAATAATTTTGGGCGGGAATTCGGATACTCAATACCCCTCAACCCAACCCACTTCCCCTTCTCCATCCCCACCCGTTTCGATTTGTGTATCTTTGGTTGCGATTGAAGCTATATAGGTTTCTCAAAACGAAACGAGATCTGGGCTTTGTTGAGACGTGTATGTCGATTCTTTCTCTTTACCAATTGAATCTTGGATTGTTTAGTTTCTTACTGGGCTTTCTCCTGTTTTTCCAATTCCTCAATTCTTCTTCTTGTTTCTTCAATCCTCAATTTATTGAGAGAGTCTAATTATCGATTTTAGTGATTACTTTGCTGTCTCATGATACTTGTTAGCTTTCATATAAATGAAAGGAACTTTTTTTTTTTTTTTTAATTTTCTTTTTGTTGATTAGATCCTCCTAATTGTATAGACTTAAGTCTATGATCCTAGTTTCTTTATTTCGAGCTTGGACTATGTTTTCGCATAAAAAGTTTGGGACTTGATTGTAGTTTTTGCTAAATTACGTATTTTTTCCTACTTAGTTTTGTTGTTAACTTCATCAGTTTTTGCTCGTTATGTATTATGGAGCTGGTTGATTACTTTTAGTCTCTGTGCTACGAAAATTGTTAACTTATGTACTATTGAAGCTGAATTTGGTTTGTTGTGTAGTAGTATTATTATTTCCTTGGCACTCAATGCCTCATTGATTTTTCTGTCCTTGTGTAGGATACATATAATGCAGTGATCATGCAAAAGAAATTCAGAGTGCGATAGAGAAGATGGAACCTGAACGTTTAAAATTCGGAGGTACATTTGGTGTCAAAGTTGGACCTTTCTTCACTCCGTGAAGTCTTTTGTGTAGCTCTCCATGATAATGTTTTTTTTGTTTTCTTATAACTGCAGGTCCAAAAGAGTTGTGTGGTTCTGTGGACCTTATATCTCAATTCAAACTAGTGCAACACCATGAATTCTTTTGCAAGAAATCTCTTCCCGTGTCTCTCTCAGATTCCCATTATCTTCATAATGTGGTTGGGGACACAGAGATCAGGAAAGGAGAAGGAATGCAATTAGATCAGCTTGTTCAGAACTTATCACAGAGCCGGGATACTAATATTCGCATCCAACCTTTTGATATAGATGAGCTTAAGGAGGCTTTCCAACTAAATGATATGACTCCTGTTGAACTGCCTCCTGTAAGAATCTACTCCCTTTGTCTCTCTCTGTCTCTTGCTGTCTGTATTGAGTTTTAACTTAATGATACGACGCCTTTTTTATATGAGTATATGCCGTTACATTGAAGTAGAAAACTGGGGTCAATAATAAATGTCCTATTCCCTGTAACATCAAGTTGTTTGGTTAATTGAGAATCATTCCCTAGTAAGGTGAATTACATCTGGGTATCCTATGGAGATGATTGAACTTTGTACTAGAACATGAACCTGCCCTGTTTCTTCTTACAGGCAGAGAAGGGAGTTCCTACAATTCCGCCTAAGTCAAAAAGTGAGTCGAAAGATAAGGACAGGAAACATAAGAAACACAAGGACAAGGATAAGGATAAAGATAGAGAGCATAAGAAGCACAAGCACAAGCATAAAGATAGGAGCAAGGATAAAGATAAAGACAAGGATCGGGACAGAAAGAAGGACAAAAATGGCCACCATGATTCGGGTGATCATTCTAAGAAACATCATGATAAGGTAAGAACATGTCTGTTTGTTGACGGTATCTGTCTTGGCAAAGAAGAATAGCTTAATGAAAAGTTTGGTATATTTTACTCTGGAGTTTGGCTGCTTTCTTGACCTGTTGAATTGGCATGAGATTAGAAGATCTAGAGACTGCTCTATAACAGTTTTACTATAATATTTGATTGAGTTTTTCATATTATGGACATCACATGGAACCTTTTCACTAATAATTTCAGAAAAGGAAACACGATGGAGATGAAGATCTTAATGACGTCCAGAGGCACAAAAAAAACAAGGTAATGGTAATGAAGTTGGCCCTCTAATATTCCTCGTTCGTCGCAGATACTCAACCTGAAATTTCCACCATAATTTTTCTTGCACAAAGGTGTTAAGAACTAGTAATATGTCTTTAGTAAATTGTATTGATTCGGCTCTTGATTTAACTTGTTGCAGCATAAAAGCTCAAAGCTTGATGAGATGGGTGCAATAAGGGTTGCTGGCTAATAAAGTTGTAAACATTCCAATTTTGTATTCTGCACTCAAGTAGGTGTCATGGAGGTTTAGAAGCACTTTTCAACTCACTGTAGACAGCTTATTAGGTAAGCATCTGTGTACTGTTATGTCTCTTTTGTACAATTTCTCGGTGTTATTGGTATTCCGGGATCCTACATAGAACATGTACATCTGTTATAGTCCAGATACTATGCTTTCTTAGGGCAGTTGAACCCATAATCTTGTTTTGAGGAAACGGTTTGTCGCTACAAATCTTGGCAGATACCTTCTTATATTTTAAGTTGTGTTGAACTGGAATATTTGTCCCTTTCTGGGATTGGCTTTGTAGGTTAAAAGCCCAAAATGGTGAACTCATTCCTTGAAGAAGAAAGGGGAAATTTGTGATGATGAAGAAGAAGAATTGAATTAATATCGTAATTGATTTGGTGTCAGATTTGTAACATTTTAGTCTTTGGGGTTGTTTTCTTCCATCTCTTCTCTTGTCTATAAAAGCAATACTACTACTCACCATGTTCACTATTCAATATTCATGTATAATAATTTGTTCCTTAATATATGATGTTGATGAAGGATCTGTCAGTGCACTCCACTGACCACTGAAGTGTTTCAATATCTGTATGGCACTATTGACGTTGTGTCACATGTTTTACCTTAAAAAAAATTATCAAATATCAGAACTATTTTCTCAAAAAGATGTCGCTTTAATTGTAACATTTGCAGAGATCTCAAACACAAATTGTAACGCTGGAAGCCATCCCCACTAGCTCGCCATCATTTACTCTTTTCCATTCACCACCTATCATAAGGCAGCTTCTGTTTTCCTCTTCATCCTTCCACATCAGATTCTCGTCTGCTTCAGTTTCAGCGTTGTCATAAGCATGTTCTATATCCATCTCAGCCTCTTCCATATATGTTTCTAATGGGGTCACATCATTTGATACAGAATCTTCTGCACCCTTCTTTGCTCGCTTTAATGGCGAGTTCTCCAATTGCTGCCTATTGCACTCATCAGCTCCTCTCTTAGCATTGTTGTTACCTTGTGCTTGTTTTGAGATGCTCTGAGCGTTCTGACAGTCCAGAAGAGGTAAACGTCCAGAAGATCCAATGATCCGAGGCAACATACCAATCGGACAAGGGCTCCATGTTTTCGCCTTTCTCCATCTGTTAGTGGTTTTGTCTGTGTCAATACCTTTCTTCTTTGAGAGTTGAAGTTTGACAAACTCAAGTCGCTTGCCTGCATTATCGAGATTCTTCTCTCGCTCAAGGAGCGTTGTAGGAGCTGTTACAAGCGTAGAGCTCTGTTCCAATAGAACACTTGCAGAGCTTTCATGCATCAGAGGGAGTTTAATGAGCTTCTCCTTTAAGACACGGCCTCCCACAATCTCTGCTAGTAGAAATGCTGATTTAAAAACCAGTTTGTATCCTAAGGCTCCCAAGAGAAGACATCTACGAATAAGTTCCATAAGGAAAGTGCTTGGAGGTTTTACTTCTAGAGAACTGTTTCTCTGAAAATGCTTTGACCCATTGAGAAGACTCACAAGCCATGCAAACAAGAAAGGGACCTGCTCAACTTGAGAAACCTCTTCCACTGACTTTTCTGTAAGATGCACGTTTAAAAACAAAAAAACAATTCAATCAAGCTAAAAAACGATCTGGAAACAATATCAAGTTTAAGTTGAGATTCTTCGAAGTAGAAGCATGTAAGACAAACCAATAGTTACCGGTTTCATATCTTCTCCGTTCATTATTTTGGATCATATCAAGGACTGCCTTCAGTAGAGTCAAAAGTAACTCAGGTTCTCTATTTGAGAACTCCATGATTACAGGTTTCCATTCATCTAGAAAGACCCTGAAATCTTGGCCAGGCTGATTCTGAAGTTGTGTCGATTTGGAAGAATCCAAGGCTTTGAGTAAGAATTCAAGGAGCACAGATGAAATTTCTGCGGAGAAAGAAGGGTATAACTCAACAAGGCTGCTCACTATCTTCCTTATCCTTTTATTAGAACCTGAAAACCACAAAAATAATCCTAATGACCATGCAACTTTATAGAAATGCGAGTGAAACACGAGAATGCAACAACAGATTATTTCCAGCAATTTAGCTGGAAACATAATCTAGCGGCAACCGAAACCAAAGTATCATCTAAGTAATGTCATAATTTTGTAAACTTCATTAAACATGGGAGACATAGATTGGATATTCCGTTTTTTTTGCTTGGCACTACTACCTCTATCCAGTACAAGGTCCAAAATACAAAAGATGAATTGTCTTACATTTTTCTTTGACCAAAGGGGAGTCAAATTGAGGACTCTTTTTAAGCTGCAAGGACAAAGCAAGTTTCCTGAGTTTGGATTTGACCTCTCTTCTGATGCTAGCTGTTCCATCTCTCTTTAAGGGAATCTGGTACTTCTGAGGCTCCCAATAATATGATTTTAACCATTCCAGTGCCTACAATGACCAACAAATGTATTCACGCAAATTAAGATCTTCTGTGTCGTCCAAGCACTACAATACAGAAAACACCTTTCCGAAAAGACAATCAATAGATCTTTAAGAGCCAACGTTTTCATTCACAGGACCGCAACGTATTCTGAGGCTAGTACTTGATATAAGGAAGTCTATAAGAATTAAGAAGGAAAGAAGTGTACCTCATCTGCAGCATCCCGAAGCACCGAGAGTGCAGGAAGCTCACGGTGAGAGCCCTCTACAATCAAAACAATCAAATCAATCATAAGCATAAAGCAGGCACCGAAAAGTTATTGTACAAAAACCAAGGAAAGGGCACTCAAAGATTCTTACCATGACGTATATCGATTAATTTACGTGGGATACCAATTGCTCTAGCTGCATCAGCAATTGAAACATCTTCTCTCCTCCTTGTCTTTTCTATGACACAGTTCACAAGCCTTCATAAACAGAAAAAAATGCAAGTCAACAACAATTAAATAGAGCAAACCCAACTAAAACATATCAAGAAGTGGGAAGCAAACTCATAGTCACCTGAGTATTCCCATACAGTATAGCATTTGTAGTAAATGCTCTGAATATAATGCATCTGCTGATTGTTTCTCTCTCCTTTCAAAAAGAAAAAAACAAGAAAATGAGATGAACATTCAAAAACATCATGGGGAAAGGGATTAGAGAGACTAACGGAATAAAGCCATCTTTGAGTTGAATCTCAATGAGGGAACAAGTAACATCCACAGGCGCTGGAAGAGATCCTCTGCTTCGCCATGTTGCAACCTGAAATCCCCAAAAGAGATTAAAAAAATCTGTACTTTACAGAGATATCAAAGAACCCATTAAGCTCCCTAGTCCTAAAGCAGTAAGCTTGATTCAACTAATACAATCTCTCAAGAGCTAAAGCAGCAAGCTTGATTCAACTAATTTAAGCTCTGTTGTGTAAAGCAGTAGGTTTGATTCGATTTATGTAGCAAAAGAGAAAACTCGTCAGAGGAAAGCATTACCCTTTCCAAAGCAGAAGCGATTCTATCAGGAGAAGAAGAGAAGAGAGACTCTCTCACTGAGTCCCACTCTTCCCAACTCAGCCACGGGACCTGTTTACAGCCGTCCGATGACGATTTCTGTTGATCCTGCTCACCGAAATACGATTCGATGTCTGCTTCAATTCCCGCTAGCGCCTCCATTGAAAGAGTCTGCTCCAAAGCTTTTTAGGGCTCACCAAACAAATCTGGGTAAACAAAAACGGAACAGTTTGAACTAAACCCTCTCTAATGGCGTTACTAGGGTTTACAATAAAAGTCCAGAATTTTATTTTTATTTTTCTTTTATTTTTACATTTTAATTTTTAATATTAAGTGAAAACGAAAATAATATATTGCAAATACTTTTTTTTAGTTTTTTTTTTTTTCTCTTACAATTTTAATTTGTATGTTAATGCATTCGTTTTCTCTAATTTGTGTATAGAAGAATTTTATTGAACAGTTTTCGTATAAAAGTTGGTTTGGTTTATTAGAATTGAAACACAACTCCTAAACACACAACATGAGTCCACTTGTGGTGAGATAAAAACAGTAATGTGATTTGTATAATGTAGCAAGCAACACAACTTCGTTTCCATTACATTAGAAACCCTCAAGAATCTCCAAGCATGTTATACAACATTGAGACTCTTGAGTTTTGCAAAAGTGCTCAAGGAAATGAAGGGATGGATCAAGAATAATTAACTTCATTATCACAGTAATCACTGAATCCAATCCACTTGGTTGAGCATACAGAACTTCTAAAACCGTCCAAGTAAAACAACCCATTGAACAAAAGGAAAGAAAGCCTTGCTGCCATACTATTTGACTATTAAGATCATACTCATTGCGAGTATATGTTTCTAAATTAACAATCATTTTTGGTGAAGATAATCCGGTTGATGACATCAACAGGTAAAGCGTAGGCTGGATCAATTGCTTTCACTCCAGGATACTCAAGGAGGGAAAGCCCTGCATCAATTTGATGAAATGAGACCACTTTGGCTTTAACATCAACATGAGCAGTTTAAAGAGAGAGACAAATCAAAGTTACCTGCAACTCCAAAGTAGGTGTGAAAGATATCAACAGCATCCTCTGGTCGGTCTGAGATGCCTCCGTTGTCCAAATCCTATTCAAATTCAAATTAGGATTAGATGAGATGAGAGATTTCAGTTAAATTAGCTTATTGGCAACGGTAGGACTTTTCTTGACTTGTTGGAGACGAACCTGACAATCCAAGATGAACTTGGCAAGCTTTGCTTTGTCGATCCAGTGAACTCTATCTATCATGATTAGGCTCGATAGGACCCACCATGAATAGCAAACCTGGTAATAATAACAATAAAAGAATGTGTAAGTAGCAGTATACATAGGTCTCTCTCAGTGGAGAGGAGCTTAAAGCCTACATCAGGGAGTTTCTCAGGTCGTCCATTTAAGCCCCCAGTCTTTGTTTGTCTTTCACACAACCACCAACCAAGTAAGTCCTTGTCAACATGATGAAGACTCCCGGTGATAGCAAGAGCACCCACGCAGCAGAAAACTGTAGTAAAAGAAGAAACAAATTCTGAATAACAGTCTTTTACCATTTGACTCTACCGTGAAACTGAGCAATACTATCTACACAAGGGCGTAGCAAATAGCACGTCAACTACAGAAACAATAAACATCTGAGTATGCAGTCATTTAGAATAGTTAAATGGCAGTGATGGGATCAGCCTTGTTAATTCAGTAAAGTCCTCTCTAACCCGAATTGCAGGTAATAATCAGGTAGATGACACAGAAAAATACTCAAGTAAACACTTATCATACTCTGTCCTGCATGGGACTCTGCTCCAGGTGTGCACCCAAAACCACCATCCAGGTTTTTGCAACTCACAATGTACTCAACGGCCTTCTCCACATTGATTTTGTCAAGACATTTCAATATTGATAGACAGCATATAGCTATGTACGAAAACCTACATAAACAGTCTTGCAGTTAAGATTCAACAAAGTGAAATCACCAACAAGAAATATAAATGGCCAAGAAGAATACCTTGTATCTATTTCACCCCACATATCTCCTGAGAAGGACCCATCATCATTCTGCAATCCAGCAACATCTAATATTGTGTATAGGAAACCATAATAAGATATACCATCAGCAATTTGCAGAGGTTTTTTCCTTTGAAACTGCTTATTTAACAATATGAAAGTCCCTCATGACTATTCGGTGAAGAAAAACGAGTTAGACATCAACAAGAAGCTAAGTGCCAAAGGATACAACTTGAAACTTTCCCAACGTCAAGAATGTTAATTTTGTCAAAGAGGGCCAAGATTTGTACAGCACTGAGTGTATATAGGATATGTGGATCGTGTCCAGTATTACCGGCAAAGCCACCTGCTCAGAAAAACACAACTTTTTTTTCAATTTCAACTGCAGCAATATCTTATGTTTCAGGATAAAACAAGTGAAACTCCACAATAACTTCAAAGGTCCCCATAGATCTTTTTGCTAGTTCTTAGTTAGCAATCACAACCAATGTATGTATTCTCATAATTTTCCAAGACACTGACTAACCCATTTACCCCCTTTTCTTTTGTCATTCTATCATTAAATATATAGAGCTGATCCGTAATTCATATGGTAAAGAAATATGATACTCTAGTACACACACCAGATTCATGCTGGCAAGTCATGATCCATGAAACGACTTCATCTTCAGAAACAGTGCCCAACTTGTCGAGTAAGTCCAGAGTGGTGAGTCCCCAGTATGCACCATTCATTCTCAGATGATCCATCACCACAGACTCCAAACTCTCCTTCTTCTAGCAAATTCAAAAGCAATTGAAAAGAAGAAGATAAAGTTATATAATAATCATAGTGACATAATACATTGGTTTGATATAGTTTCTAGTTCCTTACCTTTTCTGCCATCAGAATGTAACGTACATGCTTGTCAGCTACGAGCTGACCCATCTGCCATAAAACATTCACAACAGATTCAGTAACTTCGAAGAATCAGCATAAAAAGACTTAATTAGGCTCGATTCAAGCTTAGTTTACTTCAATGGCCTATCAGTAACACCTGATCAAACTCATCTATAGTACGAGATTAATCAAAAAGGAACCTTTATTCCAAATCAAAACCAAAAGCTGCATTCAAATAACAAAAACGAGACCAAACTGAACTAGAACTAAATCCTGTAAGAAGGAGATAAAAGCCTGATGATGGTCAGGACAAGAGACACAGACCTGGGAGGTAGAGGTAGAGCTCATCACCTTGAAGCGAGACGAGAAATCGCAATTCGGAGACTCTTAGGATCGAATGAGAAGAAGAAGAAGAAAACTAACCTTTTTTGTAATCTCTAACATCAAAACCAAAAGGGTTCAACTAAAATCGCGAACCGGGATTGAAATTAAACCCGGTCTACCCGGTTATGTAAATTGATTTTGATTTTGCGTCGCGTTGACTTAAACTGATCGGCCAATAAGAAAGAGAAATGAAATTAATGATAGGGAAGCTGAATCATCATCATCCATCATCAAGCTTCTTCATCAATGGCGCTTAGACCTCTGGATCCATTCTTCTTCATCCTCTCTCTGTTTCTTCTGTTTCCATCGCCTTCCCTCTCAGATTCCGCTACTCAGGTCTGTGTCTTTGAACCATCTACTTCTTTTAAGTTATCTTGCTAAATCCAATACAGTAGAGTGACTTTAGAGAAAATTGAAATACAAAAAGATAGAATTTTGGAGATTTGATTAGATTTCTAATTTCTGAAAGTCAACTATGAATGTGTTTTGTTGCAGTTTTGTAGTGCAGGGAGTGAGTATGGTGGGGTTCCATCGACGAGGATTTTGATCAAAGGAGGTACAGTTGTGAATGCACACCATCAACAACTTGCTGATGTCTATGTGGAAGATGGGATTATCGTCGCTGTGCAGCCAAACATTAAGGTCGGTAGCTTCGTGTTTGGTAGTCAAAGTTTCAATTTTTTTGATCTGCTTGTTGCTATATATGTAACAACAGGTTGGGGATGAAGAAGTCACTGTACTCGATGCAACTGGAAAGTTTGTTATGCCAGGTTAATCAATCGTTACTAGTTGATAGTTGATACATTATTATATCTTCTATTTGGCTTTCGTTTATACTGAACCCTTGAAGGAATTGTAAACAGGAGGAATTGATCCCCACACGCACCTTGCCATGGAATTTATGGGTACTGAGACTATTGATGATTTCTTCAGTGGTCAGGCTGCAGCATTAGCTGGTGGAACAACTATGCATATTGACTTTGTTATACCTGTTAATGGCAATCTGGTGGCTGGTTTTGAAGCATATGAAAACAAATCTAGAAACTCGTGCATGGATTACGGTTTTCATATGGCAATCACAAAGTGGGATGAAGGTGTCTCCAGGGACATGGAGAAATTGGTCAAGGAAAAGGGTAAAAATGTCTCGTGACTTATTTAATGCCTCACAGTTTTGGTGTTTCTATCACCCCTTAGTTTCTCTATTAATATGAAACTGAGTGCATGTACATCTCTTAATTATATATAGGTATCAACTCTTTCAAATTCTTCCTAGCATATAAAGGAACTTTGATGGTCACTGATGACCTCCTCTTGGAAGGCCTTAAAAGATGCAAATCCCTTGGTGCCTTGGCGATGGTTCATGCTGAGAATGGAGATGCAGTGTTCGAGGGACAGAAAAGAATGATTGAACTGGGCATTACAGGTCCTGAGGGTCATGCTCTTTCCCGGCCTCCTGTGGTAATTTAACTTTAGCCTTTTCCATTATATAATACTGCCTCATAGCTTTGTTCTCTTCTCCCATATCTGCTCTTGCCTTTCTAAACCTTTGTTCACGCTAATAAAGTCAAGATCGTTGTGGGACAATGGCAGCTCGAGGGAGAAGCCACTGCTAGAGCAATTCGTTTGGCTCGTTTTGTTAACACGCCTCTCTATGTTGTTCATGTGATGAGTGTTGATGCAATGGATGAGATTGCTAAAGCTCGAAAATCAGGTTTTTTGTTACAACTCCTGTAGGACTAAATTTTTTTCTCATTGTCTTCAAAATATGCTGATATTAATCAACCTTCTATTCCAACAGCCACTAGCGCAATAACATATGGGTAGATTTACAAAGTACCTTTCAAATTGCTTATATAGTACTTAGCTCAATAAAAATGAAAAGTTTGTTGTTATGTTTTTCAGGACAGAAGGTTATTGGAGAGCCTGTTGTGTCTGGATTAATCCTTGATGATCATTGGCTTTGGGATCCTGACTTCACAATTGCGTCCAAGTAAGAAATCCATCAGGTCTGTTAATCAAAATGATTCCCATTTATTCTTTCAGATCTTCAAAGTTTTTCTCAATACTTCAGGTATGTCATGAGTCCACCTATCAGACCAGTAGGACATGGGAAAGCCCTACAAGATGCCCTTTCAACAGGAATCCTCCAGGTTTCTTTCCTCGCTGTGAATAACTTAGAGTAACATGACCTATAACATAAAACTGTAAAGATCTTCTAACCCCTTTTTCTCCTTTTTATTGGTATAAACTCTGCAGCTTGTAGGAACTGATCACTGCACTTTCAATTCTACACAAAAAGCTCTAGGACTTGATGATTTCCGCAAAATACCTAATGGTGTTAATGGTAATAACTGACTTGACTGGTTTCTTTCTTTCTGTGCTCATTGTCTCTGTTAACCTGTAATTACTTTGAACTTGTTCATATATAGGCCTTGAAGAACGGATGCACCTGATATGGGACACGATGGTGGTAAGTAGTTGTGGACTGTCTACAATCTTATTTCTTTACAGAAGTTCTAATCGTTTTCTGTATCCTAATGCAGGGTTCTGGCCAAATATCTGCTACAGATTTTGTTCGAATAACCAGCACCGAGTGGTATATTGCTCTCTCCCTGCTTCCTTTAGTGTTGAAATATGTGTTTATTTCCAATGAGCTTAAACTAGTAAGTCATGTGTTTGCATTTGAAATGATTTGATCGTCAGTGCTAGAATTTTCAACATATATCCACGGAAAGGAGCTATCCTTGCTGGCTCGGATGCAGATATTATCATATTGAATCCAAACTCAAGCTACGTGATTAGCTCAAAGTCTCATCATTCAAGATCGGACACAAACGTCTACGAGGGCAGAAAAGGAAAGGTAATAAACATTTTTGCAAATCAAAAGATTGATATGTATAATCTGAGTAATAGAAGAAAGAACCGCTTATTTCTTGGGGACTTGATTGTTAAATCTCAGGGGAAAGTTGAAGTGACAATAGCAGGAGGAAGAATTGTATGGGAAAATGAGGAGCTTAAAGTTGTTCCAGGAAGTGGCAAGTATGTAGAGATGCCTCCTTTCAGTTACCTATTCGATGGGATTGAGAAATCAGATGCTAATTATCTATCTTCTCTTCGAGCTCCTGTTAAGCGTGTCAGAACTGAAGCTACATAAAAATATGCATATCAGTTGATTCTATACGAATATCTGTACATATCATTATTTGTATTAATTAAAAAAATACTGATAAGAGTGATTATGAATAATGTCCATGTAGTCTAGGATTTGAGAAAAACTAGCCATGAGTTAACTAGCCTATGTTCTCTTATCAATGATGGCTTGTAGAAAACAGACAGCCCAAAGTCGGTTTCATATCTTTGATGAGCAACAGAAAGTTCTCTGGCTTGTGAATATATGCGAGCACTCAAATTGTAACACAGAAATACAACAAAGTTGAGAGAGAATAAGTTGGTGGACGAAATCAAAGGGTTCTTTTCCTTTTTTTTTTTCTTCTAAACCCATCTTCTGGTTGTCGAGTCGAATAAATATGTTTTTATGAATTGGCTTTAAAACAAGGTCCAAAAGGCAAATCACAAACATAAGATCACAAGCATTCTATCAGTTTATGAAGGGAAGTTATCCTAACATCAATATGAAAATTGCAAGCAAGAAACTACAATAGAATAATATTCTTTGGTGTCTAAAAGGTGAAAAAGCAAGCGGAATACAGAAGTCTAATATCTTGAACTCCTCCTCCCTAAATTCTTCATTCATCGTCTCGTTTGAATCTCATCTTCCCAAACCCTAACACCATCACATCTATCATTTAACAGAGTTCCAAAAGTTCACTTCCATCTCCAATACTCGTTTCATCTCGTCCAATTCATAAGACGGAGGCTCACCACGTCTAGCAAACTTAACTTCCTCCAGTAACCTTAAGATTAGACTTGCATATACTCTTCTTAAGCGAATATAAGCATATCATAAGTGCTACGCAACATCTGGTTCCCTTCCCCAAACGAGCGAATATCACCTTTAAATCCTGGTTTCATGGTATTTAGCACTTCCAACCACCTGAACATCGAAATCAAGCGATACATCTAGCACAAAAAACAATCAACAGAAAAAAAAAAAAAAATGCCAAGTTAATGGAAATAAAACCCAAAAAAAATGTTACTAACGTCATTAAATATGTGAAAGAGATCAGGCCTAGGAAGATCAAAGAAATAGTCCCTGTGTCTCACTTTAAGAAACACATGTTTCTTTTTCAATGTCTGTAGGAATAAAAGAGAAGAGAAAATATAAGTAAAATTGTTCATACACAAATATTAATCTCTGAAAAATACTAACATTATACTACCTGATCAAGTGTTATCCAATATTCCTCTTGCGTTCTGCCATAACTACTTTCGTCACTTGAGCGACGAGACATCCACGATTCAACTTCCGCGCACAGAGCTGGAATGTGAAGTGGCTTTTGACACTAACAAATTGTAAATGGGTTAAGAAGTTTATAACAAACCACAAAGCTATATTATGCATGCAGCATAAAACATACCAGATTACAAATCGGCGTGGAAACAGGATAAGGATCTATGAGAACATCATGATAAGGATCCATGATCGTAAGGATTTTAGAAGAGCAAAACAATTTTGGGAGGAGATTTATCTGTCAAAACCTAACGCTTGAATATCAACAGAGGAAACGGAATGTACCAAAAGGAAACCCTATGATTGGATTTGGCATTGTGTGTGATCATCCCTTTTGTTTCCAGATGGGCTTTTTTTACCGATTGGGCTTATAATGTCGGTCCACGAAGACATATATAGGGGCTGCTGAGGTTTGCCAAGCATTACCCCTTTCCAAAGCAGATGGGATATTCTTGTTGCTCTTGAATTTGATTGTTTTTGCCTCAAAGAATTTGCCTTTTTATCTGTTTGTTCTTTATGGGTTCAATTGTGATGTTCTCTGTTGGTTAAATGTGTAAAATTTACTAGGAGTATAAGCTAGTGAATAATGGGGGTTTGCTTCCATGATTGATTATCCATTATCGCTTAAGTTTTATCACAAAACAGTTCTCTTACACAAAAAGGTTAATTTCAAAAGGAGCATCGAAAGACTAACTAGAAATAGAGTTTAAAAAACTAACTATTAATGATAAATTAAACTAAGAGTAGATTTTTATACGTTGATGCTCTATTTATGGTCCAATATGTACAATTTAATAAGATACTTGTAATTGATGAAGTTAGTAGTGGTTTCAAAATTTTTACTCCATATGCATTTTAACTAATCTCCAACAATTCATTTTATTAATAATTTATAAACGAAGAACAATATAGAGAGAAGCTTACCAAGAAGTGTCAAGAACAATAGGGTTGGTTACCATGATAGTAGAGCTAGTTCCTATGAGTCAGAAATGCATACTAAGAAAGTTCGCTTGAATGTCGTGTTGTCGCCGCACCTCCTCAGCATTGAAGAGATTTTTGTAGAATTCAGCAGCTTGTCTGATTTCTAGGGTTCGAACAATGTACACTTGGCTAAAATAAGAGAAGCCAGCAGGATCCTTATTATCCATGTTATGCAACCTGAAAAAAACATTGAGAGAACAAAAAAAAACAGATCCTTTGAGTTTCATTGGAAATCTATGTAAAAAGGTAATCCAAAATTCATCTCCATTTCTAACACTCGATAGTTATTTCTTGTATAAATCAAAGTTGTTGTTAATTTTTATCACCTCAAAGCTGAAAATGAAGTGGATGATGACACTAATAAATGTTTTAAAAGAAAAAGTGTGAAAATCATCAATCATTAACATTTTTCACATAATCAATAAGGTAATATAGTTATTTTAGAAAAATATTCAAGCCATTTAAAATTTTATGATTAAAATCTAATTAGAGCTTTTTTTCATTATTGTTTTTGTAGGAACACTCAGAGGAGGGACAGTCGTAACCTGATTCTGTTCAAGTCTTTCTCCTTTACTTGCTTGAACACTCAGAGGAGGGACAGTCGTAACCTGATTCTCTTCAAGTCTTTCAACTTGATTCTCCACAATCAAATCAGAGTAAAATTAGAGGTAAACAATTGAACAAGGCAATGAGTGATAACCAAACTGTTCGGATTTGAGAGACCACATAATGCACATCAAACCAAGGGGAGTTCAAAGTTCATTTGTGCTAAAAAAAGAGAATAAACGTCACCTGAGTGGAGGGAGTATCTCTCACCTCCGGCAGCTCCCGCTCCACAGTTTCGTAGTCCTCTGTTTATTAAAAAATGGCATATCATAATTTCACAATGGTTAGTATGCATATGTTGAGAGCATGTTAAGATGGTATGTTACCATTGTAATTGTTGTGTGCTGATGGTGATGGTTGCTCCTTTTCGCTGCTGTGTGCATCTGTGGAATTATCCGATGATTCATTCTCACATACATGAGTGCTCTCACATGTAGAATCTCTATGATCCGATGATTCATTCTCACATACATGTGTGGCACACACCATTCTATGATCCGATGGTCCCTATGAAAACCATTGACATGCATTGATTATTGACATGCATTGACAATCAGCAGCTTTTGGTCAATTAGTTGAGAGAAGACACTCGGATACAAATGAAAGTTCAAACAAAGAAGGAACAAAATTAAATCAAGAATTCAAAATCACCTATTCATACTCTTCGACCAAATAAGGCCTCTCAGGTTTAATTTGAAAAGAATGACAAGTAGAATATCCACCACTTGCAACTCTTCCTCCCTAATAAAACTTTGTTATTACAGAGACAAAGACAATAATACGAAGTACACAAAGACAAACAAAAAAATCAACTTAAATAATCAACTCACCTCAGGAACACTCGTCACCTCATCTCGAGCAATTTTACAGATAAAATTTTTATATCGCTTAGTCCACTCCTCAACCACGAATTTGTAGTAAGATTTGACAGATTTTGTTTTTATGTTTGCTCAGTTTCAATTTCCCCCTTTTCTTAATCTTTGGCCACAATGTTTTGACTTGCGACTTCTCTATTCATAATTGCTTAACACACATCTGGACGATTAGACGCACCTTCATTAAAGCACGAACATGGTGTGCGTGAAAAGACCATAGGCAACTGAGATGCATACTTCTCCGACAGTTTAAGGTCACGATTGTTATAAGGCTGCCACACCACCTATGAAATTATTTAGTGAAATATTTAGTTAAAAACGATATATATTCAATTTATAACGATATATATTCAATTTATATGTATTTAAAAACAGAAACAATAGTTTAAGGTCATACGTCTTTTTCTTCCATCTCTTGAAGCTTCTTTTGGTAGTATCCCACAGACTTTACGTTCTTCGTGTCTTTATTCGGTTTACTCAACGCCTCCATCCACCCCAAAATCAAGGGAAATCCGGATGGTAGAGAATATAGAGGTGATGATCCACATCTTTCTCTAAGGCATGAAAACCGCTCTAATGCAAAAACCTATAAGAAAAAGATAAAGAACAATAATTATCATTGTACATATTATGAATCATATTAATTAGCTTTTGTTTTTAAAGAACTTACCGTGAGAGCGTACGAGAAACCACATAAGCTTGCGAAATTCCCAACTTTCTTCACTTTTTCTAGAGATTCTTTCATATTCGCCAACATAGCTGCTCTCCAAGCATAGTGGTTGACATTATATACATTAGTCTGTCCACATATATTTGATTAATATGATAAAAATGTCAATGGAAAAAAACTATATAAACATATATTTGGTTGTGTATAATCCAAAATTCATCTCCATTTCCAACACTCGTTGTTTTTATCTAAATCAAACTTTTCATTAATATTCATCACCTCAACGCTGAAAATATAGTGGATGATGATACGGATAATAGTTTGAAAAGAATAAGTGTGAAAATCATCAATCATCAACATTTTTCACATAATCAAGGAGGTAATATAGTTATTTTAGAAAATTTTCAAAACATTTTGTTGTTTATCTAGTTCTCATCCATCTCTTCTTTCATATATAATTGGGTTGTTGTTTTCTTTTCAAAATACAACAAATGAATGTCAACATTTGTAGTGGGCACAATTATGTTTTCATAATTTTTATAAATATTTATCAAAAGTATTGTTTTCCGTATCATGCGATTACCTTTAAATTCGAAATAATTATAATGTTTAGATAGGATAATAGTCAAAGCAATGGACATGAAACTGGATTAGGTTGATAGATTACTTATTTTTTTGTTGGATAAATTAACAACAAATATGAATTGGATGGACTCTAAACAATATGTGAATCCAATTAGTATGTTATTTTCAATTTAATAAGAATAAAACATGATCTCTAAATCCAATACATCTTTGTATATGGCTTGAAAGCAAAATTTTAAACCAGTAACAGAATAATTTGTTTTTGACTAACATGTACATAATATGCCAAAAAATCCAAACCGGTGATGGAATAACACATAAATTTGCAATCAAACCAGAAATAGAAATCGGTTTGGTAGAGTACTTTTGGTTTTAGTAGTTTAACATTAAACCGTCAATAAAAATCCCCAACCAGAAATAGATATCGGTTTTGTATGAAGTCTTTGAATTTAGTTGCTCTCTTTTGTTCTGTATATCGACAAAGCAGTGAATGAGATACCTCTTTTTTTTTAACTCAAAATTTAGCTATTACTCTGTTACCAAAGCAGCTCTAAGATGCCGTCAGCGTAATCATGGTTAATCATAGGATATGCATATGCTTAAAATGTATGGGTTCATATTCTATAAACATGTCAGTTTTAGTGAACACTTCTAGTAAAAACTTGAATGTAATGCAAAGAATAAAGGAATCGTGAACTAACAGGGTAATCCCAAAAGAAAACACAAGACAATCGATCTATTCATTAATTTAATCAAACATTGTCTAGAAGAACTTAACAAAACCGAAGAAATTAAAGAAGAAAACCGCAAGAAATCATTTGGTTACTTTATCAACTACCTTGCTGGATTTGACAAACTTGGAACACAATTAAATAGAAAAGACCACCCCGGATTTTTGGATTCAACGTAAGGGTGTGTGTGATATTGACCGTCCTGTCCAATTATGACTACCATCCTCTCGTAGGTCTCATAGGTACGTCCATTCCCAAACAGAACCACTTTCTTCTCCTCATCGATTATATAACTTACACTATTCGGAAAATAACCGAGATTATTTGGTATATCCACGGTAAAGGATTTGCTCCATATCAAATCTGCAGCATCTCCAACAACATCAATATTACTGGTTATCCATATCACTATCTTTGATGTACGACTAACGTTCCCATCTACCACTAAGAGTTGTTCTCCTTCTCTAACAACTGATGGAGTCATCATAGACTCATAAAAAAACTCAGTTGGTGGAAGAGAGAAACGTTTAAATATCTCCTTTGTAAAATCAAAACGGATTAAGAAATCATCATCTTCTTCACCCTCTGAAGCAATCCAGTAAGTATTTCCTTTTAAACATATTCCAGTATCGAATTGTGTGTACCAGTTGAGAAATACAGAATCAAGAACCCTCCATGAATCAGAGCTAAAGTCATAGATTTGAAACGTAGCAGAGTAGTATGGTTCGTACTTGCAAAGATACCAACACTTCAAGATTTTGTAGCTACGACAAGATTTGTTATCTTGGTATCCAAGAAAATACATAGAGCCAGTTTTGAATGGGACTTGGATCCACCTTGTTTCCCCCAAATACGGATTCCAAACCACGAGTCTTTTGTCTTTGGTGGTGCATAACAACAAACCGTCGCAATGAAAAACGTTGGTTATATCGACTTCGTCTTCTGAGTTAGAATGGGGAGCCTCTGAGCTAAGTGAATTCTTAAACTCTATGGTTGTAGCAGCAACGTTGAGGTTGATACTCAGTGGGAAAAACCTATAATCCTTCAAGATGAGAACCGTAGACTTTGCAGCTTCGCGAAAGTGCTTGTCCGTGAATCTTTGGTTCTTTTTCACTAAAGAGTTCCATTGTTTGCAAGTAGATCGTACAAGTTTCAGAGATGTAGCCTGGACCCTAGAGAGTATTTCTTCTACCAATTCCTCCGGAAGAGAAGACATCGTTGTCATTGTTTCTCTTGTCATCTCTTAACGAACAAGAAAACGACGTCTTAAGGGTAAGTTTCGATTAGGGTTAGAAGATCCTTTATCCCAAGAAAAAAAAAGGAAACCTTGGCCTTATAGTGTTTAAGAAAGGAACCTGTGGGATTAGAGTGTTTTTGTTGTAATGGGCTGCAGGTGAAACAGGCCCAATTGAATAAAAGTCGGTTACTTTTGGTTTAATTGGTTTTTACCCTTTAATTCTCTCTCTATAGAGAACAGATTATAATTTTCAATTTTTCCCGATACAAAGATATTTTTCTCTCGGCGACGGTGACAAATCTCTCCGCGGCTAAAGGAAGAAGAAGAAGAAGCTATGACGACAATAAGTCTACGGAAGGCAAACACAAGGCTCCCACCGGAGGTGAATCGAGTGCTCTACGTTCGTAACCTTCCCTTCAACATAACGAGCGAAGAGATGTACGATATCTTCGGCAAGTACGGCGCCATCCGCCAGATTCGAATCGGCTGCGACAAGGCGACGAAAGGCACGGCCTTCGTCGTTTACGAAGATATCTACGACGCCAAGAACGCCGTCGACCATCTCTCCGGATTCAACGTGGCGAATCGTTACCTAATCGTGCTCTATTACCAACACGCGAAGATGAGCAAGAAGTTTGACCAGAAGAAGACTGAAGAGGAGATCACCAAGCTGCAGGAGAAGTATGGAGTCTCTACTAAAGATACGTAATTCGTCTTCTTCGATTCCTTTGGTTGTTGTCCTGTTACTGCTTCAATTTAGGGTTTTTAATTTGGGGGAAGATGTGAAACTTTTTTTATGTATGGTTTTGGTTATGTGTGTTTGCTCTTATGTCCTTTAACATCGACCAATTAATGAAAAAATACACCTTTTTTACTCCAAATTAGCTATTGCTCTTATGAAATTTTGTACTTTGGTGATGGTCGATTTGGTTTTAGGTTAACACTGCCTTTGCCCTTGTTGATATATGTGTTTAGCTCTATGATTATTTTTTTCCAAATTAGTGCTCACTGTTTTGCTAGGAAAAGTTAAGAACAAATTTCACTAAACACATACAAGAGAATTGATAAAAGAATTTTTTTAAGTACATTGAGAAACCTCTTTAAGCACTACTAGTAGACAACCAGAAAAGAAAATGTACATACATCAAACACCTCCCTAAATTTCCCCCCCAGTTATTGATTTTGTTTTCCTTCTTGAGCCCCTCTCCTCCCTTAAGCATCTCTTTCCAGTTCATTCATTAGCGGTCCGAGTTAATTTTTCTCTTTTGATATTTTGCTTTGCCTTTATCTCTCTCATTTGTGAAAAGGAAGATGAGTTTCTCGACCCAATGTGCTGCTCTCCTTCTATCTCCTCCTCTCTTCCTCTACTTGCAACAATTGGTTTATTTAAATGACATCTCACGCCGCTTCTTTGGGATAGGATCCGGGTTTCCTTTTCTCATCATTGCCACAAATTCATCATAGTTTATCCGACCATCCTGCAATTGTTAGTTTCATTTTGGTTAGTAATAATGAGATTGTGAGCTGCTTGTTACATATGAAGGGAATGTAGTTTACTTACATTGTCTCCATCAACCTCAGAAATTATCTCCTTAATGTCTCTGCCATCATTCATGCCAAACTCCCGTAGGGCTTGCTCTAGCTCTTCCATTGTGATATATCTGGGAACAGCAAGCATTATTTAAGGTGAAATTTTTGTTGCATACCAAGCTTCATATTGCTTTAGGTGCATAAGTTCTTTATGGATAACAAACTGTTGAGTACTTACCCACTGTTGTCTTTGTCAAAGTGTTGGAAGGCTGAGTAAAGATGTTCTTCTTTGTCAAGTCTGTTAATGTGCATTGTGGCTGCGATGAACTCACCATAGTCTATTGTTCCATTACCATCAGCATCAGCCTGTAGAATTGCATGTAACGCAGAGCAAAAAAAACAAAAATCGTTAGTGAGTCTCCTTTACTGTTGCTCAGCATTTGACTTAAGCTAAAACTCTTGTTAGTGTCCAAAGGACTTACAGCTTCCATTAGCTGCTGGACTTCGTATTCTGACAACCTTGTACCTTGTTTAGCTAGTCCCTGTCTTAGCTCCTCGAGTGTAATTGTTCCACTGCTATCAGTGTCCATACCTTTAAACATCTCCTTTAACCCCATGATCTCTTCCTCTGATAAGCACCCTGCTATCACCTGTTGGAAGGTTTCAGGTTAGAATAATATACTGAAAGCTATATTATTTGCTGTTGGGTAAGGAATATATATGATTGTTACCCGTAATGCAACTTTTTTGAAATTGTTCATTGCTTTGAACTGCTTGAGCCTGGACATCACCGCATTGTCAAGAGGAACATCTGGTGCCTCTCCATCCTCCTTGATCCACGGATGGTCTTTACAAAGGGTAAAAACATTAGAGATAATATTTTAAATTGCACAGAGAGATTGTTATGCTTTTGACATTTTTGGTATGTTAATAGATACTTACTTAGAACTTGGGCAGCTGTTAGTCTTTGCTTGGGATCAGAGTTGAGCATCTTCTTAACAAGATCCTTCGCCTGAGGCGAGATAGATGGCCATGGATCGCTTGAGAAATCAACATGTCCCCTTAGGATGGCGTTGAATATCCCATTCTCCGACTCTATGATCAGGTAAATACACAACACATGAATATTATATATTTTTTGGGTAGATAAAAATAAGAAGTAGAATATATCTTTACCAGCCCAGAATGGTGGAACACCACACAAGAGGATATACAACATGACACCAATACTCCAAATATCGGCTTCTGGTCCATATTTCCTTTTCAAAACCTCAGGTGCAATGTAATAAGCACTCCCCACAATATCCTTAAACACCTCTCCTGTAACACAGCGGAAACAAAAATCTATGAGTATAACCATGACCCGTTTTATTTGTTATGCAGGACTTTACAATGATGCTGATTCAAAACCTGGCTTGTAGAAAACCGACAGCCCAAAGTCAGTGGCTTTGAGAGGAGAATTTTCATCTTTGTTGAGTAACAGAAAGTTCTCTGGCTTTAAATCCCTGTGGATAACCCCCATGGAATGGCAAGTATGCACAATCTGAACAATGGTTCTTAACAACGAAGCAGCTGCTTTCTCCGAGTAATGTCCTTTAGCAATAATCCTATCGAACAACTCTCCACCTGCGCAAAGCTCCATAACCAAATGCACAGAATGCTTATCCTCATAAGCTCCTTTAAGCTCCACAATGTTAGGTTGACCAGTCAGGTGATGCATGATCTGCACTTCTCTTCTTACATCTTCAATGTCTTCCTTGTTCACAAGCTTCCTTTTTGCAATCGTCTTGCAAGCAAATTGCTGACCTGTTGCCTTCTGTGTGCAGAGGTGGGTGACACCAAATTGGCCTCGCCCGAGCTCTTTCCCTAGAGAATATGAAGATTTCACATCTTCCATGGGTCGACCTAAGACAGGGCCTATAGGACCTTGTTTGGTTGCAGGAGGAGGAGAAGGAGGCGCATGTTTCGATGGTACAGAAGCTTCCGCGGTTGGACCAGTCTTATTGGCAGCATTTGAAGCAGTAGCTCCGTTTTCCAGTCCATCTCCGTTATCGGCCGAGTCCTGTCCGTGAGAGCAACAATTTCCCATTGTTGCATAAAAGGGTGGGGGGAGGAGGAGGTAAAAGCTCAAAGGAGGAGGTAAATGCTCAAAGGAGGAAGAGAAAATAGAAAGGTTTTTAATTTTTTGTGTAATTTTCTTCTCTTAATTTTTTTTTTCTTCCTCTGGTTTTTGTTTCTTCTTTAGCAAGAAAAATTTAGGTGATTTGGTTGTGAATGACTATGAATAGAATGTGTTTTTACTTCGCTGGCCTTCGGTTCAAAGGGTTATAGGGTTTGTTGATAGGGAGGGAGTTTAGGACAAAAGCTTGTCTGTAATTTTGGTATTTAAAGTAAAACAACATTTAGGATTTATTAGGACAAAGGTTGAGAGCAAATCCTGGGATTTTCATTTTGTTACAAAATTTGTCTGTTCTTATCTTCCAAATGTCAAGTACCCCACCGACCAAAAAGAACTGTCAAATATTTCACTATAGTTTTGAATATATCAAAGATTTTAACTTGTGACTAATATATAGTCTAAATTGCAGGAGGGTTTTAGATAATCTCCTTCATAATTAAATAATAACATTGTTGTATGAGATGATAATATTATAAATTAGGTTGAGAAGTAGAGAATTCCGACAAAAGAAACCATAAAAAAGTAGTCATGGGAGATTTTGTCAAATGAGAGTACTAAGTTTGGTTATTTAACGATTTAATTAGTAGGTGATTTATAAATATTGTTGGACGCATGGATCTTTTGTTTTGTAAAGCGGAAATATTTTTCGTAACATATTAATTTAAAAGTTTAAATTTCCTTCCAAAATTTTAAGATATGTTTTTCGTCTTTGTTGATAACACAAGTACCAAAATCCAAATTATCATTTACGTAATTATAAATTATGAACTTTACAAAATTTCTTGTTACGGCAATGATCCAGCCAGATAATGACAATTGACAATGATATGTTTGTCTTATGAGACTTTATTTTGGATTCATCAGGATGGTCTCTGGTCAGTTAATATAAGTTTATAAGATTTTTAAGGAGAAGATAACAGGGCATCTGTATGTGTGTGATAGACGTTAACCTTTTTTTTTTTTGTTTTGAAGTTTGGAATCACATTTGAGACTTTTAGGGGATGTATTCAAAACAGGATTTTGGAGGATTTATAAATTTTTTAAAAATCCTCTGTTATTCAACTAGTGATTTTAAAATCATATCTCAAATCCACTGTTATTAAATATGAAATTTGTTAAAAATCATTCAAAATCACTCACAATCCACTGTTGTTCAATCAACAATTAACAAAAATCATAACAAATTCACTGTTATTCAAAACCAAATTCTTTTTTTTTTAGAAAAACATAATAGTGATTGTGAGAGACTTTGGGTGCATTTTTGTAAGGGAAATCCTATTTAAAAAATTCCACGAATGTGTTTTTACAGGATTGGTTTTAAAAAAAAAACCAAAGTATAGTTTAACGAGGACTAGTTCATCGCTTCTGTATCCTTTGGACTGATTCATCGAGCTGTAACCTGTGGATTGATTCATCGCAGGAAACTATACTTTGGACTAATTCATCGTTTCTGTATCTTTTTTTCTCGTTTTTGTCGATGATTTTTATTGCTTTCTTTAATTATGTTACTAATCTCCTTATCATCTTTTTAGGGTTTTGCTCAATTTTTTTAACATCTAATCAATCCACGTTGATGACTCTAATGATCAACCATTTGTTGTTTGATCTTTTTGCATCGGTTTTGCGATTGATCGATCCTCTGCATCGAGATTTTACATGAGCGTACGGGGAAAAACATCGTTGATCCAGTCATCAATATATCTAATTAAGGCTCGTTAATCAACAAGAAGAACTCTGTATATCTTCTAATGGAAGAAGGAAAGATCTTGTAGATATCTAATGGGGGCATGAGTGCTTTAATTTATCTTTAAATTATGTTTTGTACTTTTCAATTGAAAGTAATAATAAATCCACTTCGTGTAATAATCAGAACAAGATTAGAAACCCATTGATAAGTCACCTATATACGCATTAACCCACTTTGTGTTATGCTATGAACATCTCTCGTTTAAATATTTGTGTTATGCTGTTTATATATTCGTGTGATGCTGTTTAAATATTTGTGTTATGCTATGTTTAACACCTCTCGTTTCTACTTTCTAGATTTGAGAATCTTTTAAAAACCCAATTTTAAGTCTCACCAAATCTCATCAAATCTCATCAATTCACAAACTATTTTTTTAAAAAAAATAAAAAATAATAATAAATCCACCAAACTATCTTAAAAACTTATTATAAATCTCCTACAATCTAGAATATCATAAATTCTTCATAATCCTCCAAAATCATGTTTTGAATACATCCCCTTATTCTGTAAGGAGGATTTGAAAGTTCTCTTTTTTTTTTTATATGGAATTTTTTTAGATGTGAAGAGAGCGATGTGGTTGTTATTTTGTGGCGCTTATATTTGACTTTTTAAGCGTTTTTATTGTCCTCTTCTACGACGATCGAGATTGTTTTGCAAGAAGAGCATGACACGAGCGGCTTTACTCTCCTTTGCCTGTAGTTAGGCAAAACCCTAGAATTAGAAGTACTCTGTTCCCGTGGATCTCCCTCACACCTTTCGGGCGGGAAAAAAGTAAAGCTTTTGTTTTATTTTACGTTTGTTGTTTAGGATTAAATATTGAGTAGTGACATCGTTGGAGTGGACAGCTATGTATCTTTCATATTTAAAAATTATCATATTTACCAGTTACCATCGTCTGTCATTGTACACAATTTTGATTTTGATATTTTTTATAAAAAACGTAAATCAAATCACACGTCAAAGAAGATGAACGCGTTAAGAGTATAAAAAGAAGAAATAGACGACCACAAGATTAGTTTTGGCCGTTTTGGCTTCTCTCTCTCTCTCGAGGAGATGAGAGTCGATGGGATAAGCAGCCGGAGGAACTTTTCACCTAAATATCATCCATGTCGACCGTCATGTTCCGTCACGAAACCTCCGCAACGTCCCTCTTCGATGCTCTTGTCCCAGCGGCAACTCAAGATGTCCTCCAACAGAGGATTTCCTTCGTTTATCAGACTCCCACGGCCTACTCCTTCTACAGCTGCTGCTGCTTCTGATGGCCTCGGCGCTAGTTATCCATCATCCGTTTCCTCCGGTTCCTATTCGATATATGCTGATCCCCTCGGTGGTGATTCTCGACCACCGCCTTTACACTTTTCTCTTGCTACTGACTCTCAGTTGAAATACGATGTATTCCTCAGTTTCCGAGGACCAGATTCCCGTGAGAATTTCGTTAGCCACCTCTACGACGATCTGTGTCGAGAGGGAATAGAAACTTTTGTAGACAGTGAAAAGCTTGATGCAGGGGAGGAGATTGAGCCGGCTTTGTTGGATGCCATCGAACGGTCGAGGATCTCGGTAGTCGTGTTTACCAAGGTATACGCTTCTTCCAAGTGGTGTTTGAGAGAGCTTGCAAAGATCATGGAGTGCAGGAGGACCCGAGGCCAGATAGTTTTGCCTGTCTTTCTCGGTGTAGAACCCATGGAGGTCAGGTGGCAGAGGGGCAGCTACAGTGTGGCCTTTTCTAGGCATGATAAGGCTCCCGAGGGATCGCAACTAGCTGAGGAAGTAAAAGAATGGAGAAAAGCCATGAGAGAGGCAGCCAATATCTCCGGATTTGATTCTAGTACACTGAGGTAAGTTTGAGATGGCTTAGTGACACATGTAGATGTTATCATGTTCAATGTTAGTATATTGCTTTAGCTGCTTTGGTCAGCTTATTTTAGGAGTTGGTTTAGTGGCGAATTTCTTTGAGTTATTTTCTTCAGAATATAATAAGTTTAGCTTTATATTTTAACACTCATTCAAAAACAGAGGACACATATCTCTATGTTACTGTGACTGTACCATCATATGATAAATTCACTCGAAATGTTTCTAGCTTGTTTTGAAACCTTTAGAAGAAAAAAATCCCCTATATCCTAGTGCAAGTAACATGTGCTTTGTTTGAGTTAGCAAGCTTGTGGTATCTGCATGTACACTGAAATATTTGAACCCTTAACAGTTGTACAATGTTGTATTTGACTTAATAGTCACTTCAATTCTCAGTTACAATATTTTGTTTTCTTTGTGATCATAATGATTGATGTTTTTGTAGGCCTGCATCTAAACTTGTGGATGAAATTGTTGCACATGTTTTGAAGAACCTAGAAAACATGAGCTTGAGTGAAGACGAGGGCTTGGTGGGAGCTTATTCTCAAGTAAAGGAAGTGGAAGCGTGGTTGGGACATGGATTACATGAAGTGCGGACTATAGGGATATGTGGAATTGGTGGTAGTGGGAAGACTGCCATTGCTGGAGCTGTTTTCAACCGTCAATACCAAATGTTCGATAGCTACTGCTTCCTTGCAAACGTTAGAGAACAATCTAAAAAGCATGGACTTCACGCTTTGAGAAACGAGCTTCTTTGTCAAATTCTTGGTCAGACTGATATAAACATTGCTACTCCTGAAATTGGATCCAGCAGTATAAAGAACCGTCTACGTCGAAAAAGAGTACTTATAGTTCTCGACGATGTAAGCAGCATAACTCAACTGGAGTTTTTGATCGGCAAAACTACTTACTATGCACCTGGAAGTAGGATCATTGTCACAACACGAGACATGGATGTAATCAAGAACGCTGACGAGATATATTCTCTGAAGGGACTATCTGACAGTGATTCGCTTGAACTGTTTTCACACTGCGCCTTCAAACAGAGCTACCCTCCTGAAGAATATTTGGAATTGTCAATGAGGGCAGCTGGTTATGCAAAGGGGATCCCTTTGGCTTTGAAAGTTTTTGGTTCCTTTCTCTGCAAGAAAACTGTGGTAGAGTGGGAAAGTGCATTGAGAAGACTCAATAGTTCTCTCGATGAAGAGGTCTTTAATGTACTCCGAGTAAGTTTTTATGGACTCAGTGATGAAGAGAAGACGACGTTTCTTCATCTTTTGTGTTTCTTCAATGGGCATGAACGAAGATTCATAACTGATCTTATGAATGGTTGTGGTATCTCTGCGGATATTTGCATACGTGCACTTGTTGATAAGTGTATGATTACTTTTACTAACGACAGGCTTCATATTCATGACTTGTTACAGAACATGGGTAGACAAATGATAAAGCTAGAATCACCTCAGAATCCGAGCAGACGCAGCAGGCTCTGCAGCTTTGATGAAGTCCAAGAAGTGCTAACAGAAAATACGGTAATAACTAATTCTTTTATTGCTTTTCTGAGAGTATGAGTGTGTACCATCATTGTCCATTGCATGCATTATAACGTCTCTCTCACACATGACACATCAGGGAACTATAGTAACAGAAGGCATATCTCTTGACATATCTGAGAAAGAAGAGCTGCAGCTCGACTGTCATGCTTTTGAAGAGATGCGTAATCTGAAAATTCTAAGATTTTCAAACGAACATTGTGATGAAGATAGCTGCAAAATCCACCTTCCAAAGGGTCTTCTCTATCTCCCTACTAAATTGCGTCTACTTCATTGGGAATGCTATCCTATAGCAAGTTTGCCACTTAGCTTTATTCCTGATAACCTTGTTGAACTTCATATGCCCACTAGCAGACTTGAGCGTCTGTGGGAAGGATCAAAGGTACAATTTATATGTTATGCGTATTTTGGTTTATATAGCTGAGTTGCATTACAAAATTTTAAGCCTTTACTAACTCTGACTCCTTGTTTGCAGTCCTTACTTAATTTGAAAGAGATTGATCTTAGCAACTCTCAGTTCCTGAAGGAGTTGCCAGACTTGTCAAAAGCTCCTAAAGTTGAACGTATTGATGCCAGAGGATGTGCAGAGTTAGTAACCATCCCAACTCCAAAAAACAAGTTGGAATCTCTTGAGTTTTTGGATCTCTCGGGATGCTCAAAGCTAAAAGATTTCCCAGAGATTTCTTGGAATATTAGAAGGTTGTGTTTGGCTGACACTGGGATTCTAGAGATTCCTCCATCAATTGAGAATTTTCATCAGCTTAGTGTCCTAGATATGAAAAGGTGCAAAATGCTCAAAAATGTTGCAGTAATCAGTAAAAAGTTGGAGAAGCTAGAATGTTTGGATCTATCTGGTTGTTCAAGTGTTACAAGGTTTCCAGAAATCTCTTACAGTGTGAAAGAGCTTCTTCTAAATGAGACTTCCATAGAAGAGATCCCCTCGGTTATCAAGTACTTCACAAAGTTAGAGTTACTGGAGTTAAAGAACTGTCTGAGGTTGACAAGTCTTCCAAGCAGTATTTGTGAGTTACAGTCTCTAGTTGAACTCAATCTTTCTGGATGTTCAAACTTTATTAGCTTTCCTGAAATCACAGAAACCATGTACAACCTGAAGTATCTTTCTTTAAAGGGAACATCCATTAGGGAGCTACCTTCATCACTCGGGAACTTGACTGGCCTTTGTTCTCTAGATCTTGAGAATTGCAGCAACCTCATTAGCCTTCCAGATAGCTTACTCAAGCTGAAGTCCATAGAGGAACTTAATATCTCTGGCTGCTCAAATTTGGTCAGCTTGCCAGGATGCATTGGAAATCTTGGATCATTAGTTACCGTCAAAGCAAGTGGATGCAGAAGTGAAGTTGTTGATTTTCTACAAGGTGGTTCAAGCTCACTCAAAATCTTGGATTTAAGTGACTGTGGGATTACAGAGTTTCCTGAAGCTTTAACACTCTTAACTACAGTGACAGAGCTAGATCTGAGTCAAAATTGTTTCAGCACAATACCTGCAAGCGTCAAGGATCTTCAAGATCTCCAAACTCTCGATTTAAGCCATTGCCACGAGCTTGAATCTTTGTTAGGGGTACCAACTGGTCTGACAAGGCTTAACGTAATCAACTCAAGATCGTTGGAAACGGTTGTACTCAGTAACTCTTCTGAGCTTCAGCTTTATCCTTTGAACAATGTGGAAGCCTTTGTGTTTGCTGCTTGTCCATCACTAAGCCAACATGCGACAGACAACATCAAGGCTTATGCAAAACGCAGAATCCATGTTATGGCATCCCATCTAGGTCTTACCTTAAATTTCAAAGGTGATGACCTGTCTCTCAACAGATGGATGAAACCACAACAAGTGCAGTATTTGCTCTCTACCATGTACGGATATGGGAGCCTCCATGAAGCACTGATCGGATT
This sequence comes from Camelina hispida, assembly GCA_023657505.1. Classification (NCBI taxonomy): domain Eukaryota; kingdom Viridiplantae; phylum Streptophyta; class Magnoliopsida; order Brassicales; family Brassicaceae; genus Camelina; species Camelina hispida. Next base: position 5,670,295 of record CP094637.1, on the reverse strand, counting down.
ACATACAGCCTTTTTCAGTGATGAACTGATATTACCCGAGCCTCCACCTAGGCTACTTGGTCGCATACTCCATGATTTCCATGAAAGGTATAAGCTAGATGTTCAAGGTCTGCTACATTTCTTCTCCTTGATAGCACATCTATATCTGTATTACCAAGGAAAGCCTTCAACTAATATCTGCTTACCAGAGGATAATATTCCTGAATGGTTTTACCACCAAAGCAACGGGTCATGTATTGAGGTAATGCTTGAGCATCCCAAACATTCAAATGAGAGTGCTACTTTAGCAGGTTTTGCTATATCGGTTCTTGTTGCGTTTCAAGACTACAATGATGATAAGGGCATCAACATCAAATATGAATGTCAGTTCCATTTCAGCTATATTGGCACTCATGAAGGATCAGGATATTTGAGGGGATGGGATGGGAAAAAGGGAAAGCCTTTGTCTATTGAAGGGGATCATTTGTTCTTGGGCTTCGATTCTTCTATTCTCTTTGATGCAGCCAATGGTATCGAACAGTTTGTTAAATATTCTGAGGATCTTGTTAAAGCCAGTTTTCAATGTTATGTTTTTGATGAGGATGGGAATCCTATCAATTCTTGCACGGTAAAAAAGTGTGCAATCCAACCACTCTATACATGTGACCTGGTATGCATATACACATATATAATCAGTTCTTATGGTTAAGTTCTGCAGATTCTCGCAATGTTTGTTTTCTGATACAGATAACAGCTATATAATTGGTGTTTTCAACTCTGTTTTACATTGAATAGTTCTGGATCTGCCTTTTTCTTAATTTGCAGACCAAGTCTCCAAAGGAAATCTTAAGCATGCAAGACATAACCAAAGGACTGACCACAAGTTTTACAGGGTTTCTTGAGAAGGTATGTTATTTCATACTCTAAATAGTACTGTTTCTTGATTACTGTAAAGTTTATCAAGTTGTAACCTGGATTATGATATATGTTATGTGGCTTTGAAGATCTTTTCATTGTTTCTCACGAGTTGTTTCTTTTTACTCTGATTATTCTGCTTTGATTTGATTATTAGAAGTCAGATTTAGAGTGGTTAGCATGTCTATCTTTGTTTTTTGTTTTCAGGTGTTGAGAGACTTGGACTTATATGGTGCAATCTCATTAGGCATCATGAATGTTCTTGGTAACTTATCTGTGGATGTTTTCCATCAGGTCTGTTCACTCTTAGCTTGGGGTTTTATCTCAGCATTGCGGATATTGTTCCATGCATTGTTCAAACTATATGTGTGCATACTGAATTCGGAAAGGTTGTCCTTCTTTTAGTCATGCATCATGAAAAACTACTTACTTATTTTGTTTTCACTTGTAGGGAGGATATGTTTATATCATCATAAAATGTGAAAATGGAGGCCTACCTTTAGGCCTTCAAGTTTTGAATTTGCATCTTGGGACAGCACCACTTGCAGGTCTCATTATTCATATTTTCTGGATTATATGTATGTATCTTTAGTACTTGATGAATCTTCTCTTATTGCTTATGTATAGTCAAGCTGATCCAAATGGCCAAACAGTCTCAAGATTCAAGGGCATTCTCAATTGAGTTTTCGAATGTGGACGGTGGAGACTTTGGTTGCAGAATCAAAGTTAAGAAATGCGAGTTCCGTCCATTGCAGAGCCATATCATGGTAAAGCAAACACTCATAGTCTCTGCATCATTTAGATAATTCCTTCTATTGTGTATCGTTTAACTTATATATGGGTCAGAGATCTAACATCCTTACAGCTAATTGACAGATATGCTATTACTTAAGTTTCAAAGGAACCAAATTGCTGGATGGAGATGTTACAGCTCATTGACAGATAGATCAGTCTGTGATGTGAGTTTGCTTCTCTGTTCAGGCTTTTGTTTTTGTGATTTTCCTTTAGGACTAGTGGAGTTTTGGTATTAGAGCTAATTTTAGTTGTTTATTTGTTTGAAACACAACTTTTGCAGGGCATACTCAATCAGTATCTGCTTCAACACCATCAAGGTCAAAGATTCGGCAAGTTTCATCTTAATCAAAGTGTTCATTCATGTTATTTGGATGATGCATCCATAAAAAACATTCAAATGCAGGATCTAGACTCAACGCTGAGATGATATTTTTTTTGTTTCTAAACTCAGTTTTTCCTTCTAGATGTTGTATTTGGATACAATTTTGAACGTTTATGAGTTTGTAAACATATTTTCTTATGCAATTTATCCCAAAATGACTAAAACTGGCATATATTTTAGTAGTTTGTTATGTGACTGAAGTAATTTTGATCTTGATCCAAATCGAACTAAGAAAGCGTCAACTTTTACATTAACGTCATCAAAATATGTTACAATATATACATAATTCAATCCTCATATTACCTTGATTCAAACCGAATCTTCATCAATCCTTCAAATCTTTTTATTGAAAACAAAAACCTCTAGGTAAAGCCCTCTCTAGGTGGGAGGAGGTGAAGGAATGACTGTATCAGTATGAGAAGAGTTAGCTCCTTGTGGTGTCCAACTGTAAAGAATCATTCCCAATACAAGTATGATTGTGCCTCCCATGAACCCTGTTGGTAGTGATGATGCAACTCCAAGGTACGGTAATGGCATTGTGAACAGAAACACTGCAATTGGCACTGAGATTGTCGATGCAAGACATGACACCACTGCGGTTGAAAGCTTGAGCAGTCTTAAAAGCGCAATGTTATAGCCAATGTTCACTATCACAAACAATAGAGGCAAAAACGGAGCCCCATCACATCCTTTTGTTAGTGTCCCGATGTTGAGGAAGCAAACCGCACCATCTTTTAGGTAGCTACCGAGTTGATTAAACGGTATGCCCCAAAGTTTCGAAAGAAACGGAAGAAGCAATGCGATGCAGATGGCCTAATTGGTTAGAAAAGAAAAGGAAAAAAAACATCAAAGAGAAAGATTACGTAGCTTGGAATGCAAGTCAGAGCTTAGAGAGAACAAGGGAATATATTAGGGTAATATATACTTACTTGGAAAGCTGAACCATATGAATTTACTATAAATAGATCGAGGGAAGCTCCCTGTGATAGTAAAGAGAAGATTATTTCTCAGTTTTTCAAACAAAACAAACCAAAACTCACTGTGATATGCAAGGTACCTTTAATCGTTTTTGGCTATCTATAAAAATGACTTCCTGTAAGAAAAAGGAATTAAAGATTGATTATAGTGAGTAATTTCACTAAAAGTTAAAAGGTTGTGATGATCAGGTGAATAACGAACCTTTAATACTGTACCTGCTCCTTGAAGGAAGAAAGAAAGGACCATTAGAAGTATCCAAAATACTCCGGCTTCCTTTAATGAATGAGCAGCACCTGATCCACTACAGATGCAAAAACGATATAAATGGTGATTCTTGTTGTCAAAACACCCAAAAGAGAAGCACAAAAAGATTGGTTTAGTATCTTGAGAGCAAGCGGACCGAGGAGATTTATCTAACCTTGCCACACTGACGATTACACCGAGAGCTACTAGAGTGCATCCGAGTATTTGGTTTACGCTATATCTCCTCCGGAGAAAAATGATGGAGAAGAAAATTTGCCAGACTAGAAATGTCTACAAGAAAACAATTGAGTATGTTATTAGCAATAATATCAAGAAAACATGGTTTTAAGGGCAAGAAAAATTGTCAGTCTTTTCACACTACTTAAACCAGGAAGTTGCAAGTTATTAAGTTATACCGCTTCTAACCTGAGATAAAACTGTAGTAGATGGCCCTGAAAGATTCGCTGAGTAGAGAAAATGCATAATAGAAACAATAAGATGAATAAAGTTGCTTTCGTAAAATGAATGCATTCCATTCCCTCATAAAAGAATTAACCATTCAAAATAAGGATCGCGTAGAGAAAATCCATAAATGTAATGTTGTTATACCTGCTGCTGCCATTCCAGAAGCTGCAGCTAGAGCCTCTAAGATGCCAACAATTAAAAATGGAGATTTTGGCACCGAGAGCATCGCATCTGTGACAGTTCCAGCACGATATCGAATATACAAGATAGTATAATATACAGCTACATACCTATACATGAAAAAAATAAGCAAAAGATGAATGTGGTTCTGTAAATTAAAATTTGATAATATAAAACAAGATTATTCCAGGACATCATATAAGCACTAATTAAAGAAAACGAATGCGAGAGCAACATCTTTCACACCCCACCAAGAACAGAGCAACCATCATATATAGTTACAAAAATAAATGTTTTTTTCTTTTTGGTTATTACCACATGGTTTGGTACTTTGGTCCAATAATTGTATGTACTTTCTCTGTGTGGTTAATGGCTACATTACAAAAGTGGAAAGAAACCATAATTTTGGTTTGAGCTTAGTAGGGCCATTAGGAAAAATTAATTAAGTCTAAAGCCAGAGGACCCGTAGAGAATGGCTTCTAATAAGGAGCGGATAATGATATGTGAGAGAATATGTGATGTATGGACGGACTCTATTCAATTTGGTTCCACCACCTTTTTATTTTGATAACTTGGTTCCACCAACTTACATACGTTATGATTTTTTCCTCTATCATCTTATCAACGAATTAATGTCCCTATTGTTAGTGCTAATTTTTATTTTATATATAGAATCTATATTTTGTTAATAGGAAAGCCTTTTGCAAATGGTTATAAATTAATCTATTAATAGTACTATTAACTTGGGGCAGCCATGATTAATCCCAAATAAAATAACTAATAATGTACATTCATTGATTGAATAGATTAATGTACGCAAGTAAGAAAGAAGTATCCAACTCGAAAGAGACTACAAGCCAACTCTGACCCGTCCCAACAAGTTTCTAATTTTATTCAAAATTTCCGATTTTAATTAATCTTTTCTGAGAATTTTAAAATGTATTTGAAATCAAAGATTCTAAGGACGATCACTTTTTAATATCACTTAAAATCCAATGAGCCAAATAATACCAACCACATAACAAACAAACAAACAACACTCCCAAATTTTTAATGTTAAACGTGCTAACCAAACAAATAAATCGACACTTAAATTAGGAACTATTCTTTAGCATTACTATTTACTAACCTCTAAATTCATGCATACCACAAAATTCTCTAAAGATTTAAACTTAAAACTAGTGTTTTCGTAATATTATTATTTTAATTAGATTTCCAATTGTTAGATAAAAGAAAAACGTATCATCTAACATTTATAAAAATATATAAAATCAATGAATGAACAACGCATTAACGATCGAAGAGGTCAAAAGAGAAGATGGTTTGGTTTACCCGAAGGTGGAGAGTTGCGCAAGGAAGAAAGGGTATTGCTTAAGCGGAACTAGCGCCAGCTTATACATCACCCGGTTTCCGACTCCAAACGCCGCCGTAGCCGCCGCCCAAACAACAATCTCCGCCGTACTTCCAACATGATCAACCACCACATGGCTCCTTTCGACTTCGTTTTCTCCGATGGCGTAACCGCACACGCCTGTCTTTTTAATCGCCGATCCATACGAGGGTCTCTTCGGCGGAGGCGGTGACAAAGATTCGATAATCCTCCTCCGGCTGATGAAACGCGGAGTGATCGACGACGGTACTAATAGAAGACGAGGTGGAGGATTGATGTGATGGTTTCGACGTTGGATGGTTAGGGAGATGGATTGAGGTCGGTTTACGGAATGCGATTGGACCGAGGTGATCGACGTTGTTAAACCGGTTGTTAACCGGCGAGAACTCGTTGCCATTGGGTGAATGAATTTAGGCTCCGAGTGATGAAGAGAGGGAAGGGAGGGAGAAGAAGCCAAAGTGACTTTTGCCTTTTTATCCTCTCTCTCTCTCTCTTTTTAATTTGAAACGATTTGCAAAAGTAATTAAATTAAGGAACACACGCTGCCCCCAACTTATTTCACAACAATATTATAAGACAAATGTTTTTGTTTTTGTTTTTGTTTTATTAGTATTGCACACTTTATTATGGGAAAGTACAGTTTTAACCCTTACCAAAAAAATACTTCAGCAGCCAAAACATTCTCTTTTAATTTAAGTTTGTGAATGGTTGGATTAGAATTGAAAAACAAACAAATATATGAATGAATATGAATGTGTTCTTGACAAAAATAAAATTTATTTAGATAGATTTATTTTTGTTATGTGTTTTTTTTTTTTTAAATCTATTGGGAGTATTATTATAAGCAAAATTATAAAGTATTAAGTTTTAACCTTGTATACAATTTTGGTTTAATATCTTTAATTTCTCAATTCTCTAATAAAATTATACCAGACCGAAGAACCTTAAATCGAAACCGAACCAAACCAACACGGACCCGATATTACTACCATCGCTCGAAGCGACAAGTATAAAATGCGAAAGCATGACCAAAAAAAAAAGTAAGAAATGTCTTTGTCGTGGTGACTTTTGATTGGTTCGATGCATATAAATTAGACTACACCTTGCTGTTTCTGATCATACCCTTTCTTCTTCTTCCCTCTATCCCTCCTCGTCCTTCACTTTCATCATCTTTCTATTGTAGCTGCCGTAGGTCAGACTCTACAGTGATTTCGCTGGAAAATAATAAAGACAGTGTTGGCTAGGAATAATGGGAGTTCGTAAAACCATCGATTCAGGCTAATGTGTATAGTTTGATTCCTCTGTGGAGCTCTTTGGAGAGATAGCAATTTTGGGTTTCAGCTTAATTTTATTTTATGATCTTTTTGGATGCCTAGTTTTGATTAAGTGTGGTGTACTTCTGCAATGGCGGCTTCTCTAGCTGCTATGCAGCAACCTCAAGCTGGAGCTTTGAATACGGTAATTACAGTCACTCAATTTGCTTTGTGAGAGAAAGTGGAATACTGATGAGATGATTAGATTAATGTGTTTTGTTTCGTATTGAATGCATTTGTGCCGAGACCCAGTTGGTGCCATTGAATTAGAAGTGAATATATGCATCTTTTCTTTGGGGTTTCAAATTCATCAGTTCGTTCGTTCAAGGCTAAAGCAATCAATCCTCAATGAATATATTTTGCCCTCAGTCTTATTATACCAGTTTAGGAAACATGAAGCCAAAAAATTTCCAGATATGTATGTTTTTAATCTGTAGCTCTGCGTGTTTTGATTTTGTATAACCATTCCAGAGCAAAGCAAACTGATGATAAAATGATAAGCACATAGTCTATTTGAGGCATAAGAGAACATGTGGGGAGGAGGCACGTGAGAAGCTTGCTTGAAGATGAAGAAGATATTTTGATAACTCAAAATATCTGCAACAAACTCTTTCTTAGCATAAATACTCACTCTCCTTGTTTAGAGAGCTTTATGCTGAATGATGTATTGATCTCTCCTGTGTGAGAATGGTGGATGGTGAGCTAACAAAGATGATGTGTTAGCCATCTCCTTTGGTTTGTACATTGATCGGCGATAAGGAATAAGAGTTTGTGTACTATGTTCTTATCATAAACCTTTGTTGTATACCGTAATAATTATGACAGGTTTATAGGGAAAATGGCCATTTCATACCCGTACACACTCCGAAAGTGCGAATTGCTACCTGTACAAACAAGAAGTGCCAATTTAAACATGTACCATTTGAATAGGGGGAATGAAGCTAAAAAATATCACAAAATTTATCCCATGCATTGGTTTAAATATCACAAAATTTATCCCATGAATTGGTTGAAATATCACAAAATATCACAAAATAGGGGGAATGAAGCTAAAAAATATCACAAAATAGGGGGAATGAAGCTAAAAAATATCACAAAATATCACTCGGTTATATCACAAAATTTTATCTTTATAAAGCTAAAAAATATCTAAGTCTCAATTAAATGAAATGTCATCGTTTTGAATAGGGAGAAAAATTGAAATCTTAGGGTTTTTCTTCTTCTTCTCTCAAATCCCGATTTGTGGTTTATTTGGGTTTTATTTCCTTTTTCTTCTCTGTAATTGGGTTCGATAAACCTACCAAACACTCTTTTTCTTCTTCTCTGATACCGAATTACAGTGATTGAGAATGGGTTAGCGATTCAGAGGGTTTCCTAAGAAGTGTCGGTGTGGAGAAAGTGTAGTGATGAAGACGTCAAACACGGTTAGAAACCCTGGAAGACTGTTTCATGCTTGTCCATTTGGAGAACATGTAAGTGTGTTTTTTCAATTTTGGATATTGTTGTGGTTTTGTCTTCTTCGCATATGGTTGTGGTTTTGTCAATTTCGCATTTGGTTGTGGTTATGTGTATAAGCTTTAGATAAATGTTACAGGACAATAGGGGTCATGTGTTCAAATGGACGGATACATGTATGGTTCAAGAGATTGAAGACTTGATAGAGAAAGTTACTAAGCTTGAAGGAGCTTCGATGAAAATGGAAAAAGACGTCAATGTTTGTGAATCAAAAATTGGCATTTTGACAATGGATACTCGTGTATGTGAGGCTCTGGTTGAGAAGGAGGTTGGAGAGTTGAAAATGCAGCTTCGTAGCTTGAAGAACATTGTAGTGTTTGGTTTGGTGATGATTTTCTTTTTTAGGTTTATCTTTTGAATTTGGTTTTAGTGAATGTATGATGTATGATGTATGATGTTGTATTGAATGAATGATCATATTGCTTTTAAAAAAAAAAAACTCATAAGACATACAAAATGATGAAAACATGTTAATAATCTTGTCTTAAACCAAGTCTTAAGAAAACCAAATACATATTCTATTGTTTTAAGAAACTTAGAAACCTCCATAACAAGGCATACAAAAAGAAAAACAGACCATAAGTCCCATAACAAGCAACAAATTATAAGTTTGTCTTGTGTTGCCTGACTTCCTTGAGCTTCTTGACTTACTTGACTTCTTTGAGTTGCATTTGATGGCTGCTTCTTCTTCCTTGGTTTCCTAGGTGGTTTGTATCTCTCGACTCCAGCATTAGGACACTTTAATTTGTTGTGTCCAGGGTAATCACATAGACTACAATGCATGATCCTATTCTCTCTATTAAGCTTCTTCTTCTTTTTTTGTAGGAGATTCATGCCTTGCTTTCTTCCTCTTCAGTTTTGGTTTCTTACCTTTCCTGTTTTCAATCTGTTCAACTAAAGCAGCAGGTGGCACCACAACAAAACCAATTCTATGCCAGAACAACATACCATTAACTGGTGCAATCGAATCACTATAAATACATTGCTGCCTCGAGTTCAAATACCAGTCGCTTATGTAATCTTCATGATTAAGCTTCTTCTTGGTGATCACACGTAGAGCATGGCGACATGGAATTCCACTCATATCCCATATTCTACAAACACATGTCCTCATCCTAAGATTCACACTGTAACTTACACCACTCTCACAAACATCATATCTACCGTCTGCACCTGGGACAAATGAGCAGTACTTTATGTACTTAGCTTCTTCTTCTAAGATCTCTTTTGCCCTCTCAATGATTCGACCTGTATACTGACTGGCCGCAGTCTTCCTCAAATCAATACGCACCATGGTTCTTCTCCTAATAGTCTCCAACATCTCAACCATTGGTACATACCTTGCTGGATCGATGGCATTGTTGAACGGATTTTTCCTTCTGCCTCAGGTTGTCTCGCGATACCTTCGACAGCTTGACCCGCAGCTGTACCTTGACCAACTCCAGGTCCAATAGAAGCAAGCCCAACAGCCAACCCAGCAGCAATAACCGAAGCAGCAGAGACCAGTGGATTCATGATATGTTGTTGTGAACATCAACACATTTGGCTGTAGGTGAACAGAAAGCTAAACTGCCATTCCTGGGATTTCTCTGCATAATGGCATCATATAATCGGATATCATAGTTCCTTGCATTTTGCAAATTTGCTTCATATTCAGCCACCGTGTAGCTTTCTGCCACACGCCAAAACAGATTCTTCACTTCATTTTGACTAGGGAAAGCACTCTTCAAGTTACCATAGATGTGCCTAGCACACATCCTATGTTCAACATAAGGCAACACCCTGTTTACTGCATTTAACAAGCCCTATGAATGAAAAGTAACAAATTAGATCAGATTCAAATATCAAAGGCCAATAAAATGTAAATGAAATTAGAACAATAACATACCTTTTGTCTATCAGAAATGACCGTGAATCCTTGACCCTCTTGCAAAGGAAAATAATATTTTAGCTTACTTAAGAACCATGTCCAGTTCTCCTCATCCTCAACATCAACAACAGCCCAAACAATGGGGTACAAGCCATTATTGGTGCCCCTTCCAACAGCAGCCAACAATTGCCTTTTAAATGTAGACTTGAGAAAACAGTCATCTATACCAAATATGGATCGACACCACATAGGCCATAACTTGCGGAACACATCAAAACAGACATAGAACTTTCAGAATAGTTCTGATCCATCATCACCAATGATAGTGTCTAACTCCACAGTGGAGTTAGGATTAGTCCTACAAAAAATATAAAAATGTGTTAGAATATGGAAACAATCATAAAAAGTGTTAGAATATGGACACAATCATTAAAAAAAATAACTTACTCAAGGATTGCATCTTTGTAATCTTTGAGCCTAGAGAACTGCTCTATATGGTCACGGTGAATCATCTCTATTACTTTTTTCTTCGCCTTCTTGCATACATCAGGCGTGATCATAATATTGAACCTCTTTTGGACCTCATATTGTAATAGCTTTCGGTGAATAATCAGGAGTAGACCTTATCTCATCCATAAACATCTTTGCCACCACAGCCGACTTTAGTAATCTACAATACCCATGAGGTGTGCAATTGTGATCATCTTCAAATGTCTTCAGAACCCACTTCCCAATGGGGTTATGAAATGAACAGTAACACCTCCAATGACAACCATCCATTGAACAAACAGCTCCATTTTTTTCTTTCCCCCATCTATCAAGCTTAATGTTGTATCCTCCCTTCAAGGCATAATCTATCAAACACTCTTTGAAATCTTCTAGAGTGTCAAACACTTGTTTGAACTGCAGCTGACCACTACCTTTTCTCAATCTTACAAACTTCTCTCCACCACCTTCATCATCCGAGTTTGGAGTTGTGTCATGGTAGTCAAAATTCGGGTCTTCATCAAGAAAAGAGGCTACATTCCTCTCAACTCGAATCTCTGCATCACATGGCTCAGTAATCTCCACATCATGAGGATGCTCTGACGACTTAACCATAAATACATCAACAACTCCAACCCATATGGCCGCATCACACATCTTTGTAAAACTCATATCTGAATCTATCAACCTCTTCCGCTCCTTCTCAAAACTCATTCGACACCTTAACAAAGAACTCTTCCGGATTACATGTTATAGTTGCCAATTTCGAACCTTCAAGATAAAAAACGTCACCTTTGTAATCTTTTGCCCATTATCCACCATTGTAGACATTGAATTCACTCTCGAATCACTACAGCATCATGAAATCTACGATTAAAACCTTAAAATAAAACCTAAATTGAAATCAGACATTGAAATCTACTTCGATTTACCTTATCTCTTCGTTTCGTCATACTCTTTCCTCTCTCCATTCGAATTGATCACCTTCTTCGTCCATCTTCGTCGATTCTCTCGTCGCCGATTCCGGAGAAGAAGAAGGAAGAAAGACAAATCGCGATTTGAGAGAAGAAGAAGAACCTTAGGGATTTTATTTTTCCCCCAATACAAAACGACGACGTTTCAAATTATTTGGGATTTAGATATCTTTTAGCTTTATAAATATAAAATTGTGTGATATAACCGAATAATGTTGTGGGATCAATTAGTTACGTCCTACGCTATTAAAGTAAGAGATTGCGGGTTTGACCCACGGGACTGTGGATTTCCCACAAATTTTTTCGATTTTGATGGATGTTACCTTCTGTTTATAAGAATATATTTCTATGATATTATCCAATGTTGTTGTGGGATCAATTGGTTAACTCCCATTTTGGACACACGTGAGGTCATGAGTTCAAATCTCCATAGTGTGGAATTTTCACATTTTTTGCGAGCAAAACGTATCAAAACGGCGTCGTTTTGCATTTCCGTTGGCACGTCAATACACACGTGGATTCTGAGTCAGCATGTCTAACGGCTGACTTAAATCCGTTAACGTGGACCGTGCAATTGGCTCGATTTTGTGAGTACATGTATGAAATGTGAAATGTCTTATGGTACATGTTTAAATTGGCAATTCTTGTTTGTACAGGTAGTAATTTGCACTTTTGGAATGTGTACGGATATGAAATGGCCCTTTTCCCCAGGTTTATAAGAGTGGTCCTCTCTTCATTTCGAACTACTTCAACAAAGAGTTTCAAGTTCGCATAGTCTAATTCTAAGAACAATCATGCTACGAAAGATTCAGATTGTGTTATGAGTTATGACATAAATCTATGTATCTGCATCAGTTAGATAAAAAAAAAATATTGGCAAGATCAATCATGATTCAGAAGGATTCTATTCATATCATTAAAAAAAAAAGTAATGTATCTGGTCAATTTGAATCAAAGTCACAATCATTTTGAAGCTCCAGTGCAAGATTGAAACGAGGTCATTTCCGAACAGAAGTTAGAGAAAGAAAACAATATTTAAAATAAGACGGGCCAACCCAGGTCTGTACCTTTAGGCCCAGTTTACACCCAATAAATTCAATCTAACCCTACAATGCCACCCAACCCAAGTCTCTTTTTTTGGTTCTTTTGCCATAGCTTCGAGAAGTTTCTAAAGTGACGCTGAACACTTGAACAAGTGTCAAAGGCTCTCTCTTCTTCAGTCCTTCTCCGTCTCGTCGTCTCTCTCTCTTTGTCTCTCTAAGGTTCGTCGGGATCTTTCTCAAGCTTTTACACAACCGTATCTTCTGTCTGTAGTTGTGTAGCTTCTCTGGAATCTATAGCTCTGTGTGTACGTCATTTTAATATTTAAGGAGTGATATTGGTTTGAGATTTATGAACATTTTCAAGAGTTCAACAAAATCATTAAAAATGAATAAGTGAAAGACTGTTAAAGATTGCTAGAGAGTTTAGTTGATTAGTTTTCTAAGGGCATCATTAGTGGCAATTTCTCTTAGGGGTACTCTTAATAAAAAATTAAAAAACCATATACATAAAAGTAAGGTTTTGGTCTCTCCTTATTGGTTGATTTTCATTTAATGTTTTTATTTTTATTTTTGTTAATTTATTTATTTATTTTCTAATTGTTTAATTGCTTTAAACAATATTTAAGACTCAATTAACACAATACATTTAACTCATACATTAATATAAAATAAATTATGCATTAATCATATTCTAACACTTAATTTTATTCAAACACAATAAATTATTATTCTAAATATAACTTCCATCAATTGTTATCATATAAATAAGCATTTATTTCATTCTCTCATATTGACATTCTTTTACCTTTTTATTCTCACATTCTCTCATTCTCTTCCACAATACCTCAAATAATTTTTTTTATTTGCTTTCTAATTGGTTAATTGCTTTAAATAATATTTAAGACCCAATTAACACAATACATTTAACTCACACATTAAAATAAACTTATAACTGAAAATAAAATAATTTATGCATTAATCATATTCCACCACTTAATTATATTCAAACAAAATAAATTACTATAATGTAATTCTTATCATATAAATAAGCATTCTCTCATTCTCTCATATTAGCATTCTTTTACTTTCTTATTTTCACATTCTCTCATTCTCTTCCACTTCTCTCATTCTATTCCACAATACCTCAAATCAATTTTTTTTTTTTGTTTTCAATTTCTTATTTTTGTTGTATGGGTTACAAAAAAAACAAATGAAATATCATTGTAAATTATTAATGCTAAATTTTAATTTTAGAGACTACATGATATATATTTTACATTGTTCTTATTTATAAAAATTCATCTCCATTATCTAATTTGGATTATCAACTTATAAGTAATCATTCTCTCCTCCTCTACCACCAATATCAAATGTTGTTATATCTCATATGTGTTGTAAGAGTTTGATTCTATATTTTAATTTAGAAAGTATTATCTATATATACATTTTTCAAGTACATTTAGCAAATAAATCCTGAAGTTGCCATCTATTTACAAGACTGCCACTAGCTTTAATTATTAATTTGTTTTTCATTTAATTAATTAATATTAAGTTTCTATTTTTGAAAACAAGATTTCGCATCCTAAATAAATTTCTAAAACAATTGGAACCACCCACTATAACCTTAAGTATTAATTTTATAATTTATTTAATTAATATTAAGTTTCCAATTTTACAAAATAATATTTTCTCCATACACAAAATTTCTAAACAATCGGTCTAACCAAGAAACGAATTGATTCTCGATCTTGGAGGAGGATCCGTGGCCAAGATTTTTGATCTCAACGTATTGATTTCCCCCTAAAATAAATGTTCAAAATCAAATATAAAATATATCATTCAAAAAAACTAACGGTATGATTTTAAAAGGTAACAAACATATTTACCATTCAATTTGATATCTTATTCAAAGAATAATAATAAAATATAAAAGATATTGCTTGCTCACAGATTTATTTTTATTTTGTATTACGTATTTAAAAATAATTTTTTACTTTCACGGGTTTCATATGATGAGTTTTTTCGGATTAAAAATCTTTAAATATGTTGTCTGACCCGCCTAGCATGGCGGGTTTCGAATATAAAACCAACACTAAAACTATTAGTTTATCTCATATACACTATAGATCTGTAATCATAGTTTTGAAAATTTACTTATAAATTATTTAGTATATGAACTACAAAATATTACAAATACTATAACACATTCTTAATATTCAAAAAAAAACAAAATACACATAAAAATATACACTAACATACTATATAAGCATATACCTCTGTTTAATTCTAGAGAACAAAACAAATCTAGAATTTTATATTCTATCTAATAACAAATTTAATGTAATTAGGTTATAAACTTTATAAAACGTAAGAAGAAGAAAAAAATTCTAAACAAAATTCTAAATTAATTAGACAAAAAGTTAATTAATTGAAAAATTGAAAACTAAATAAATTAAAAATTATTATTTAAAATACAATAATTTATAACTTAGTCCCGCGGTGTACCGCGGGTGAAATCTTAGTATATATTTAAAATTGTTTTCAATTTTTATTTTATTTATATAAAAATAAATTATGTATTTTATATTTCTTGCCTTTCTAATCTATTCATATTTTTTAAAGAATTTCCATAGTTAAATTTAAATTCACATATGTTGGTTTTAACAAAAAGAAATCAAGTTTATTTGAGAATTAGATGTTCTTATTCCTTTTAAACGATCAATGTGTAACATATTATACTTTGAATCAAATTATGACCCACCAACACTCACTTTTAAATTAAATGGGTTCTAATTTTAGGAGTTGGAAAAATATAAAAGTTTGTTTGTAACTCCTATAGTAATATCATAGTAGTGTTCTCAATGAATTTAATTTAATATAATAGAACATGTTGAAAATGTATTAGTATACAGGACACATAAAAGAAAGACACATATCTCACTATAATCCTCACGGCCTTATATTTCAAATCTCACATAATTTTATAATTTCTACAATATCATTATTTTCCTTGATTTAACCAATGATATCTTAACTTAATAAAAGTTTCAGTTTATATGAATAAGATATACATGTAATATATGATATGTAGTTTAATTATTTTTTTCTATATGAAACATTATCATTTCATATAAATCAAAGTCCAGCACAATAAAAGACTTCAAGATAATAACCTAATAAAGTAGTTGCTATTTTTTTTTTTTATAGAAAATGTATTAGTCTAATATTCTATGGTTAGACTCACTTAATTATATATGTATGAGACACTGCAAACCTACTGTTTATTATTTTGATTTTTTTCTTAATTGAAACATTTGAAATTTCTTTAAGCTATCACCATAAATAAATAAATAAATAAATAAATATGCATAACTAACACCACAAAATAATTTTTATGAAATGTATATCACAATGATTTTGAAATATGACTACAACTACAAAAATATATGGCATATGGCATGTAAGATACAATATGACTTAATTGCACTAAATATACATATATATTTTTTTTTGTCAACAAAAAAAATCAACTCAAATTGGCTAAAATTAGCCAATTTGTGGGAACATTGTTCAAAAACAAAATACGCTGCGTAGTAGAATGCGCTTGACGAGCCAGCGAATCCGCACGAACATTAGCATTTCTAGATACTTGAACCAAAGAAAAATAAGAAAACTCCTCCCTGTCAGTCTAGATGTCGTCTAGGTATGTTGCAAAGGCGGGCTAATCTTGAGGCGAAGACACCATCTTCACCAAATCAGAGCAGTCTGTATAAAACACCCCCTCCCGGAAATCGTGTCCAATCATTCATCGCATCGCCCAAATGAAGGCTTATACTTCTGCATGTAACGGGGACAAGCTACACCGGAAATTGGTTGTGCCGAGAATCGGGAGTGATCCTTGTGAAGAAATACACACCCATCCTGCACCTGCAAAAACACCAGTTACTTTCCAAGAACCATCCACAAAACACCGGTGGCCGGAAACAAACGGCGGAAAGGGAGCATTATAGTCCGGAGGCCCAGAAGACAGAGCACTAGGGGAGGACTGAAGCTCGTCCGGATCTACCTCCACCTGTGCCTGCTGCCAAGTCTCCGCTTCACCTAACGCCACCCGGACAACCTCATCAAGTCGTTCAACCTGGTTCTCAAAAACTCCAGAATTCCGTGCTTTCCAAATATACCACATTATAGTATCTAAACAAAATCGAAACATGCCGTTCTGAAGTTATTCGTAAAGAAAACTTTCATTAATTCATTTTTTCTTTAATTTCATTCGAAGTAAAACAAGGAAAGGCTGCAACATGTGATCCCGGATTGTTGGAACCCAAAAAATGATCCACATTAGCATAAGCTGACTCCGTAGGGAAGATTTGCGGCCCCACCGGAACATTCGCTAAAGCCCACGCTTGGCGAGCCGGTGGACACAAGAAAATGGCATGATTTATATTATCCACATCTGCCCCACAACGTGCACAGTCGACATCACAATCTATCCCTCGTCTTTTCAAATCAGCCGATACCAAAATACAACCCGTCAACACTTGCCACATAAAATGCTGCAGTTTGGGTGGACATGGAACCCGCCAAATCTTCGCCAAAAGAGGGGTAATCTCTGGCCCCGCCCCAGATGCTTGGAAGGTATTCGGGATTGTATAGCGCGCTAAATATATTATCATCAAAGAAAATTTGATTTTTTTTTAATTCAAATTCATATTACGTAGTCTTTACATTTTGATGTATACCGAAAAAACAAAATAATAATAACATGTTAATTTATATTATTTTTTCAAAATATAATAGCGATTATGTAAAAATTCACGCGTAGCGTGAGCTAACACATAGTAATAATAAAGAGAGACAACAGTTGAGGAACGTTTCTTCTCAGAGTAACCTGAGAATCGATTCTCTTGCCACGTGTCATCCTATTATTAGTCAATTTTTTTCAGATTTTTTCTTTAAATATATAATAATATTAAAACAAAACTAATTAAAATACATTATATAGAGAAACGAGGTGGCGTTCTCGGATGCTGATGGTCTAAAATCTTTTAAAGTCCTCTAAACAATCCCTGTATTTTTATGATACATTCCATGACTTTATTTTGTAAAGTAAGTATCTAAAATCATGAACCAATAACATAATAATTGAACTCATTAATAATCCTAGATTCTTTTGTTTTAATTGAATAACACAAAATTTTTAATGACTTTATAGAAGTCTGAATCCAATAACCAGATTTGCTAAGATTTTAAATGATTTTTTACAAATCACAAACTAATAACATTAAACTTTAACAGAGTTTAACAAAATCTTGATCTAATAACAACAAATTCTACATAACATTTAAAATCTTTAAAACTCTATTCAAATCTTAAACCAATAACCCCCACTAAGGGAATTCTAAATCAAAAGCTTGTCTTTGTGTAAACTGTGTAGAAATAGAAGAATGGATTTTGCTGCATCAGCTTTTGCTATGATGAGAAATTGGAGACAGAATAATCCTCCTTCTTCTTCTTTCCCTCAGGTTCGTTGTAATTTTTTTCTCAAGCTTTCAAATTCTTCTTCTTCTTAGTCTTAAAGAAAAGAAAGTTCAAAACTTGTTGTAGCTCTGTGTGGTTTGATTGGTTTTTGGGAAAATTCTAAATCTCTTCTATTGTTGTGTAGAGGGGTTCAAGTGTACCAGATGTTGCAGTTTTGAGGAGTTGGAGAGATCATCTTCCTCCTTCTGCTTCTGTTCTCAAGCTTTCTCAGCTTACTACTGTCAACAACAACAGAAACGAGTCCTCTATTTTCTCGTCTGGTGGATACAGCTGGTATGTGATCTCGTTCTAAACTAAAAAAAATTTCATATCTTTCATCACTTTTAAGTAAGAAAGTTTGGCTTTTTATAACCCATCTATCTCAAAATTATGAAAATCAGGAGATTGGTTGTGTACCCTAAAGGAAACGAAGAAGACAACGGAAGGGGCTTTGTCTCAATGTATGTGGAACTTGACAAGAGCTGCCTCTCATCCACATCAGCACCACCCACGGAGGTCTTTGCTTATCTCTCTTTCTTTGTCTTCAACAAGAAAGAGAACAAGTACTTTTCAGTTCAAGGTTGGTCCGTATGCGCATACTCTCTCTGTCATATGAACATATATTTTATGAATGCATCAGTGATATGTGTATATCATCCTTAACGTATTAACATGTAGATGTGGAAGTAAAGAAATTCGGTTCTTCAAGAACGGTCTGGGGAGTTTCTCAAGTTCTTCCAGTTGAGGCTTTCAGTGACCCTGCCAATGGATACATCTTGGAGGGAGAAGAACATGAGTTTGGTGCTCATGTTAAGATTGCTCCATCACCTGTCGCTTCTGCTGAAAACCTCCCTTTTCACAAATTCTCTTGGAGTGTTCGGGATTTCTCTCTTCTGAAACATAGTGATTACGTCTCAAAAACCTTCCAAATGGGAGAAAAAAAGTGGTGAGTCTATGAATGTTCCTTTTTTCCTTTTCTGATATAATTGTTGTCTTAGTAGTAACTCTTTCTAACTAGTGGACAAATAATGTTTTACAGGACTCTAACCGTGTATCCAAAGGGAGACTCTAGCGCAGAGGGCAAATTATCCAGCTATGTGCATTTAGCTGAAGGGGAAAACTTACTGATGGGTGAGCTGATATTTGTGCGAGCAAAAGTGCAGGTTCTAGACCCGCGTGGATCCAATCACCTATCAATGTGGCGTAAGTAAAAGAATATTGATGTTACTATTTCGTAATGCTTATTGTCTGTGCCTAATGCATGGGATAAAATAGATGCTGATGACATTTTCATTAGGCGTTCTTAACTTATGATGTCAGATGTCCCACTATACATTGACTATAACCTAGTGGTTTTAAGTTTATAACTAATGTGATGTACACACTTTGCTTGTTTTGTAGTTAAATGTTGGGTCATGACCTCGAGTACAGGGGAGGGTCTTCCTCAGTCGATGCCTTTAGCTAAAATTCAGGAGGGTTACTTGGACCATGAAGATACTTTGAATGTAGAGATGGAATGCGAAGTTGTTAACACCATCAAAAACCACCCCTTTTATTAGGGTTCTGTTTAGCTACCTCTCTCCGTGTGTATGACTTATCCTATTCTGTTTTATGCATAGAGATTGAATGTGAAGTTAACGCTCTAATTATCTAATTATCTACCATGCATGTATGACTTACTCTATTTTAATTATGCGTTTATTTATGACCTTATTGTAGTATTTTAGTTTTTGTTTCTTTCTTATACATCTGTTTTGTTATGGTTTTGGTTTGGTTTATCTCCTACTTACCGGTTTATTAAGATATGTGAACCAATATTAAGACACAGAGGATCAAACAGTTAGAAATTTGGAACTTATAAATGAGTATTTATTTCTCTCTTTTCCTTCTTTTTATTTAAACCACATTTATCCTTTTTTTTTTAATTACAAAAATGTCATTAAACACATTTCAACTTTGGTATCTGTAATATCACTGTTCATTAGGTAGTATTTTACGCGGGTTGTTATATTAATTATGTTTAATTTATTTTAGTTTATATAATAATCATAAAACTATGAGAATTTTCTTAGAAGATTTTTTTTAAATAAAGTTTTTTAAAATGATATTTCTTAAAAGTGGTATTGAAAAATATGTAGTTTTGAAATTCTCCCAAAAATACATATATAATATATAACAAACAAATTTCCTAAATGTCAATAATATACTTTATTTATTCAATCATATAATATCAAAATAATACCACTTATTAAAAAAACATTGTTAATGATAAAAATAAAATTTAATAAAATATTCAAAATCATTTAATAAGAAAATTCCAAAATTATTTTTGAAGTATCAATTCAGTATATTTTTTATAAAATCATATGAAATATAAGATAAATCTAACAAAATATAAAATCACACTCTTACCATGTGTTTTGAAGCCATGCAAGAACATAAACAAAACAAAGAATTTGAGATATGGTGGATGATGATGTCAGAATATTTATTTATAAGATTTCAAGGGATGCAAGTTACATTTCTAAAATAATTTTATTAGAAAAGTTACAATTATAATTTATAGTGTGAATGAAAAAAATAGTCAATTCACAATTAATGTAACTTTAGTTACAATTTAGTAGTAAAGTGTGGATTTGAAGTATAGATTAATGTACATTATTACATTTTTATTTAATTAAAAATAAATATTATTTTGTAGAAATTAAATGCTAAATGGACAAATAAGAAGAAAATGAAATCTTATAAAATCATATGAAATGCAATTAAAATCCCCAAGATTAATTTAATTTTTAATCTCTTTTATATTCACATTAATTTAAGCTATATTGCTAGGTTAAATTCTAACGATTTCCTCTTTATAGTAAAATTTTGGAAATGAAATATCAATTGTTTTTATATAGAATATCATGAAATTACAAATTTTGAATTAAATAAAAATTATAATGATCTTTATATAATTATATTTTGGATTACAAGAACTAAATATAATGATGATTATACAAAAAAATGTATTACAAATTTTTTGGAGGTAAGAGAGAGTTTAAAAAAAAATGATTTAATAATTTATATTAATAGTTTATTTTGTTAAAACATTGCATACTTTTTAAAAATAATAAAATAAATATACAGGAATGAAGATGATTTCTTTACCTTGATTCCTTCACTAGGCTTTGATAGAAATTAATATTATTGAATCTCCATCAATAATTGTTTTTTATAGTCACCAAAATTTTATTATACAATGTAATTGAAAATTAAAAATAATAAGAAGACAAAGAAGGAAGGAACAAATGCATTAAAAAAAAAATCAAACTGAAAAAAATATAAAATAAATCGAACAAAATATATAATCACACTCTTACCAAGAATTTTAAACTCACACGAGAACATAAACAAAACGAATAAAATATTAAGAATTTGAGTGGTGGAAGATGATGTCAGAATAGTTATTTATAGGATTTCAAAGGATGAAAATTACATTTCTAATATTTTTTTTTTGTCAACCATTGGGCCAAAACTGGCCGGCCCATTAGTCAAATTCCTACATTCGTAGGAGCCAAGACTCGATCCCGGGTGTGATGGTGCCTTCTACAAATGGACTTATCTCCTGCCACTGCACTAAGGTCACTTCACCAATTCTAATATTTTATACAAATGTAATTGAAAGTTGAAAATAATAAGAAGACGAAGAAGGAAGGAAGAAATACATAAAAAAAAAAAAAAAAAACTGAACAAAATATAAGATAAATCTAACAAAATATATAATCACACTGTTACCATGAGTTTTGAAGTCATGCAAGAACATAAACTAAACAAAGAAAATATTTATAATTTGAAATATGGTGGATGTCTGGATGATGATGTGAGAATGATTATTTATAGGATTCAAGGGATGAAAGTTACATTTCTAAAATAAATTAATTAGAGGAGTTACAATTGTAATTTCTAGTGTATTTGAATGAAAATGAATGGAAAAAATAGTTTATTTATTATTAATGTACTTTTAGTTACAATTTAGTAGTAAAGTGTGAATTTAAAGTATAGATTAATGTATATTATTACATGTATATTTAATTATAAATAAATATTTTTTTAAAAAAAATGTGAAATTGACTAATAAAGAGGGAGTGAAATCTTACTTTTATGTATATACATATTTAAATTATAGATTAATGTACATTATTACATTTTTATTTAATTATAAATAAATATCTTTTTTGAAAAAAATGTTAAATGGACCAATAAAAAAAAAGAGTGAAACCTTAATTCCATGTATATATATGTATATATATAATGATTGCGAGTATTAGAAGCGAAATTATGAAGTTTAAAGTTAACCTTTGTATTCAATGTGGGTTGAATATCTTTAATTTCTCAATCCTCTAATAAAATCATACCAGATCGAATAACCGTAAATCGAAACCAAACTAAACCAACACGGACCCGATATTACTACCACCGCTCGATGCGACAAGTATAAATGTGAAAGCATGACCAAAAAAAAAAGGTAAGAACTGTCTTTGTCGTGGCGACTTTTGATTGGTTCGATGCATAGAAATTAGACTACACATTGCTGTGCCTGATCTTTCCCTTTCTTCTTCTTCCCTCTATCCCTCTCTCGTCCTTCACTTTCATCATCTTTCTATTGTAGCTGAAGTAGGTCAGACTCTGCAGTAATTTCGCTGGAAAAATAATAAAGGCAGGGCTTAGCTATGAATAATGAGAGTCCACAAAGCATTCGATTCGGGTTAATGTGTATTGTTTGATTCGTCTGGAGAGCTCTTTGAGAGATACCAATTTTGGTTTTCAGCTTATTTTATTTTATTTTATTTTATTTTATTTTTTGATCTTTTTGGATGCTTCAGTTTGATTAAGTGTGTGTTACTTCTGCAATGGCGGCTACTTTAGCTGCTATGCAGCGACCTCAAGCTGGAGCTTTGAATACGGTAATTACAGTCACTCGTTTTGCTTTGTCAGAGAAAGTGGTATACTGATGAAATGATTAGATTAGTGTTTTTGGTTTCGTATTGAATGCATTTGTGACACTGGCTAAGTACAATTTCTTATAAAAGATTAGATTTTTTGCTGAAACGACTCTATTGTGTCTAGAACGAGTTGGTGCCATTGAATTAGAAGTGAATATATGCATCTTTTTAGGGAATTTTGGGGTTTCAAATTCATCAGTTCGTTCAAGTCCAAAGCAGTCAACCCTTAATGAAAATATTTTGTCCTCAGTCTTATTATACCAGTTTATGAAACCTGAAGCCAAAAGATTTTCAGATATGTTTGTTCTTTAATCTGTAGCTCTGCGTGTTTTGGTTTGTATAACTATTCCAGAGCAAAGCAAATTGATGATAAACCTTTGTTGTATTCCGTGATAATTTTGACAGGTTTATAAGAGTGGTCCTCTTTTCATTTCATCCAAAGGTGAAGTTCTATATTATTTTCTTTCAAGATTTATCTACTCTTCACCTCTAACCCATTGCGTATCGGTCTTGATTCCTTAGTTTTTACCATCTTGTTTACTAAATTTTAAATGGCATTTTTGATTGGCAGGACTAGGTTGGACATCTTGGAAGAAGCGTTGGTTTATCCTTACCCGAACTTCTTTGGTGTTCTTCAAAAATGATCCAGTCAGTATTTGTGATCCTTTGATGTGATTGTTTTTTACTTCATATAATACTTTTTACTGTTAAGCTTTTGGAACTTTGGATGTTTTATGAAATGAAAACTTAGATGGTTGTATCAACTTGCTAGAAGCTTTAGAGGATCTTGATTTACGCTATCAACTCCCACTTTCCTTGAACTATTTTATACCTTAAGCTCATTGTTTCAACTGTTTGACAGAGTGCATTGCCACAAAAAGGAGGTGAAGTAAATTTGACACTTGGAGGCATTGACTTGAACAGTTCCGGGAGGTAGAAGTTTCCTGTGGTTGTTGTTTATAAGAATATCTCCCAACATTATAGCCTGTGTTAACATCCTCTTTTGCAGTGTCGTGGTGAGAGAAGATAAGAAGTTGTTGACTGTACTTTTCCCAGATGGGCGTGATGGACGAGCCTTCACCCTCAAGGTGATTTCTATATTTACATGGCTGACTAATTTTTGTTCCCCCTTTTTGGTTATGCTTCTGTTAAATGGTAATTATTTTGGCTCACGTAGGCTGAGACATTGGACGACTTATATGAATGGAAGGCTGCCCTTGAGCAAGCCCTTGCACAAGCTCCCAATGCAACACTTGTAATTGGTCAAAATGGAATATTCCGAAATGAAGCAAACAATGCTATGGAAGGGTCCTTTAATTCATGTTAGTTCTCATTTATTTCATTATTATCAGCTCCCCTGCTATGGCTCCTTTCATATTCCGTATGTATATCACACCCTGGCATGCAGGGAGGGATCAACGCCCACTGAAGTCTTCGGTTGTTGGAAGACCAATTTTGCTTGCTTTAGAAGAAATTGACGGAAGTCCATCTTTTCTTGAGAAAGCACTTCAATTTCTTGAGACATATGGTGAGTATTGGCCTCCTAGTTTGATTAGTTTTCTCACGTTTCATGTTCTAGACCTTACCATTATTCTCTGTTGTTTATCCTCTAAAAAGAAGGTTTTTTTATATCATCTTCAGTGCCATCTATATATATATATATATATATGTTTTTGATTCCTATTGATATACGCCATTATAGAAGTGGTTTTTGTTTCTAATTACCCAGATAAATGTTCTCGTTTTGATAGTGCACCTTTTTGTCCGCACAGGAACCAAAGTAGAAGGAATCTTAAGACAGTCTGCTGATGTTGAGGAGGTAGAACGCAGAGTTCTAGACTACGAACAAGGTATTGGTCTTGTACATATGGACATTTTCTTTTGTATAGAAATCTCGGAAAGGTATATGTATATAGATGTAGGAAAGCTCATTTTCTGTATTTTTCCAAATGTACTTATCTAGGCAAGACAGAATTCAGTCCTGAAGAGGATCCACATGTTGTTGGAGACTGTGTTAAGGTACTATATTGTGTGTCAACTATATTTTGCCAGTTTTAATTATTGTGTTGACATGTTTATGCCATGCTATTGTATCTGCAGCATGTTCTGCGGCAGTTGCCTTCTTCTCCAGTCCCAGCGTCGTGCTGCACTGCTTTGCTGGAGGCGTATAGTAAGTCTTTATATATATGGAATTTATGTTTGTGCTTTGGCGTATGTGTGTATATAACTTGCGTTTTACCTTTCTCTACAGAAATTGATCATAATGAAGCTCGAGTTAAATCACTTCGCTCTGCTTTAAATGAAACATTTCCAGAACCAAACAGGCGACTACTCCTGCGGTATGCTTTCAGATGTGATCTATGAGTGATCATAAAAACGGCTTAGGCATTCTACTTAGGCAATGAACTTAGGAGAATATCTTAATCCTCATTTGCATAAGCAATGGGAAATATGTGGTGCTCTCATGAAAAGCTGCTTGGAAGTCCATTATTTAGGTTACTTAAAAATAGCTTTGTTCTCAGTGTGGGTTGTATTCTGCAGGATTCTAAAGATGATGCATACTATCACCTCCCATTCACGTGAGAACCGGATGACTTCATCTGCTGTTGCTGCTTGTATGTCCCCATTGCTCTTGCGTCCTCTACTGGCTGGAGAATGTGATCTAGAAGGTTTCGACACTCTAGGAGATAACTCTGCCCAGCTTCTTGCTGCCGCTAATGCGGCCAATAATGCTCAAGCCATTGTCACAGCCCTTTTGGAAGACTATGGGAATATGATCAATGTAAGATTCGATTTGATCCGTTAATGTATCTGTTTCACACAATGCTATTTGCTCAACTCTTTGTTCGCAGGATGAAGATCTTAAAAGATGCTCCACTTCTACTGATTCTCATATCGGCGACAGTGGGCCTGAAAACTCAAGTGATGAAGAGGACATAGAGGTCAAACGTGCTGACTTGCATAATCTGGATATAGGAGAAGGGGGAACAGATAATGAGAATGATGTTAGGCTGAGCAGAAAACCGAGTGAGAGCAGTGATTATGCTGGCAGTGATCTGTACGACTACAAGGTTTGTTATTTGCCATCTTATCCCAGTATCCCACCTCCCCATACATCTTGGTCATAGTACACCTACGTTCAGGATTCTTAAATAAGTGATAAGTTTGAAGTCGTTTCCATTTGTATGCATTCCTTCAACCATCGGCTACTATCTTGAAATCTTTGGTTACTTTAGATGATGGTAGATTAGTTTCACATTTTAGTTATATTTGGTGTTTTATGTTTAGGTTTTCCGTAGCGAAACTGGTAGTATTTAAACCTTCAAGAAAATCCAGTCTAAGATATTTATTTCCTTTGATTGTACTCTCTCTCAGGGATTTGGTGTTGAAGATTCAGATGCTGAGTCTCCTAGAGACATCCATTGTTCAGTCGAAAGTACAGGCTTTCCCACTAGAGTGAAAAATCAAATCGAAGAGCCTATTAAAGATATAGAAGTTTCCAGCGTATCACCTAATGAGAATTGTTACCAATCAGGGAGAGATGCTATGCCCTCAGTTACTCCTAGTACTCCTCTCACTGCTCCTAGATACACAACATCAGCTGAGAAACCTACAAATAAATCTACTGGCTTATCACCAGTCAGTGCGAAGCGTTCTTCATCCTGGGGAAGAGGCAACGTAAGTTTTCCATTGTCTCGTATGAAAAGTCGTAATTATGTTGTCTTAATCTCTGCAGCTCATTTATAAAGTATTTATGAGATTCTAAGTGTAATATTTTATCTGTCCTTACAACTTTTTTATCACCACGAGACGAAATTAGTTCTCCTTTTCATCGTCAGGTCATGATCTAGAATTCTTTCAATTTTCTTGATGCCATGTTTGTTGGTGCTGTAGCCAAGATGAGCTGTTACGACTTGTATAACCCTAGAAGCGCGCTAACCATCAACATCTTAGGAAGTTTAGATGTTAATAGAAGGCACATCTATTTGGAACAAATTAACTTAGTTGCATGTATGATGAGTAAATAGTTGTAGTAAAATTGAGTCTAAGGTGATATCTCAATTTTCTTTCTTTGTTTACTGTGTGCAGGGGAAAAAAACACCTGCTAAAGGATCATTTGATTCCTCAGGAAATGACGAGTAAGATACTCAATCCTGAATGCATAACTTTTAATTCGTAATTCCAAGGTTGAAAGGTTGATATACATTCTATTTCCAAAGTCCATATGAGATATGTATATTTAAATAGGTCAAAAGGGTCTACTTCACTTTTTAAATTGAGAATAAATCTTCTCTTTGTTATTATGAGCTTGACGTATTCTGACGTCAAATACTTTTGCTGCTTGTAGGCTTCTTATACAGAGGCTCGAGCTCATGAAAGATGAACTGCGGCAACGAATTGCTAAGGAGGTACTTTTTCTTGGTAGTAGAAGTATTAATATGCTGATAACATAATGTTGTTGTATTGATTGATTAGATCACTACAGGCTAAAGGAAATGCGGCTCTACAAGCTAGCTTGGAGAGAAGGAAGCAGGCTTTGCACGAACGTCGGTTGGCACTTGAACAAGATGTATAGACTTTCTCTTGAGAAATTTGTTTCTCTTCTTCAAATTTCTGTATAATATTGAGGGAAAATAAACTTCTGTTTTGCTGACCATGGAATTATCAGGTGGGCAGATTACAAGAACAACTGCAAGCTGAGAGAGACCTGCGATCCGCTCTCGAAGTTGGTCTAAGCATTTCTTGTGGACAATTCAGCTCACAAGCTGCGGACTCCAAAGTCAGTATACACATTTAGCTTGAGAAATCAGTTTTTTTTCTTGTTACATGTTATCTTCTCTTGGATTCCTTAGTTCTAACATCACAATAAACGCGAAGACAAGGGCTGAGCTGGAGGAGATAGCTCTTGCTGAAGCTGATGTCGCGAGATTGAAGCAGAAAGTGGCAGAATTACATCATCAGCTTAATCAGCAGCGACAGCATCACTTAAGTTCACTCCCGGATGCTCAAAGCCATCACCAGTTTCTCCGTAATCACAACACTCAACTGTGAGTTTATTATACTCTGTGCCTGGTTTTAGCAATAATTCATACTCGATAAGAGAAATAACACACTATTTTTCACAATTTCACAGGAACTCCTTTGAGCAGGATTTTGATTCCATTCTTGCTTTCGTAAATCAGGAGAGAAACCAGAGAACGGTACAATCTTATTATATAACTGAGAGGAGTCTCATTAACCATAGACTACTTTACCCTCCATTGCATAACCAATAATCATATCATCTTTTAGTAACCTTCACTAGCATTAAATCACATAGGATGAAACTAGCTTAAGAGCAGAGTGGAGGAACGGTAGAGGAAACAACAGACAAGTACCAGGGTCACCGAGCTTGAATGCAGCATCCTTAGGGATCCCAATGGAAGAGTTTTCACCGGTTAGTGTAAAAATCAAATCTCTAAGATATTCAGTATTCGAATTTGTATAAAAAGTTCTCGATTATATATGGTCTTTGTAATATGTAGGTGATGGATTACACAAGACATCATCATCATCATCATCAGCCACCAGCAGCATCTGCAGCTTTAATGGAGCTAACCACTCGCTTAGATTTCTTCAAAGAAAGACGTTCACAACTGATGGAACAGATTCAGAATCTTGACCTCAACTACGGTTCCTCTTCCTCTTCTCTACACCGATCCTCATCTCCACCGTGGAACTAGTAGTCTCTTTTGAGAAAGCTTTTGTCCAAAAAATATATATTAGAAAAAATGTAAAAAGAAAAAATCTAGTCTCATGCTTGTAAAACCGGTTTATCAAACCGACTATATTTACCCACGAGATTGATGAGAAATTGTTTGCTCTTATTTATCGAAGTAAAAATTAATTACTTTATTTTCATTTGGCCGACATAAAAAAAATGAAAATTTATAAAATAAAATGAAAAAAGATTCTGTAAGTTAGTTAGTGATAAAATGAGTCACATAATATCTCTTTTTAATTATTCCAAAAGAATTATTCTTCAATGAAAACGCGCTTTACGATTCTCTATATATATAATACGACGGCAGAAGAAGAGACTTAGCTCAGCTTACGAATTCTCAGATCATCCAGAAATTAAAAAAAAACAAAAAAAGCAAAATCGGAAAATGGAAGGAGGAGCACTCGTCGGTGGAACTCGCGATGTTGATCTAAATGCTAACGATCTTCAGGTCGAGAGTCTCGCTCGTTTCGCTGTCGATGAACACAACAAAAACGAGGTATCCGATCTATGTGCGAAGTTTATCTCATAGCAAATCGATGTTTTTCGCCATCCGATCTCTAGGTTGAATCGGTCATTATTCCTAATTGAAATCGTGTAACGAATTGTTATTTTTAGTTTGAGAATTTTTAGGGATCAGTTTCATGTGTGCGAATTTTGAGGCATCAGATAAGATTTTAGACAATTCAATCAATCGGTCTTAATGTGTTGTTATGCAGAACGTGACATTGGAGTACAAGAGACTCCTTGGTGCAAAGACACAGGTTGTGGCTGGAACAATGCACCATCTTACTGTGGAGGTGGCTGATGGTGAGACCAAGAAGGTCTATGAAGCCAAGGTTTTGGAGAAAGCCTGGGAGAATCTCAAGAAGTTGGAGAGTTTCAACCACCTTCACGATGTTTAAATCTCTCATTCCTGACCCCTTTCTGTGTGCTCTCAAACCACACGTGATAAGAGTTTTAACTTCTTTAAAAGAATAAGTGAATGTGAAACCAGTCTTATGATGTGTTTGAACTGGTATCGTCTGTGTATCTCTTGACTTTCGTTTCTGTATTGCTATTACCAAACGCTCACGTTCTATCTATTTCCCTTGGTTTTTACAAATGATTATATATCTCCATGACATTACAATGAATCCAGTA
The DNA here is from genome assembly GCA_023657505.1 of Camelina hispida. Lineage (NCBI taxonomy): Eukaryota > Viridiplantae > Streptophyta > Magnoliopsida > Brassicales > Brassicaceae > Camelina > Camelina hispida. Next base: position 5,640,355 of record CP094637.1, on the reverse strand, counting down.
CATCTAGTGGTATCAGCCAAACGAGACCACCACAAAATCTTGAACCATTTCTCAGCCAAACGCCAGCTTTTAGAGAGTAGTTGAATATTCAAAAGTATGGTTTGTTTAATGCCTAAAGATAGAGTAATGGGAAGACTATTCATAAAAGAGTAATATACTATCTTGAATGAGAGCAACTACGACACATGGAATGACTTTTCTCAACTTTTTCTCTAAAGCAATCATGGGCCTCACCCATCAATTTTGTGTCATAACCGACTCAGCACAACCCACATGTCTTCCAGACAAGTATATTAAAGAGGTTCAAAATATATCTTGTTCTGTACTGCAGCTTTTAACGACAAAACCAAAAAAAAACTAAAATACATTTTTGCAAAGCAAAGCATGCCCTTTCTTCGTGTTTTATATACAGTAACAACATCAGTGAAATGCTCTGATAGATGAATAATGCGAAATTATTCTTATGAAACTGTTTGATTGATTTCCTCTGGAATCTGTTCTCTGTTCTCAGGTCTCAGTTCTTCTTTAGCTGTCGCTGGATTTGTTTGTTAGGCTCAATAGTACTCCGGTGCTGAGAGAAAGTGCCACAACACCAAGTGATGCCTCTGTAGATACGTGGAAGCCTGTAAGGAGGAAGAAATGGTTGAGAGGCCTTAGTAGTTTTTTTGGGTAGTTGTATGGTTTTGTTCAAGCAGAAAATGCCGATGAAGAGATGATAATATGTAATACCGAAGAAATCAAGGATCATCTTGACTCCTATGAAGCCAAGAACAACTGCTATTGATGGCTGGGAAAGGCAAAGACAAGATTAGATACAAATCACACTAGTCCCTGTGTATGTAATGAGCATTACTGGCAGTCTTATTATGTATTTAATGCTTAATTAGTTCGAGTATGAAACAAAGGAACTGAATAATAGATACCTGCAAGTATTCCAGATCTTCCATTCCTTCGGAAATCAGTGTATAGAGAGACCTGAGTCCTATAGTAAATTCAAACACCAGAGGTTAAAAACAAAAATCTTCATCTTCGAAGCTCCACGAGTACTTAAAAGAGACATGCAAGAAGTTAACAAGATCAAATACAGGAAACACATACCTAGAATTGCAAAGAGATTAGAGGTCAAGACAATAAAAGGATCCCTAGTGACTCCAAAAACAGCTGGTATCGAGTCAACCTTAAGAGAATGGGTAACACAGTATCAGAGCTTTGCTTCATTTTTAAAGAAGACAAAAACAGATTCCAAATTGGTGACAAAGAAGATACCGCAAATGCTATGTCACTGAGCTCGATCACTGCTACTGTAAGTAGCAATGGTGTGGCCTGCCCAAAATATTTTTGAAATAAATTAGAACCCACTCAAAAGACACAATGATGAATCAAGACTTAACAGTAGGTCGTACATAAACCTTGAATATATAGAGAATATTTTCTTGTCATATACTTACTTTCAAAATGCCATCCTGCTTTGTGAAAAAACGATTTCCATCGTAACTTGCTGCAAGCAGTTATAAACAGAGGAGAAGATCAGCTATGGTAGCATGCTAAAAAGTAATAGCACAGAAAAATTTGACGCCTAACTACTCATAATCAAGCCAAATAAACTTTGAAGGTGACAAACAAAAACAACTAGGAGGAACAGGAAGAAAGTGACCGGGTATATTACATGTGACAGGAATAAATCTCTGGCATGTCTTTACAATGAAGTTGTCGGATAGATCTGTATCATCTTCTTCACTTGCAAATAACTGTATTAACACATTAGGAACAGAAAAAACATAAACGACAGAGCACCTCTATATTCTATATTAATAGTTGAGTGTAATTATAGATATAAATGCTAAGATGAGGGAGAACAAAGGCACCTTGAAAGATGAATACAAGAGTACGGCAGCAAGCAGTAGGTTGACTGCTTCAAATTTCTGAAAGATTAGTGTAAAGAATCAGAAATAATTAGGCGGCAAAAAGAAATAACCAAACAAATAGATTCACTGACAAACATTTTGATCCAAAGATAGAAATCACCTGAAGAGTTGCTGTTCCTAGTATTATTAGCGCAAAGCGAAAGACAACTGCACCAGCTACACCGTAGGTAAGTACCCGATTCTATAGAAAGGGACAACAGAATCAGAATACTCTGTGGTCAAGAACTAAATATATGTGCAAGATAGTTTGGTACCTGATACATGAGTGGCACTTTGAAGTACTTAAAAACAAGAACAAAAACAAACAAGTTGTCCACTGACAAGCTTTGCTCCAGTAAATAGCTGCAAGAGTTGAAAACAGTTTAAGATATAAAATCCCCTTAGAGAGTCAAATGGAACTTCTAATAGATCATATATTAAGCTCTTAAGTACCCTGCGAAAAACTCTGAGGCCTTGCCAACACCTTCCTTCAAACCAATTCCGATTCCAAATGCCACCGCAGTGCCTACCTATTGAGAGAAATGTGACATCATCAAGTTTCACATTATATGTCACAAAGTAGTATTAATAATAGGAGATGCAAGAGGAATACTAACACACAAGGCAACAGTCTTGAAGGAAGTCTTATAAGTTTCTTCTTGTTGATAATCGCCTCCACTATCTACTGATGAGGTGTTTGTAATCTCATCGCTTTTATGTGGTATAAGATCTCTGCTACTCTCCTTCTCTGTACTAACATGCCACAAACAAAATTATTGTCACAAGACAAAGCCTCTTCCTTTTTTAGCTACTAGAAGTGATACGTTTCATTGGTGTACGAGTTTCACTAGCAACACTAAGATCATAATATGCGTTTTTGAAGATCACTAGTGAATAAGAAAATTTTGGAGAAGAAGCAATTCACCTGAAGAAGAAACCTCATCTTCCTGATCAACATCTCTAGAGCAAGCAATAGGAGGAAGATGAGAGAGACGACGATTAGCAGCTGAAACAATCGTAACACAAAAGCACATTAGCATGACCATCAGATAGATGATGATGAATCCAGTCCAATTCACACAGAGATTGAAATATGCAAAGAAGAAGACCTGAGACGAGAGATGGGTTTATAAGGATAGAGAAACGAGACTGAGTCCAACCACGAGCTCTGGAATCCGGCGAAACCAGCGGAATGGTAAGAAAGATTCGATCCGATTTCGCCGGAGCGAGGAGGATTCCATGGTGGTGGATAACTGAAGCTAAGCTCCTCATTTGCGTTTTGCGTCAAATCCTGAAAAAAGTAAACTAACTGCGCGAGTGAGACCACTATCATCAATCTCCCACACAAGACAACTCAAACGTTGTCGTTTTGTTTTTTTAATTATTCTGTCCGACGGGTTTGACCCGACCCGGTCCGAATTAAAGCAAGGATTGATTATCAAAGATTAGACCGGTGTTAACCCCCTCGTTTGAGTTGGTTATAGACTTATAATTGATTCCGGTTTAAGTTTCTTTCCGGTTCTTTAGATTTCGATTTATATGTAATAGTAGTATTTTCATAATATTGAACGGTTTTACATTGAATTAGGTTTCATAAATCAGAACATATCATTAATCTTCAAATAAGTTTTCCATAGTATTTTTTTTTTTTTTCATTTTCAGATCAACATGGATGTTGAATGACCTGCATGTTTGGTTTCCTTGTTGTAACAAACAAGACACAGCTCATCATCTTCATTAAATCGTGAGCTCCAATGGTATCGATGATGGCTCATAAGTAAAAAAGAAACACCCATTATAATAATTTTGTCCAGAAGTCTCTGAATTACGACGATATGTTAGACTTTGGAGGGTGGGTAGACTATTTTCGATAATATGAGGTTTCTTGAAAACCCACCACGTTCAACAAGACTTTTTTTTCAGTAAAGAGCATTTTAATTTTTATGCTTTTTATGTAGTTTTTGATTTTGTATGACAACGTAACCATTTGGATGACAGTTACCTATCAAAACCATTAATATAAATCAGTTGACAAAAAGAAAAATGTAGTTTTTGATTTGTATTCTTTTTTTGCTACATAAACAGAAAAAAAAAAACCCAATTATTAATTGTTTGTTGAATCTTGTACAAACGTTATTAGTTGTCTGCAAAAGTAATCGAAATCCTTAAACTACGATTCTTCTGTCCGAGTCCTACCCATGTAGATAAATGAATAATCCACTAATGTCTTTTTTTTCTAATGTAAATCTAATGTTTTTTTTTGTTAAAAATGTAAATCTAATGTTTAATTATTTAGTTTTTTTTTTTGACAACTGAAATCTAACAAAATGAACGTGAAATTAGAAGAAAAAAAAACAAATCATACAAAATAAAATCTGTAAAAAAGAAATTAATGGCTCAGATTTATTTAAAAAATTTTAATGACAAGACTTTGGTCTGGTTTTTGCAACTCTTTTTCGGTTTGTTTGTTAGAAAAATCAAAATAATAAAGTAAAAATAATAAAAATAATAATTAGCTTTTTTTTTTTGTTAAACCAAACCCTAATTTTCCCAATAGGTGTTTTCGATTTGGGGATTCGAAACGCCGAGTTAATTCCTTTTTTTCTTCTTTTTTTTTTGGGGGTATAATTCATATAATCGCACTCCTCTCGTTCCTCATCCTCATCGCCTTTCAGCTCTCACCACCTTCCTTCTTCTTCTTCCTCTATTCTCCGGATCTCGCTTCTCCGTCAACGACTACGATCAACCAGGTTCTCTTTCTCTCTCTCTCTCTCCCCGTCGCATCACTGATCTATACTTCGATTTTGTATTCTTCTCTATCAAATCGCGCATTTCCCTTCGCGCCTTTTAGGTCTTCTTGATTCGTTTCAGTTTCGTCCCCTTTCGCTGCTCATACCTGACTTTCTTGTTTTTGTTTATGGATTCGATTCGACTGCTTAGCTCTTTTTGTTTGTCGCCGTGAATTTTCATTTTGACCTTATTCGATTCAGAAATGTATCTCCCGAGATTGTTGTCGCGTGTTTCATTTCTGATTCGTTCTTGTACCGGATCCATACGTTTGCGACTTCAACGATGTAGTTTTAATAGTCGTCTCTGTGGAAATCTCTGTTTCTTTGTTCTTTCATTGAGGAATCTCTAGCTTTTGACATTACAGCTCAGAAATGACCATTGATGATTGTTAAATAAGCTCTGTATTGATTTATCTCTCGTTTTGATGGGAACTGTAGGATAACTTTGTGTTTTTGAGAAGATGTCTAGCGTATCCAAGACTAAATCCAGAGACAAGAAGGTTATGAACGATTCACAGAAGACACCTAGTAAAGCCTCAGGATCCATGGGTGCAAGTAATGGTGTTGTGGTTGGTGCTTACAATCCTCATTTGGGGACATTTCAAACCATTGACTCGCTTTCAGCAACTGGTTCCTCGTCGCTTCACAATAATGGCCGGTTCAGAAACATTGATGAGTCAGATTCTAATGGAGCTGACTGTGATTCTGTCTCTAATAATGGTAGCTGGTCAGGTGACTCGGAAGATCACAAAGAGAAAGTAGCCAGTACTGCTGCAAAGCAAGAAATCATCCCTGGAGCTGACAATGAAAAGCGAGAAAAGATGCGACTGAAAAATGAAAGAAAGCACCAACGGCAAAAGGAAAAGCGAGCTCAAGAGTTGCATGAGCGTTGCTGTCAGTATCTGATGTCGAGAAAACTTGAAGTGCATACTCAGAAGATAATGGCAATGGGTATTGCTCAGGAGCGAGCAACTTATGCTCTTATGTTAAATGAAGGGAAAATAGAGGAGTCTGTTAATTGGCTGCTTGATGATGGTGGGGCAAAAGTAGAAGATAAGAAACTAGATCCTACCTCTGGGAATTTAAAGCTTGACATATCACAAGAGTTGGCTAGAATCGTAGAGTTGGAAACAAAATATAAGTGCACCAAGCAGGATGTAGAAAAAGCCGTGGTTACAGCAGAGGGGGACATTGAGAAAGCGGAAGAAGCATTAAGAAGACAGAAGCAAGACCAATCTACTGCGTCTAGAAAAGCAGAGGATATTAGTGATAATACTTCTGTTAACAATAGCAAAGTCCCTTCTATGCACACAAGTCAGAATACAGTAGCCCAGTTGCAACCTAACTCAGGTATGTATCCTACAGGTGGGGAAGAAGCCCTTGACAGAAAGAATCTTGGTTACTCCAGAGGATCCAGCTACATGAGTGAAGAATCCGAAAACCAGAGTGTAAATTCGTTGGAAAGAATTCACATGCAGTTGCAGTGGATGAAACTCCAACAAAATAATGCCCTGGAAGAGAAGAAACGCATGTCATCATATCAACAGACACCACTGCCACGGCAAACAGAAGAAGCACATTATGTGGCAACCCTAGGTGATCAATACAAGAGACTTCAGCAGCAAGATATGAGGGAACCAGTTATGATGATGCAGCAGCAGCAGCAACAACGCTCTCAATCTGCTAATACAAATGTCCTACCTGTCTCTACCATGAATACATCCTTTACCGGAGCAGCAGCAGCAGCAGCAGGCAGCGGTTGGTACCCAGCAAATAGGTCTGAGGCAGCTCAATCTAACGGATACTTGCCCTCAAGAACTCTGCCTCCTAATGATCTGAACTCAAACCTTATGTACCAGCAGCTTCAGTATCAACAATATCAAGGCCAAGTGAACAGCAGTAGTCACAGAATGCCAGGGGCTTCTGCACCGCTTGCTGTGGCTCCAGCTGCTTCTCTTGGGCTCTTCTCAGGGTTTAGATCAGGGTCTTCTACGGGCCTGGACTGGAACGCAGATGGGTCACTGGGACACTTAGATTACAACAAGATTGACTGGAGTCTAGATAAAGGCCTAGCTTTTCCTAGACCAAGCCAACAGTACGCGGCAACATCATCACCATATGAAGCACACATGAATGGAAGGACAAGAATGATGGCAAATGGGAATGGGATGGGCGTGGCAATGGGAGTGCAGGAAGCTGCTTTAGTGGGAAATGGGAGAGAGTGGACATCACCTTTTGAGGGTAAAGATCTGTTTAGTTTGTCTAGACAGTATGTACCTCCTTCACTTTAAAGGTGATAAAATTGCTCTTCTAGAATAAAGAAAATATATGAAAGGAGAGAGAGAGAGATGATAATGGATGGATGGTATGAGTTTGTGGTTACTGGTTTTATCATGTGTTTCTTCCTGCATGTTTGCTCAGAAATGGATCTTTCAAATTTCCTAATGTTTTATATCCCCTCCACATATTTATCATAGAGCTATGAGAAATTGAGATAACTCATAGAAAGGCTCTTCTGAAAATCACACAATCGATTTGTGCATTGTTCTGTTAAAAAGCGCGGTAAATTGTTTTGGTGAGTAAACGCAGTTTAAGTCTTAGGAATATTTACCCGAAGACCAGTAAGTAAACTCAATATAGCCCAACATATAGTTTTACTTGTAACAGCAAATTCACATTAGACAAGACAAGACCGAACTATGTGAACTTAAAAGAAAAGACTCTTAACACAACAAAGCATAAGAGAAACACAACAAGACTAGGCCTGAACACCAAACTGGACATTCGATAGCTTTTTCCATGAGGAAGGGTTATGGAGTCTCTAAATCTTGTTAAAAGCGACAATGTCAACACTTTGGATGTACTCATTGTTAGGTTCTGAAGTGAGATGGTCCTCAATGAGGTTGTCCACAGACACAAGGTCATCAACAATGGTCATCATAATTGTGAGTTTCTTTATCCCGTAACCAACCGGTACCAATTTCGCTGCAACATCAAAGCAAAAACAAATGAAGCCCTTTTGTGAAGAAATACAAATGTAGATTTAGATTGAACTTCTTTGACTTACAGGCTCCCCATGTAAGACCCGGCATCTGAACACTACGAACAGCTTCTTCTAGTTTCTTCATATCGGTTTCATCATCCCATGGCTTTACTTCCAGAAGCACAGAAGACTTTCCACCTAACCAATAAGTAAAGAGAGTAAGGATTAGTAACCAAACATCAGCAAGATCTCAAAATGCATTTACATTCATTCCTAGCTCAATCACTAACATTCCACATAATTAAAAGTGACAAATTCAAGCTAAGTCTCCTCTATATTCAGTTATAAAATCTGGAGATGTGTTGAGCACCTTACTCAAACTAAAAGGTTACTTACTCTCTTTAGCCTTCTTGGTGTCCATCTTAGCAGCTTGCCTCTCCTCTTCAGCTTTTTTCTCATCTTCAGTTTCATCAGCGAAAAGATCAATATCATCATCATCATCATCACCACCATCAGCTTTAGCAGCAGGTGCCTGCAGATAAGTTCAGGGAAAAAGCTAAAGAGATTACAGTATAATCTAAGATCACCATTCCAACAGCACCAAAATTGCATATTCCCCTTACTTAATCTCTCTATCTCACACACTATCATAAAATAGTTATAATTCTACAACACATGATTCCTCACAGATTTGACTGGTTAAGAAACGTAATTGAAGTGAACAGAGAGTTAGTTACCTCAGTCTGCGGAGCTTCTTGAGATGGAGCAACACCACCACCAACTCTCACTCCGACAGATTTTCCGGGAAAACTGGACCAAACAGTTATAAAAATAAGCATTCGACTAACTCACCATTCTTAGAAAAGCAAACGAATGAGAGACTATACACTAACCTTTTAGCGAGGTGGGAAGCAATGTTATCATACCACTTACTAGCATTGGGAAAGCCATCCCCTGGCTTCTCCAATACGGCAGCGTAAACCTTCACATCATCCAACGAAAGCTGACCGCTGAAAACAAATCATGAACAAATCAGACTCTCCAGAGGTAGAAACCGAGCTCTTGGTAAGATGGGCCAAATTACGAAAGAAGTGATATGACTTATGAGAGTTTACCCGGAGATGTAGGTTTTTCCGGCCAGGTGTTCCTCGAGGGTTTTGAGACCCTGCTCTGTGTGCAGATTAGAAAATGTAACCGCCATGGATGCTAAGTGTAAGGTTCAGAAGAGAAGCAATCTAGAGTAAGAGAATATGCGCTTTTGCTTGCTTACTTACTTGTAATAAGAACTATAATAATAAACCAAGAGTATGCTTGAAGATGCTTCTAGTGACTGACTAGTGGGGGCTCACCTTTCTTTCTAGAGTCATCCGTCCCACCGTGCGACTCGCACGCTCTAAAACTCCATACTGTATAATGTCTTTTTTTTCCCCTTTTTTAGTGATTGATATGATTGTGTGGTACAGTTTTTTCTTTTGTAATATAGTAATTAACCATTGTGCATCAAATGAATTATGATAATATTTTTCAAAAACATTAAAAACTTTATGATTATTAGGTACAATACAAAATCATTGAATCACGCTTACCGAACCAGGAACGTGAACAAATGATATTACCATTGTTAATCTACAAATCAACTTAATCTACAAAGTCATTCTACCTATCTGAGTTTGGAGCATACATTCATAATTTTCTCATATATCTTCTCTGTTGCAGATAGCGCCTCGCCCACTGTTGCATCAACTATTCAACTTGCTTGTACCGTAGCTAACAACATTCGGCATCGTACCGTTGTCTAAAACAATGGCAAAGGCAGTGTGAACCAAAACCAAATCGACCACGACATTATCTACAAGTACTGGAAGGCAAACCTAAAATAACAGCGTCTTCCTCTTCTTCTTTAATCTTTTCCTTTTTTTTTTTCTATCAAAATAATAAAGTGAAATGGCATAAACAATATAGGAAAAAGTCTTATATCTTATATAATAAGAGAAGGTTTTTTCTAACTTTGCCTAACAATGTGACATTTGGCACTTTAATTTTGTGACACATGTCATTTTCATTAATTTTAAATTTAACATTCTATTTTTTTATTTGACTTAATTTTATTTGTATCTTATGTGCTGTATAGTTTGTTAAAAAGGACAATTGTTGTATAGTTTGCTTCTTGAATTTTTTTTCAACATTGTTACAAAATATATTCCTTCCATTTTTTAGTTTTAGAATCTAATATATTTCATAATGAAATCATATACAATAGAACCTAAAAAAAAAATACTGATCAACCCAACTAAAAAATATAAACAAATTGAAACCAAATAAAAATAGAAAATGTTTCATACTTTTAAAGTAAAACTGAAACCAAATTAATTTATGATAGACTAATTTAAAAATATAGAAGATTTTCTAATATATATATATATATATATCACATTATATTAAATAATCATATATAATGTACTAAAGACATAACTCAAATTTTTATTTAATAGTATTCGGTAATTTACAGTTTCACTGTCTTTAAAACATATGTACTTAAAAAAATGGTATCATAACATAATTGTTTTATCTCCACCATGAAATAACAGAAAACAATAGTTTCAAAATTAATTTATTGTTAATTATACTATTTATTTTAAAATTATTAGAAATAGAAACAATTTATGGAAGAAAAACATATTTATATTAAATTTGATACACTTTTATTTTCATGAATTTTATTAAAAATTAGTTAGACTTAGAGTATAAGATATTTGTTTTGTGATATCGTTTCAATAAATTATTTTAAAGTTGACTTATCATATTATAAAATTATTTGTTGTTAACTATTACTTTTATATATGAAAATAAAATTAATATATAAGACAACATCATTTATCTATCAAAGTAAGGTCTTACACATTTTTTCCTTAGAATACTTATCAGTTTTTTTTCTAAAAAACCCAAACTATAAATAAATTAATTTATCTTAATTATTTAACGAACATACAAAATTAAATTAACTTTACTGTAACTAATTGTCTTATTACTATAAACTATAAAGTGGTTTCATACATTTCAAAGTACAAGCTGAAACCAAATTCATTTATGATAGACTAATTTTAAAATAAAAAAAGATTTTCTAATATATAAAAAAATCACATTATATTCAATAATAATATAAATTGTTTTAAAGACACAACTCAAATTTGAATTTAATAGTAATTTATAAGTTACAGTTTGATTCTCTATAAAACATCTGTACTATAAAACATAATGGTATCATAACATAATTGCTTTATCACCCTATGATATAACAGAAAAAAATAATTTCAAAAAATAATTTATTGTTTATTATACTATTTATATTAAAATGATTAGAAATAGAGATAGTATATAGAAAATATATATATATATATATATATATTAAATTTCACACACTTTTCTTTTCAAGATTTTTTTATAAAAACTGGTTAAACTTATAGTATAAGATATTTTTTTGTGATATCGTTTTAATAAATTATTTTAAAATTTACTTATCATATATAAAACTATTTTTTGTTAACTATTACTTTTAGATGATGAAAATAAAATTAATATATAGGACAACATAAAATAATCTATCAAAATATTTAAGTAAGATCATATATTTTTCTTTCTAGATTATTTATCAGTTTTTTATTTTCCAAAAAAGAAAATATATAATTTATCTTAACTATTTTACAAAAATACCATATATAGTTGACTTTGCTATAAATAATAGTCTTATTACTATAGTAGCATACTGTTTTAATAATTTCAACAATATATTGTAATCAAAATTATTTAGTATGTACTTTAACTTTCCTCTTTTTCATGACCCTTCTTTGAAATACTATATAACATATATAAATATTATTTTTTAAGACATATATTAGCAATTACATTTCTATATTTCATATATATAATTGAATAGAAACTTTATTTAATATTTGAAGTTAATAATGCATATATAAACCGTGGGCTACTTTCTAGTAACTTATAAGGCCAAGGTTTCCTTTCTTTTTTTTGGGGATAAAGGATCTTCTAACCCTAATCGAAACTTATTGAGACGTCGTTTTCTTCTTCGTTAAGAGATGACAAGAGAAACAATGACAACGATGTCTTCTCTTCCGGAGGAATTGGTAGAAGAAATACTCTCTAGGGTCCAGGCTACATCTCTGAAACTTGTACGATCTACTTGCAAACAATGGAACGCTTTAGTGAAAAAGAACCAAAGATTCACCGACAAGCACTTTCGTGAAGCTGCAAAGTCTACGGTTCTCCTCTTGAAGGATTATAGGTTTTTCCCACTGAGTATCAACCTCGACGTTGCTGCTACAACCATAGAGTTTAAGAATTCACTTAGCCCAGAGGCTCCCCATTCTAACTCAGAAGACGAAGAAGTCGATATAGACAAAGTTTTTCATTGCGACGGTTTGTTGTTATGCACCACCAAAGATAAAAGGCTCGTGGTTTGGAATCCGTATTTGGGGGGAACAAGGTGGATCCAAGTCCCATTCAAAACTGAACACAAACGTGACTGTAGGTATTTTCTTGGTTACCAAGACAACAAATCTTGTCGTAGCTACAAAATCTTGAGGTGTTGGTATCTTGGCAAGTTCGAACCATACTACTCTGCTAAGTTTCAAATCTATGACTTTAGCTCTGATTCATGGAGGGTTCTTGATTCTGTATTTCTCAACTGGTACACAAAATTATATACTACTGGAATATGTTTGAAAGGAAATACTTACTGGATTGCTTCAGAGGATAAAGGAAATAGTGATTTCTTAATCCGTTTTGATTTTACAAAGGAGATATTTAGACGTTTCTCTCTTCCACCAAGTGTGTTTTTTTATAAGGATAGGATGACTCCATCAGTTGTTGGAGAAGGAGAACAACTCTTAGTGGTAGATGGGAACGCTAATACATCAATGATGGTGATATGGATAACCAGTAATATTGATGTTGTTGGTGATGCTGCAGATTTGATATGGAGCAAATCCTTTACAGTTTATTTACCAAATAATCTCGGTTATTTTCCGGATAGTGTAAGTTATATAATCGATGAGGAGAAGAAAGTGGTTCTGTTTGGGAATGGACGTAGCTTTACGACCTACGAGAGCGTGGTAGTCATAATTGGAGAGGACGGTCAATATCACACAGAAGTCCCTTGCGTTGAATCCAAAAATCCGGGGTGTTCTTTTCTATTTAATTGTGTTCCAAGTTTGTCAAATCCAGCAAGGTAGTTGATAAAAAAGTAACCAAATGATTAATTTCTTGCGATTTTCTTCTTTAAATTCTTCGGTTTTGTTAAGTTCTTCTAGACAATGTTTGATTAAATTAATGAATATATAATCTTCTTGTGTTTTCTTTTGGGATTGATTACCCTGTTAGTTTATGATTCCTTTATTCTTTGCATTACATTCAAGTTTTTACTAGAAGCGTTCATTAAAACTAACATGTTCATAGAATATGAACCCATACATTTCAAGCATATGCATATCCTATGATTAACCATGATTACGCTGACGCCATCTTAGAGCTGCTTTGGTAACAGAGTAATAGCTAAATTTTGAGTTACCAAAGCGTAAAGTTCTCTGCTTTGGTAACAGAGTAATAGCTAAATTTTGAGTTACCAAAGCGTAAAGTTCTCTGCTTTGGTAACAGAGTAATAGCTAAATTTTGAGTTACCAAAGCGTAAAGTTCTCTGCTTTGGTAACAGAGTAATAGCTAAATTTTGAGTTAAAAAAGAAAGAGGTATCTCATTCACTGCTTTGTCGATATAGAGAACAAAAGAGCAAATAAATTCAAAAAGTTCATACACAGATAACAAGTTCTTTTTCACATTTCTGGTTTAATGTTAAACCACTAAAACCAAAAGCAATCTACCAAACCGATGTCTATTTCTGGTTTGATTGCAAAATTATGTGCTATTCCATCACCGGTTTGGAATTTTTGGCATAATATGTACATGTTATTCAAAAACAAATTATTCTGTTACTGGTTTAAAAGTTTGCCATCAAACCATATACAAAGATGTATTGGATTTAGAGATCATGTTTTATTCTTGTTAAATTGAAAATAACATACCAATTCGATTCACATAATTGTTATGAGTCCATCCAATTCACATTTGTTGTTAATTTATCCAACAAAAAAATAAGTAATTTATCAACCTAATCCAATTTCATGTCCATTGATTTGACTATAATTCTATCTAAACATTATAATTATTTCGAATTTAAAGGTAATTGCATGAAACGGAAAATTTGAATTTGATAAATATTTAAAAAAAATTATGAAAACATAATTGTGCCCACTACAAATATATACATTAATTTGTTGTATTTGAAAAAAAACCCGGGTGATGGATGAGAACTTGATAAACAACAATTTTGAAAATTTTCTAAAATACTATATTACCTCATTGATTATGTGAAGAATGTTGATGATTGATGATTTCACACTTTTTCTTTTAAACACAATTATTATTGTCATCATCCACTATATTTTCAGCTTTTGAGGTGATGAATATTAATGACAACTTTGATTAAGACAAAAAAACAACAATTGAGTGTTAGGAATGGAGATGAAATTTGGATTACACTCGACCGAATATATGTTTATATAGTTGTTTTCTATTAGCATTTTTATTATATTCATCTAATATATGTTAAGAACAAATGTATCTACTTTGTGTACAAAAATAATAATGAAAAAAGCCCTGATTGGATTTTAATCATAAATTTTTAAAAGGCTTTAGTAACTCTTTATAGTTGATTCTGTGAATTTTAAATTTTCAATTCACACAAAAGAGAAGGATAAGTACGATCATGGTCCCAGAATCAAGGAGACACAACCCCATACGTTAACAGTTCAGCAGAGAATAACATTCATGATCCTCACCGACAGATCCATAAATTAAATTTTTTTATTTTGAAATTGTCAGTTAAAGCATTTGATTAATTTCAAATTATTAAATGATAAAATTTTGTTTTAGTAATAGAATATGAGCTTGTTAACACAAAAATATATAAACAAAAGTTTTTGAATTGTATTTGTATGATATTTTAATATTATATACAACATGTATCTAAGGTCATGATTATCGGTAGTCTCTTATAAAGGGGGTTGTTAAATTTTTTATGAATTAATTGTGTATTGTTTTGAATATAAGAACTCATGATCTCTTTGATAAAAATTTCTCTTCCATTGGTAGGTTCTAATTTTGGGTCTCTTATTTGTGAAAATATTGTTTTTTAAAAAAATTTAAAAATTTTAAATAGAATAGAAGTGGTATAAATGTGTAAACATTTAAGATTTTATAAAATTAGAAAATATTGTATTTTAATTAATTTTCAAACATACAAAACATAATAAAAACATTAATACATATTACAATAGAAGTGCAATTCATAAATGGTGAAAATGATTAATTTTAATTAAAAAAAAAAAAGTTAGATTGGAAAACAAACATCACATGCTAAACAAAACAAACAAGAACCATGACTATCATAGAGAGAGCCACTAACTAACACACTAAGTTGATTGGTTCTACTCATAATGGCTATAAACTGTCTACTCATAATTATGTTTCCTTGCTTGTCAATACAATGGAAATTGCAATCGGAGATAGATCCGACCCTTCAGAGGTCGACGCAACAATGTTGGTGCTTCTCTCTGCTTCTTGTTGGTGCTTCTCTCTCTTCTCTCTCTTCTCTCTGCTTCTCTCTGATTAATTCAAAACTGAGGGCATGCCCTGCAAACTAGTATGAAGCAATATCAAAGCTACATGCCACAAACAAGTTCAATAACCTCTACTAGATTCCAAATTCAACAGTCATGCATTCAAACTGACGAATCAAACAGCTGATAAGAGGAATGAGTATTATTCCACTCACCGTGAAAGCAACACCTTTGTATCACATTCGCTGACAATACAGTACAAGTAGCAATCAGTACTATAACATTTCTATCATTCTATCAAATTTATGTACCATAATAGTAATTGTTAGTAAAACCCACTTGCGACCCATTTGAAGTTCCATTTTCAAATGACTAACACCTGGAAAACAAAACACAAGGATTATATAAGCTACTTGTCATTCACATTCCAAACAAGACACTACGCCACAAATTATAAAGACATACAACATCAAACCTACCTGAGGTAACAGCACCCGAGCTGAGCTGCTGGAAAACAGCAGACATCCCTTGATAGACTTTCGGCGATGATGATGACCAGCGATTGCAACCCCTGCAGTCCCCTAAGCCATACAGAGGAAACATATTAGTCATAACATGAAAAAGCAGACCCAAATCTGTCAAAATAAAACCACACACAGTAAGAATGATTACATGACAGAGGATATAAGCTATTCTACAAAACTCAGCAAGATCCAGCTTGAGAGCTACCAAGCCACTTTTCCCGCGTTTCCCAAATAGCATATCAGGCTTCACAACTAGCTTTGTAGACAATAGCCATGACTCCTGGTTGGTCAACTCATGTGAAATCCGTAGACTCTGTCACCTAAAAAGTACACAACAGTAAACAAAATCACCAATCTGTATTAGAGAAAACAAATAAGTTCTTAATCCAATGTTCCCGTTGGTTTAGACGAGATATCATCACAACACACATATAGATATGATTTACCTGAAATAAGCTGAGACGTCTTCATCAGTGAAGGAGCTTTCTGATGGAAATGTCAAGTAAATCTGTCAAGAGACTGCATCCTCTCTTTCATAGCGGCTTGGACTATAAGAGTAACCACCTTCTTCTCCGAATTGTTCTGATCCTTGTCTGCAAGAAACAAACAATCACCATTAGCAAAACCAATCCCCAGGAGCTCAATATATCTTTATACAAAACCAAGACAACAAAGTCTTTACAACAATCACCTACTTGTTTTGTATAGTCTCAAGTCTTTACACTTGTTTTGTAAAGTCTCAACCTACAAATAATCTTGCTCTCACACTGCTAACCAAACATATACAGAGATTAAGGATTCGTCAATACTATATAAGAGGAGATCTTAGATTTTTTATTTTGTTCTGATTTATTTTTTTGCCCAAATACACTAAGAATCCACCTATAAACCCACCGATAATTATGCTCTAAGAAGAAAACATAGTAACGGAGGCAATAAACAATATATTAGCAGGGGCATAATTAGAACCTCACGTAAAAAACACTAAAAAAAATTTACCCGTGCCAATCCTAATCTCCCTAAGCCATGGAAAGGTCTTGTGGATAGTAGAACCGACAATTTTACTATTGGAATCCAGAGACCAATGTTACTCAGTACGAGAGACCAGCTTCTTCCTCTCCTCCCGAGCTTTCTGATGCTGATAGTGGACTCGGGAAACGGGAATGCTGCATCTGGTGGATCATCTGTTAGAGAGGGCCTCCTTCTTCGGCTGCAGGAAATGAAGTGATCAACCCAACTTCTGATCACTCAATGATCAAGAGATTCCAAGCTTAACTTGCAGAAGATGGACTTCACGAGCTGGCTATAACGCTCTCTCTCGTGAAGCAAGGGTTGGAATGACGGATAGATGTGATTGACTCGCTCAATCAATGGGTTAATCAGAAAAAGCAATTCAACTCAGATGATCAAATAAGAAGAAAAGCAAACGAATGAGAGACTATATAGACTACCTTTTAGCGAGGTGGGAAGCAATGTTATCATACCACTTGTTAGCATTGGGAAAGCCATCTCCAGGCTTCTCTCCATTACGGCAGCGTAAACCTTCACATCATCCAACGGAAAATGATTGCTGAAAACATATAATGAACAGACAAAAGGTCAAGATATAAGTAGAAACCGAGTTATTGGTAATATAGGCCAAATTACGAAAGAATTGATACGTGAGTTAACCCGGAGATATAGGTTTTTCTGGCTAGGTGTTCCTCGAGAGTTTTGAGACCTTGCTCTGTGTGCAGTTAGAAAATGTAACCGCCATGGATACTCGCACGCTTTAAAACTCCACAATTTTTTTTTGAGTCTTTCTTTCGTAGAATAGCTAACTTTTTATATTTTTGAAATTATAAGATTATATTTTCTAAACATAAAAACTTGATAACTAATGTGTACAATAGAAAATCGTTGAATCACGTTTTCCCAACGGATAAAAAAAAACGTAATCAAATAGTATCACCATTGTTAATCTACACAGACCAACCTAGGATTCAAAAGGACTTAAGCTTGGAGCATACATTCTTAGTTTTCTCATATCTTCTCTGTTGCAGATAGAAGAGTCTCGTCCACTTGCTTGCGACCTTTCATTTCAGCAATGACAATTTCTGCCTCCTTTGACCTCCATTCTTCTTTAAGCCCAGTCACTAGCTCCTCGCCTATACAAACATCTAATAGCAAACCCTTGTCCTGCATCTCTCTGTACCAATCATATGCTCCCATATAATCCTTCACCTCACAGTGCCCTTTCACTATTATGTTATATGTATCAGCTCCAGGATCCAATTCCCGGGCTTTCATCTCGTTAATCAAACTCTTAACCTCGCTCAGCTTTCCTACCTTCAGTTGTCCCAGAATCAAGCTGTTATACGTTGTCTTATCCAAACCGATACTCTTTTCAATCATCTGCTTCTGCAAATTAAAAGCCTTTTCCATATCTCCATGTACGGCGTAGCAATGAAGAACCCCATTGTAAACTGATAAGTCTGGTTTCAACGACATCTCTCCAAATATTTTCTCTGTAAGCTCTATCCCCTCCTTGGTGCACAAACTTATCAAAAGATGGTATGTCTTCAAAGTGGGTTTTATTCCTGATCTCTTCATATCTTCATACAGCGCAATACATCTTTGCACGTTTCCAGCATTTTCATATCCAGATATAAGTGAGTTATACGTGAAGACATCTGGTTCAAGACCCTTTCTAGAGATTTCGAGAAGCAAGTCTTCAGCTTCTGTTAACTTCCCAGTCATGGACAACCCATCAATGAGGGTGTTGTAAGTCACCAGGTTTAATTCTATTTCCTTTTTGAGCATCTCCTCAGATAACCGGAAAGCTTCTTCTATCTTCCCCTTTGAGCAACAACCATTGATTAGCATGTTATATATCCTTACATTTGGTGAAACACCTCTGTCTTCCATATCCCTCTTAACAATCTCAGCTTCAAGAAGTTTAGAACCTTTGCACAAACAATTTATCAGAGTTCCATAGCTAACAACATTCGGCATCATACCCTTGTCTTCCATTTCTTTAAGAATGTCGAAGCACTTATCAAATTCACCTTTTCTCCCATATCCTCCAATCAAGATGTTATATGTCTCTATGCTAGGAGAAAGTCCCTTAAGTCTCATTTTGTTAACCTCTTGCTCAGCATTTGCCATTTCCCCAACTTCACAAAACCTCCTAATCAAACAATTGTACGCCAAATGGTCTGGCTTCATCCCTTGTTTCTCCATCACTTCAATTTTCATACGAGCTCCAACCACATCACCTGCTCGACAGTATCCATCAATCAACGTGTTATAAATAACCTCGTTCGGGACAAGGCCCTTGCCCATTTCTCTCCCCAATATCTCCTCCGCCTTCTCTATCTTCCCTTCTTTGCACAACGTGTTCAACAAAATGCTACACGTATAAGCATTCATCTTCACGCCAGATTCAACCGCAGTCTCATAAACACACAAAGCAGCTTCACCTTGTTCGTTACTCGAGTAACCATCAAACAGAATACTGAAGGTGAAAGCATCAGGTACAAACCCAAGATCCTTCATTTCCTTCAAAACATTCTCAGCATCTTCAACCATTCTAGCTTTAAACATTCCCTTAAGCATAGTATTAAACGTAATAAGACTCGGTTCAATCTTATCCTCTTTCATTCGTTCTCTCACCTTAAAACTCTTCTCTGGATTCCCAGCTTTGCAGTATCCGTCGATCAAAGTGTTATACGTTATCAAAGATGGCAACAGTCTTCTCCCAATCATTTCGTCGAACAACTGTTCTGCGTCCTTCATCTTTCTCGATTTACACAATCCATCGATAAGAACATTGTAAATAAACACAGTTGGAGAGATTCTATCGTGCTTCATCCGATTAAACAGCTCTAAACCTTTACAAGTATCGCTCAATTTCACGGCGGCTTGAATTGCTTTCCCATACATGAACTTGCTCGGACGATAATCAGAATCAAGGATACTCAAGAACACGTTTATAGCTACTCTGAATTGTTTCGTCTTCACGAGATGATCGAGCAAAAGCGTTAACGAATCTGAGCTGGGGGAAATACCTTCGTTCCTCAAGGCGAAGAACAAATCCGCAGCTTCGTTAACCATTTTCGAATCGGTTAGTAGCACGGAGAGAAGCAAATAGGAGAAATCGTGTTTCAACGACGGAGATGATAAGGAGAAGGCGGAGAAGAGTTCTCTCGGCGATGCGAAAGGCGTAGTAGAATCCGATCGGAGCAGCGAAGAGAGAACGCCACGCGCTGTTTCGATTCGACTCTGCTGGAGAAGAACTCGGAGGTTCCGTAGCTTTTCGTGTCGCTCTTCGTCTCCGGTGGTGGGATTCGTCGGCGGGGCTTGTTCCGGTACGGGGTGAGTAGTGTCGGTGGATGCAGAGAAGAGACGACATGAGCATGATGAGAGAGACTCGGTGAACTTGACGGTGGCGTAACGAGAAGATCTCGAAACCAGTCGTAAGTGAGTCACCATTGTTGAGCTGCCGGCGACGCTCGGCAACAGTGAAAAAGACTCCTACTAAATTTAATCTTTGAAGAACATTATTGAACCGGGGTAAACCGGTCCGTTTAGGTCATCCGGTTCACGATTATTTTTATGGTTTTTATCCGGTTTAATATTCTTTTGTAACCTTAAAATAAAAAAGAATATTCGGAGATTATAGGTCTTAAGCCTTAAAAATAAAAGGTTGTGGGTTTAATAAAAGGAAAGCAGATCATAGGTCTTCCTGGATTAAAGCCCAACAACAAAATACAGTCTTCCTCTTCTTCAAGTGTTCAACGGTCAACTCCACCTGCACAAAGAAACGAAACCAGAGTCAATGCAGAGCAACAGAAAGGCAAACACTACAAGAAATATGAACATTGATAGCAGAAAAGCATAGCGCAGTTTTCGCAAGTGTTATCATTGGTAAAATTTTAAAAATGAATCTATATAATAGCGCTTTTAAAACGCTACACCTAAAAATATATAAGCGGGAACCAAAAATCACTCTTTCCGCCACCACTTAGTAAAAATTAACTAAAATCGGTCTTTCCTCCACCACACTTAGAAGTTATAGAGTAAAAGAAAAAAAAAAAAAAAAAAAATTTTTTTTTCTAAACCAACGAACCTAAATCGTTTTATTTTCCTCTTTTCTCTTCCTCATCTCCTTCACACTTCTTCTTCCTCTCTAGGGTTAAGAGTAGGGAGAAGCCAAGGTTTTGGCTAAGCAGCCATGAGTGAGACGAGAGATACATTGCAACGACGAAATCAACAGGGAGAGAATGAATTGAAGCTGTGATGAAGTCTTTGAGCTTGTCGACAAAAAACACTCGTTTGAAGATCTGGTGAAAGGAGTGTGAAGAAGAGTAAAGGCACGGCGGAGGCGTCTTTTTCTCTTAATCTCGCCGAGTAAGTTTATGAAAGGGGATCTAGGGTTTTATTCTAATTTTGCTTGATTTGAGTTTAAGATCTAAGGTTTTTATAAGTTCTTCCTCTTCTACAGCTCATAGATTTCTTATTTCTGTTGAAGATTTCTGCAGTTATGCGATTTTGGCAAGATTGAGTACAAGCCAGAAATTTCTAATCGGATCAACCTAATTGGATTCGTCGAGCAACCTGTTCAGTTCGGTCCTTGCTCCGATGGAAATTTCTGGGCTGGAACTGTGATTTCTCAGCGTTTGGGTTCAAAGTCATTTAGTTTCTGGTACATTTTCTGAAAGCATGAGTGTGTTGTTGGTAATTTGTTTGTGTATTTTCCATTTTTGAAACAGTTTAAGTTGGTAATCACGCCTCTATTCTAGTGATTTGCTGACAAGGTGGGAGCTCTTGGAGCTACGGTTGTAGCTTTTTATGACCAATGCAACTCTTCTACCTTCTGAATTCTTTTCCTGGGATAGATTTATTGATTAAGTCTAATTGATTCAGTCAAAAGTAGATTTATGTGAACTTCTTTGATTTGTTGCTTCAGATTATGTAATCTAGTGACTACACTATACCAATTAGTCTTACGTTTTCTGTTTTTGTTTTATATTTGTCTCGTGTTGTATCCATTGCAGGCTACTTCGAGACTTGGTTAAGCCACTGTGTTTGCTCTTTCGAGAAAAGGTTTATGTGTTGTCTCCTCTGTTGAACCTTATGATGGTGATGGTGGTGGTGTCAATCTGCAAGTTGAAAATAATGATACATGACATGCTCGAAAATGAGTTCTATGCTGGTGCTTACAAGGTATATTTACTTGGAATTTTTTGTTTTGGTACTATAACAGGTTGAATCTTTATTTGCTTTTGCGGTGAGTATGATATCATAACATATGCTTTTGTCTTTCCTCTAGACTCCGATTTTGAAGTAAGGATATCAGATTTGTTGAAGAACGGAGTTGCAGATCCCATCTATCCATTATTAGACTTTATGTCTTCATAAGCTGGTCTCATCTATTGTTTATCTCGTTGGTATCCTTTGCCTCAAGGTACTTCATTTGTTTTTAGCCAGTTTTTATATTTTTGCTAACAATGCGTCTGAGTTAACTAGTGTGTATGGAAATCCCATCAAGGTTATTGTTTTTATGTTAGCAGCTATGGCTAATTTACTACACTTGACAGGGTAAAACAGTTGAATTTGGAAGGTGTCACTTTTAAACTCAGAGTTATAATTCACGTTCCCTTTTTATTACTTATAGGACACAAGAGTTACGAACTTAATATGATTAGTGGAGCATCTCAAACAGATAGTGGTGTGCAGGTTAGTCAGATAATATATTAATTTGTGTACTAATTGATTTATCTTCTCTGCATCATTTCAAGCAGACATTGTTGTGCTTCTTTTGGATCACATTTCATACTTATTTGGTGTTTGCATTGCAGCAAGCAAGCAGACCATGGAGATGCACAATCAACAATGGAGTTTGTTGGCATGAAGAGAGATGGACAGAGCAACAAGAGCAGAGATTGTGAGAGCATAAGTGGTGGAGCTCATTGAGAGATACTCAGCGGGGAATATGTCAGTCTGAGATTTATGAACTTGGCTAAGGCAAATGAAGACAACAAGAAGAGTCTCTAGGTTCATGTTTTTGTTGGTTGTAGCACTTCTAATATTAGGTTAAGACTTTTAATGTATTGTAGTTAATATTAGGTTAAGATGATATGTACTGTATTTTGAGGTTTTTATAAAGTTTTTCTTATATATTGATTTTTTTTGCAAAATATGTATATTAATATATAAAAATCATAGATATTGAGCATAATCAGGCTGGGTGGAAAATATATTATAACAACAATATATAGCTACAGTTGATAAAACCTAGTACAAATTTTTTTGTTATTATTAATTATAATATGACAAATAAAAACCGCTACTAACAAAATTAATATAGCGATAATATAACGCTATTATAGAGAGACAATTAATAGCATAGAGAAAAAACGCTATTATATGTGTTCCTTCTAAGATAGCACCGGCAAAGACAGCGTTTACTAAATCGCTATCAAAACGATAACATAGCGTTTTTCGTGTGCTAAGAATACGCATATTTCTTGTAGTGAAAGCAAGGCTGGCGTCTACGGAGCCAATCATCCTTAGCAATAAGTTTGAATGTCTTGACTCATATGAGACCTGATAAGATTGATAAGTTGTCAGAGGTGAAGTAGTAATGCCTATAAAAGGCAAATGATGTAATCATAAGAAAATAAGGAAAATAAAGAAGTGAAATGTTCTTCACCTAAAGAGCCACTGAGCATCATTCTTACACCTCTTTGATGATGACCAAAGATAAAGTTCACAGTGCGTGTTGTGTTGACATTACTTACTTCTGTGGTAGTGGAAGTTCATAATTAAGGTGGCTGTCTGTGCATGATTACTTGCTTTTGTTGTCAAGTCTATTACTTGCTTTTGTTTTCAAGTCTGTCTCGTCTCTTCCTAGGTAGGATTCTTCTTTTCATGGTATTGCTAACAGAAAACACTGTTTCTTCTTTCTTTAATTTGAAACTCTTTCCGATTATCATAATCTAGAAGGCGGACCCTAAATAATTCAGCGTTTTTTTTTTTTTTTTTAAGATATGAATTCAGTTCTGCTTTTGCAATGATCATATGCTCCAAAAGTCTGCTAGTTTGACTAAAGAAAGGATTTCTTAAGCGAGTCAGGGCCCATAATTCTCTATCGATCAGGGACAGACCAGACAATGATCTATCCCGAGGGAAATGAAGTCCATATAAAGCGAGTATCAAACTAGAGGTCATAGAAAAAATATATAAGTAGTTGATAATAAGATAATCTGTTTAATACTGCAATTACTGAACACTTTTAGTTTATTTTAATTTTTATATATTTGATCATACTTTAATTTTCACCAAACATCCTTAGATTATATCTGTTGAATTTGCTTGTGAAACAAGAAAAGAGTTGATGAGGAGACAATACCAAAAGCAACTCCTATTGAATTGAAAGAAATTTACGTTGTAGCCTAAACATTAACAATATGGAAAAAAACAAAAAAAAAGAGAAAAAAAAAATTACTTCATGAATTAAGCATATAGATCTTTAATAGTAATACTTTTATAACTTAAGCAAGCTTCTCACTTCCACCATCCTTCATTAAGATTTCATCAAATGCCTCTTTTTTTTTTGAAAAAAAATGTTAAATAAGATTAAAAAACAAATAAAGTAGCGTTTTCAAACGTTTGTTTTTAAGAGAAAGAGCAAAACAGAGTAATAGCTAATTTCCAAAGTCAGAGTCTTGATGCAATCCAGAGGTGCACATTAATGCCTCTTTCACGGCCTACAATGCATTAAAAAAAACTATTGTCAGTAGTATATATATAAGCTATGATTAAATAAGCTATGATTAATTAATCACGGCCTTTCATAAATAAGCTATGATTAATTAATTCAAAAACTAAAATCTCCCATCGTAAAACTATGACTAATTAATTCCAAATAATTAGATCAAAACCAACCTCAACTAGTTTGGGTTCAGTGCTTGAATGGAGGTAGTGAGTGACTCTCTCCCGCTCCTTTTTTAAACACTCATCAGACTGCAATATCAAATTATCGACGTTAATATATATTTACTTTCCTGAATCGAATCAAAACATAATCGGAGACGCACCTTTAGCTTGTAGTCAGGAGAAGAATCCTCATGGATCCACCTTGACACCTTGCAAGAATAGTAAGAAGCAGTATCTTGAAGCAAGAACTTTTCAAAATCCTCTTCATATTTTGTCAAAGTTCCCATCCCATTCTCCACATAGATATCTAACACGCTTTTCACTAGTTCCCTATCAATCTCTTCGCCCTCACGTTCTTTATGAATCTGGCAAATAAAATTTTTGTTAGACACAGAAACAACAATTAGGTAGGCTCCACCATAGCTTTTCTCAATATAGATACCAATACTTACAAGTGCTAATACAGCTTCTTTGGCAGTGGAGTGCATCTCGCGATAAACCTGTAGTAAATAATTTGCAAGGACAGTTACAAACTAACAAATACATTTAAGGCAGTAAAAGTTTAGGAGCTATAAGGAATGCATGACAAACCAGGCTGCAAAAACATGTCAAGCCAACTTCCCTCAGTGTTGGCAGGGCGCTCTTAATAACATAGTCCCGGTCAATATAAACGAAGACATTGCCTAACCATTTGACTAGACGTACATGGTTCTTCCACATCCTAACAAGCTCTCTTAGCATATCTTCGTCATTCTTCTCCCTTAAGGATGGCAACATCTAAACCAAACGTAGAAAAACTAACCAACATGAGGATTAAGTTATAAAAAATATAACAAAAGAACATGTATCCTTTGCACAATATCCAAGAATCAAAGCCCTAACTTTGGTACTCACCGTTTGGATAGTATAATCTTCAAATACTTGACGATACTTTTCGTAAAGCTGTTGTGAATAATTATTGTAATTCTGGGTACACATAGTGTAGATAGTTCTGTGAATCACATAAGAAATTACTGTTAATTGTAGCTACCTGTACAATATAGAGCTGTTAATAAACAAACATTACAAAAGAAGACCTACGTACGTGTAAAGATTCATATATAGCGTAGAGTTAATTGGTGGTTCACGCTCTCCTTCTATATTCCTTATAAGCTTGGTAATATCTTTCTGCAAGGAGGACCATCCTTCCTCAAATTTAAGGACCATCCTTCTCGTATCTGTTTCAAACTCTCTTGATGAGTCAAATTCTTTAATAAAGTAATAGACATAATTTTATGTAATTTAATAAAGTTTTGATAATTACAACATAATTTAGCTCTTGAGAGGTTATCATTATCGATACTTTAGCATCCACATTAACGATACTCGACACTAACCTTATCGCAAACCATAGACTAAAACTAATTAATTAGATTACCAAACTTAAGAACAACGACAGAGATGTTATGTCAAGAAAGTGATCAGAAGCGGAGGTAACTCGATCAAAATCGCGTAAATAGAGGGTAAAACCTAAGACATCACGTACCTGAAAATTCTGAAGAGTGTCGAATCTGGTGAAAAAGATTAACTATAAGAATCGTGAAGTGCCTAGCTAGTAGAAAAACAAAAGGAATATATAGAGCCAACTATGAGAAGCGGTTTTAATTTTTTTTTTTAACCAAATAGGAAAAGGAATTAAAAAAACATATATATATATATATCTCTTATTATATAAAGTTGGATCAAGTTATTATTTTGAGATTTTGACATGTGTAAAAATTAATATTTAATAAAAAAGATTTGAGATTACCAAAAAACAATTTTTTTTTATTTTAAACCATTTTAATAATGTAAAAGATAATTATAAAAAAAAATACATGCGTAAAAGTTAATATTTAATAGTAGAGATTTGAGAATACAGAAGAAAAAAACAAAAAATTTTGTTTTAAATAATATTAAAAATGAAAAAAGATAATTATCAAAAAATAACAAAAATTAAACATTTTTTTAAAAAAAATTATAAGGATATTACCTTTATCATAGAAAACACAAATAATCTGTCCAATCATTTTCTGCCATGTCATTTATTAAAGTTTTAAATAAATGAACTAAACAAA
The DNA here is from genome assembly GCA_023657505.1 of Camelina hispida. Lineage (NCBI taxonomy): Eukaryota > Viridiplantae > Streptophyta > Magnoliopsida > Brassicales > Brassicaceae > Camelina > Camelina hispida. Next base: position 5,613,448 of record CP094637.1, on the reverse strand, counting down.
AAAATTATGCAATCGGAAGATAACTCCTAGAAAAAGGCAGATTTTATTTTTTCAATATTCTGTATTTTCTACGCTCTGCTCCTGATTTCCTAAATAAATATGCTCACACGATCTCCACGTTCATTCTAAAACCACCTCACGATTTCAAAGTTAAACTGTTTCATCTTCTATTTAAACTCACAATAAGTAAATATTTTTCTACACATTTTTTTATATGTAATGTTTTGTTCCTTTGATGAGAATATAACTGGTTAACCGAAGTGAACCGACATTATCTAGTTCGAATAAAGAGTTGAGATTGTATTGTCTTTGTATATCCTAAATTAGTAGGATTGTATCTTCACTTAGTCATGTATCTTAATCGTAGGTTTAGTGGGTTAGTTTCTCTCTTCTATTTTGTGTATTTAAACATCATCGATTAGTAAGTGAAAGGAAGACTTGAAATTTGACAAAACAGAGTTTATCTCTTTGGTTACTGGTTCATGTGTTAGACATAACACATCTCTTTGGCTTTGAAGAGAGACCATTCAATCATCCTTCGTATCTCACCTTATTCCTCTGTTTTGTGAATTGCATGGTAATTAAAGATACCAGTTTCTAGACAAATTTAGGAGAAGCTATTTTCCTCGCTAACTTCTTTCCTTTATGAGTTCTGTTTCGCTCAAACTCAAGTTATTTATTAGCTGACCATTTGTTAACGTTTATATATACTTTCATTACCTAATCTTTGTTTTTTTTTTTTTTTTTTTTTTTTTGACGATCATTACCTAATCTTTGTTTTCTGTGGCAATTCGCTGATTTTTTTTTTTTTTTTTTAGTAGATTGGACTCATGCGACTTTTAAATTTGTGTGCAAATCAACGGACAAGCTGTAAGCATGTACTCTACTAATATTCAGTCTTTCACGATGAATTGTAACAGTTTATGTTTCCAGATTGTTCAGATTGATGGAAACCATCAAACAAACAACACAAAGACAAAGCTATGAGAAACTCGACCTCTCTATAAGTATTCATCCTTTCTTGCTACTTCACTTTTTCTTTACTAAAAAATAATGGCTTTTAATCGTTGGTGTTTCACATTTTCCAGACTTTTAAATTAACCTACGTTTTATATTTTCACCGATCGGAGCAGCGAAGAGAGAACGCCACGCGCCGTTTCGATTCGATTCTGCTGGAGAAGAACTCGGAGGTTCCGTAGCTTTTCGTGTCGCTCTTCGTCTCCGGTGATGGGATTCGTTGGCGGGGCTTGTTCGGGTACGGGGTGAGTCGTGTCGGTGGAGGGAGAGAAGAGACGACATGAGCATGCTGAGACAGACTCGGTGAACTTGACGGTGGCGTAACGAGAAGATCTCGAAACCAGTCGTAAGTGAGTCACCATCGTTGAGCTGCCGGCGACGCTCGGCAACAGTGGAAGGACTCCTACTAAAATTTAATCTTTGAAAGAACATTATTGAACCGGGTTAAACCGGTCCGTTTAGGTCATCCGGTTCACGAGTTGTTTTTGGTTTTTATCCGGTTTAACCAGTAAATTAAAATAAATGATGTAATCATAAGAAAATAAGGAAAATAAAGAAGTGAAATGTTCTTCACCTAAAGAGCCACTGAACATCATTCTTACACCACTTTGATGATGACCAAATATAAAGTTCACAGTGCGTGTTGACATTACTTCTGTGGTAGTGGAAGTTCATTGAGGTGGCTGTCGGTGCAAACAAAAAATAGTTAAGGAACTGTCTCTCGGGGTATTTGATTTGATTGTGCATGATTACTTGCTTTTGTTGTCAACTCTGTCTCGTCTCTTCCTAGGTAGGATTCTTTTCTTTTTCATGGTATTGCTAATAAAAAACGGGAAAAATGCCAAAAAAAAATCGAAGTTATTTTTATTTGGAAGTTTAATACCCAATATGGTTTTGGATTGGAATAAAAATACACCAAATAATAAAAATATGTTATTTAAAACCTAAAGTAATTAGTATTGTTATTTTTATACCCACGATTTTTCAACAAAATCAAAATCCCAATTTTATTCCGGTTATCTAATTAATTTTTAATTTTTAATATATAAAATTTCGGTTTTCTAATAAACATATTAAATCGAGTTAACCGGTATTTAATTCTCTTAAAACCGTTTCTTCAACTTCCGCTATCGGGTTGAATATTTTTTTGATTCAGATGGAGCAGACTCGATTGGGGAACAATTTTGGGCAAGTTGTTGTGTTCATTTTTGTTTTTTGGATCATCCAGAAAAAAAGAAAAAATCGGAGAAGCAGAACTAGATCCGCCGCTACCAGATCCGCCACTCCAACATAAAGGAGTCATCGGACTAGCTCTAGCCGAATCAGTTTCCTTCTTCAAATAACCTCCTACGCCACCAACATTAACCCCTAATCTCGAAGGTCGCGACCGCCGTTGACGAATCCCCCACCGTAATTCAGGTAGATTCGTCACCGGATTATCGGATTTAACAGTTCCGGCGTGTTTGAGTCGGAGAAGAAGCTCCACCAACATAACGTTGTCTGTTAAAGCCGTCTCCACCCACTCATCCGCCATCTTAGGCTTCTTCCCAGATGTTATTCTCATTGAAATCGGCTCAAAGGTTACAAAAGCGGCGGCTATGAAGAGAAAAAGATAAAGAGAGAGAGATGGAAAAAAGGAGGAGAATGGGTTTATAGGGTTTGATTATGTGGATGGCTACTCGATCTAATTCTGGGTTCGAGTCTTTGAGTTCTATAATGAGCCGTCATACTTTTAATTACCAGACTAACAGAAGATGATTCCCATGCGTCTTTACTTGGGGATGAGTTTGATTAATGCTACTGCTTCTCCGACTTTTTTTTTTTTTTTTTTGTACAATCCAAAAAAACAAAAATGAACACAACAACTCGTTCAGAATTGTTCCCCGATCGAGTCTGCTTCATCTGAATCAAACAAATATTCAACCCGATAGCGGAAGGTTGAAGAAACGGTTTTAAGAGAATTAAATACCGGTTAACTCGATTTGATATGGTTATTAGAAAACCGAAATTTTATATATTAAAAATTAAAAATTAATTAGATAACCGGGTAAAATTGGTATTTTGATTTTGTTAAAAAATCGTGGATATGAAAATAACAATACTAATTATTTTAGGTTTTAAATAACATATTTTATTATTTGGTGTATTTTTATTCTAATCTAAAATTATTGAGTATTAAACTTCCAAATAAAAATAATTTAGGGTTTTTTTTGGCATTTTTCCCCGATAGAAAACTCTGTTTCTTCTTTCTTTGAAACTCTTTCCGATTATCATATTTGGCAGAGGAAGTAGGTAATAAAGTTGTTTGTGGTCCAAGTGAAAGAAATAATACGGATCGGAGTATTTACAACAGTAGACTCGGCGAGATTTTTCAGAACATTTGGTGCATTGAAGTGTAGGTGTGTCATTCCTAATTATTGTCATATAATTTTTCGTTTTTCGATCTGTTACAATTAAGGCTGATTATTAGCTCGTATGATGGTGATGGTGTTGTCGAATTTATAAGGAAGATTTACTTTTTTCATTTCTTGTTGTCACACTAGCATCACAACAAGGTAGCTATTGCAATGTTCTCTCTGCCATGTGTATGACGTTGCCACGTTCGGCTTATGCACTAATTAACGAGAGAGAGTAAACGGGCTGATGAAATTTTCACCGTATAATCCAATTTTTAATTCCATGCCATTCAATGAAGAGGTGACTGCATATATATAAACTTTACAATAGTCTTTAATTGAATTCATCTCAATTTAATGTTTAGATTTTAGAAGCACCGAGGATCGCATTAACAAAGCAATAAACTGAAACCAAGTTGAAGATGTAAATACGTAACAATTTCAAATAGTTAATGACGTAACATACACCATAACTGCTCTGTTTTTTTTTTTTTTTTTAATTGCTCTGTTTTGATTAGTTTCAGCTTTTTCTCAATGAAAAGATGCATATAATGTAAACAGGGTTATTCTTTTGGGTAGGTCTGGGAATTCGGGTACCCATTCGGGTTCGGGTCGGGTATTTCGGATTTTCGGGTATTTCGGGTATTTCGGTAAAGGGGTCCTAGACCCATTCGGATATTTCTAGTATTCGGATCGGATTTCGGATAAACATCCATCGGATTCGGATCGGATTTGGGTACCCATTCAATACCCGAAATATACTTCAGATTTGGGTACTCGTTCAATATTCGAATTCAAATCTCTCTAACTATGATATTAAAGGAGAAGAAAATATATGGCATACATGTTTCTTGTAGAAAATATTCTATTTGTTTTGCATTTTTTTTTGTATTTTTTAATATGTAAAAATAATATTTTGGTATCTAGAGTTTATGAGTATGGAATAAAAAAAATACAATTAAATCTCTACATAATAAGTAAAATCTCTCATATCTAAATTCCTTTTTAAAAAATGAAAGTTGTACATAGTAATATATAAATATTGTAGGTTTGAGAATTAGTCAAAAATATTAAAGTGGCAAAATGGTTACAATGCACCCACTTAATGCTTTAGGTCATTGGTTCAAATCCCACAAGTGACTATTTTGCACTATGTTTATACATGTTCGGATTAATTTGGATACCCGTTCGGATATCGGATAATACCCGATCGGGTTCGGGTACCCGGTTTCAATAAATTCTAAATCTATTCGGGTATTTTCAAATTTCGGATGCGGGTTCGGTTCGGGTTTTTCGGATCGGGTTCGGGTCGGATTTTCGGATTCGGGTATTTTGCAGGGCTACTTTTGGGTTGAATAAATTTTACATTAAAAAAAAAAAAAAAAGAAACCTTCTAATATTACAATTTCTTGGATTTTTCTTTATGATATCAAACTATCAATTTTAAAAAAGTTATTCATTCACTAGGATACCAAATAAAAATATTTTAAAGTAATCATTTAACAAACAACCAGGTAATTATAATTCACCTATAGGATACAATAAACATTAAGAAGTTTAGACAGACTATATATTGCACACTTATTACAGCAATATGGTATACATTTGTATAAATCACCCAATTAAGGAACGCCATTATCTTTTTTCGCCAAGTTGTCGAAATCTGATGCTCGTGTGTAAGTAAACAAGCTTACAAAATATATGTTCTTTTCACTATGAACACTTTAATTAGTACAGAGATGGTGGAATCTCTAAATATTCTTGTCGTGTAAATTATTAATTTCTATTTTTATCTTTTGAAAAAAAACTAAAAAACGAGAGAGTTCGAGGGGAATCTCTGTGATATCATATTTTATGAGGAAAAATATCAGTGAAGAAATATATATATATAGTAACTTTTCGTTGGTATTTGATAAAACTTTAACTACACAGCTGTCAACTGGTTTACTTAAACTAGGTTTACACATACACCGATATAATAGTCTCTGTTCGTTGGTATTCCCTCTATCTCACAAAGATTGATGTTTTGACATTTTCACACATATTAAGAAAAATTTTAGTTCTTATTTATAAATTAATTTATAATTATTTTTTGGTAGAGAGAGAAAATATAAACCAATAACAATTCAAAAATTTTAATATTTTCAATAATTACTTCTTGAAATTTACAAAACATCGATATTTGTGAGACAAAAAAATATACCACAACAATGTAATGGACAAATTGTTTAATGCAATAGATAGCTGACCAATCATCAATTAGACCACGCTAAACATGCTCACGCATTTGATTAACGGAATGATTAAACATAGCTCATAAGCAACAACGACATTATGGAGTTGAAAAAAGAGAAAAGCAGGCAAACGACATAACATAGTGGAAAATTGATGGAGACCGAGAGTGGTATGGTCACTAATCTCAGCAGTCAAACAAACATCATTTTCTATGTGATGTGTGTTTTTAACCTAAACTAAAAACACATGTATTTCAGTTTTGTAAAATACTCCCTCTGTCTCACAAAGATTGATGTTCTATGATTTAATTTTGTCCCATAAAGATTGATGTTTTACTATTTTTAATTAATAAATATTAAATTTTTGTAAATTTCAAGAAGTGATCATTAAGAAAATTTGAAAATCTTAATAGTCATTGGTTTAATAGGAAAACAATCATTATTTCTTAATTTGTGTGAAAGACCTCAAACATCAATCTTCAAGGGACAGAGGGAGTATTCAACTTTTTTAGTTGATCAATCTAGTTAACTGGTTTTTAAATGTTTTGATTCACACTGGTATCTGAGCTTATTGAGACTCGTGTACATTTGAAATTTGAAAAAATTGGATGACTATAGACAATTTGTAGTTTTGGACAATACTAGTATTCGGACATGTTAGGACAGAACAGTGTTTTTTTTGTCAGATAGTACATAGGAGGAGTTATTTTTAGCTAGTTATTTTACTAAACGAGTTTTATAATAAATAGAAGTTAGGTTAGATAGATAGTTTGACTAAAACCACGTTTTGTGTGAACATTTGCCCCAATACATATTGGTTCATATTTTATATCCAACTTACTAATATAAAATTTAGTTATCTTTCAGTTGACAAAAAAAAGTTAAAAGTTAAGCAATTATTCTATAGATAGATTTTTGGGAAATTCAATGGGTACCTGAACTACTCCACCATCTTGCCATCTTCGATTAAAAAACAAAACCATTGTTAACAACAATTAATTTTTATTGGTCTTAAAAAGTCTTGAGATATCCCTTAAACTCACTGGACCCGCCTGAGTGTTTTGTTCATGTAAGATCAATCCTTTTCTCTGTCCTTTTTTTTTTCCATTTATATAGCTTTTTAGTATCTGTTAGCTTCTCAGGCATATTTTTTTCCACACCGCCTCTGCTTTTCAGTACTTTTTGCTTTTGGCATTTCTTCTTTGTATCATTTATCAAATGTTTGAATTCTTCTATCTCTCATAAATTATGAAAGTGGTCGTGGCGTGTACTACTATTTCTTAAGATTTCTGTTTATTTTCTTCTTTATTTCTTGCTTGTTTTTTTTTCTTGGGTCTTCTTCTTCAGGAATGAGCTGAGAGGATACTACTCACAGTCACAGAAGAAAGCAAGATTTTATATAGTTCTCACTACCGGTAAGCTTGGCTTCTCCCTCTTTACACTGTGACTGTGATTTTGTAAGTTTGGATCTTTCTTACAGATTTATTAGACATAAATTATGTATTCTGTATACATATTTGTAAATCTATTTGCTCTGTTTCAAACCTATGCTTAAGGAATCTAGGGTTTAAGTTCCTTCTTTCTTTTACTTAGAAACTAGCTAGAGTTTCTTAAACCCTTTGTCTGATAAATCAAAGATCTTGTTACTTTATCTTAATCAAGTAAAAAGATTGGTACTTTGTTATCCCTTAAGTGTTCTTATTCTTGTTTTCTTTTGGGGAAATTTTCAGAGCTATTGTAGACAAATTTGGTGCTTGGGAATGGCGGAACAAAAGAGTAGTAACGGAGGAGGAGGTGAAGTTGTTATCAACGTTTCAGGTGAGGAAGCATCAAAGCGTACCAAGGAAATGGCTTCACCTGAGTCTGAGAAAGCAGTGCCCATCAACAATAAAACCCCTTCTCCTGAGATCTCTAAGTTTGTTGGTAGTCCAAACAAGCCTCCCAGAGGTCCAAATCAGAACAATGAGGGCTTAACTCAGAGGAAATCTTTTGCAAGGTCGGTTTACTCAAAACCCAAGTCCCGGTTTGTGGATCCATCTGGTCCTGTAGACACAACTATCATAGAGGAGGAAGCTAAGGAGCAGCAACTTGGTACTGGTTTCTCCTTTAGTAGACATTCCCCGAATAACAAATCGAACAGGAGTGTCGGTTCAGCAACACCGTTAACACCAAGTAAAGCTGTCGTGGAGAAAGATGAAGATGAGGAAATCTATAAGAAGGTTAAGCTGAACAAAGAGATGCGCAATAAGATAAGTACATTGGCTTTGATAGAGTCAGCTTTCTTTGTAGCTGTTTTAGGTGCTTTGGTTTCAAGTTTAACCGTTAATGTCCTGAAAGAGCATACCTTATGGGGACTAGAACTCTGGAAATGGTGTGTGCTTGTCATGGTTATATTCAGTGGTATGTTGGTGACAAATTGGTTCATGCGTTTGATTGTGTTCCTCATAGAAACAAACTTTCTTTTGAGGAGGAAAGTGCTCTACTTTGTTCACGGCTTGAAGAAGAGCGTCCAAGTCTTTATATGGCTCAGCTTGATTCTTGTTGCTTGGATATTGTTGTTCAACCACGACGTGAAACGTTCCCCTGCAGCCACTAAGATCCTCAACGTCATAACCAGGACTCTTATTTCAGTTCTTACCGGTGCATTCCTCTGGCTGGTGAAAACACTTTTACTGAAGATCCTTGCTGCAAATTTCAACGTCAATAACTTCTTTGATAGGATTCAAGATTCTGTTTTCCACCAGTATGTTCTACAAACGCTTTCGGGTCCTCCACTTATCGAAGAGGCCGAAAGGGTCGGGCGTGAGCCAAGCACAGGCCATTTGAGTTTTGCTAGTGTAGGGAAAAAAGGAATTGTTAAAGAGAAGAAAGTGATTGATATGGGGAAAGTTCATAAGATGAAACGAGAGAAAGTTTCTGCTTGGACAATGCGGGTTTTGGTGGAAGCTGTTAGAACTTCAGGTCTCTCTACAATCTCTGACACATTGGATGAAACAGCATACGGAGATGCGAAAGAGCAAGCTGATAGAGGAGAGATTACTAGTGAGATGGAGGCTTTGGCTGCTGCTTACCATGTCTTCAGAAATGTTGCTCAGCCTTTATTCAAGTGAGTAAATAACTCTGCTTTGCTCTTTTTTCTTTCCTTTTGATTGGTGCATTCTCTAGTGGAAATCATTGGATTTGTTCTTTTCCTTTTCAGTTACATAGAGGAAGAGGACTTACTTAGGTTCATGATTAAGGAAGAGGTTGACCTTGTGTTCCCATTGTTTGATGGTGCCGCTGAGACTGGGAGAATCACAAGAAAAGCTTTCACAGAATGGGTGGTAAGTCTTCTCAAATCTCCGCGGTTTTACTAATGAGAGTCTGTCTTTCTTGATTTTAATGACTTGTGTTGTGTTTTGCAATATGATCAGGTTAAGGTGTACACAAGCAGGAGAGCTTTAGCACATTCCTTAAACGACACAAAAACAGCGGTTAAGCAGTTAAACAAACTTGTGACAGCGATCTTGATGGTGATTACCGTGGTCATTTGGTTGCTGCTTCTAGAAGTAGCAACCACTAAGGTTTTGCTGTTCTTCTCCACCCAACTTGTTGCTCTGGCTTTTATAATCGGAAGTACTTGCAAAAATCTCTTTGAATCCATTGTCTTCGTCTTCGTTATGCATCCTTATGATGTCGGTGACCGATGTGTTGTTGATGGTGTCGCGGTAAGCCTCAATACCAGAGATCCTTTGAACTCGTATATGTCTCTCTATGAATACATATGTTTTTGTGGCTTTTTCAGATGCTGGTTGAAGAAATGAATCTGTTATCAACGGTGTTCTTGAAGCTTGACAACGAGAAAGTGTATTATCCAAACTCTGTTTTGGCAACAAAACCGATAAGTAACTACTTCAGAAGTCCAGATATGGGAGAAACAGTGGAATTCTCTATCTCGTTCTCAACACCAGTCTCAAAGATCGCACATCTCAAAGAAAGAATCGCTGAGTAAGTACCACCCACCTTGAATCATTCTTGTAAATCACTGAGCCAACGATCTTGAACTGTGAATGAGTGATTGTGTTTTGTGTATCAGGTACTTGGAGCAGAACCCGCAGCATTGGGCACCGGTACACACAGTGGTGGTGAAGGAGATAGAAAACATGAACAAGCTGAAGATGGCTCTATACAGCAACCACACCATCACGTTTCAAGAATACAGAGAGAGGAATATCAGAAGAACCGAGCAATCTTTGGCTATTAAGAGAATGTTGGAGGACCTTCACATCGACTACACTCTCCTTCCTCAAGAAGTCCATCTCACCAAGAACTGAGAACCAAATTTAAAACCGGTTTGGTACTTCTATAAAACCAGTTGTTTAAGATATTATTATTACCAAACATTGCGGTACTGTTTTGTTTTGTTTAGGCTTTAGAGTAGAAGATGAAATCAATTTATCCCGAGTTCTAAACCGTATTACTCTTAATCCCATATGTTTACTTACGTTATATGTATGAGTCTCGACTTAAAGTACTGGACTGTCTCAAAATGCTACTACTAATGGATGTTTATGGTAAGACTTTAACGACACAATTGAACTGAAATGGACAGTCAAGTCTTTATGCAAAATCACCATTTACTGATGATGGATTCTTAAAGGAAAATCTTGTAAGATCATATATTTATGGACAAAAAAATCTTAATTTGCAAAATCGAATCAATGCAAAATCTGTCAAAAAATGATTTGTCATGATCTGATTGGATACATTTATACAAATTTTTCAACTTCATGATGATCATGACTGGGGTTCTCTGCTTCGTATATATAAAGAGGGTGTCATCAATATTTGATATTGCAATATTGCACCAATACTATGAAAAGAGCAGGAGTTCATGTGGTGGTAATACCGATCTTACTCATACAAATAGCTCTCTCTCAAGTGGAAACGATTTCTCCAGATGCTGCTGATGTTAATTGGTCTACTTTACAATCAGTGGTGAGGATCACAAACCGCCTCGATGATGGTTCTACATTAAAGCTCCATTGTAAGTCGGCAGATGACGATCTCGGCATCCACATTCTCGCTCCCACTCGCTTTTGGTCGTTTACGTTTAGACCAACTGTCTTTTATGGATCGACACTTTTCTTCTGTCAATTCACATGGCTGCCTGGACAATCAAAATGGTTCGATATTTACGATGATGACAGAGATGGTGTTCGTAGGGGTATTCCATGCATCTACTGTTTCTGGGATATAACCAAAGAAGGGCCATGCAGGTTCAATGAAAAAGATCAAGCATCTAATATATGTTATGACTGGAATGGGGAACGAATTGGGGAATAGTTTGCTGTTGTGCGTTAATTGCCAAGAAAGCCAAAAAAGAATAAACATTAACTGTTTCTTTGTTTTCTTTTCCTCATTAGAAAATGTATCTTTCTAAAAGTGGTGTACGTAGCTTTTTCCTCATCAGAATAAGTCGCTTTGGTCTTACAAAACCATATCGTGCTATTCACCTATATATATAGAACACTATATTAATTAGCTCCGCATTTAATATAAGGTTGTTCGATCCAAAACAACAAACTCATAATTAATCAAAACTGTATATGCTACATAGATTAAGGACCCAATATTATCATTTACAACCTGCCACAATTGACGAAATTAACAACCAATGTTTTTAAAACCGGACCGGTAACTGAACCAGAAAAGCTTATGAGTCATGAGTCAACATGGTTCGACCGGGGTCAACCGGGTTCAATTGATTTTGATGATATTTTTATAAATAATAGGTATGAATATGTTTTCTATTTTTTTCAATGATTATAACTATGATATAATTGGATATGCCAAATAAAATACTTCAATAATCATAATGTTTTAAAAAAATCTTAAAAAGTAATAAACTCAAAGTGTAAAAAACTCAAAGTGTAACCAGTACCAATAAAATATTTTAGAAATTTAAATTTTAAAACAATAAGAGAATAAGAGTGTAGAACATTCAATCTTCATTCTCTAAGAAATTTTACTATTGATAATTTGCTAAGAAGAAAACTAGAAAAGATAATTAATTAAATTAATTACACTCATTTTTACCAAAAAAAAAGTAGAACCCGGTTTTATCCGGTTCAATGGTTCACCGGTTTTTGGTTTTTTGGCGGGTTGATATGGTTTTTTACCGGTTTAATTTCTTTTGGGTTTTGATATTAACCGAACCCAAACATGTTGCCGGTACGCGGGTTAACGTGGTTCGACCGCCGGTCCGGTCCGGTTTTGAAAACATTAATAACAACCAAACCTATCAAGAAAGTTGGTAACTAATATTTCCAAACAAAAATATTTTATACTGGAGAAATAAAAATTGAAGTTATAAAAGCCATTAGCCATATAAGAATACTTTGGCAATCATTTAAAAAGAGCGTTTTAAAACTAACAAGAGCGATCATCCCCGACAATCGACATGTCACATGTGGATGTGGTACTAATGCAATATGTGTGTATCTCTGTATATTATTGGCCTATCTCGGCTCTCATCCAATGAAGGATCTTAATTAATACAACATGTCCCTTTTTTCCCTTTTTTTTTTGAACAAAGCACACATGTCTTTTTTTTGGTGCAAACACACACATGTCTCATACAAATTTTATTCTGATAAATCAAATCCACAATAGTTTAACAAGTTAATTACATAGTTTATATGCTACTAGATAAGGGCCCGCACGATGTGCGGGTTTAAAAATTGTTTGAAAAAATAAATTCTAAATCTAAAACAATTTTTCAAAAATGTATAAAAAAAAAATTTCTAAAGTAAATATATAAATAATTTAAGTTAGAGAATATTTGTATTTACCTTCATACATTTATTTATATTTCTATATTTTTAATATTTTATAACAATTATTATAATAATCTAAAGCTAAATTATATCCCACTAAAACTTTTGCCAAATATTCATCATTACAAATACTATTATTGTCAAATTTCAAAAAAGTTTCACAACTTATTCACAAAATATTGTACATGCAACAAATTCATCAAAGCAACATCTAATAAGTAACCACATACAATTTTACTCTATGTTTTACCATTGAAAATCTGTTCTTAAATCCAAAATTATTTTATTGTTATAGTATGCTCTTTATCACCATCTATAAAATGTCTTCTAAACAAATTAAACAAATTTTATATTGCTTTATTTTCATTTTGGCATAATTATAGTTCTTATAATTACTAAAATTGTTTTGTGACATAATTTCTTTAACCATTAAGTTTTTTTTTGGATGAACAACTGGTGAAAATTATCTACTCAATTACCATGATTTTATGACTAACCCAATAAAAATTGAGAAATTGAAAGAAATTTAATATAATATAATAAAAATAAAAATTTGAAAATTATAATCATGATGGTATATATAAGTCGTAGATAATTCAGATATACAAAATAGAAACTTTATCCAAAACATGACATATGTTATAATCACGTTAAGGATCAATGACCTATTTACTCTTCAGAAGTATCCAATTGTATCAAAACAACTTAAAGTTATGACTCAAATATTCTCGAATCATAAATTTTCAACTTATTTTTATTCGAATCAAAAGTAGGGCGACGATATCCTGGAGAGGGGGATAAATTTATTAATTACTCTCAACTTATTTTTTTGACACAATTTATTAATAATAATATACATGCTTAGTGAATTACTTTTTTGTTTATACATGTCAAAATCTTATTGACAAAACACGTATAACATAAGTAGCTTACAATGAAAAATATATTAGTTTTGTTAATTTTTCTTTTTGATTTAGAATTTTTTTTTAGATAAACATGTAAATTTTATTTAGATTTAATGTTATTTTTTTTAATTAGCTGTTTTGAAAAATAATAATTTTTGACACGTGTCAACATTTTATCAATATATTTGACATGTGGGTAATTTGAAAACCCAACTTTATATAATAAGATTTTAAATATAATAAAAAGATTAGTTCAAGCTTTTTTTTCCTAAGAATGCCAATCGGTTCTCCATGATCTTCGTTTTCTTCGCATGTGCCTTCACAAATCCTGAAAACTATGATTTTTGATCGTTAAAATTAACATATTCACGATCTGATGAGTTACTAACTTTGATCTCTAATCGTAAAAATAGACACGTATCATAATCTGGTGAGTATTTAACTTTGATATCTGATCGTTAAAATTAACACGTGTCACGATCTGGTGAGTTACTAACTTTTTTAAATTGACATGTGTCACGATCTGATGAGTTATTAACTTTGATCTCTGATCGTTAAAATTGACACGTGTCATGATCTGGTGAGTTTTTAACTTTGATCTCTGATCGTTAAAATTGACACGTGTCATGATCTGGTGAGTTTTTAACTTTAATCTTTGATCATTGAAATTAACACGTGTCACGATCTGGTGAGTTACTAACTTTGAGAATCAAAGTTTATATAATAAGATTATTTGTTATTTTAATTCTTTTACAGTATAATTTATATATCTAAAAAATTCCATTGTGCATGAATTTAAATTATATATTAATATTATCTTTTATTATTGTTAGTTATTATTACGATAACACTAAATTAATATTATTTTATTACTATATTTAAAATATAATTTGATAATGATTAAAGATAATTTTTGTGAATCAAATTAATATTATTTTATTACTCTGTGAGTCGTGCCATGCATAGGTCATTTTTGTGAATCACTGAGCTGAAGATTTTGACGTTGAATGAGTGATTGTGTTTTGTGGTACAGGTACTTGGAGCAGAACCCGCAGCATTGGGCACCGGTACACACAGTGGTAGTGAAGGAGATAGAGAACATGAACAAGCTGAAGATGGCTCTATACAGCAACCACACCATCACGTTTCAAGAATACAGAGAGAGGAATATCAGAAGAACCGAGCAATCTTTGGCTATTAAGAGAATGTTGGAGGACCTTCACATCGACTACACTCTCCTTCCTCAAGAAGTCCATCTCACCAAGAACTGAGAACCATTTAAAAACCGGTTTGGTACTTCTATAAAACCAGTTGTTTAAGATATTATTATTACCAATCATTGCGGTACTGTTTTGTTATGTTTTAGGCTTTAGAGTAGAAGATGAAATCAATTTATCCCGCGTTCTAAACCGTATTACTCTTAATCCCATATCTTTACTTACGTTATACATATGAGTCCCGACTTAAAAGTACTAGATTGACTGTCTCAAACAAGAGCAATGAAAATGATACTTATGTATGTTTTATTTGCAAAATCGAATCAATGCAAAATCTGTCAAAAACGATTTGTCACGATCTGACTGGATACATTTATACAAAGTTTTCGACTTCATTGATCATGACTGGGTTCTCTGCTTCGTATATTATAAAATGGGTGTCATCAATATTTGATATTGCATTGCACCATGATTATGAAAAGAGCAGGAGTTCATGTGGTGGCAACAATATCTATACTCATGTAAGTATGTAACTCATCATCATCCAATTAGCGTTGTCACAATAGGAGCCGCCGCCCATTGCTGCAGAATCATCAGATGCTCCTCAGTCCTTCTTTACTATAAGAATTTGGGCTTTTCTGAAAACAACGGTGGAGGTTAACAATCGTCTTATTTAACGGTGGTTTACCATTACTCCTCCATTGCAAGTCAATGGATCACGATCTCGGCATCAAAATTCTCCCACCGGATAGTTCTTAAGTGGTCTTTTAGGTTTAGACCAAATATTACTAGAACTGCTATTTTTTTTGTCATTTTCTGTGGGATCAAGAGTCACGTTGGTTTGATATTTACGATGATTTCAGAAATGGTGTTCGCCATGGTCATCCCTGCATCGAGTGTAAGTGGAATATAGGCCATGCAGATTTAACCAAACGACCAATGTTTTGAGCTATGTTATGATTGGAATACACTGGAAAGTCTGGAACTTATGTTTATTTATTATTTTTTTTTCTCTATAAATTCAAAAATAACACTATATAGTTTCAACAATATACGTTTGGATCCCCGAGAGCTATATATACATATTTGTTCCTGCATCTGTGTATATGCCCACGTAGAGATATATGTCGGAAACTTGTGATGTTACGCCAGTATTTTGTTACAATTTTAAAAAAAAAAACTTGTTGTAAACAGTAAACCTTGTATGGAAGAAACAAAAATATTTCATCACAATATTCATTACTGTGGTAAAAAATATCAATATCTAAATGGGAGATTAAGCTAGTTCTCTCTTCAATGTCAAAGGTTTCTAGTGGTAACCAATAGAAGAACAAAAAAAAATGAATAAATAAAACAAGACGGAACAAAATAAACAAGTTTTGAGGTATAAAAAGAAAATATGTAGAGAAAAAACAAAATAATAACTGGTAAAAATAGTAACAATATCTTTTAAATTTATATTAAATATTAAATAAATCAGATTTTAATGAAAAATACTAATATTTCTTTTAATGTCTAATGTTCATATAATGAATTTTACATTTGATTTTAAAAACAAAATTGAGAATTGAATTTTTATATTTTGTATTAAATATTAACCTAAAATAAAATTTTAACAGTAATTTAAAGTATTTTTAGTTTCTGTATAAACACTTCTTAACTTTATTTTATTCATACAATTTCAAATAAAGCCTTAAATTTAATTTAACATGAAATTCGTATCAAAAAAAAAAATTTCTGTCAGTACATTGTGAAAATATGAAATTATTCTCTTATAAAATTGAAATACTATTAATAAAAATAAGCTTTTATTTAATATAACATAAGAAAACAATTTTTAATATTTTCTATTGTTCCTCATCAATATTGGAGAGGAATGTAGAAGAATGGTATGGAAACAATATTACTATTAAATGGTAATTTTTTTTTGAGTACTGTGTTCCTTTTTTAAGTCATGGTTACCAATAGACCATCCCCAATGGTTTTTTCTATTTTTTCCGAGGATCTCTATAATAGAGATGAGTTTTACTCCAATGGTTTTTCTTATTTATTCCTCTATAAAAAAAATCTTCTAAACAAATATTATTTTATTTTACAATTAACACCTTTTATTTACAAAAATTGCAAACTAATCCATTTTACTTTAAATTTTATAACACTTTCATAAAATTATTTTTGCAAATGGTAGTCTCAATATTTTAGAATAAATATTTATACTTAAATTTATATTATTAGTTAAATTATTATTATTATTAGTTCTTAAAAATACTTATTTTATTTATTTTGGTCATAAATAAAAGAAGTTAAAGATTAAGAGTACTACTTTGCAAATAAAATAGTTCAACTCTATTTATAGAGGAAAAAATAGAGTTCCTCTATATATAGAGAAAAAAATAGTAATCTATATTATAGAGGTAAAAATAGAGATGGATTGGAGCAAAAATTATTCTATAATAGAGTATAGAAGTAGCTGAAAAAAAAAGCTGAAAAATAATATAGAGTATAGAAGCAAAAATATCTCTATAATAGAGGTGAGTTTTCCTCTATATATAGAGAAATTCTATTTTTTTCTCTATAAATAGAGGAAAATATAACAATCTATATTTTAGAGGTAA
The DNA here is from genome assembly GCA_023657505.1 of Camelina hispida. Lineage (NCBI taxonomy): Eukaryota > Viridiplantae > Streptophyta > Magnoliopsida > Brassicales > Brassicaceae > Camelina > Camelina hispida. The sequence goes on along the minus strand of CP094637.1, from coordinate 5,596,246 downwards.
GAATAGATGTGGATTGGAGTAAATTTAACACTAAAATGGATTGTTATATTTTTCTCTATTTATAGAGGAAAAAAATAGAGATGGATTGGAGATGTTCTTAGAATAACCCAAATTAAAATAGTATAAATTGTAAACAAGGTACAAAATATATATATTCTACCATATGTAATCAGCAATGTATTCAACCATTTATTTCAATACAATCATGTATTCAACCTTTCTAAAGTTTTTATGTGTTGGAAACAAATCTAATACATATATAACGTCATGTAAAGTTGTGTTCAGCAGAAAACACTTTTGTTCTCAGAAAACAAAAAATGACAACCGTCCAGAAGACAAAAGTTCATGTTGTGGTAATGTCACTACTCATACAATTAGCTCTCTCACAAGTGGAAACGATTTCTCCAGATGCTGATGTTAAATGGTCTACTATACAATCAATGGTGAGGATCACAAACCGCCTTGGTGATGGTTCGACATTAGAGCTCCACTGTAAGTCCTCAGATGACGATCTCGGCTTCCACGTTCTCGCTCCGAATAGCTTTTGGTCGTTTAAGTTTACACCAAGTATTATTTATGGATCGACACTTTTCTTCTGTCGATTCAAATGGCTGCCTGGACAATCAAAAAGGTTTGATATTTACGATGATGACAGAGATGGTGTTCGTAGGGGTATTCCATGCATCTACTGTTTCTGGGATATAACCAAAGAAGGGCCATGCAGGTTCAGTGAAAAAGATCGTGAATTTAATATATGTTATGACTGGAATGGGAAACGAATTGGGGAATAGTTTGCTGCTTTGTGTTACGTAATTGTCTCCACCGTTGTTTTCAGAATTATTATATAAAAGATTCTGATATAATAAAAAAAGAACCGATATGAAATGGGAACAAAAAATTCAAAAAATAATTATATTATCTAAACTATTTCTCATAAAAAGTTGGATAAAAAATAGAGGTAAAGAGATGAGAGTATAAAATTTGGATGGTTGTGGCATTCAATTATCACATAACTAAATTCAAATTCAACGCTCTCTTTATTTCAAATATCAAGACATTATATAATGGGTATGGGAAAGAAACGTGTAATTCAGAAAATTAGATTAAGTACATGAAATAAATGAACTGAAACTGAATCCAAATTTGATTTAACACCCTTAAACAAACAGTTGGAAATGTTTGGATTAGATTAGAATAATATACATGTAATATCACTTATCTATCTTAATTATTTCTTATACTAGGAGATATCTCGTGCTTAAAGCACGGGTCAACATTTAAAAAAAAAATATAATATAGTAATAAAAGTTATTGTTATATTTCTTTTAAAAAGTTATTTTATTTGAAATAATATTTATTTTTAATTGTTCTGTAAATTAATTAATTAAAAATATTATAGTATTTTATTTTTGATGTCTATTACAATTTTATATTGTTTGTTTGTTGTATTTGCATCATTATTTTGTGAAATATGAAATAGTAATTTTAATATTATAATTGTGAGAAAATAAAATTTATAATTTATCAACTATATAAATTTAGTTTTACCAACCCGCCAATGTGAAAATTAAAACACACATTTTTCCATAGATTGAGTAATATATATTTGTTTTTAAAAATTCAAATCACAACATATGTAAAAACAATTCTGCATATTTATTAATCATAAATATTATATAAAAATTTCAAACAATTTGTAAATAAAATAAAAGAAAGATGAGAGTAGAATCATAATTTGAAATCTTATTTGAAATCTAGTTATTAAAAATAATTTTATTATCTACTTGGATATGAAATCTTAGTTTTTGAATTGTGATTGGTATATATTTTTTTTAAAAAAATTATTTAGTAATTTTCGTCAATAATTTATTACAGAGAGAAAATAATTTTTAAAGTACAAATTAGTTTTGATTTGAATAGATTTTTTTATTTTTTTTTATTTTATTAGAGAGAGAAAATAATTTTTCAAGTACAAATTATTTATTTTTATTTTTTTCAAGTACATATTAGTTTTGATTTGAATAGTTTTTTTTTTTACTTTTATAGATTTTTTATATTTGATCTGTCAGTATTTTTATTTTTTAATTAATTTATTAATCTTAATTAAGTTTTTCTAATGACAATTGAATGTAATTTTACATATTTTAAGGTTAGTTTCATATTTGTACTTCTCAATTACTATAGTAGGATATATCACACTCATGCAGGTATGAGTAAAAGTTTACGTGAAAATTTTCTAATTTGAAAAAAATTCTGCAAAAATAACTTCGCACCACATGCTGGTCCAAACCTAATTATATTTTAAAAAGTCTAACACTAAAATGCACTAAGCATAATAACGGTGAGATTCTGACCCATACACATGCTTTAAGAATAGTCCAATTTTAATAGTAATTTTTTAGCAACGTATATGAAATCATTAATGTGTTCAACCATTTGTTTTCAATATAGTCAAGTATTCAAAAACAGTTATATGTTTTAGGAGAAGACAAATCTAATAACGTCATGGATACCACATTAATTAATTGAAGACTTTTCTTATAATATATATATATATATATATATATATATATATACTAGTGTAATTATGCAAAACAAAACACTAAAAGTATATCCAGCAAAAAACACTTTGGCTCTTAGAAAAGAAAAAAATGACAATCGCCCAAAAGACAAAAGTTCATGTGTTGGTGATATCTCTACTCGTACAAATAGCTCTCTCAAAAGTGGAAACCAGTTCTTCACATTATGATGTGAATTGGTCTACTATACAAACAATGGTGAGGATCACAAACCGCCTTGGTGATGGTTCGACATTAAAGCTCCACTGTAAGTCCTCAGATGACGATCTCGGCCTCCACGTTCTCGCTCCGAATAGCTTTTGGTCGTTTAAGTTTACACCAAAAGTTTTATTTGGATCGACACTTTTCTTCTGTCAATTCACATGGCTGCCTGGACAATTTAAATGGTTTGATATTTACGATGATGACAGAGATGGTGTTCGTAGGGGTACTCCATGCATCTACTGTTTCTGGGATATAACCAAAGAAGGGCCATGCAGGTTCAGTGAAACAGATCGTGCATTTAATATATGTTATGACTGGAATGGGAAACGAATTGGGGAATAGTTTGCTGCTGTGTGTTACGTAATTGCCAAGAAAGCCAAAAAAGAATAAAACACTGTTTCTTTGTTTTCTTTTCCTCATCAGAAATATGTATCTTTCTAAAAGTGGTGTTAAGCTTTTTAGTAGGAACTTATAATAATACTAGAAGACACTTTCGAAATTTCTCTTGTGTTATTGTATTGGTTGTGTGGCAAATTAAAGTTGACTTGATCAACAACAATTTCTACGTTTGAACAAAAACAGAATCTGAAAACAATAGGGTCATAATTGTAAACGTAACTGCGGACTTACGTTTAATTAAGGATTTAAGGGTAACTGATTAAAAAGAGTTTTTAGTATAAGAAACAAAAAATTGTTTCTGTTGGTTACCAAAATTCATTTGACCCAAAGTAATTGACTAATTTCCACGGTATATAAAAAACTGGAGAAACAAGAAAAATACTAGTAGAACTTACCAAAGGGGAATCTAACTAGAATTATTAGGAAATAAGTGCATCTCTGGGCCATGCAAGATCTAATAGATAATATAATGAGCCCACTGGGCTACACAGAACTTTATTCATTAGTTCGACGTTTTTGACTACTTTTTGTTTTTCCGGATAATACGATTTTAAGGTTGTGAAATTTGTTTGCGTGATTTTACTGATTACGCTTTTGACTTTATTTTACAAAGGATACATCGCTTTGGTCTAACAAAACCATATCGTTGCTATTCACCTATCGAACACTATTAGCTCCGCACTTTTTTTTCTTGGATAAACCCTATCGGATCAGCCCGGTAGAAACTTAGCTCCGCATTTCATTACCTCTATTTTAATATAATTAAGGTTACTCGATCCAAAACAACAAACTCATAATTAATCAAAATTAAATATATATATGCTACATAGATTAAGGACCCAATACATTATCATTTATAACCTGCCACAATTGACGAAACAACCAACCTTTCAAGAAAGTTGGTAACTAGCTAACATTTCCGGAAAAACAATTTATACTCGAGAAATAAAATTTCAAGTTATAAAAGCCATTAGCCATATAAGAATACTTCGGCAATCACTTAAGAAGAGCGTTTCAAAACTAACAAGAGTAGTTACATGTGGTACTAATGCAATATGTGTATCTCTGTATATTATTCGCGTATCTCGACTCAGCTTATCCAATGAAGAATCTTTATACAACATAATTTACTTAAACTACATTACGTATTATGTGCAATCATTAGGGGGTTGAGGGAGTGTTGTTGTGTGCAAATACATGGCACGATCTTTGATTAGATTATTCACTTCGTTAAATATACTTAGTTGTTGATTTAGGTGACAAGCAATGAGAGCTTTCTTGACGGAATAATAAAATCGGCCGCATAATTGAATAGAACGCAATGATCGATATATTCATCGAACTATTTATTTTGTTTGACTAGTTGTATATTTATAAAGATGTATATAGCAAAAGTGGCATTTGTGATGGTATAAAACGCAACCATATAAATAAATACTTTACTTAATATATAAGTCTCCTGTTACATTTTTCAATGATAAATATATCGTAGTTTCAATTATTATAGTATAAAAGTCAAGGAATATTAACAGGAGCAAGCAAAATAAGTATTAAAGGGAAGGAGACATGCATGGTTCGGGCCATTGGGGTGTGGAATGTTTGAATTGTTCATAGATAAAAGAGGCATGTCTTCGAACTCTGGTTATAGCTATGAAATTATACACCCTTATTTTACAACATTATCGCACCAGCAACTTTTCTAATCTAAGATACTACACTTTAGTTTCATATAAGCATGAAATATCGTTTAGAATCAAAACTATATTATAAAGCTAACATTGCAAAGCAATATTTAAACTAAAAGGCATCAACCTCTAACAATTTTAAACAAGCAAGAATAAATTAAAATGACTTGACATGGATGGACCTGATCAGAATTGGTCATGTGTACGTGCGACCGTGCGTGTAACATAAACTTTTGTTTTATGTAAATTATTATTTTTCATTGTTGAGAGAAGAAGTAATGGAGAAGATTGTAATCGGGAACTTTTAAAGATGATCAAAGTGAAAAGAAGAGAGAAGTAAAGCAAAAGCTCTCGACTTTCTCTGTTCCCATGGAAGCATCAGTACACTTCCATGTTCATCCATCGCTCTACGATAACTTTCACTTTATTTTAAAATTAAAAAACTACACTTTTTTTTTGTTTTATTTTATTTTTTATTTTTCAATTTTATAAGAAGCTTTAATGTGTCCATTCACGATCTGCTTCAATCACCCTTTGCTTCTCATTTGGATATCGAATTTCTCGATTTCCCCTCTTTCTTTTCTTTTTATACACTTTCACATATCATCGATTCGATATTTTATTACTTAACACACTTTATTACATACACACACACTTGTGTTACATTCTCATATACATAAAGATCTTATATGTATATGAAAATGTGTTTTTCTTGGTATATTTTCATGTTATATTGTTAATGGTGACCAAGTACAGCTGATTTTGTGGTTGTGGTACTCTAAATTCGCATTTCACCGACAAGCCCTAATCAATTTTTTTGGGTGAGCTTTTCTAAATATTAAATGAACAAGGAGATGAAACAACTCAAGTAGGTATTCATATAAAAGTGTTTGCATTCATGAGAATTTGGATCTAAAGCATGTGATAGATACATAGAAAAAGAGAATTAAAGTTGGTAGCTAGCTAGGTTGGGTTTTTATTTCCTTTGGGATCATCAACCACTTTATCATACTCCCTCCGTTTCAAAATATAGAATGTTTTAAGCAAAGCACGCAGATTAAAAAGTATTTACTTTTAATAAGTTCAACCAATCAGAAACAATACTGCATAATATAAAATATTTAAACATCTTATATTTTAAAACGGATCCTTCCCAACATTATCAATTCAACACCTTTAGGCCATATTTATTGGGGATCACCCCATGTGATCTTAGTCTTTTTAAAATTAAAATTTAATGAATAGTACTCATAAGATCAGTCCAACTGATCTTGAATAAGATCAGTTCTTCAACTGATCTAAAGGTGACGTATCACCTGCTAAACGAAAGTTGCGTTTTATTTTTTCATTTCCTTCGAAAGTTCCGCTTTTATTTTTTCTTCTTCTTCTCTCGCAAACCTCGAGCAGGCGAAACGGCGAGATTTTTTTCCCTCACCGTCGTCTCCTCTGTCCGGCCATTGAAACACCGGGGCGATCGTCTCCTCGTCGACCGCAGCGATCATCACAAAACGACAACGTTTCGAGGAAGAAGAAAAAGAATATGGGTTCTAAAGTCGATAAAACAAAGAGAGCTCTAATCGGAGCTGGTGGTCGGATCCTGTTTTACCCAACTCTTTTTTACAACCTCGTCCGCTTCAAACTCCAGTCTCAGTTCCGATGGTGGGATCAAATCGATGAGGTCTTTTGATTTTTTTGTTAATTTGATTTCCTGAGAAAGTGAGCAAGTTCCTATTTTTAGTTTCTTATCACTAGATTCTACTAGACTTTTTGCTATTGAGATTCAAAGGACATAACTTTATAGCATTAGGAATTAGGAATCTGAATTTGACTGGAACGTTAAGCAATTTTGGTGTTAAAGGTCAGATTTTTCAGACTATCTTAAAGTCAAGATTGTTTCTGTCTGTGTAGTTATGCAGTAGACTGTTGAAATTTGAGCTCTTTCTTCAAATCTTTCTGATTCATAAAGCTTTTTTGTTTTTGTTTTGTGTGTGTGTTCAGTATCTTCTGATGGGAGCTGTTCCATTTCGTAAGGATGTTCCGAGACTAAAACATCTAGGTGTTGGTGGCGTAATCACTCTTAATGAACCTTTTGAGACTCTGGTACCATCTAGGTGATGATTTTAAAATTGTTTTTAAAGGCTTATGAAATGGAGCATCTAGTGATACCAACACGTGAGTACTTGTTTGCTCCTTTGATTGCTGACATAACTCTAGCCGTCAACTTCATTCACAGTGAGTGTTATGTGATGTTGTGCTTCTCTTTTACCTTTATTTGCATTTGGTCCGGTTGCTTACTATGTGCATTCCCTTTTTATGTAACAAGTTACTGAATCAACCGTTTATTCGGTACTAAGTAGAGTAGTTATGATGATCATATCTCACCTTTCCCTCATGTATTCTGCATTAAGTAGATTAGTTATTTCGATGGTATCTAGTCTTTTCTTCATGCGTCAACCCAATAATGTAGCTAGTTTAGACAATTCAGGCTCTGTGTCTGATCCCGAAACTCCTGGTTGCTGCAACCCAAAGACGCTGCTTTTACTTAAACCATCTGATGATCTTATGGACCTAATAAGCTTTGATGATGAACGAAAAACTAAGAATGACAAAGACTGCAGTAATGAAGAGACAGACACTGCTGAAGAAGATGCTGCAGCTCGTGGTTCTTCATCATCTGAGTAGGTTTCAGTAATGGCTAAGTATGTATCTTTTGTAAATGTAATGTTTGACATTCAAAGTTTGGTTGAGTTGCAAAATCTTCTGTAGATGGCAGACTGATTCCCATTGTACGATTTTAAATGTAATGGTTTTTTAGTTCGTCGGATTGTTCACAAGAAATTTTATTAGTTTGTCGGATTGTTCACAAGAGTCACAGTCTTGTAAACACTCACATGCACAAGTTAACAGTCATGTATATATATATATGACAATATCACAAGAGTGTTCAAAATCAAACATACATTTTCTTCTATCTTTTGTTTATAGCTTCTCTTCTATCTTTTGTTCATCTTTTCACTTTTGTAATTGTAATATGTTTAAAATATTATTTTATAAATTTTTATAATTGTAATATGTTTAAAAATATTAATAAACATTATATTATTAAATAGTATTAAACATTCTTAAATTTTTTATTAAACATTAATCTATATATTTATTAAATATTCTTAAATTTCTAAAAGAATATTATATTATTAAATCTTAAGATCTTATACCTGTTCTCCCAATAATTATCTTCTTAACAAAAGTTCTTAAGATCTGATCTTACAATATTTTTACAATATTTCTCCTCTAAGATCACCCTCACCTGATCTCCCTATAAACATGCCCTTACAATGGCTAGTTGTTCCGACAATTAGATTTCAAGTTAAAGATATACCACTTAAGTTTAATTTTTATACTATATCTCTCAAAATTTACTACTGAGACTACAAATATATTTCACCTAATTAAACTTGTACATGTGTGAAAGTGTATATTTGATCAAATTTTCACATGATAAATTAACTGAACCCCAAAAATTTCATGTTAATTGTAAGAAAATTAGTAATGGCTAATGAACTTTGAATTACTATTGTGTTTGTGATAGCTTTTACTATTCAACATGTGCATTTGTAATTTGAATTTTTTTGATCCATTTAGGTTTACCGATTTTAGATTCCATTGTTTTAGTCTTTTGTATTTGTGTTAGAGTTTGCATTTAGCCTTTGCGTTTATGTTAAGATCAGCGTTTACCTTGAACTTTTGTATATTTAGGCTAAACAGTTAATTTGAGTATTTGTGCTTAAAATTAGCATTTTGCGTTTGCTTTGATATTAGAGTTTTGCATTGTACTTACATTAGCTTTTTCTGTAGGAGTGTGCTTCAATGTGTAATACATTTTCTTCAAGTTTTGTTTGGTAAAAATAACGTTTATTATTAATATATTATTAAATTAATAAACAGAACAACTTAAAACTAAATTGATGATTGGATCAAATTATTACAAACACAAAATTTATAACACACCATACTTACAACACACAAACACAACTGTGGTGAATCACATGCGATTTCGTTTTTCAATAATCACATGGAATTAGGATTTCACCCGCGGTACACCGCATGACTAAGTTATAAATTATTATATTTTAAATAATAATTTTTAATTTATTTAGTTTTCAAATTTTCAATTAATTAACTTTTTGTCTAATTAATTTAGAATTTTGTTTAGAATTTTTTTTTCTTACGTTTTATAAAGTTTATAACCTAATTACATTAAATTTGTTATTAGATAGAATATAAAATTCTAGATTTGTTTTGTTTTTTAGAATTAAACAGAGGTGTATGCCTATATAGTATGTTAGTGCATATTTTTATGTGTATTTTTTTTTTGGAATATTAAGAATGTGTTATAGTATGTATAATATTTTGTTTTCATATACCAAAAAATTTATAAGTTAAATTTCAAAACTATGATTACAAATCTATAGTATATATGAGATCAAGTAATAGTTTTAGTATTGGTTCTATATTTCAAACCCGCCATGCTAGGCGGGTCAGGCAACATATTTAAAGATTTTTAGTCCGCAAAAACTAATCATATGAAACCCGTGAAAATAAAAATTACTTTTAAATATGTAATACAAAATAAAAATAAATCTGTGAGCAAGCAATATATTTTATACTTTATTATTATTTTTTGAATAAGATATCAAATTGAATGGTAAATATGTTTGTAACCTTTTAAAATCATATCGTTAGTTTTTTTGAATGATATATTTTATTTTTGATTTTGAACATATATTTTAGGAGGAAATTAATGCGTTGAGATCAAAAATATCGGCCACGGATCTTCCTCCAAGATCGAAAATCAATTTGTTTTTTGGTTAGACCGATTGTTTAGGAAATTTGTGTATGGAGAGAATATTGTTTTGTAAAATTGGAAATTTAGTATTAATTAAATCAATTATAAACTTAATACTTAATGTTAAAGTGAGTGGTTCCAATTGTTTGAAAAATTATTTAGGAGGAGAAATCTTGTTTTTAAAAATAGAAACTTAATATTAATTAATTAAATGAAAAACAAATTAAAATTAATGCCAAAATGGCAGTCTTGTAAATAGGTGGCAACTTCAGGATTTATTTGCTAAATGTACTTTGAAAATGTATATATAGATTAAAAAAACGAAAATCTAAAGTAAAGTAATAAAAAAAAAGAGTTACACAAGATCAAACCAGCAAAATTGGTTTCATAAACAGGACGCTCATCTCCATACATATTATGATGATGATGATTCCTAACTACAATTGGTCTTTTAGAGGAAAATAAACTTAGTGATGTCAAACGTGTTCAATGTTCCATGGAGGGAGAGATTGCGGAATTTGATTATTGTGCTGCGTCTGAGCTTGCGGAAACTAAATCCTTTGTTCAAAGGGTAAATGATTGTTTCCTTAAGTTGGTTTGTGATTTGTATTAAAAATCACATGTTATTAACTAAGGCTTTATTAACTTTAGGGTATTTCGGAAAGGGTAACTTCCTTACATGAAGAAGTTTTCTCTAGTCAAATTTGCGGTGTATACATTATTTGCCATTGCTACAGTATCTGCATTTGGAGTCACTGCAGCCGGTAAATAAATTTAGTTAAGTATCTGCATTATTTCCCTTATAAGATTTGGTTCAGATTTGGTTCATTATCTGCATTATCTCTCTTATAAGATTTGGTTCAGTATCTCCCTTATAAGATTTGGTTCAGTATTCGATTCATAATTGGTTCAGTATATGCATTTGGAGTAACTGCATTCATATAAAAGTGTTTGCATTCATGAGAATTTGGATCTAAAGCATGGGATAGATACATAGAAAAATAGAATTAAAGTTGGTAGCTAGCTAGGTTGGATTTTTGTTTCCTTTGGGATCATCAACCACTTTATCGTATTATCCTTCACAAAACATTTTACTTTGCAAGCAATGGATCCTTCCCAACACTATATCATTTCAAAATTCTTTACTTTAACAATGGCTATTTGTTTCAATAATTAGATTTCAAGTTGATATGTCACTTAAATTTTTACTAAATCTCTCAATATGAGTATTTTACTACTGAGTCTACAAAGTCTATATTTGATCAAAGTTCAATAACTGAACCCCAAAAAATTCATGTTTATTGTAAGAAAATTAGTAATGACTAATGAACTTTATTGAATTATTATTGTGTTTGTGATTGCTTTTACTATTCAACATGTGTATTATAATTTGAATTTTTTATCCATTTAGGTTTGCGGATTTTAGAGTCCATTGTTTTACTTTAGTCTTTTGTGTTTGTGTTAGTGCTTGCATTTAGCCTTTGCGTTTATGTTAAACATGAGCGTTTACCTTGGACTTTTTATATGTTTACTCTAAACATTCTATTTGAGTTATTTGTGCTTTAAATTAGCATTTTGCGTTTGCTTTGATATTAAAGTTTTGCATTGTATTCACATTAGCTTTTTCTGTAAGAGTGTGCTTCCAATGTGTTATAGTACATTTTCTTCAAGTTTTGTTTGGTAAAAATAATGTTTATTATTGATATATTATTAAAGTAATAAACAGAACGATTGAAAACTAAATTGATGAAATTTTTTACAAACACAAAATTTATAACACAACATAGTTACAAACACAAACACAAATGTGGAGAATCACATGCGATTTCTTTGTTCTTCAACAATCACATGGAATTGAAAAAAGAAAAAAAAACGAAAATCTAAAGTAAAGTAATAAATAAAAAGGTTTCACAAGATCAAACCAGCAAAAGTGGTTTCATAAACAGGAAGTTCATCTCCATACACATTATGATGATGATGATTCCCAACTAAATCCAGCTCAAACAAATCTGAACTCGAATCACTTGCAACATCATCATCGTCATCATCATCATCATCTTCGTAATCCTCAAAATCATTATTCTTGACCAAACTGTTTTCATGGTTCTTGTGATAATCTCTCAAAAACTCTCTCGCAATCTCTTCCACTGATCTCCTTCCTCCATCTTCCACATTCTTCTTCACCGACTTTCTCACGTTACTGAAATAATCTTCTTCTCCTTTGTTTGTAAAGCTCTCGGGGACGATCACATTGACAGGAGAGAACCTAACGTTTCGTTTGATACGGTCAGATGATTTCTCGTAGCTTTTGTTCATACAAGACCTTGAGAAAGAAGAAGCTGAAGAACACGTTGTAGTAGATGAATGATAATCATTAGATGTTTTCCTAACGAAAGCTGAGTCGTCGTAACTCGTCTTCCTCGGGTAACTCTTAACAGCATTGGACTGTTTTGAATTGTTGTTGCTGAACAACGAGTTTATGAAGTTGACGATTCTTCCGGCTGGTGAAGCTGGGGTTTTGGGCTTCTTGAGGTTTCCGGAGGAGCTCTTAACGGATCTTCTTGTTCTCGAATGCTCCCAGTTCTCGTCGTGTCTCGTGAATCTGGAGACGTCGGAGGTGTAATCGTAGTCGTCGTACACTCGGGCTGCTCTGTTTTGGTGGTACAGAGTTTTGTCCTCTGTTTTTCTTGGTTTTGTCTTAGAAGGGCCGAAACATAACGGTCTGGACGAAGAAGTTACCTTCTTACCGTGAGTTAGTTCGGTGTCTGAAGATGAGAAGATGCTGGAGTTTGAGTCAGAGGAAGACGAGACAGAGCCAAAGAACCGATCACGATGAATCTTACGGTCAGGAACCGATCGGGAGACAATGCTCTGTTTTTTGGTACTAGTGTTAACAGAGCCGACAAAAGATTGTTTTTTTTGGGATTTAAGATCGATGGAATTGTAGATTTCATCGAGGAGAGTGGAGGAGAATGACGGGTTTCTTTTGGATTTATGCATGATTCGATCGAGAAAGAAGAAGAAGAAGAGACAAAAAAAGAGATCTCTTTAAAACTGTTTTGTTTTGTGTTTTTTAGCTGAAAGAAGAAGAAGACGACGACGAATGAGGTTAGAAGAGAGAGAGATGGCTTGTATATATAAGCGGCGATCTCGGCGCGTGTTGTTCACGTATGCTAACCATATGGGATGGACCACTGACCACACAAAGATGATTCTTCAATTTGTTTATGTGTGCATGTACCTAATAGTATTTTCTCCAATGTCATTTTCCCCATAATGATTTCGAGATGAATGATTTATGCAAGTATTGGGTCGACTAAAACTTATCTTAGATATCGCACATAGGTCGAAATGCTAGAACTTGAATAAACCCAATCTATAGTCAAGCGTATTAGACACAACTCTATATGGTGACTAATGATATAGAGTCTAGAGTAGAGACTAATGATATCCAACAAATTGTTGCTATCATTTCAGATAAAGGAATGAGAATATAACAAACTTTTGACTCAAAAATCACATAGTTTTCTTAAGGAATCGTAATCATTACATGGTGTGTCATGAACAACATATGCCATGAGAACACACTAGACGTACGAAGAACATTGCAAACACACGGTGATCTATTTTTAGAAAAATAACTTTTTTTATCACAAGTTTTTTGCTTAACTAGTATTCACCGAGATTATATATAGATGTAGCCAGATCATAACGGATTGTCTCAGATTGTCTATACAGATCTGGAACGTAGGTGGGTATTGGAAAAGGATGTGATTAGAGACAAGTAGGGTCTTAATTAAATTATACGATTATCGTGTTTTAAATTAGAGCAAAGTGTCTTCTTACACCCCATTACCCATTGGTTGGGTCGACAAGGACTGGTTAAGGTATTGTACTTGTTTTGCGTCTTTTTCAGTCTCACATGCTTTCTTCCTTTCTTGTTTCTTCACTGTTCCTCATTTCATAAACACTTATGTCTTCTTCTTTTTTTTTGTTAATGAAAAACACTTATGTCTTCTTCTTGTTTCTATTCCTATATCTTTGTCACACTTCGGCCAATGTTTTTTTCATTTGATATCTCCTTATCACAACCAGTTTCGAAGAATCCCCCGTAAATATTATTTCTAGTTTGGAGTCTTGGACCATGTTATACTTGTACCAAAATCTAACATTTACAAAACACTTTTAAATCAAACTAGATATTGTATATAGTACAAAACTGAAACTTACGTAAAAATGACTTCGTGTTTGATTTTTATTAAAACAAAAAATATTCGTGTTTCCCTTGTTTAAAAAAATACTATGTTGCAATTCTTTTTTTATCAGATAGTATTATTTACATAGTAGATCATACGAAAAACACTAATGTCTACTTGTACGTTTAAGAAAGAAAGAAAAAAAAACTATAAAGTAAAAGCAATAAAACTGTAAGGTTTTGTTTGCTAAAGTGAGGTTGAAATGATAGATTTGAATCAACAGATTTACAATTTACAACCAACAAAAAAGAGAAGTGTTAACACAATATTGATTTTAACATATAGGAATGAATCTTACTATAATGGAAACAACAACTATTTGAGTTTTCGGAATGTGTGAGGGGGGGGTAAACAGAAATTAAAGGGGAAAACAATTCGCACGGGCGAGTCAGAGATTCAGCTGGTCAGGGAGAGACAATTAGAGCTGACACACAAAAGAAGAAGATTCATTCATTTATTCACGCGGTGATGTTGTGGTGGAGTCCCACACGTGACCTGGCACGTGAAGCATAGCACCATGGCCTTGGGGTCCATAGCACGTGCGGCCTCCCACACGCGTACGGCAACTTCTTCTTTAGCAGAGAGTCCCCCTGCGAGCGCTGTGAGTATATGGACCACTCTACTATACGTCTCTTACCCCCTAATAGGTTTGGGCCACGTGTCTCCTCCGAAGACTATGAAAACCACACACTCACTGTGTAAAATCTTGTAAAGCCTGCTGTTGTTGTAAGTGTAACTGCATTTTGTCGTCCGGTCATTTATCATTCAACAATAACCACGGATCATCAAATCATGTAGTAGTAGACGCTGACAATGTTTTATGTTCTATCGTTTTCAATCTTTTATATCCACTTGTGGGGAGGAGGAGCCAGTCTGAGAAACTCTCTCTATACTGTTTTCTTCTTCTCATCTATAAAACATATACATACTACATATTGCAAATCTTGGTGTAGCAAAGCACCATGGTTAGATCTTTCTTTGTCTTGACTTGAGAGAGTTATGTGATGAAACGTTACGAGTAGATTAAAATAGCCTTAAGCAAAAACAGTTACTAAGCACATGTGTATTTTCAGCACCATTTCCAATTACTGAACATTTTATCTAATAAGTATTTGAGATTTGATATGATGGTTGCGGAATCCTAATATGAGTTGTTTTAAAGAGACAATGACATTTACTGAGAAACTCACAAAATAGTATACATTGTGATCAAAGTCAATTACTATTTTTGGATTGCGAATCACACACAAGTCTACATTTATGACCACAATGCATTGAAGTTTATAAACAACCAACACATGGCACAAGTGGGTGGAGTCTGACATTATCTTAAGCAGACTTATTTTATTCAATTTAACTCAAAGACCGAGTTTCTTATATCTTGCAGAGAATTGACCGATCAAAGAAGTTGTGCACAACCTGCACATCTCTCAGAAACAGAGAATTCAGATATACAGTTTCTGCTGCATTCATTTAGAATTCAAGCGCTGTATGTCTACAAGCTGGTAAAGATCTCCCCTCCGCTGTTTGTTTAGCGGAAGGCTTGACCTACAATGTGACAAGTGAGACTGAATCAGCGGATTTTAACAAGATCATAACGGGATAGATCAAAACCAGGAAAGTTGTGATTACCTTCGTTGTTCAAGGATAGAGTAATCAATCTCTGCTATGATAATGTCCTCCTCATGCTCAGTCGTCGCTAATACTTCTCCAAACTGTCAGTTAATTTAATGAGTTCGAGTTTCATGCTCAACTAAAGCTTTAGTATCAATCAAGTAATACAGAAAACGTTTAGTGCTTACAGGCCCGACGAGTGTAGAGTGACCCCATGCAGTGTAGCCAGCTCCTGAATCTCTGGCAGGTGAGCATGTCGCCACATATAACTGGAGAAAGTAGCACACATAGTTTTATCATCTGCTCCATGACTATGATAGATTCAATACAGTACAAATTCCAGAGAGCAGAAGAAAATACTTGTATTGATAACTCAAAGAGAAATACCGTTTTTCTATTAATTCATCAAGAAAAAAATGTATTTCTCTTTGGAACTATCAATACTAGTATTTATCTTGGTTCATGTACCTGATTATCCGTAGCCCTGAAACGGAACAAAAACAGATCGAGTGAGCAATCTAATTTTACCACATTCGACTATTGATTAACTAAGCCAAGCAAGTTTTAGTAGACTGTAAAATGTACCTTGCCCTTTGTAGTAATTCCCAATGCAATGGTCCAGTTGTTGTGTTAAAGGCTCCCGGGTAGCACAGCAAATGAGCCCCTGAAATTAATAAATCAAACATGTGGGTGACGATGACTGATGATGTTCTCTAAAACGATTTATCGACCCGAAAAAGATAGGTAGGAAATAGACCATTTTGGATAAAGCATATAATATTAAAGACTTACCTCTTGCAGCATATATCATAGCTAACTCCTGGAACCGGATATCATAACAGATGCCTATTCCAATTCGCCCTACATCTGCAACAGCCAACTTTATTTTCAAGCACTACACCACGCAAGAATTTTGTTAAGTACTAGAAAGTGAGAGGTGATGTGAACTGTCCTACTATGACTTGAATACTCAACAAAGACATTTCCCTAGTCAAAATAGTTGGCAAGGTCTTAAAAGCGTATTAATATTATTGGTGAACAAGTTCTCTTCTCCATGATCATTCGCAAATACTAGGCCAACATGAAAGTGAATCATTTCACCGTTGAGCTAAGAGGATCCCACATCTAACAGGAGATTTTAAAATCCTAAATCCTAAGTCAAACAATTTTTAAATAGTACAACAATAAGTTCATGTAAAATACATGATTGTTTATGCATAGCCTAGCAATGATATGTCGCAAAACCAGATTGAAACCTGTATCAACGATTGTTGGTGTCTCTCCAGCAGTAAGCGTTTTTGATTCCATAAAAGTAATCTTCCCGGGAATATCTATATCGAATAAATGTATCTGTAGGCACACACAAGTCCAAAGAAAATCAAGTACAAACAGTCAAGAACAAGATGTTTTGGGAACTAATAATATAAGCATGCACGTTCAAGGCCATAACGCTCCATATTTAGTTTTTAGACTCATAGAGTAAAAACTCGAGCCAGAACATGTGTGAATTACTTTAAGTCTATTAGATCCCGTCAACAGATAACAACATCTACAAATTTATTCAAGGTTGGGCTCGTTATGGCCTTTAAATCTCAAAAGATGAATCAAGATTTTAAAAGTAAGATTAGCATCTTTTAATGCTATAGCCTAAAGCAGAGGAAAGTTCATTACTTCTTCTAAGAAAGTTTGAAATAGAAGTGCTGTATCAAACAAAAAATTTTACCTTTCGATGCTTAGCTTTTAACTCTCCATCAGAACCAAAGACACAGCAAGTGTTATACAAACGTTCCCCAACTCTTTCTGGTATAGAGCCACCAATAATAGTAATCTTGAGACGTTTGGAAACTTCAGAAAGCATTGTGATAGAAGGAGAAGCATCACCACCCGCATCAATGTCCTCCGCATAAACTGGGAAACTATCATTGGAATAAGGACTGTTCCAAATTTCCTGAAACAAAACAAACCCCCATTATTCACTAGCTTATACTCCTAGTAAACTGTACACATTTGAACAACACAGAACATTACAATTGAACCCACAAAGAACAAACAGACAAAAAGCCAAATTCTTTCAGGTAAAACAACCAAATTCACGCGCAACAAAAACATATCAAGATTTAACAAAGATCAAACTCATGTGAATATTGCAGGTTATATAGCAAATTAAGCTAACTCACGGGTAAGAGAACAAGCTTAGCTCCTTTGGAAGCAGCTTCTTCGATAGCGTTTTTAGCGTGAGAGATGTTTCTCTTTTTGTCAGCAGTCACAGACAGCTGACACAATCCGATATTGAACTACAATATATTACCCAAGGAAACGAAGATCAATCAAATGCAGAACTGATCGAAAAGATCAAGAAATTCGAAAACAGAATAAAAAAAAGGAACTAACTTTAGTCAACGGAGGAGCAGGTAGGGGAAGAGCAGAGGGAACTCTGGCTTTTTCAGGATTGAAAGAGGAAGCCATGGATGAAGAGATGGATCTTACAGCTGAGGTTGACGAAGATGGGAGTTTTAAGGTGTGACTAGTGATCGATCTCGGAGATAATAGCTTAGGGAAGAAACTGGATTTGAGAAGGGTTAGGCGAGAAAGAGGATTAGGGTTGAAAAGATTCTTCGAATTGAATAAGAGTGACGATGAAACTGCTGACTTCATTTCACTTTAGACCCCCCCTGTCCGATGTTCTGATATATGATGATGATAATGATGCTTTTTTGAGATGAGTCATGAAGCTAATCATCCGTACTGACTCGGTTCAACCGGATTAAAATTAAATTCCATTGTAATCGTACCAAACCGGATAAAGTAATTAACCACCTTCCTTTTAAACCAAGATATCCGAAACAGAAACAAATGGGCCTTGGTACTCGTAATTTAAAAGCCCAGATAAGACATTACAACAAAAACAGCATTACAAATATATCACAAAAACAAGAACGATCAAGACGTTTCTCGAACAATACCGAAGCTGTTCTAAAAGACCAAGACGATCACTTTCTACATGACTCTAGAAACTATCCATCTCGACTCCTATATAAATTTCCACACTTCTCCAACAAAACATCAATCAAACAAGAAAAAAGCCAAGAATTCAAAGAGTCAAGAATCAAGAAAGGTAATACACAAAAAACTTAACAATGGATTTGGGAAGGTTTCCAATAATCTCGATCCTCGAAGACATGCTCGAAGTTCCCGAAGAACACAACGACAAGAGCCGAAACAATCCATCAAGAGCATACATGCGAGACGCTAAAGCAATGGCTGCTACGCCAGCTGACGTCATTGATCACCCTAACGCATACGCTTTCGTTGTGGACATGCCTGGGATCAAAGGAGACGAGATCAAGGTTCAGGTAGAGAACGAGAACGTGCTTGTGGTGAGTGGAGAGAGGAAGAGAGAGAACAAGGAGAACGAAGGTGTCAAGTACGTGAGGATGGAGAGGAGGATGGGTAAGTTTATGAGGAAGTTTCAGTTGCCTGAGAATGCTGATTTGGAAAAAATCTCTGCTGTTTGTCATGACGGTGTTTTGAAGGTTACTGTTCAGAAACTTCCTCCTCCTGAGCCTAAGAAGCCGAAGACTATTCAGGTTCAAGTTGCCTGATTAGTCTGTTTGTTTGTGATCGTGTTTTGTGTTTTTGTTTTCGGTTTTATGATGAATGTAATGGGAGTGAAGCAATAAGTCTGTGGTTCTAATGTGGGATTATAAAGTTGTTTCTCTGTTAATCTTTACCTTTGTATGATCCTCTAATCAATGAAGTTTCCTTTTTTTTAAGAAAGCTCTCATATGAAAGTCTAGAAGCATCCATGCCTACGAGTTTTTTTTTTTAAAGAAAGCCCCCATACCAAAGTCTAGAAACATCCGTGCCTATGAGGCACAAATTGATATGTTGCTAATGTGACATGACGGCTACATTGTACACCCTGACTAAAGAGTTCTATTATATTCATGTCAATGATTAAAGCGTAACAGAGCAGTTGGTCATTCCTCTGTTTTTCAAATGATTTATTTGTGACCTAATCCTCTGTTTTGCACAACTTAAGCAATTGTATTTTTGGATAATGTAAATGATTTATTCATCTACTACATTTGTAGTATTATGGATGGAATCTAAATTATCAGTCTTATTGATGCAACATTATTGTTTAGATGAACAATCTGCAATTAGCTTCAACGGATACTAAAGCCAAATCAAGTTGAGAGATAAAACCATTCTTTAACAGCTTTTATGAATAGCACTATTCACGAATCTTGCGGCATCGTTTGCCTTCCGAAGACATGTCGTCATAGCCTTCTTCTTCTTCCTTTTGCCGCGGGGGAGATTTGTTACCGACGGCGAGAAAATAAAAATATCTGATTTCAATCGATGTGAAATAGTATTAACGCTTGGTTAAGGATTTTTATTGACGGTTTAATGTTAAACCCCTAAAACCAAAAGCGATCTAACAAACCGATATCTATTCTGGTTTGATTGCAAAATTATGTGCTATTCCATCACCGGTTTGGAATTTTTGGCCTAATACTACATGAGCACATGTTATTCAAAAACAAATTATTCTGTTACTGGTTTAAAATTTTGCCATCAAACCATATACAAAGATGTATTGGATTTAGAGATCGTTTTATTCTTGTTAAATTGAAAATAGCATACCAATTCGATTCACATATTGTTTAGAGCCCATCCAATTCATATTTGTTATTAACTTATCCAACAGAAAAAAATAAGTAATCTATCAACCTAATCCAATTTCATGTTCATTGCTTTAACTATAATCCTATCTAAACATTATAATTATTTTGAATTTAAAGGTAATTGCATGAATCGGAAAATAATACTTTTGATAAATATTTATAAATATTATGAAAACATAATGTGCTCACTACAAATGTTTACATTCATTTGTTATATTTGAAAAGAAAACAACAACCCAATTATATATGAAAGAAGAGATGGATGAGAAATGGATAAACAACATAATGTTTTGAAAATGTTCTAAAGTGACTATATTTACTCATTGATTATGTGAATAATGTTGATGATTGATGATTTTCACATTTTTTTCTTTTCAAACAATTATTAGTGTCATCATCCACTACATTTCACCTTTGAGATGATGAATATTAATGACAAGTTTAATTTAGACAAGAAACAACTATTGAGTGTTAGAAATAGAGATAAATTTTGGATTATACACAACCAAATATATGTTTATATAATAGTTCTCCGTTAGCATTTTCATTATATTAATCTAATATATGTGGACAGACTAATGTATATATTTTTGTACAAAAATAATAATAAAAAAGCTTTAATTGAATTTTAAGGATTTTATTCACTCGTTTTGGCAAGCGTTCGACATGTTGCATACTACTTATGATAGCCTTCCATCCATTGAAATCGAACAAGCTGTTGAATTCTTAAAAGAATCTCTAAAATGCTGAGGAAGTGTGGCGACAACACGGCATTCAAGCATTTCAGGCTCATATGATCTAACTTTACCATCATGGTAACCAACCCTATTGTTCTTTACACTTCTTGGTAAGTTTTTCTCCATATTGTTATTTGTTTATCAATTATTAATACAATGAATTGTTGGAGATTTTAACACGCATATGGAGTAAGAATTTTAAAACTACTACTAACTTCATCAATTACAAGTATCTTATTAAATTATACATATTGGACCATAAAAAAGCTATGCTATGATGATTTGTAGGTATTTAATTACATACTAGGTATTTAATTATTTAACCCAAACTCTTTGTAATGTGTGCTTCGCTATGATAATTTGTAGTAAATCAATAAATAAACAAAATTGTTTCTTGAGGACATTGTAGGGGGGTTATCGTAGTGCTAGAAACTCAGCTCCAGAGAGGCATTCCCATCATAGGCATTCCCAGATGGCTGATTCTGTTGACCTGACTGCTGAGAGCCTCGATATCGTTAGTGCACTGGTTCAATATTTTTAATACAAGGAATGCTATGTACAAATATTCTTACAGAATCAACTAACATGCAAATTTTATGTAGCTTCAGTTCTGAGACGCTTGACTGGAGCTCGAAGAGAAGATAGATAATTAGCATCTGATTTCTCAATCCCATCAAATAGGTAACTGAAAGGAGGCATCTTTACATACTTGCCACTTCCTGGAACAACTTTAAGCTCCTCATTTTCCCATTCAATTCGATTCAATGATGATGGTGATACATACATACTGATTACTGGGTGATGATGGTGATACATACACACTGAGTGTCGTTTATTGATACGGGATGCAACAAATAAGTTCATGACATGGCGATAAGTGCGTGACTAAAAGCTATGACTTTTCTTTTGTAAGGATTCTTAAAAAAAGGTTCAAAACTCAGCACAGCCTAATAATATTCTTTACCACAACACCTGTCCCTGAATTTGATACTTTGATAGTTTAGTTTCTTGGATCCATTTCTATTTAATCTCATTAAGTATTTATTTGTAGAAAACTCGTATCGAATTTCCAATTTCGTTTAAATGGTCGCTGATGATATCTTCTAATACCACTGGCACCACATGCTTTTTTTTGTTTACGAAGAGATATACGAACTGTAGGTTCATAGTTTTTTTTTAGTAAACAAAAAAGCAGAGCCAGAGCATATGTTAATTTAGTCTCGTTTTAAATGTTTATCCATGTTTTGCTATGAATTTAATTAACTAATCATTCATCAAAAGCAGAAAACGTCTTGAAGGAATCAGTCTTTTGTGTCCTTGTATTCTGTATGTCGCCTACTTTGTGGACTATTAATTTCGCGCTAAACCCTTCAAACTTAATAAAACAGTTGTAGCCTTGTAGGTATTCGCTATAATATCGGTGTGACTCTTTCTAGACGACTTTACAGTTGATTCTGCTGTTTCACAATTGTTTTTGTCTAAAGTACTTCAATACTTTACAGTTAATTTTTATAACTTAAGTACATATTTACAAATCACTTAACTAAAAGTTTTGTTTCTTTTTTGTTAATTTGACTTAATGGTTCAATGCGTAAATTAGATTGATTGGTAGATGTTAATCAGTTGTATCTATATTACAAACATAACCTGAAAAAAAATCCAAGAAAACGTGAGCCTTTCGAAAAAAGCGACATAAACAATTTTTTCGTTAACCAAACTATTCTCTATTCACCCTACAAAGAGTCTTTCTATTGCGTGCTTTGTTATGTTGCAAGGGAGGGACTAACGTAAGATCACATTCACACTTGTTCTAGTTCACCAAAAAGTTCACATCACAGTTGTAGATTTAAAAGATTAGTTTTAATTTTGACTTGTGAATTTTCTGAATAAACAAAAAATAACATGAATCCAAGCGGGGTGGAAGAGGCCACTATGTGATGTTAGTTATAAATTTTTTATAATATGTAAATATTACGAGTAGAGAGACTAGAGAGACCGGCTAAAACTGCCTTCATTTGGCAACTCAAGTAAACACAAAAAGAAGAAGAGAAAAATAAACAAAGCGTGGGACCAAAAGTCTCCATCGGCCACCTAACGTTCCACACCGCCAAATACATTTTAGACTTAAACAATGTCCGATACTTCCTTGACGTGTTCACACTCCCTTCTTTCGGTTTCTAGGTGCAAATCATTTGAGATCTTATTATATTATTGGGTTCGTATATAAAAAAATGTGTGTCAAGTGTGAACACCCACTCTCCACAAGTGTATAACAAACAACGTTTACAACAAATTTTGTTGACAATGATAAACAAATAAAAAGAGTGGTGGAGAGAGATGTCCATATCTAAACTCATATTTTCCCAAACCGGTTCATGAAGAGAGAGAAGAGAATCATACGTGTATCTTTCTAGGTCTTGTTCATCTCAATACAATCAAGTATCAATATATGGAATTCGCCAACAAAATATCGCAAACTATTTGAATTTGCCAATAACTTGTCTACAAAATATGGAATCTAATTTTTTTAGCTTTACATACCTGACTTTTCACATATTTTAGGAATTGATCAACTTGAAAAATCTCCCGGTGTTATCGAAAATTAATACCACTTCATCACATATTCACATGTTGTGTTTATTTATCGCTAAATAGTTCAAATCAATTAGACTAGCATTTGTTTTGCTTCAGAATTTTTTTTGTTTTTGTAAGTATAGCTCATCTTTTCTTATATATAGAGATACTAATCTCTTTGTTGGCATCCTAATCTTTTACTTAAAATACTTTGATGGCTTCATTTGGATTTTGTTCAAAATGAGAAAGTTAAAAGAGTGCGGCCAAAGCATAAAAGTATGGTTAGCATTTCTAAGAAAATTACAACATACTAACAATTGATAAGTTTGAACTTTTTTCATAGACACACTTAAAAATAATGACACAAAAAAAAAAAACAGTAAATGTTAGTCAATAAATTTCGCTTTGAATTAAAAAGTAGCACGCAAATTAAGAATTTGGTTTGATCCGAAGAATTAGATTCAAAACTAGCTTGTATTCACCATTTCACCTGTTTAACGTTTTTAAATTTCATGACCCAAATGAAATTATTCGATGTTTACTCTATATTTTCCGACATACAGTATACTTATAAGTTTATAAACTCCACATAGTTTGCTTCCAAATATGAATCTCTTACAAGGATCAAACTGGTTCTTCCTTTTCTGTACTGCTGTCTGAATTTTTAATACCAAAAAAAAAAAGTGAAGAATGTAACAAAAATAAAAGTGAGCAATAAATAATAAGAATTTATTTAAAAAGAAAAAAAAAGAGTATATAGCTTAGTAAAGTCAACTTGCGTGTTCACACTCATTCCACAAGTTTCGTCTCCATCTCTCCCCAATTTTTTTAATTTTTATTACAGACTTAATAATTTCTTATATATGAAACCCCAAAAATATTAAAATCTTCTCCTCCACTCCAAATCCAAGAGAGACAATAGAAAGAACTCAAAACAAAAACGTGAAACAACACTACTTCGATGAAAGCCGCCTCCGCCGCCGTTTACGGAGACGAAGAAGAAGAAGAAGAAGAAGTCTGTGATGTTTTCGACGGTGCTGAGGTAGTAGATTCCAAGAAAAGCAACGAAACCAAAACGCTCAAAGGTTTCTTCACTTCTCTGCTTTTGATGGAAGAGCACGAGAAGCAAGACCAAGAAGCTCGTAACGCTGCTTCACGCCGCGAAATGTCCGATTTCCAATCTAATTACCGGAAAAGAGCAAGAACCATGTCCGATTACTACTCCGATCTCAACGATTACTACACCGACGCTGAAGAGAGTGGTGATATCAATCTCAAGAAGTCACGCGTCTCACGCGCCGCCGTTGCTTCCGTTGCTGCTGCTGTTACTGCTTCCGAGGAGGTTGAGGCGGAGAGCAGTGAGATAACCGGATCCGGATCGGTTAAAAGTACGGGTACGGGTTCGGGTCAACAGAGACGGTTATGGGTTAAAGATCGGAGCAGAGCTTGGTGGGAAGAGTGTAGCCGATTGGATTATCCTGAAGAGGATTTCAAAAAAGCGTTTAGAATGTCCAAATCCACGTTTGCGTTAATCTGCGACGAGCTTAACTCCGCGGTTGCTAAAGAAGACACCGCGTTGCGAAACGCGATTCCTGTGCGGCAGCGAGTCGCGGTTTGTATATGGAGATTAGCAACCGGTGAGCCGTTACGTCTCGTATCTAAGAAGTTTGGTTTAGGTATCTCGACTTGTCACAAGCTTGTTCTTGAGGTATGTAAAGCCATTAAAGATGTTTTGATGCCTAAGTATCTCCAATGGCCTGATGATGAGTCTCTTAGAAACATTAGAGAAACGTTCGAAACGGTTTCGGGTATACCAAACGTTGTTGGCTCTATGTATACAACTCACATTCCAATCATAGCTCCTAAGATTAGTGTAGCTGCTTATTTCAATAAGAGGCATACTGAGAGGAACCAGAAGACTTCGTATTCGATCACGATTCAAGCGGTTGTGAACCCGAAAGGTGTTTTTACTGACTTGTGCATCGGATGGCCAGGTTCAATGCCTGATGATCAGGTGTTGGAGAAGTCGTTGTTGTATCAAAGAGCTAACAATGGAGGTTTGTTGAAAGGTATGTGGGTAGCTGGTGGACCGGGGCATCCGTTATTGGACTGGGTTTTGGTTCCGTACACGCAACAGAACTTGACGTGGACG
Source organism: Camelina hispida (assembly GCA_023657505.1). NCBI lineage: Eukaryota > Viridiplantae > Streptophyta > Magnoliopsida > Brassicales > Brassicaceae > Camelina > Camelina hispida. Next base: position 5,570,509 of record CP094637.1, on the reverse strand, counting down.
CAGCACGCGTTTAACGAGAAGATGAGTGATGTGCAGAGAGTGGCTAAAGAAGCGTTTGGGAGGTTAAAAGGACGGTGGGCGTGTTTGCAGAAACGGACTGAAGTGAAGCTTCAGGATCTGCCTACGGTTTTAGGGGCGTGTTGTGTGCTTCACAACATATGTGAAATCAGAGAGGAGAGAATGGAGCCGGAACTGATGGTTGAAGTGATTGATGATGAGGTTTTGCCTGAAAACGCATTGAGATCGGCTAATGCGATGAAGGCTAGAGATACTATCTCGCATAATCTATTGCATCATGGCCTCGCGGGTACTTCATTCCTATAAAAAAGAAAAAGACTGTGGAAATGTTCTTTTTTTTTTTGGTTTCCTCTTATATGATAAAACTAAAACTAAACTTACTTTTGATTCTTTTGTTTATGCATAATGTATTATTGTACCTTTAGATCACAGATGATATATGAGGGAATAGAAGAAAGTTAAGTTATTATATATACACACATATACTCTATACAATTATTTCCAGTCTCTTTTGATGAGTGGTAAACATGAATGTATGAAGAGCTCAATGAGATTTCAATCTCTGGTGTGTATTCTACTGGAATGTGAGTTAGAATGAGCCAACAAGTTTGGTTTGTACACTTTTGTTGTTATGATGCTTCAAAAAAAAAAAAAAAAAAAGACATGTTTTTGTGATGCTATACTCATGTCATAGTCTTCCAATTCGTCAGGGTAACGTCACTCGTTTCTCGAGTGGCTATAAACTCAGCAGTGACAGCCACTCTTTTTCTTTTCGGACCCACAAATCAGATACAAACCGACATGCGAGATTTTAATATCTTAAGGGTTTTTGTAAATATCTCAAGAGTTAGATACTAAACCAAATTGATATATATATACATAACTGTATGTTTATTTTGTAATACAAACTTGCACTGCTAAATCTAGAAGCCAATCCGTATAACAAAGAAAGATTTTGCACGTTTATTCTAGAAGAAGCCACCCCCTCCGTAAAATAGAGAATCCTCCTTAAAAAAAGCGTTTATACAAAAAACAATGGTTAATATAAATCCTTGACTCCCGCTTTTTTCTCTGTTTTGGTTCTAATGGAAAGAAAAAGAAAAAAAAAAGTTTGTTGATCGTCGGAGAAACAAACTTTGATAACAGGAAGAAGAGAGGAGAGAATTGTTAAAAAGACCAGAAGAAGAAGAAAAGCTTTTTTTCACAATCTTCTTCTTTCTCTCCTCTCTTCTTGTTCCCAGACACGACGACTAAGAAAGAGATAGAGAGAGAGAGAGGTCTGGTAACACCTGCCTAAATTTATTTACAATAGAATTAATGGCTCGTCCTTACCCATCGGAGGATGGCCACGGCCACGCACCAGTGAACTCCACGGTTGTCGCCATTGACAAAGACAAGAACAGTCACTACGCTGTTCGTTGGGCTGCTGATCATCTCTTCAATATGAATAATAACACCAACATGATTCTAGTCCATGTTCGTCTTAAAAATTCAAACCGTAGGTATCTTCTCCTCATATATTCACATTCACCTTTATCCTAATTGTTTATCTTCTTAATCGGATTTAACTTTAACAAATGTTGTTGTTGTTGTTGCAGATGGAGGTAACATTGATGATAATGAAATAAATCAGCTTTTTGTTCCATACAGAGGTTATTGTGCACGCAAAGGGGTATATTAAATTTCTCATTTCAAGCATTTCGTCCAACACATTTATATAAAAAAAAACCTAATGTGTTTGTGTTTTGTCAATGTTTTAGATTACAATGATGGAGGTGATTCTAGAAGATACAGACGTAGCGAAAGCAGTATTGGATTACGTGAACAACAACCTTGTGACCAACCTCGTGTTGGGATCATCCTCAAAGAGCCCATTCGCAAGATCTCTCAAGTTCACCAAATCACATGACGTTCCTGCTTCCGTTCTCAAAGCAACGCCTGAGTTTTGTTCCATCTATGTCATCTCTAAAGGCAAAGTCCAGTCTTCAAAAACAGCTCAAAGACCTATCACAAACACACTCGTCCCACCTCGTGCACCTTCATCCACGTTTCATGTACCTGACAATGACCAAGATCATTTATCTAGGTACTCTTTTTTGTAATGTCTGCTTAATTTGGCTATGATGGTTTTGTATTAAATCATGCAATAAAAAAAGTTATGTTTCTTGAGGACATTTGTAGGAATCAGCGTAATGCAAGGAACTCAACTCCAGAGAGGCATTCTCATGATGGCAATGGATACAAACCAATGAGAGAAATGCAGAAGATTCCTACAAGTGGATCATTGGACTTTCATTATGATCTTAGGCAGCCAAGATGTCAAAAGAACTCTTCTTCTGCAAGAAACTCAATTACTGATGAAGGTGATGTTGGGTCTATGATGATGATGGGTGCTTCTATTGACCTTACTGCTGAGAATTTAGATCTCGTTGTTGGTGCATCAGCTTCTTCTGATGAGTCTGTTTCACAATCAACGGTATGTTAAAACACAGTAAGAGCAATATGTCTATGTTGATGGATAAGATTAGTATTCACTTAACCGTTTATTTGTAGAGAGATATTGAAGCTGAGATGAAAAGGTTAAAGATTGAACTTAAGCAAACCATGGACATGTATAGCTCAGCCTGCAAAGAAGCTCTTAATGCAAAAAAGAAAGTAAGACTTTGTGCAAGAGTTAGTTGACGAGGATGTTTTTGTTTGTGTTCCATCTGATAATTTCTAGCTCTCTCTTGGTTTTTGAAGGCAAATGAGCTTAACCTGTGGAAAATGGAAGAAGCTAGAAGATTTGAGGAAGCTAGAGTTTCTGAAGAGGCAGCTTTAGCTGTTGCGGAGATGGAGAAGGCCAAGTGCAGAGCTGCGATGGAAGCAGCTGAGAAAGCGCAGAGAATGGCGGAACTGGAAGGACAAAGAAGAAAGCAAGCAGAGATTAAAGCAAGAAGAGAATCTCAGGAGAAAGATCGTGCTCTAAGTGCTTTGGTACAGAACGATGTTCGGTACAGAAGATACTCTATTGAAGAGATTGAAGAGGCTACTGACAACTTTGCAAACAACAGAAAAATAGGAGAAGGAGGGTATGGACCAGTCTATTACGGCACACTTGATCACACTCCTGTCGCAATCAAAGTCTTGAGACCTGATGCTGCTCAAGGAAAGAAACAGTTTCAACAAGAAGTCGAAGTTCTAAGTAGCATAAGACATCCTCACATGGTTCTTCTTCTTGGTGCATGTCCGGAATATGGGTGTTTGGTGTATGAGTTCATGGAAAATGGGAGCTTAGAGGATAGACTCTTCCGTAGAGGAAACTCGCCTCCTCTTTCATGGAGGAAAAGGTTTCAAATAGCTGCAGAGATCGCTACTGCACTCTCCTTCCTTCACCAAGCAAAGCCAGAGCCTCTGGTTCATCGTGACCTAAAACCTGCCAATATACTCTTAGATAAAAACTACGTGAGCAAGATAAGTGACGTTGGATTAGCTCGGTTAGTACCGGCGTCAGTGGCTAACACAGTCACGCAGTTCCACATGACATCTGCAGCAGGAACGTTCTGTTACATAGACCCTGAGTACCAGCAAACGGGCAAGTTAACCACGAAATCAGACATATACTCGTTAGGGATAATGCTGCTTCAGATCATCACTGCAAAGAATCCAATGGGTTTGGCTCATCATGTGTCGAGGGCAATCGCTAAAGGAACTTTCAAGGATCTGCTTGACCCGGCCGTGACAGATTGGCCGGTCGAAGAAGCTACAAATTTTGCTAAGTTGTGTCTACAATGTGCAGAGCTAAGGAAGAGAGATAGACCAGATCTTGGAAAAGAAATAGTTCCAGAGCTTCTCCGGTTAAAAAACTTGGGGATGAACAATGAATCAGGTAATATTACAGTACTGTAAAGCCCTAGACTTGTAAAATTACCAAGTCAAATTAACTCAATTGCTTATTCATTAGGATGCCATACATAACAACCGGGTCTGAAGATCATATGCTTCTGAAATCTTTTCAAGACTTTGACGAGGAACTGAATAGAAAGATTGCTTGATTCTCAAGAAAGAAAGTAAGAAAGTGGCAAGTGAAGTGCCATGATGAGATGACTTAACCAAAACCGTACCTAACCCTTGTTAATATTATATATCTCTGTAACATGATAGCTTCCACCTTTCTTTCTAGCTTTCCGATGAAAAAGTATTGAACAAAATGCAGTGGCGGCTTATTGTTACTCTTCTCGTAGCATAACTAAGTCGAAGCTATTGATTTATTCAAACTATTTATGTTCTTCTGAATTTTAATTCATTTCTAATTTTGTGAGAGAATATGATTTTGATATAGATTTTATTTATTTTTGTGTGGAAAGCTTCATGGGTTTTTATTTTTGTTTTCATCTCTAAAGAGTTCAAACTAATTTGGTTTCAACTTTATAAAAACACCCGGTTACAACTAAAAGCAATGCTTGGCTCCCAAAGAACAAGAGATTAACATAAGAAAATATTAAAAGATGAACGAATCAATACAATGGCGACCTTTATAAAATGGAATCGATACAAAGCCAGCTTTGGAAGCAAAGTATAAAAAAGAACAATAATGACAGAACAAAATTTTTGGAGACTGTGACACTTTTTAGTTCTAGGATTAGTTGCTTCATAAAATGGATTATTATTGAGTATGAGTTGAGAAAGGAATATCATAAGTCATTTGAAATATAATGAAATCAATTATTCGAGAAAGCTATGTTTGCACCTTTACCCTAAGATAAATAAGAAAAACATATAAAGCTTATCATACATTTGTCTTTTTTATATTCTCAAAATTTACTGTTAACTTTCCAGCAAAACATAATCCATCAAGAAAGCATCTTAGTATCAACCCATCAGATAATTTATAAATGACCAACCAACTAAACTAAGCAATGAACATTATTCCACTCTCCAAACACCAACTTTTTTGAGAACATATCAACATGGGACTCATCATCATCATCATTGCATTGGTCATGGTCGTAGTAGTTGCATCATCACCGTCAGATCAAACAAATGTCCTCACTCCTCTTTGCATCAGTGAATGCTCCACATGTCCCACCATTTGCTCTCCTCCGCCTTCAAAACCCTCTCCATCCACGTCGTCGTCACCACCTCCGTCTCCCGCATTGCCGTCATCCACTTCTCCACCGCCTCCACCGCCACGCAAACACTCTCCTCCGCCACTTTCGCAATCTCTTTCACCGCCACCGTTAATTACCGTCATCCATCCACCGCCTCCACGGTTTTACTATTTTGAGTCCACGCCACCACCTCCACAGATATCTTCCGATGGAAAAGGCTCACCCCCATCAATACCACCGTCGCCACCATCTCCAAAGGGACAGTCACAAGGACAACAACCTCCTTACCCGTTTCCTTATTTCTATTTCTACACGGCATCAGATGCCACTCTTCTCTTTTCTTCTTCCTTTTTGATCTCTTTTGTTATATTTTCTTTATCTATCTTTCTCAACGGTTCGTTAGTGTGACTCTATATTGTTAAATACTTATTATTATAGTATAACTATTGTTTATTCATTTTTTGGTGTAATATAAGATTGCTTTCTCATCAATGCAACATTGAACATCAAAGTATTCAGGCATGTGAAAACAAGCTAATCGGCTAAATCTAGCCAAATGTGTCACAATTTCGATTACCGTTTCGGTTATTATTTTTATCAAGAAGCCACAAGCGAACTAAATCCTTAATTGATAATTTAATATCTAGCTAATTGAAGTTTTTAAAGTTTACATGTAACAAAAGTGAAATGCACGTAAATCTTATAATCGGGCACGTTGGTTTATTTGCCGGCAAGAAAAAAAAAAAGGTTGGTCTATTTTCCAAATCGAACCGAATTCGTATAGAACCAAATTTCGGTTAAATTCCGGTTCGGTTCTTTAACTCAATTAGTGGTATTAACGAAGATAGAAAAGAAAAATTCAGATCCAAGAACAGGAAACAAATCACAGAAACATTTGAAAAATTCGTGAGTTTTCTGGATCTGTATACTACTCTCTTTGAGGAGATTTTTGATAGCATCAGCTACAAGAGTCTGATCGGGAAATGGCAACGGAGGTTGGGGAGATGTCTCCGCCGGAAGCGACGGCGAGTCTTCTCTCTCTCGCTTCCGCCACTCAGCAACCGTACGTCTCCGAGCTCCTCTCTTTCACTCTTGATCGTCTCCACAAGGTATCCCTCTCTCTTTAGATATCTCTGCGCGCATGGATTTTTTCTGAATCTTAATATCGGTTACTGAATAATTTTGAAGGAGCCGGAGCTGCTTCGAGTAGATGCGGAGCGGATTCAGAGGCAAATGCAAGAGGTTGCTGTTGGAAATTACCGCGCGTTTATCACCGCTGCTGATGCTTTGCTTGCGATCCGTCAGGAAGTTTCCTCCATTGATAAGCATCTCGAGTCTCTTGTAAGTATTATACCTGTTTGTTCCATTTGTTCATCGAGCTCTACTGCTTCACTTGGTTAGTTCTGAATCATGGCAGAGAAATTAAGATTAGTGATAGTGCAAGTATCATTACTAGGATCTGAAATAGTTTTTAGGAAATGTTAGTGGAAAAGGTTGGACTAGTGCTAGTCGTTTCTGGAACCATCAATAGTCTAAAGTGGAGTAATTAGAAACTTCGATTGGCATCAAGTTAAGCTGAAGAACTATGTTTGTTTTTCAGGTTCTATACTTTTGTAGACTCAGTGGTCTTGTTGTGTTGTAGTCTAGCAGAGAGCTAAGCTATTGAGAATAGGTGAATGAATCAGTGGATTAGGAATGTAGCTTGAGCTTCCATGTTTTCAGATAAAAAATCCTCTGACATTAGTAGCAGTTGCATCCTTGGAGATGTTTTCTTTTTTTTTTTCTATCAAATGTTGATGTCGGAAGTCTGTACTTTTCACATGTTGCAGATAGGCGAAGTCCCAAAACTAACGTCTGGTTGCACAGAATTTATCGATTCCGCTGAGAATATTCTGGAGAAGAGGAAGATGAACCAAGCTTTGCTGGCAAATCACAGCACTCTTCTTGACTTGCTTGAGATTCCTCAGCTTATGGACACGTAAGCTATTAGTCCTGCCAAAAAGTTTAATCTGATTTCTTGTCAATCTCTGCTCATTCCTTTCGTGAGAGAAAAGCGGAACTTATTCCTGGCGTTAATCAAACTTCTAAAAGTGTACAAGTTCTCTTCAAAGTTATTTTTTTTATCTTTCTGCAGATGTGTGAGGAACGGAAATTTTGATGAGGCTCTTGACCTCGAAGCATTTGTAGCTAAACTTGCAACCATGCATCCCAAGTGAGTTTTTTTGGTATCTTTCTCCCTGTATATTGTTTTCTTTTGCCTACTTAAGCCCTGAAACTTTAGATTTTAGCTCCTAAGAACTAATCTTCTCTCATTGTTAAGATTGCCTGTCATCCAAGCACTTGCAGCGGAAGTTAGACAAACAACTCAGTCACTTCTCTCACAGCTTCTCCAAAAGCTACGCTCAAATATACAGGTTTCATGTGAATGTAGTTTGTTTGGACTCAGTAAACTATGCTTGGGCTTAGCAATCTAGTAGGCTCAATATTTTGTTAATGCTCTCTATTTCAGTTACCAGAATGTCTCCGGATTATTGGATACTTACGGCGAATAGGAGTCTTTGGCGAGTATGAAATGCGATTGCAGGTAGACATATAAAGTGTTAACATTTGCATTGGTCCTTCATCACATTGTATTCCTTGTCTGTGGAATTGTTCATCCTGAATTTTCTGTGCAGTTCTTAAGATGTCGAGAGGCATGGCTCACTGGAATTCTTGAGGATCTAGACCAGAAAAATGCCTATGAGTATTTAAAAGGCATGATAAACTGTCACAGGATGCATCTATTTGATGTTGTTAATCAATATCGAGCTATTTTTGCTGATGATACATCGGGGAGTGAAGAAAATTATGATGGTGGACTTCTGTTTAGCTGGGCCATGCATCAAATAACATCACACCTGAAGACTCTGAAAATTATGCTTCCAAAGATTACTGAAGGAGGATCTCTATCAAATATTTTGGATCAGTGCATGGTTGGGTTCTTCTACATCTCATGTACTCTCTTCTAGATTCACTGTGAAACTCTGATTTACATTTTGCTTTCTTCTCATGACCACACAGTACTGTGCGATGGGGCTTGGTTGGGTTGGGCTAGACTTCCGGGGTTTGCTTCCTCCACTTTTTGAAGAGTAACAATTCTTTTTATTACCCTTTTACTTCTTGTCATGCTTTTATTTATCTATGTTTAAGTTCACTATCTAACTCACATACTTTCCACAGGGCGGTTCTGAACTTATTCTCTAAGAACATGAGTACAGCAGTTGAGAATTTCCAGGTGGGTGAATGCGAAATTTGAATTTTTGTTCTGGCATGGAACTCAACTCGAACAGTGTTTAATTTCCAATCAACCACACATGCTGTACTCTTGAGTTTCTCAAATAAATTTTTCCTTTTGTTTTTTACTTCCAGCTAGTTTTGGATTCACATAGATGGGTTCCGCTACCATCTGTTGGCTTCCCATCAAGTGGTATTAATGAAGATAGCAAAGATGATGTCACACCTCCATCATACTTGATGGAGCACCCGCCTCTTGCAGTTTTTATAAACGGTGAGAGAATGATACATTATCGATTTCTAATACTATAGAAGATATAATAATAACCCTTGCTAACTCTTCTCAGTATTACAAATGTTGCAAAATGAAATTGTATCTCTTTTGGATGATCTTTTTTCTCCAGTCTGATTGCAATTGATGATTCCGGTTATGTCCACAGGTGTATCTGCTGCTTTAAACGAACTACGTCCTTGTGCCCCGCTAAGTCTGAAGAACGTTGTTGCTCATGAACTGATCAAAGGACTTCAGGCTGTCTCTGACTCCTTACTAAGATACAATACAACTCGGATGCTCCGACTCAGTGAATCGAATCTCTTCCTCTCACTTTGCCGAGCTTTTGTTGAGGTCCAGTTTTACATCTCAATTTTGTAACATCAACAAGTCAAAAGTCAGCAATGTAACTCACATTGCCCTTTGTTCATACAGGTGGTTTTTCCACATTGTGCCACATGCTTCGGCCGATGTTATCCAGGTGGTGCGACCATAATTATGGATGCCAAGAGCGCATACGAAGGTCTAGGTCGCATCTTAGCTTCATCGTCCCCTCAAGAACCATCCAACAAATCTCCGAAGGTCATCAGCACCGACACAAAGGATGCATCAGAGAATGGTGTAGCCTCCCAACCCGAAGAAAAACAAGACGAGAGTCCGAAAGAGAAAGAAGATAACAATCCCATTCCATTACAAACTCCTGAGACAGCACCCGAGTCTTAAGAGATTTTCCATTCATTTGTCTTTTTGTTGTAAGAATGATATGCTATTACATATTATAGAGAGAGAGACAACAAAAGCTTTAAAACTAAATTTGAGTATCAATGGATTATCCAGATGGTATAAATTTGATGGGACTGTCGAATTGAGATTTCATCTAAATTGTTTATGTTTTGTATTGTTTTCTGATCTGAAAAAAATGCAAAGTAAGTTTTTGTAGCCATTCTTGTAATAAGTTAAGGACAAAAGGACGTAGTTCGATTTTTTGGAATGAATGAGAAAGTTGGCAAAAACGTGTCTGAATTTCGTTGCAAGGAGGAGAGGTAAACGATTTGCAAGAAGGAAGGAGAAGCAATTTCGTTGGGGAGATCTTGATCAGGAGCTTAAGAGGTATATCAGATTGGCAATTTAGTCACAATTTCTATAAGATTATATGTTAACTAGCGCTATCTATGCAATTATATGTAGCTGGAGAAGGAAAAAAAGCAGGAAAATAAAAGAGACGCACAGTATAGGGTGAAGGAGATCCAGGGACAAGAATGAATATTACCAGTAACGTGCGATCCACGAAACCAAACTTTGAATCTTTTATTTTTCTTAGGGTTTCTAGACCTGCCAAGCAAGCGCACCTGTCATCGTATGCATCCCCTTCTTTTTCTGTTTGGAAGCCCAAACAAGAAAGTAAATCTATGGAGATAGATTCAAGTTCCTTCTTTTAAAAAACTCAACGAGGGACGTTGATGAGGGTCAACGAGAGTTGATGGTGAGAGGGTCAACGAGAGTGTTGATCAGATACTCCACTTATACCCGTAGGCTCACATATTATTTAGGGTCTTAGACTTGCCAAGCAAGCGCACCTGTCATGGCAAAAGTCAAATACAACCCCACCCAATGCAAGAACCTTGCTTCTTTTATCAACAAGGGTTGATGGTGAGATCAACGAGAGTTGGTCGTTGAAGCATCAACTGAGAGTTGATGATATTAGAGCATCAACGAGAATTGATTAGGATCAACGAGAGTTGATGATGAGATCAAGAAGAGTACTTGATCGTGAGAGCATCAACGAAAATTGATTAGGATCAACGAGTGTTGATGATGATATCAAGAAGAGTACTTGATCGTGAGAGCATCAACGAGTGTTGATCGTTAAAAGCATCAACGATAGTTGATTAGGCTCAACGAGTGTTGATGATGAGATCAACGAGATCAGTTGATCGTTAAAGCATCAACGAGTATTGATGATGAGATCAAGGGTTGATCGTTAGAGCATCAACGAGTATTGATGATGAGATCAAGGGTTGATCGTTAAAGCATCGACGAGAGTTGATATCAGATGTTGCGTTTGTCCCAACACGGTCATATATATTGATCCCTACAAGAATACGAAACGGATTGAGTCAATTTTACAAGATATATATATGTATAAGCAGAAGACCCGAGATATTAGAAACAGAGTAACAATGAAACAGAGAAACCCTAGACTACGCATGTAAGGAAAAATATAGACATAGAAAATAACGTATATACCTTGATGACAAGCCGAACCCTAACAAGAAGAACATCGACTTCTGGTTGTTAATCAACGAGGGTTGATCATGGAGATCAACGAGAGTTGACAACGAAGATCAACAACGAGGGTTGATATTGGAGACCAACGAGGGTTGACATGAAAATCAACGAGAGTTGACAACGAAGATCAACAACGAGAGTTGATTAGATATAGATCAACGAGGGTTGACAAAGAGGATCAACGAGAGTTGATGAATTAGATGATGTTATTTGTCACAATATATATAGAGAGAGCAAACCCCATAATCCTAGTTGATTTAGGAAAGATCTTACGGTTGTTATTTATTATGAAACACAATGAGGAAAAGTCGGTAAGAAAGACATAACAAAAGTCGGTTAATATAATACAAATCTGTGTGCCCTGAGATTGGTTCGGTTAACTTTGGTTAGATAGCATATTTCTTATCAATCCAGTTTGACCTCGATCACGAAAGAGGAAAGCAAAAAACATGAGAGATTGCAGGTGGAGAAGATCATTACATTCACAAAGATCACAAGGTTTTCATTGTTTTTGGTACGACTTGAGAGAGTAACCAACACACATTAACTAAAGATTGAGAGTTATATAGACATGAGAGATTGCCCAAAAACCTCCACACCACATGAAGAAATGATATAGCAGATCACTCTTCAAAGATTGGTCCAAGATAGTCACCTTCCAAGCTAGCCAACGCCTGAAACTCTCTCTCTGCCTCCATCCACTTGGTCCCAAGCACCACGACCCTCACTGTAGCCTCAACCTGGATCTTAGACATCTTATCATTCATGAAGATCGGGTTCTCTCCTGGGATGTACTTGTAATCCGGCATCTTCGTGTATGAAAGGTATACATTCTCGATAGGACCACACCTCATGAAGACACCGTGCTTCAACACCTTGTGCACCACACAGTGAATTATCTCTCCTTTAAAAATCTTGAAAGTCATTCCGCTGAACATCACCGGGAACAAAACTTCACCCGTGTGCTCCCTGATTTTGCCTTCTCCAATCTTGTCCAGTGCTGTGACTGCCACGTAGTAGCCAAGCTCCTTGGTTGCTTTCTTGGAAGCAAATGCGTCTAGTAACTGGACTAGTATAGCCCTCTTTAGAATCAGCCCTTTTGCGTCCATGTTTTCAGCTGCAATCATCACGTTCCATGGTAACTTGACTTTGAGAAACATGTTTCAACCTTCAAAACCAAAACCAAAAACATTTGTCAAACAGCTATATGTAAAGGAACAAAAACAGAACTGAAAATATCATAGAGAAAGAAAAAGATAGCAGACAGAAACTTCTAGGTTCTTCTCTGAAACGAACGAACATCAAAATGTTCTGTCTTTATTTAAAAATCTGGATCAACAATCTATAAATGCACCAGCAACGTACCAATTCCACCTATCTAACAGTACTCAGAACAAAACAAATCATAAACCGGTTTCACATTTAAACATCTACCAAGACTTACAGAATGATAAAAATGTGAGCTTTTTCAGTGAGGCATTTAATCAAACAGTACGCAGGCATGTAAGTTAACCAAGGGAGAATCATCAAAAAAATCCATCAAAAGTAAAGCTAACAACTTTTTACATGAAACATAAAGACCCACAAAAAGCTTTGAATTTTGCAATTTTACGATTAAATACTCAGACCATCAAACCACATTTTCTCTAGCAACAACCCACATCGTTCAAGACCATATACACTGAACAATGTCTGAGAAATTAGTTGATAAAATCAGAAGAATAAAGAACCCATACCTTTGTTTTGGATTCCGAAGGTAGGAAACGAAACGAGAGAAATCGTTCAAGACTGATTTTGAAGGATCAAAACGATGCGGGACGAGAGAAAGACGACGAGACGAGACACTCACTTACTAGACTGAGTTGAACAAAGAAACTCAAGAGACTTCAATTTTAATTAGTTTACACGTTAGTGGGCTTTAAAGGCCCATTATTACTGAGACTATATTATTGACCCATTCGTATGCGTATAAAGAAAAGAAAATATATAATACTACAATTTTGTACTCGCGCGTAATTTAAAATATTTACTAGGTAACAACCCGTACTATATACGAGATAAATCGACTCAAATAATTATTTGGAATCAAAGATGTCATAACAATAATTTTATACATAATTTTTTATTTTATTCAAATTTACATTTAATTATTTAAAATATGCTTCACCCGTGAAATACAGAAAAGAATGCTATTTATTTTTAAAATTATTGTGATAATTAATTTTTAATATATACTCCCTTTGTTTCATAATGTCATTTTAGAATTTTATTTTTGTTTCACAAGAAGTGTCATTTTACATTTTCAATGCACTATTTTATATTTTAAATGCATATTTTTCATTAGATTTTCTAGCTTTACCTTTAATCTATGACTAAATTAACACATTAAACATTTATTAAATAAGGACATATAAGTATATTTTATTTTATTTATTAATTTGTGTGAAATGTGTCAAAATGACACTTATTGTGAAAGAGAGGAGTACTTGAATAGTCATCAAAAAGATAAATAGATGAATAAGTTTTTAAATAGTTTATGAAATGTAATTTACTTTAAATAATTAAATATATTATGAAAATGATAATTAAATTTTTAACTATATTTTCTTCTTTTTTTAATAGTTGAAGAAGTCTTTCATTTTAAAAAACTAATTGAAAGAAACATTACCTTATATATTTTAATGACACATTTATATAAGTAATAATAAAATAAAGATTTCCTTATATATATTATTGGCACATTTAATAAATCAAAAGACTTATTTTTGTAAATATGTTTATTTTGAGATGATTAATTGTAATTAAATCTCCAAATTGCTCTGGCGACGACACATCAGCACTTTCAACAAAATGTTTCTCTATTAATATATAGGGGATTATCAATAAAAATTGTTGAGCTCAAATATAATCATTCCAACTTTTGAGTATGAACCTATATAAATACTAAACTTACTTTATTTAGTGATATACAACACATATATCTTTGAAAATAATATATTTTTTGTTATATCTATTTGCGTTTTTACGTGGGATTTTATTCAACTTATCAATAAAAATCATTGAATATAAATATATAATTTGAAGATTAAAAGATAAATCTATATAAATACCGTACTTATTTTACTAATCTATATATAACATATATTGTATAGTGTTGCAATAATATTGTCGACAATCTTCTGACCTTTTATCTATAAAAGAGTTCATTCCATATTCATATCCCATGAAAACATAATTTTAAAAGTTCTAATGTCAATGTATCGTTGACCTAATTATGCAGACGATTTAAACATATTGATATCCTACATTAAATGCGAATATACAAAGTTTTATGAACAGCTTTAATGGTATGCCGCCACAATGAGGTTGTCCAAATGCATCATCTACCATAATAAAATTTTTGACTAAGTCAAGAATGCTTAAATGAAGTCAATAATGCTTAAATGATGAAATGTTTAAACCCAACAATGAATATCTATTCACTAATCCAAGTTACATATTTTTCTAAAATCTCATATGTTATTTGCAAATGTTAATTTTGTGATTCAACTCCAAATTCGTCTTCTCAAAAAATATAGTGTACTTTAAATATGTTATTTTTGCCATTGTTTTGGGTTAAAAGCATTTGATAATATAAATATATATATATATATATATATATATTTGTTATATATATTTTATATCATGTTATAAAATTGTAGCTCTAGTTGATAATATACTTATGAGATATGCTACACAAATCACATGCCACTTTTTGTAACGTCTTACATATCATTTTTTCTATATTTCCTGACCATTAATTTTGTTTTTTATGATAGATTATTTTTTCAAAATTTTTTTCATCGTTTTCCAAAAAAAAGTATGCCCCTTACAATGTCTTTGTTTTAGATCAAAAATTTTAAGTTAAGTTAAGTTAAGTAATTAATCTTTTCTTTCTTATAAGTAAAATTTAATAATAAATCTTTATGATATATGTTTCTTAGAAACTAATGTTTTACTTCAATTTTATTTTCATGTTTAGATTTTTATAGATACAATTACATAACTTGTTTTTTTTACTCCACCATGCATTAGAATCTTGCTTACATTCTAAAACTCATTAACCCATTCTAAATTTTGGAATATAATCATTTTTGTTATAATTTTAATAATAACATTATTACTAAAACAAATTTATAGTATTACTTTACTATTTTAAAATTTTCATTTATTTTACTTAATTCATTTTTAGATATTTATTATTTTATTATTTACTAAAAATATATATTATTGGTTATACTATTTTAAAATTTAATTAATTTTAGTTAACTCGTTTTTTATTTATTTTTTTACTATTATTAATTATAAGTAATAAATATGCAATGAATGAGTATTAAAAACAGTATTTTTTATGTAAAAAATAAAAATTGATTAGATGGATGTTGAGGTGGAAGAAGGAGAAGTGAGCAAAGTTAACTTTATATATATACTAGCAATTGACCCACGCTACGCGCGGAAGTTAGATGAAGGTGTATTTTGGATTTTTTTGTGTATAATTTCGGTTATGTAAATTCATTTTTATGTCTGTTTTGTATTTGATTTGGGTGTTTATGTTGTTTGTTGGATATTTTTATTAAAAATAGGTTTTTCAGTAAGTATAATTTAGTGTGCGGTTTACTTTTCAAAATTTGAGATCATCTTCTATGTTTTTAATGTTTTTTTCAATAATTGTGATGAGAAGTTAACATTGTGTACTTAAAATTGTTGTTTTGTTGTAGTTGTTAGTTGTGATTAATTTATTATCATTTTTTATATTGTCATTGTCAAATATTTGGTCCGTGCTTCAGGCGTGAGTTTGATTAGAGTGTGATATGTGTTTTTTTGGTGAATATTTTTAATGTGTTTTGTTATTTCTCTTTATATTTTTGGTTGCTATTTTTTTGGCTTTTTTTTTTTTTTTTTTGAAAAATGATAATTTTGGAGTTTTTGCTTTCTTTTTTGCATTAAAGCATGTCCAGTGGTGTTCTTTAAAGGTTGCTCATACAATCTGTCGACCTAAAAGAAAATAAAAACTAAAAAATTGGCCCACAAAAGTTGTGAACCGTTGCTATGAGAAGTATCGGAAGAACCTTTGAAGAAACGGTATGTGGCGACTTCTGATTGGATGTTATTATATATAAAACACAATTTTTTTTCCTATTTTCTTTGTTTCTTTTCCCGACTCTCTTTCTCTCTCTCTTTCCTCCTTCGACGAACCAAAGAATCCGGATTTCATCCACAGTCTCTTTATTTCTCGCATCACAGCGTCTGCTTCCGAGCTGTTCAATTGATCATCCTCTTCTTTGGTCTCTCTTCTTCTTTCTTGGTTTGCTGTTCATCGCTTCCGAGCTTTTCAATTGATCATCTTCTTCACCGTTTCCTTCGTGTGTATTTGGTTTCCCATGGAGTCTTTCGACATTCTTCATTATTCTCTTTTGGTGTTGCTCCCACGATTTAGGTACCTCATCGGTAGTCTTATTTGATTTCCCTTATCGTAATGAGAAAGCTATTTAAATAGTTTTGGATAGTTTTGTTGCAGGATTTTGCTTTGTCTCTTATGTTTTTTTTTGTTTGGTTGAAATTAAGAGTTAGATTGTGGAATTGGTATGATGTGGTATGTGTGATGCAATTAGGCTTAAAGAGTGGAAAGCTAGAATTTTTTGGGTTGGATCTGGTTGATGCAATTAGGTTATGTAGCTAGTTGATTGGATCTTGGTCTCTGTTAATGTTCAAAATTAGGTTTTCTGGTTTTTGTTACTTGAGCTTATGTCCAAAATCCCGATCTTCTCATGTATATGTTTTGGTTTTGGTTGCAGCATTCTTGTGAACAGTGTGGAATGGTTAAAAATTGCACCTAATCTACCATGATCTTTGATTCCTTTCTTTTCACTGAGCTCTCTAACTTCCTTAATTCTTTGTTTCAGATTCTGCTTCAGTTTTTCCACTTCCGCTGTCGCAAAGACAAAGATACTGACAAAGAAGGCTTCAAACAGATACAGTTTTGATCTGATCTGACCAGCAAGATTCAAGTCAATTTAAGGTAGTTCTTATTCCGTGTGTGTTTAATAATGTTATGTTATTGATAAATGTTTGTGTTTTGTTCTTTTAAAGCTTAAGTCGGTTTGTGTTTTTTTGTTATTGATCAGTGTTTGTGTTATGTTCTTTTAAAGCTTAAATCGGTTTATGTTATGTTGTTGATCAATGTTTGTGTTATATTCTTTTAAAGCTTGAATCGGCTTGTGTTCTGTTATTGATCAATGTTTCGGTTTGTGATATGTTATTGATCAATGCTTCCGTTTGTGTTCTGTTATTGATCTTTAGCTTGTGTTCTGTTCTTTTAAAGCTTGAATCGGTTTGTTGGGCTGATCAATGTAGAATCTTCATTTGTTTTTCTACTATTCAAGCATGTTTAGTTTCTTGAATCAGATCACTTTTTGTTTATGTTCTTTAATCATTTATAAGTTGTGTGCAGCAGACCCTCGTACATTTGATCTCAGCACAAACAGTGTTTTGTTATCCGATGATGATCAAGAGCCTTTGATTTCTCATTTCAAGATTAGAGAGAGTGATCGATGAGAAGATGAAGACTGAGGCAAGACCGTTTGATCAAGTTAAGCAAGCCATTACGCTTGGACTGATGTGTATTGACAAACCACCATTGAAGCAACTAACCTTGACTCTGATTTATGACTTGGTGTCTTCTTTGTATGAGTCTAGTGTAAGACATGACTGAGAGATATGAGAGCTTAATCTTTATTTGCGTTGTTTTCAATTTTCAGACATGTTTAAGATAATACTTGTTTTATATGGCATTGTTTAGGATTACTGCAAGTATAGAGAGAATGAGCACATATTTTTTTAACTTGCAAAGCAGTTAGAGAAACCTATGAAGGTTTCTCTAGTGGAAGGATGAATTTTGATAAGTAATAATTATATGATTAATTTATTTGTGAGCAAGTACAATCTACTGTGTAGTTTTACATTTGTATTTTACATAACTCACAAAAAATATAATTGAATCAAAGATTATGATAACACATTAACTCACTTGAAAGAGCTTGATCGAAGATGATCCCAAACCATCTCACGATCCGAACTTGCTCTAGCTTTATCCCACTGTAACGTTTTTAACTTCGGTTTAGGAGTCTCCTCTGCCGGTTCACTCGCACTAACCGTCTCTGGAACCTCTACAGGAGAAGTCACTGGATGGTTTTGGGATTGGATCACAAAAAGATGTGAAGGCGGCGTGAGAGAAGGCGGTTTTGATATTGTCTCCATCTTAGTAGCCACCTGATTCCGTCGTCCCCATAACGGCATTGGTGGAGGAGGCGGCAGACGTGAACCTCCCATTGCAGCCAACATCGCCGGAGAGTGTAAAATCTGAGGTGAAATGTTCGAAATACGTGGTGATACATCTAAGCTATGACTAAAGTCTCTCTCCGGAGATGACGATAGAGACTGCGAGTTCCGAGAAGACAACTTAGGTGACTTATGAGAGGGTCTTTGTCATCGATTGGTGCATTCTCAATCTCATGCTCCATGTCCTCTATCGCTCTCTTTCTTTCATGATTGGTCATCTGTTGTAAAAGCTCCATGTGAGTAAAGATAAAATTGAGAAAGTAAGGAAATTGTAAGAGGCATGAAATTGGGGGAGAGGACATTATATAGGACTTCACCTTGCACCAATTAAAGAAAAAAGTAGTCGGCCTTGAATTGAATGGGAGAGCATTGATATGCCTTAAATTACCGTTTCAGAGGAAGATGATCCGATGCAGATAGTGAAAGGGTTTGAAAAATTAGCAAGTAAAGAAAGAATGAAGAAGATTGAAAACGTTTAAGGTGACAGAACGGAATCAAGATGGGGGGAGGTTGAGGTCGCACATTGACGGCGGCGGAGTGGAAATACATGGAAGAAGGTTTTATTCGAAGATCATACATATTACACATGTAATATAGATGTACTCGTATTGGGCTTTAAAAATATATGTTAAAGAAAAAAATAGGATTTGCTTACTGGGTTGTTGTGTAAAATTGGGCTTCAGAAAGATGGTCTTAGTTAATTCATAGTGGTGATGACGTGGCAGCACCAGGAATGAACAAAAGTACACTTTATATATATAGATATATATATATATATTCATTCTTATTTATATTGTAATTAGGTCAATTAATTTCGTTGGAACTTTTTTTTTTTTGGGGTAATGGTTTAACATATGATGGAATAATAGTATAATAAATTGTATTAATTCTTTGAATAATTAACATAATCACACATATGAACAAATTACAAATTTTAGCATCCATTATATTAACCTATGTGAAAAATTTGCAGCTTATATTACATGTATGTCACGTTTATGTATGCAAACTCGTCTATCATCCACAAACTATATAGACCCGTCTTCCGTAAATGTGAAGTTGACCATAGTCCAGAAATGTTGTTCACCATCTACGAACTTTCGTGTATGCAGTATGCTGCATGAACTCGTACATATATTTATACAAATACAATGATACTATATATACATATAAGATCTAGAAAAGCGGGGTACACCAAAATAACCTATATAGCAAAATTCTTCTAAATCTAATATATATGATTGCTACGCAGATTCATACGTCCAACTGCATTGAGATTGACATAAGAAGTACTCCAACATAATAAAAAAAAAAAAAAAAAAAAAAAAAAAAAAAAAAACCTCCACGTCCAAATTAACATAAATAACAGTTTTGGAAGTATATAATATAGTCCTTAATTTTAGTAAATAGTATTTATAGTTTTAACGTTTCAGGTTAAAAAAATATATATATATATTTTCCATTGTCCACAAGTACAGATCTTTTTCCCCAAAATTATATTGTTGCTTAAATCCTGCATGATTGAAATGGTATAGTACGTATATTATATATAGTACTGAGTTAAAACGTTAATTAATTACAGTTCAGAACAAAATCTTTGATATAAAACAAATTATTCTATCTTTTTAGATGTAATTAACGAAATAAAATAGTTAAAGTGTTAAACAATGAAACGAGAGGTTGCATAATTCTCATACCTTTGAACTACTTTTGACAGCTTTGATGATAATATAAAAAACCTCAAATATATCAAACCAAATCAGAGATCGTTTTACCAAACTATAATTAACCTTCTAAGTTGAAAAATAGAGAGAAAGAGAGAGAGAAGGGGTGACAGAGAGAGAGTAAGCACACATAGCTTCAAGCATGAAACCCTGATTACAAAAAGCATGCAAGAAACCACCATGTGTGCTCACTCTCTTCTGTCACCTCCTCTTACCTTTCATAGCTCTCCGCATATGACCAGGCTCCTTTGCTAGTCGATCCTCAACAACCGATTTCAACCAATATATCTATTTTTCGATGCATATATATATATATAGGCATATATTTATACTGTATATAGACATATATATATATATATATATCAGCGTTCTATTAGGGAATTAAGAACAAGACTATAGACCTTACATCTTTCTATCTTTGGATGTGGGAAGAAACTGAGACCTGTCGGGGCTTTTTATAGCCAAATGGGAGAGAATTGGGATTAAAAAAAAGTGATAAAGAGATAAACCCAAATCTCTCTCATGTATTATTGATAAAGATTGTTCCATATTCTAACCACGTGAAATGCAACTATATACATATATCTGTTAAAATGCTCATTTATTACCACTTGATTTTCGTAGGCGTCATTTGTTTTTGCTAATAATAATAGTTTTTATCAAACATAAAATATATGCTAATTAGTAATTATTAATTAAGATTACGTTGCACGTTTGTATAGATAGTTAGAGATGTATAACATAAATCAGCATATTACTTATATATATATATATGTATATATAATCATGAGATCGAAATTAGGAACTTTGTGGCAAGTTACTTACGGTATATCCCGAAATGAATACTCCTTCTGTATCATAATAGATGATTTTTTAGAAAAAAAATTTGTATTACAAAGATTGATTTTCTGTATTTTTTTACTAATTAATGCTAAAAAATTGTAGTTTTCAAGAATCATTGATTGAGAATTTAAATTTTAATGAATTACTATTGGTTGATAGTTATAAAAATATACTTTTATAAATAAAATGTATTTATAGCTAAACATTCAATGTTTTTCTTAATTTGTGTGAAACTCTTAAAACATCATCTATTTTGATACAGATGAGAGTATATATTAATGTGAACAAAACGTATCAACTGGTTAACGCACATTTATAACTAATTGGTCCAAAAACTTTGGAATAACGAATGGATGAAGTTTGTCAAACAAACATTGGATGAAGTTTAATTCTCATATTAAAACATGTAGAAATAGATTAATTTGCAATTATGGAAGAAAGCATAGATGACTTCTTTCTAATATTGTGGAATATAAAATTAGACCGACCAATTACATATCGACAGAGCCTCATCATGGAAAAAAGTACAGCCACACCCAAATATTCAATACGGCGCTAAAGCTTAAAGCATGCATGCTTTTCCGAAAAGAAATATTAGAACTGTATGTGATATGCTCCCTTTAGATGTATGATTTCTTCCATCAAATTCGTCTTTTACACCATCACAAATTATAATGTTATATAATCAAAAAGCATCTTTCCACCAAAAGATATTCTCTAGTATAATCTTTGTATAACCCATCCGAATTTAGAATTAGTATGATACAAAATGACAAATAAAACTATAAGAATTTTCCGTTTGGAACAGTCACATATTACTTCATTTCAAAAGTTTCCATTATCTATTTATTTAACCCTAAGCAAATAAAAAAAAAGAAGAAAGAATGTTAAAACCAAGGTGATGAGATCTGCCGAAGTGCCGAGAATGCGAATATGTAATGATGACACCTGGTGAGCATTGCGGCATTGGTGCGTACAAATCAGAGTAGAAGGAAATTAGTTCTTTTATGTCAGAGTAAGGATATATACCACAAAATTCAAACAATAAAAATCTTAACTAATAATGCCGAATATGGAAACGCGCTTACGTTTGTCCTTCGTTGATAACTTTCCTTTTTAGGCAAACACACATGAATATATAGCACCATAGGCACAAATTACTAACTTTAATATTTGGGTTTTTTTTCCTGTTATTATTCATCTTTTAAATGCAGTTTACTACTGTTTCGCTAACCGACTAAACCTGTGGTCTTCATTGCACTAATTACGGGGTACAATTAGCTCTAATCAATAATCCCCCAAACAGAAGTATTTACGTTCTGATGGAAGAAATTTGCGTTCATATATATTGGTAACTCTATTTGTGAAACATTTATGTATGTTTTTGACCGGTTGAACAAAAACTGACCTTGTGTTGCCGTTTATGAGTTTATTAATGCGTAAGAGTTTTAAATCGCTTATTACGACTTTTACAAATAAATGAAATTACAAAACAAAACTTACACACGGAATTTTTAAAATTACAGGAAATTTGTAAATGTAATGGCTTTTTTTTTTGTAAGTAAAATTTTAAAAACTTATCGTGCGTTTACAATATATATATGTATATCCGATCTCCAAAAAATGACGGTATAGTACTATTGTTTCGAACGATAAGGCTGGAATCAAAATGTTGAGGGGCATACTCACTTTGACTTCTAATTTGGATCCATTATATATAGATTCGTTTTTGCTTGAGGTTGAAGCCTCAACAATAAAAGGAACAATTTTAAGCAAAAGTTAAAAGAGAGTTAACGAAATCCATTTAGATTTAGCCTTTTGGTTACAGCGTTCGTTCGGGACAGACAAATATGTTAGCAGATTAGTTCAGTCTAAAAATTAGGCGTATACAAATTTTTGCGATCTAATTCTATTTGTATGTAAAAACTGTTTCCAGTTAATTTACAGTAATTTTGTTTATGTTTTTTTTGAACCGTATCACTGCAGAATATATTTGATGAATAATAAATAAAAAACAGTTTTATTTGCAGACGGATTTGTCAATTCCAAGTTCCAACCACTGCAACCATTCAGACTTCTAATATATTAATAGAACTAAGGTAATTGTATTTACTTCATGTATCAAATATATTGGTTTGGTGTTGGTGTTAGAGATCCGGAAGGCATGTTGGTGGGACAAACGACAGTACTAATATAATTAAAGCTTCTTTATCGTTGTTATGAACATACAAAATGTGGGATGATGATACAGATGTATAATTAGCAGTTTTTGATCAAATTAAAAAGAATATATGAGTGAGTGACCACAAACAAAACAATACTACTATTAAGATTCTCCTCCAATACTCGAAACTCTTGTTTTTTTACCTCCACTTTCGGCGTGGAGAATCACGTGGGGAGCCCCTGAGGAGACACGTGGTCGAAGAAATATGCCGACCAACCCCACACATCGTAAGTGGAACTGGAACATTTCAGAAATTCAGAACCAGTGAACCACGCTGGTCAGTTCAGTGGATCTCTGTCTCATCCATCATTTATTTAATCCTTTTCTTCTCATATAGTATCTTTTTACTTAAATCGATTGATTCGGTTGAAATTTAGTTCTCGGTATATAGCAGCATATCCGTATTCCCCGGTTAGTAGTAGACCGGAAATGTCATGGAGCCTATGTGGGCTTGGGCTCAGTAAGTCAGTTTACTAAGGCTTAAGAGAACTAGTAAGAAAAGTCCCATTCGCTGCATCCACATGTTCTAGAAGTTGGTAACTTTTTTTTTTCAGCTGTACAAAATTATAAGAACGTACAGGAGTTGTGTTCTAAGCAAATTAACATATAACCTTTAGTTTTGGATTTTGGTTATGGAACCCTCGGTCCTTAGCTCTGAATAAGTATTTTGTTTTTTTCTACATTAATTTATCAACTTACTTTCTGATACCTTTAAAGTTAGAAAAATTATCATCTACTTTTTTTTTTTTCATGTGGGAAAATGATAGCTCGTGGAAAATTAAGACAGTGATTAAAGTGGTACAATATATATGGTCCTAAAATGTTTTGCTGGTAGTCACGTTCACAGGAAAAAATATTTGAATACAAACATCACGCCAATTAATTTTGGATTCGTTAACATTATTACACACACAACTTGCCATTGACCGGCTAATGCAAGCACATCAACAGTCAACGGTGTCAATTACTAAAACCAATTTACTTACTTTTATGCTTAATCTTGTCTCAAACTTACAACTTACTAGGTTAGACCCGCGCGATGCCGCGGGATATTTTCTATACATTTTGAAATACATTTGATGTTAAAAATATAATTTTTTATCTTTTAAAATTATGTTAATCATGAAAATTATGGTTTATAAAATGCTAAGATATAGAAATGGACTGAAAAAACCTACAATAGTTTGTAACTTCGTAGTATTTGTTATTACAATCATTTACATTTAAATCGGGTAAATTTAATCCATTTTATATTGTTTACGACATGAAAGCAGCCACAATAAATGACGTTTATAGCCTGTAAAAATAGTCTTCCAAATTTGTAATATGCTAATGTGAATAACCTGAAAAGTCATTACTTCATCTATGAGAATGTTTTTCTTTTCATGATCCCATTTTCTTGCTAATTTTAAAGCGGTTTCCACACCTTCAGCACCAATGTTCATAGGAAATACCATATCGTAACAAAACATATTTGTGAGATATCAAGTTTTCTGATTTCATGATGTAATATATATGTTATTTGATATCAAGTTTCATAATTTTTTGATAGTTCAATGGTTATTTGTACTTTTAGTATTATTTCTATTTTCATATGATACTTGAGTTTCTAATTTCATAAATTTAGTTTTTACATATATTTTAAATTTTATTATTAAGAAAGAAGTTTTTGTTTCTTTGACTTGAAAATTATATTCTTCTCTTACTAAAACAATACTGAATATATTGGATGTTAATATAGTTAATCCAAAACGTTCAGTTTTCATTAAACCAAAAAATTAGATGTATATTTGAAAAATTAAAATATCTTCCAATGAAATTAAAATTGCATTTTTAATTAATTTAGATTTTTTCCGCTTGTTGTTGTTAATATATGTTTTTCTTGTTGCTCATGTTTGTTGATGCATTTTTTTGTTATTATTTTTATGAAATCATGTAGTAAAGTAACATTTACGTTTTCTTGTCTTGTCTTAACTTAAATCTTACACTAAACAAATTCATTTACACATATGGGCTTTTACTACAACAATGGTCCAATGGTCTTTTTCTTTTAGTGACCATGTTTCTTCTCCTTTACCAAACAATTTTTTAATTGGTCTATAAATCTTAGCTGTATTAATTCAAATGTTTTTATTGGCTACCCATTTTAAATGATGTGTCAATCTCTGCTTCAATACAAAAGCTGATGTGTCAGAATAGGAAAGCAACACATTTTACTTTTATTGTATTGATGTGTTAAAAAATAACGTCACAAGTCTTAACTTTATTTTTTCTGTTAAAAAAAAGGGAAAAAAAATCTTATCAGATTCTTTCTTTATTTTTATTTGCTTTTTCCTTGTTTTCCATTAGCTTTATTTCTTAAATTACAGAGAAAAAAGAAAGAAATAATACTATAACGTGGAATGACAAATTGAGACCAGCTCAAAAGACACGGCCTTACACACTAGCGTTACTATTATTCTCCATCTTCTTTCTCTCCTTCCAATTATTATTATTTCTCTCCTCCTCTGAGCTGTGTTTTATTTTCTTTTTTAAAAAAGAAAAAGATTCTTGTCGATCGAAGTCGCCGGCGTGTATATGGAAGACTTCGGGCGTCAAAGACCGTACGGAGACGGAGGGATGCAGATCCAGCCTTACAACGGTGGTAACCAAGCCGGAGACTTCAGGAGCTATAGCGCTTCTTACGGGACGAGGGAGAACAGTATATACGATATAAACAAGAAGGAGAAATCGATACCTAGATCGAAGTCTTGGGGGATAACGGACCCGGAGCTCCAGAGGAAGAAAAGGGTCGCTAGCTATAAGATGTATGGTGTTGAAGGCAAAGTCAAAGGCTCTTTTAGTAAAAGTTTCAGATGGCTTAAGCGGAGGTACACCCAGGTCGTCTATGGTTGGTGGTGATCGGTGATCCCATTTTTTTTTCCTCTTTTTATAATAACTTTTATTTTACTTGTTGAGCTTTTTTATTTTATTTTTTTGTTTTGATTTTTGATTTTCTCAAGTAAGTATGATTGTGTTCTGTCTCTCTTTATGTATCTCTGTGTGTTGTAATCTTGAATGTAAACTGTGATGGTTGCATCGCCATAAATTATATATGAATCATTAGTTTTACAAAGTAAAGAACTTTGGTTTTAATCTTTTGCACCATGAAGTTGGGTTTGATAGAGAATAATTCTTTGAAGAAATTTGATGCCCTTTTGCTAAGATTATTAGTTGTTCAAAGTAGATTGTGAAAAGGTCTGTTTTTGATGACATTTGATTATGTACTATTCTTGTTTTGTCATATATAAAAATTTGGGTTTACCATGATTTTGATATGGTTTGGTTTTTTGAGTGTTTGACTAATTACATCTAGTGATGAATCAATATCTCACTCCCTAGTTTTTAGTTATGTTCAAATCATTTTGGTGATCATCCATTTCCCCATCAAAAACTCTGCTTTTTATATATTCACCAGTGTCAAATTTATTTGGCCTCTTTAGGTACCATATATTAGAGGTTACCAACTGAACATCTTTCAAAGATCTCAGATCTTAGAAAGCAAGTTTCTGTTGGTAAAATGATTTACTTGTTGTGGTTAATAGATCTCGACTGAAAAAAGTTTGCTTTTGAAAAGCTGCTTACAGCTCGTTTTTTAATTGGGGACCATATATCTATTTGTGGGTGTTATCCTTATTAAGCTTTACTTAGTCATTTTTTTTTTATCTAAGTCTGCACTCTGAAGACTGTATAAGTTTATTTTTGTTATGAGACGACTCATCTACTTGTTAACTAAGATTGAAGTCAATGTTTCATTAGTTCTTTGGACATCAGAAACTTTCGGTAGAAGAAAATTCATACTGTTCTTCCATATGTCAACTAAGATTAAAGTCAATGTTTCATAAGCTCTATGGACATCAGAATTTAAAGGCAGAGGAAGACATCATACTACTCTTCAAATTTGTATCCTTCCCATGGCATCTAAGCTACTTAAACATATTTTCCCCAAAGCGAGTTCTCCCATCAACTGTAGTAGCACCATATGCTAAAAATTGTCCCTTTTTACTGCATTTACTCTGCCGAAACTGAGGTTTTATGATGCATACATACAATACAAGTATTTTTGATTTTTTTTTTTTGTTTGAGAAAGGAATGCTTAGAGTATATACCCATCTGATCACAACATATTTCGAATATTACTCTCTTGTTAAAGTCATTTCAATATAAAAAAAAAAAAAAGGATTAGATAAGCAAAAAAAGAATCAACAACATGTTTCGGTTTATTTTGAGGGCTGAGGGCTGCTGCAAATACGTTGGTTTGGTGGATAAATTGACATAAGCATGCTTAGCAACGTGTTGACGCCGAACTTTGTTTAAATTGCGTTATCTAATCAAATTGAAAATACATTCAAATACCTCTTTAGCTTCGAAAAATGCACATACACTATGTTCCAATACACATTATGTGTGAGACTGTGTGAGGTCTAGTAATAAAATTACCATTGGTATTTAATTATTGTACGTTTTAGTATTTTGCAAAAAAAAAAAAAACAAAATTACTGAATAATACGAAACCTCAATTTGAAGGCAAGAAACTAAAAACAAAAGTCAATAAAAGCATTGAAGATCGAATTATTATTTTTTGTTACCCATTAATAAAATTGCTATAATTAAAAAAACAAAAAAAAAAGAAGAAAATTACAATATTGCCGATGTTAATCATAACGTAAGACATCGGCAAAACCATCACTTCGAAGAAATAAAGAAGCCTCCCTTGGGTTGGTTCGTTTTCTCTCGCCGGCGATTTAAAGAGATGTGGGAGTCGATTTGCCTTACGCTCGCGGCCACCGCCGGTAACAATATCGGAAAGGTTCTCCAGAAGAAAGGCACTATCATCCTCCCTCCTCTCTCCCTCAAGCTTAAGGTCTCTCCCCCTCTCTCTCTCTCTCATAATCTAATCTTCGTAACTCTTATGCTTTGAATTGCATGTTGCTGCTATTTTGAGTCCTGAATTTTCAATTTGATCGGACCAATCTCTATAAAATCTCAACCTAACTTTCGCGAAATTTATTATCTGGGAAAATTTGAATTCGATTTCGTGGTAGATACAAAACTCATTAGACGATTTTTGAATGTTGTTGTTTAGAGTATACGAGAATTGGATCGGAGTCAAAATATTCTGAATCAAAACCAATTGCGGAGGCTCGATTTTGATTTCGTTCCTTTGTGTTGAATTAGAGGAGAGGTGGTTGGACAAACGTGTTGTAGAAAGGCTTACATTTTTGTATATCAATAATTTGTTTTACAGGTAATAAGAGCATATGCTGTTAACAAACCATGGGCACTAGGTTTTCTTATGGACATTGTTGGGGCTTTGTTGATGCTCAGAGCACTCTCGCTTGCCCCTGTAAGTAAAGGAGTTTTCCCGTAAAACTTTTTGTTTATTCTCATGCCAGAGATTGTGTTGCCTAATAGCCTTCTCTTGCTTTCAGGTGTCTGTTGTTCAACCTGTCTCGGGATGTGGACTTGCCATTCTTTCTGTCTTTTCGCATTTTTATTTGAAGGAAGTCATGAATGTTTTTGACTGGATTGGGATTACCGTTGCTGGCATTGGCACCATAGGTAACATCTTTCATTGTTGATTTCTTTTACTGTTTCTCACTATCAACATTGTACAACATTGTAGATAGAATTACCTGTTTTAATAAATTTAGGATTTGTACGTTCGCTGTAGGAGTTGGTGCTGGTGGCGAGGAGCAAGAAGCATCGCTGATATCTGTTTTCCAGTTGCTCTGGCTGGCGTTGGTTGTTGCCATCTTGTTTGTAGGTACCTTTCATCCATGGTATTTTATAATAACTCTATTTTGGCATCATCTCCTTTTTATTTTATGTTAGCTGATGGCTTCTTCCTGACGTATATATATCATTATAAACTTGACCATTGGAACCATTGTGTTTATATTATTTTTTTCATATTTATCAGATAATATATTAATAGGTATGGTAATTGCAATGTTTCTGATAACTTTTGTGTTGGATTTTGGGTATAAGGTACTACTAAATGCGTGGCTTCATATCTTCAAACGCCAGCGCAGGGAGCAGGAGCTGGTATTTTATTGTCTTTTTAATTGCTTAGATTTTTGAGCTATAAGAGCTTGTACCAGCTTTAATGTTATTGTCTTTTCATTTTTCCTACCAATGCACTTATCCTAATTCTACTTTGCAGGGGGAGTATGAAGTTGTGGAAGAAATTATATATGGCCTGGAATCTGGGATTTTATTCGGGTACCTTCTACTACCCTTTAACTGTGTGACGAGCCTCGGATACACATTATCATCTCCTTTATATCCATTACAATGTGCTTTTGAGTTTTGAGTCATATAAGGACCAATGTGCGGATTAATAGATTAGATCTACATATGAACTGTATTTATAGCTTGTTACATAGCTGACAACAGTTTATTACTCATATGATCACAGAATGGCATCTGTAGTATCAAAGATGGGTTTTGTATTCGTGGAGCAAGGGTTTTCTGCAATGTTCATTCCTATGTGCATTTCGATTAGTATATGCTGTAGTGGAACAGGATTTTTCTACCAGGTACTTTGGCATGCTTGTCGATTCCTTCTTTCGTGTATGACAATAAACGAGCCTCTATCTGTAGTTTTTTGTAGGTTGGTATTCAGGTTCATCATGATTATAGTTTTTGTTTGTACTTTACCAGACTAGGGGACTAAAACATGGGAGAGCAATCGTAGTATCCACCTGCGCTGCTGTGGCATCAATTGTAACTGGTGTAGTTGCAGGAATGTTCGCTCTGGGTGAGAAATTACCCACTTCACCATCTGGACGGCTTTTACTTCTCTTAGGATGGTAAGTTCTGCTCACCATTTTCTCAGTGTTAGTATGCTTGTTGAAACACATTCTATTAGTTTCATTAGAGATGAAACATCACGTACACACACAAAAATTGCAAGAGATCCTAGTTGAAACAAATTCTATCAGTCAATAGAGATGAAACATCGCAAACACATAAAATTGCAAAAGATTTCTCCAAAAAGTTTTTTTCCTTCCATATAACATTATGTGCATGAACATATAACTGGTTGGAGAACTATACTTGAAGTGGTCTGTTGAAAACTTTTTGCAGGTTACTTATCATGCTAGGTGTTGTATTACTCGTGACTTCATCACGGCTTATCAGACATCTTCCACGGTCATTCCGGCGTTCCAGTTCCAGACAAACCAGTTTAGAAAGAGGTTTCAACATAAGGCGGACAGCTTCTCACGTATCAAAGGATACGAACCCAAGTGCGGTTATCCAAACAGCAACATTACACCATCTCTTATCATCTCCATCAAAAGACAAAGACTAAAAGGGATTCAGAAACACCTATGAAAGTATTTACTGGGTGGCGTGCATGTTACACAAGTTATTTCCCGAATATATGACTAAATATGTCAGATTTTCATATTTCGGGGTTTCATCTCATTGATATTCCAGTTGTTGGAACAGATTAATAGTCAAGAGTTTGAGATCAATTTATGACGTCACTTGGTATCTAAATTGTGAAATATGAGTTTCCCTTTGTGCAAACTGTGAATCTGGGATAAACGAACCAACTTGGTTCATGTTATTATTGTTATTTTTTTCTTTCTCCATTTTGCTTAAATGGCAGACATTTGAATGATCTCGTCAATTTTGGTGCCGGTTAAGCCACTTGAACCAATCTGAAAACACCATAGAAGACACATCATCTATTACGAACACACCTCACATTAAAGGCTCTGATGTCGATCAATCGTTCTCGTCCAATTAAGAGCTGAGTGGAAATTTTGCTCAACTTTTAATTCGGTATATATTTGATTTTTTTGATTAGTTTCTTCGTTTGTTCTTTCATAGTTCTTCTCTTGTACGTAATAAATAATATATCTCGAGAAAAAAAAAAACTCAAAGATATGGGATGTGCAAGTCGGTTGTTGGTACAGGAAGTGAAAAAGACCGGTTAACCAAATTGTAGGGTAAAAGATAGGAAGAAAGTGAGATACATAATGCAAGAGAGATACAAACATCAACTACAATTAGGTTGGGGCTTAACCTATATTGGTACCAAATCAGGACATGCATCAAAACTGAGGGAGACAAGTATGTTTGACAATGAAGTGACACACTCACATTTTACTATCTTAGTATTTTACCATCTCCTTTTGTTAAAAAATATCTTTCTTTTTTTTTTCCTTTGTCCTTCAAGGGTCCCAATCCCTACACCCCAATTCAGCTTTTCTTGGTCCCCTTAAACGCAAGTGTGAGTTGTAAACGCTAAAGTTTCAAGATGTTCATAATTAGAATATTTAAATCATTTTAGCAAAACACAGAAGATGCAAGGCAATTCGAAGTAGACCTTCGAACCCATGTGTGCGACAGTGCGAGATTCAAACATATATTTAATTGAGGTTGGACTACACTTAGCATTATGTGAAGACAACTACAAACTATGTAAAGAAATATTTGATAGGCTATAAACCAATATTTAGAGAAAAGTCAAACACTATGCAAAATTTTGAGAAATAATTTTTATACAGAGTTACAAGAAAAGAAAAACATAGTTTTGAGATAAACAGCCGTTTAATATATTGCAAATTGGTGGTAGAAGTGATATCTTCTTGCAGATTTCGTTGTACTCATTAGCTATTTAAATAGTGGTAAAGAATAAATCAAACTTTGACCGAATCTATTGTAAAAAACACTAAAAACCTCAAATCACCATAATAAAAAACACGTTCAGAAATCATCTTTTATTACCATGAAGGTCATCATCAACACCTTTAAACTAGTCAATGACCTAATCAAGATGATCCAACGTAGAAAGGGAGAGAGAGAGAGAAGAACTGACGCAACAAAATAAATAAATAGGAGCCAAGAGGAAGATATATCCAATCAAATTCCCACCACAAAAGGCACTTGGCAAAAAAGAAGAAACCCATCCATGTCCAACTTGGTTGCACACATCATTCACATTTTGTGCTTTTCTATTGAAGCCATCGAATGAAACAAACCTAAAGGGACCACACTCCTATCTTAATGGACATTCACTATGACACGACACTTGTGGGACTTTTCTGCATCACCCACAATCAAAAAGATTCCTCCTTTCTTTCTTTGGGGGTAACCAAAAATATTTTTAACATAACAACCATAATGTTTTTTTTTTGGTTCTTTACCCAAAATACCAAACTTAAACTAACATAATCAGCAACATTTTCATATTGGGGACCCAATGTGCTGTTGCATATTGCAACAAGATTTGAGTTTTTCTTATACACATTGTGGATTCTGCAAATAAATTAGAGACTAAACTTGAAATGAAAGTAGCATATGCTAACAATAATAGTAGTGCTTTTATTGCTGCTTGTTTTCTTGTTCTTCGGCTTTCCAGCTTTCGTGCGATGCAACGTGCTTGTGCGAAGGAGTATATTCCTGACAAGAATATGAAAAAGCTTGAGAAACAATATTGGTGGACTCTGCAATTTAAACATACTCCTACCAAGGCTATGTTTTACACTACAATACCAAAAATGAGATTGTGTTCACAGTTCACTATGAGAACCATTAGTTTCTTCTCTATAAAATAGAAGTGGAAACAGAACCTCATAACAAGAAGAAAAAGGGAAGGCCAAGTTAATGTACCTCCATCTTCTCCATAAGCTCTTTGGCTGTTGGAGCAGAAACCACAATATTACGTGCACCTGGCTTGATAAAACCTTCTTCGACACCAGTGTCAAATAAAGCAAGCAAATTGTTATAGTATCCATCAACATTCAATAGACCAACCTGCAGAAACAATGTCAAACGAATCAGCAGAGGTATTAGTAGCCTACTTCTTCGACGACCGAGTAAAGGACATGTTAAAATACCGTCTTCTTATGGATACCAAGTTGTGACCATGTTATCATCTCCAGCAACTCCTCCATTGTTCCGTAACCTCCTGTAACGATGTGATTATCAAGACCAAAACTTTCAAATTTTAGAACTAGCTAGAATTAAGTAGTAAAAGACATTTTCTCACCAGGGAGTGCAATGAAGGCCTCAGCTTCTTGTGCCATTGCAGCCTTTCGCTCGTGCATGTCTGCAACAACTCTTACATCTCCCACAGTCTCACCAGATATCTGATGAAATCCAAGTCATGAGATTGAGGTGAAAAAGGTCTCACAATCCTCATATTTAACTATCAAGAACATTGTGTCTCTCCTGATTTTAAATCTTATGAACGCAGACAAGAACCAAGAGCTAGTAGTGCAAACAAATGTATACATGATTCATCATTAGATAAAACTTCAAAACTCCAGCCAAGTTTGCTACTTCCTATGAGAAAATAGATACATACCTCAATAGGCATCAAAGCTTTGGGAATGATCCTGAAATCACAAGAGAATCCAATCAGAGAAGTTTGGAAATGAAGGAGATTGAGAGAGTTACAAAGCCTGTTTGGAGACTCTTGAAACTAACCCGAGTACATGGAAACCACCTTCATAGACTCTCCTGGATATCAAACCCATCAAGCCAACACTTCCTCCACCATAAACCAAGTCTATCTTCCTCTTCACCTACAAGTTCCAAAAATTCCAAAATCCAATCACACAAACGAAGACAAACAGAGGAAGACCTATTTCAAAGAACTCGAGGAAATGTCACAACTTTTCAAATGACAACAAGAGTCAACAAACAATGGATTAACAGCCGAAAACCCACAAGAGCTAACAAAAGACGCAAGCACAGATAAAAATCAACCAAACCCATTGTGTAAAAGTCATCTGAATGAACAAGTAAACTAAAAAGTTCGTATTTTGACATTCAAAAACCAAGCAAAATCTGCCCTGTTACAAAAAAAAGTAATGATTTTTAAGGAAAAGTTCATACTTTTTTTAATCACAAAAAAAAAAAAAACCAAACGATAAGCAATCAAAGGAAAAGAGAGAGATAGAGAGCAAACGAGTTCATTGCCGAGTTCGATAGCAGCATCACTGAAAACTTCTCTGTGACCAGAGTGGCTTCCGCAAAAGACACAAATTTTTCTGAATCTGCTTCGCTGCTGATTATCTTCCATTTATGGATAACCAAAAATCTGAGGTGGTATTATTCTTCAAGTCGTTTTGTATAAAAAAAAAACAAAAATATCTAAGGGAAGAAGAAGAAGAAGAAGCTAAGAGGAGGAGGGGGGAAGGCAAAACAAAACAAGACTGAAACCTTTGTTTGTGTTGTTGAAATATATTAATATAAGGGGAAGGAAGATACAAGAAATATCCGAAATTGAGAAATCTTATTTTGGATTGGAAGAAATCAGTAGAGAGAGAGAGAGAGTGCTTTTTATTCAAATAACTTTTTTTTTAGGCTACAAATGATAATAAATAAATAAATAAATGTAGCGGATAATGTTTAAATTAGCAATATTTAAATTAATTTAACATTAGTTGTTTTAGGTTAAATTTAGCGTATTTACATGTTTTTTCACCAAAATTCAAATGATTATGTTTGTACACTCCATATGTTACTTTAAGATTAACTTTTTAAAAAATAGTTTTTGATTTGTTTCAAAAAGATATGTCTAATGAAAGATTTGTGTTTCGGGTTCTGTTCAGATATACATTTTTTTTTTTTTTTTTTTTTTTTTTTTTCAGATATACATTTTACTGTCGTCCATTATCAACTAAACTTAATAAAATTTAAATATTCACAAAATGATAAGTTTGATTAAAATTGCATTACTATGTACTAACTACTAAATTGATTTTCTCTTTTAGAAAACATTTCTTCTTGTGACATTATTTTTTAGAAAATTACTTGATCGAACGAGGAAAAATTTGAGTTTTTTAATCAAATAGTAATAGATTTTTTTTTTTTGGTAAGAGAGTGTTGTAGTCATTCTCAACGTCCTGTCTAACGTATCGAGTTTAAACATGATTTTCATCTTTAGATCTGAACTCCAATATAGAGATGATTAATTCAATGCCATTGGAGACGCAAAGCCACTAGAGGATCACATATTGGGATTTTTCCATTGAATTTGAATAATATTCTATATCCTTGCTCTTCCATTGCCTCTACTATATTTTAACATGTTTTTTTGTTTTAATAACTTATAATAATATTCAATTATATATTTCAGTCAAAGCACATGAACACTTTGAATTATCATTATTCATTGCACTCTTTCATTTCATATCCATTGACCAGCGCAAATTTTGTATACATAACAACAATACTGTTGCAAGCACGCAAATGCACACACCTATATTAAGGCTATATGTTTATTTTTATTTTATTCTGTTTTGTATCTTTGCTTATGATATAAAAAATTCGACTGAAATTTCTTTGCGATTTAAAAAACAAGAAATGTAACATGAATGATTCATTCTATTGCAATTATTCCATTATTTGCACTCGGAAGCAAGTTATAAATTTTTGACGATGATGTTACGTAGAAAAAGACATTAACTTTAAAATAGTACTCCCTCTGTTTCAAAATGTAAGTTGTTTTAAAGATTTTTTTTTGTTTCAAAATATAAGTTGTTTTCCAACCACCAAGACAAAAAGCAAACTAAAAGTAAAATTTATCTTTTTTTAAACCATTTATCTTTATTTTCTTTAACTAAATGGCGAGATAAAATCATGAGTTTTTTTAGAAACTACAAAAAAGTAAAAATTATCTTAATATGTGTGCATTCAACCAAAACAACTTACATTTTGAAACAGAGGGAGTATTTGAATATATATATTCAAAGACAATTTGAAAAGTAATGTTCCCAACATGGCTTACCCAAAATTGATTGTCCTCTCTGTACCTGTGTTCCGCTCGATTGAGCCTTGATCATTTTGTTTTATTTTGTCAACCGAGCCTTGATCATTTTTTTTTTTTTTGAACAACCGAGCCTTGATCATTTCTAAACTCAAAAAAAGTCAGCATTTTATGACATGCATTTTGCACTTTGCTTCTTCTTAAGTTTTCTTAAAATAAAACGAGATTTAAGTTATTAGAGCTTACTTATATAACTTGCCACTTGGCACATGAAGAAGAAAATAAAAAGACATGAGCTGATGCCTGATAAATGATGAACAACGGATCGCTCAGTCAAAATGGTCATATCCGTCTCAATAGCCTAACACGTAGAAAGCATCATTTGTTATCAATCAATATGGCAACGATATGATCTAAACAATCAAGTTAATATCATTTTTTCTTTGTAAACCAAATTCGTTTTCCAAAACATATGGATAAAGGAAGTAAAAAAAAACAATTGTAAATTGAAATAAAAGTTTATTTGTTGTCAATAATTAAAAAAGAAAAGAAAATTTGGGAGGTAGAGACAAACGGGCTTTAGCCCAACTTCATCGGATTTCCCAAAAACAATGCGGATGATTTCTCTCACTGTTCCATCGATCAGGTAAGGGAACATAGCTGGACCATTCATTAATTTCAGTTAATTTCAGTCCATCTCAATGTTTGTTTTTTTTTCTGACTTACGTGAGACCGAAGACATCACACGAGAAGGAAATCAAACTCGTTGCAATGGCCTTGTGGCTATCTTTTTAGAACACTGTCGCCAAACTCAACTCTGGCCAATTCTTTTGAGACCAAAACCCTGATGATCCTTGATCTGCCTTCAACCAAACCCAACCTTCTGTCAACCTCCAACAACTCTATGAAGACCTGCAAATGTGTTCTCCCAGCCTCACTTAGGTTGTAGATGGAACATCACTCCCGGATTGAATCGGTACAATGGTATATACCGGTTGTCATTACCTTCTTCAAATCTAGGTCTGTTTCTTTTATTCAGTGTTAAGCCGGTTACAAAATTTGTGTGGAATTCTTAATCTCCATGATCATAGACTTCATGTGAGAGAGGATACACCTGTTCTGCTACGGCCAGCTTTATATATCTTGTGCGAACCCTGGTTTTTGCTCTAATTGCTCCTAAATATTTGAAGATTCATGGCTATTTAGATCGGAATTCAAAAGGTGTTATTTCGGCCATAGGCGACCCTTGGCCAAGAGTTACTTCTCGGTAATTCTAGCAAGCTACTTCAACTACCACCCTATTGCCATCACTTCTAAGGCTTGGATCCTACTCTACCAAGAAAATTTAGCTCGCCCCAAGGAAGATCCAAAGCCTTTAGTTTGTGTTCTAGATCAATCCTCACCCGTTTATAAAACCATAATCACCCTTGTATTCGCCTATGCACTACTTCGAGTAGCTCCTCTCGTGCCGGTGAAAATCACGGCCATGAATCCTCTATCAACGTTATTTCGTCTTTTGACAATGAACAGCTTATCTACCATTGATTTGTTCTTGGAACTTGGAAGACTTTCGATAAATTCTCACATGTATCAAATCATTTTTAGCATCATTGTTTGGAAGGTACCACAAGCCCCTAATCTTTAGACACATGTTGTTGGATATATAATTAAGTACGATACATAAACTAACTCGATCGTTTTGTGGTTATACTACTGTTACAGCGAAAAAGACGCAAGGGAATCCATGATATACAGTTACCGACATGGCTTCTTAGGATTTGCTGCCCATATGACTGATCGGGAAGCGAAAAAACTTTCAGGTACATAAAACAGTAAAAGGATTTACAAACAAATTCTATTATAAGAGTGTTGATACTAGGTTTTTTTGTGTGTCCTAGTAGGTTCAATTAACCTTATGCGTTGTAATACTTAAGGTGTCAATCCAAATGGGA
The DNA here is from genome assembly GCA_023657505.1 of Camelina hispida. Taxonomy (NCBI): domain Eukaryota; kingdom Viridiplantae; phylum Streptophyta; class Magnoliopsida; order Brassicales; family Brassicaceae; genus Camelina; species Camelina hispida. Next base: position 5,532,673 of record CP094637.1, on the reverse strand, counting down.
TGATGCTAGTCACTCAAGATGCAATCAAGCAATTACAAGTTAAGCCAATTCAAGAGAGAGTTTTTCTAACAATCCTAGAATGGTCAAAATACAAAATAAAATGAATTACAGAAACAGAAACGAAAATGTATGACAAGAAGCAAGCAAGAATGAGAGAAACTGAAAACGATTCTAAGCATGAACAAACGAAACAGTTCCGGGAATGTAATAAAAATCAGAAAGAAAGAAGTCCTAAGGATGGGAGTAATTGACGTCGGTGGAGTATCCTAGTCTACAGAGTGTTCAACATGCCACAAACAATCTATCCCTAAACAATGAACATCACTTCTTAGCTAATCCAATCTCTTGACAAAAGCTACTCAGACTCAACCACTTCCATACCTAGCTCTCGCTAGAGAAACGTGGTCGAGCAGGCATGACAAACAAGTTCATTCACGTCAACAAACATCCTAGACAACTAATCTCTTAGGCTAGGAACGTAAGTCTCTGGCACTAGTTGGTCAGACATTTCATCAAACACCTTTTGGGTGTGGAGATGTCTCGGACCTAGTTCCAATTGATCAGAGAGAAACTAGTAATTCTAACTCTAGTCCAGAAGGGAATCTTACAAATCAAGCTTAAACACCCTACATCCTAAGATCCTCCACCTAGTCTATCCCATCCTCAAGAACTACCGCACTACTCAGATCCGAAAATCATAGTTAAGGATGCAAACATAGAAAACATTGAAACAAGCATTCTTAGATAGGTAAAAGTGTGAAGAACAACTTTGTAGAAGGAATCAAATCAAAATACTGAATAAGTTCAAAGATCTCAGGATACAAAGTCAGAGTACGTTTTTGGTGGCTCGCGAAACCTTACAAAAGAAAACGAGATAAAAACTAAGATATCCAAAACAAGACTTAACAAAATGTATTTATAGTGAAAACATGTAAATCCCTAAAACTTAAAACGACAAGGTGAAGCGTCGGTTTGGGAATCTCCTGAAGCGCGTAAGACAGAACGTCTTCCTGACATGTGCGGTCCAGTCACGTGTCGTCTCTCCCTAGAGTGAGGTCGAGTGGAGTGAGTAGGAGTGGCTCCAGTGGTGTGAGTGAAAATGGATCGAGCATGGTCTGTGAAAGTGGCATGAGCTGGGTGTATACGCATCCACTAAAACGATGATAACTCTTGAACCACACCTCCGATTGGCTTGAAATAAACGGCACTGGAAAGATGACTCGATTCTCTACAACTTTGATGAAGACGTCAAAAGCTGAATCCCTAGACCGGTGGCTCGAGTGATGGCTCGATTGTGAAAGCGAGGAGGGCTCGGTTGAGGAAGTGAGGAGCGCTTGATTGATGAGGTTGAGGATGGCTCGATTAATGCAGTTGGGAGTGGCTCGATTGCGGAGGTCGAGCATGGCTCGATTGCAGAGGTTGAGCATGGCTCGATTGCAAAGGTTGAGCATGGCTCGATTGCAGAGGTTGAGCATGGCTCGATTGCAGAGGTTGAGCATGGCTCGATTGATGCAGTTGGGAGTGGCTCGATTGCGGAGGTCGAGCATGGCTCGATTGCAGAGGTTGAGCATGGCTCGATTGCAGAGGTTGAGCATGGCTCGATTGCAGAGGTTGAGCATGGCTCGATTCTCCGCGCTTCCAACGTCTCCTAAACACCTGAAAAACTCCGAAATGCGCAATGTATGCAAGGATGATGCAGAAACTTCCTAAACATGCAAAATGTACGAAAGAGGTTCTAAAATGATGCAAAACAACTAGTTGTCCTAGCTAAATGCATGACAAATACAAGCTAAGGAGATGCAAAATACAGACATATCAACTCCCCAAACTTATTCTTTGCTTGCCCTCAAGCAAACTATCAAGAACAAAGTATGGAAGAGAGGTGTAAAGATGGGGTCTCAGAACCTAAAACATGCTGAATAGAGTAGTTAGAATCAAGGTCCTTGTTTTTAGTTCTATGATGCATGGTGAAGGAACTTTATTTCAAATCTACACATGCAATCCTATCAATCATCCCCTTTAACATTCATTAACAGAGAACCGTGAATCAAGCTAAACAATGTTATTGAACTCATTTGGCTAGGGTAAAGGTTTGAGACATAGATGGTCTCCTCATCACGTGGTTTTATCAATACAGAACAAGGTTCTCTCACGAAAAGGAGTTGAGCTTAAGAGAAGGCTAAAGGTTGAAACCAACTGATACATACAAGAGCAGTGTCCTGTCTACCCAAAGAAAACTCCAAACCGAAGTTTTTCCTAACTCTACCCTTCATCAGAAACTTCATCTCAAATTTTCTACACTTAGTCTTAGGAGGAGTTCACTTCTTTTCATTCTAGCGGATTGGGAGATCTTTATTATCACTATGGTTCGTTTTCTTTCCTTCTAGGGACTCTAGACATCTTAAGCATTTTTACTTTCTTTCCTTTGTCTAATCTTTTCGTTTTATGCCCAGAACCAGTAACTCATTGTTTTGCTCAACCCAAATCCTTTACTAGACCTTGTAAACCTTGAAAACACATCCCCCTCCTAAAGACTTTCTCCCCTTTACTTTCTGTTTACACTTCACTTTTCTGCACAAATCCATACCCAATACCCAAAATCGAGTTCTCACCTAGTCCTACTAGTCCGGATAACGCGAACTAGAACTATACAGGATCCTACTCTTGTCGGTTAGAACCTAACACTTTCTAACAAGCTCAACTCGGAAAAGGCCTCACACTCAAGAATACAATTGGCTTGAAAGAACGGTTGGTTAAGGGTGCGGGGAACTGTTCCAAAGATGGGAATCAGCTACTTGGATTGACAAGGGTGGTAAAAATGTGAAAGACAATCCAAGTATGTGTATGGTATCCATGAGTTCAACTTCAATGCATCAAATGATAATTGCAAGTCAAGATTAGGTTCAGGTAGATAGGGAATGATATCAATTCAAAACATGCTTCAATCTTACATCTTCAAGTTCAATCAACAAGCATCAAAGAACTAATAACAAGGGCCTTGATCCTATCCTATTGAATCCAACATGCTAACAAGGTTACAATCATCATCAACCCCTATGCTAAATACAACAACCCTACATGCACAACACTAGACTCAATCCTAAAATGCAAGTACAAACTACATGAACACTCTGTTTTTGTGGAGATTTTTTTTTTTTTTTTTTTTATTTTTTTTTATTATTTTTTTATGCAATAGATGGATGCAAACTCAAACATGATACGATGCAAAAATTAAAATAAGAATCACAGAACACAACATCAGATACATCATCTCAAACCCTCCCCAAACTTAAATTACACAGTCTCCTGTGTAAGAAAAATTTGCAGGAGGATTTAAGAATCACAACAGAAACAATGCAGGAATGAAATGGTATGTACAAAGGGAGAGTCGGAGTACCTCAGTAGTAGAAGAAGGAGTCTGAGCTCGCCCAAGGAGGAGCGAGAAACTGACTTTGTCCTTCGCCTTGTTCGGGATCCGCGGGTGTGACATCAGCTGGTTGGTCAACTTGCTGCTCAACCGCTTGCGTGTTCTGATACATGTTCGGCTGCTTGTCACACTGCATGTCATCGACTCTGGACTCACCATGATCCGAGACCAACTCAACAACCTCGGTAGGCTGATAATCACCCTGATGTTCAACTCCGTGCATGCCCTGATGTGGGCTCGAGCGGGTGTCGTGAGTGGCTCGAGAGAGGAAGTCAAGATGTGGCTCGATTGAGGCAGTTGGGAAGGTCGGCTCGATTCGTCGGTTAGGAGCAGCGAGAACAGCAGCTCGAGTGAGGCAGTCGGGAAGGTCGAGTCGCGAGCGTGATGTGCTGGTGTCGGTCGACTCGAGTTTTGTAGACCCCTTTAGAATGTCTTGTCTAACCATATGCTCTTTATCAGTCTGCCCATGTTCAATAAGAAAAGATCTTCTCTTCTTCATTATCCCCAACCTCTGTCTTGCTTTTCTTGGAGAAGAGATTTTAACTTTATCCTGGAGCTGCATGATTTGCCCTCTCATCTCCTCCAACATGGCTGTTAACTCTGACACTGTATCCCTTAAAATCTTGGTTGTTTGGGGTTCAGACAAACTGTCAAGCGCGGGAGGACTTGTCTCTTGGGGTTGGTGATTAGGAAGTAGGTCTCGATGCTTAGGGAGGGTAACGACTGCACTCGAGTTGGAGAATGGTCGAGTGACACTTTGAGTTTTCTCTTTGGTTACCAAAACCTCTGTTTCTGCCTCATTCACATCCTCAAAGATGCCAAACCCAGATTTATGATCTTTCTCTTCAATCACGAAGGTCTGTCCATCAATAGTTGGTTTCTTCTTAGAATCCTTGATATCAAACTTCATCTTGAAGTTTTTACCCAGATTGAGATCAATCATCCCCTTCTTTACATCAATGACTGCTCCAACTGTAGCTAAGAAAGGCCTTCCCAGGATTAGTGGATCTTTAGGCTCTTCATCCATTCCTAGCACCACAAAGTCAGTAGGAATCTCAGCTTGTCCAATTTTTATGGGCAGGTTCTCTAATAGACCATGAGGCAATCTAGTAGTCCTATCAGCCAATATTAAGCGGAGGTTGCATGACTTGTATTCATTGAATCCTAGCCTCTGAGCTACAGAGAGTGGCATGAGGCTTACTGAAGCACCAAGGTCACATAGGCACTTTTTGAATGTCAATGGACCTAGAGAACAAGGCAAGGTGAAAGAACCAGGGTCCTCTAGCTTTTTGGGATAATCATCTTCTGAATAACAGCTTTGCATTCATGAATAACCCCACCTATGTCATGCACTACCCTCTCATCTTCCAAAACCTTAGCTTGAGCTCTTTTAGCTATCTCCTCCTTCTCTTTGGTCCTTTCTGTTACCAAATCAGTTAAAAACTTTTGATATTGAGGCACAAGTGCAAATGCATCAAGCAAAGGCATCCTAAGTTCAATCTCCTTGACTTGGTTTTTGAACAGAGCTTTATAGTTCTCAGTAAGCTGCTTCTTAAACCTCACTGGAAATGGTAGAGGTGGCTTGTATGGTGGAGGAATGAATCTCACAGGTTTATCATTGGGAGCAGTGGGTTCTTTAGTAGCTTCAGGATCAGATTGCTTTGCTGACTTAATTGGATCCTTGAGCACCTCGACAGGATCCTTTATATGAACTTCATGTTGTAGAAATTCCTCCCCATCTAAACCCTCAGTGTCCTCAGTGAGCCGTACATCTACAGCTTGGGTGGTAATGGCATGCATAGTAGCATAGTCCTTGGGGTTTTGAACTGCTTTTCCAGGGAGTTGGGCAGTTGTTGGGATAGAAGTAGAAACAGTCTTGCCTTCCATATACTTCATCTTGGAGTTAAGAGCTTCAAACTTGACATTCAAATCATTGTAAGAACATTCCATCCGCTGACTGAGTTCAGCAAACTTCTTAGCAGTATCCAGGGAACCACTAGCTTGACCTTGAAGAAGTTGTTGCAGCATGTGCTTCATTTCTTGATCTAGAGCTTGAGTAGGTTGAACTTGTTGAGGTAAAAATCCTGGTGGTGGTCCAGAATGAGCGTGAGAACTTTGCTCAAATTGTTGCTTAGGCACGAATCCTTGATTGTAGTGAACAAAAGGTTTTTGTAGACCTTGTTGTTGCTGTTGAGGAAGGTACACCTGATCTTGTGGATTTGCAACATTGGTGCTCCGGTAAGACAAATTGGGGTTCGTCTTGTAGGGGTTATAACCCTTGTTGTATCCACCTTGATTCTGGACGTAGTTGATTGCTTCAGACTGCTCACCCTTCCCATCCTGAACTTGAAAAGGGTCATCCTCATATACGAAATGGACAGTCTGCTGCTGACTTAGCAAGAGGCGGTCAAGCTTGTCATTGACAATCTTAAGGTCCCTCTTGTACTTCTCCTCAGACCCAGTGTCACCTCTAACCGTGCGGTCGTAGTCTTCATTGTAGTTACCGTCAGACTGGGCGAGATTCTCAACCAGTTGCCATCCTTCCTCAACCTCTTTGTTCAAGAAATTACCGTTGGAAGCAGTGTCAAGCAGCATACGTATCTTTGGTAGTACACCACGGTAGAGAGTGCTCAGCAGTGACTCGTTGCTGAAACCATGGTGTGGACACTGGCTGTGGTAACCCTTGAAACGCTCCCAGGCTTCACAGAATGATTCTGAGCTCTTTTGAGTAAAGCTGGAAATCTCATTCCTGAGACGTGCTGTTCTGGAGTTGGAGAAGAACTTCGCCAAGAACGCTTTCTTGCAACCATCCCAGGTGGTGATGGATCCCTTGGGAAGGTGTTTCTCCCATTGATGAGCCTTGTCTCCCAGGGAGAATGGGAAGAGGCGCAACTTGATCCCCGGCAACGGCGCCAAATTGATACTAGGTTTTTTTGTGTTTCCTAGTAGGTTCAATTAACCTTATGCGTTGTAATACTTAAGGTGTCAATCCAAATGGGATGATGCTAGTCACTCAAGATGCAATCAAGCAATTACAAGTTAAGCCAATTCAAGAGAGAGTTTTTCTAACAATCCTAGAATGGTCAAAATACAAAATGAAATGAATTACAGAAACAGAAACGAAAATGTATGACAAGAAGCAAGCAAGAATGAGAGAAACTGAAAACGATTCTAAGCATGAACAAACGAAACAGTTCCGGGAATGTAATAAAAATCAGAAAGAAAGAAGTCCTAAGGATGGGAGTAATTGACGTCGGTGGAGTATCCTAGTCTACAGAGTGTTCAACATGCCACAAACAATCTATCCCTAAACAATGAACATCACTTCTTAGCTAATCCAATCTCTTGACAAAAGCTACTCAGACTCAACCACTTCCATACCTAGCTCTCGCTAGAGAAACGTGGTCGAGCAGGCATGACAAACAAGTTCATTCACGTCAACAAACATCCTAGACAACTAATCTCTTAGGCTAGGAACGTAAGTCTCTGGCACTAGTTGGTCAGACATTTCATCAAACACCTTTTGGGTGTGGAGATGTCTCGGACCTAGTTCCAATTGATCAGAGAGAAACTAGTAATTCTAACTCTAGTCCAGAAGGGAATCTTACAAATCAAGCTTAAACACCCTACATCCTAAGATCCTCCACCTAGTCTATCCCATCCTCAAGAACTACCGCACTACTCAGATCCGAAAATCATAGTTAAGGATGCAAACATAGAAAACATTGAAACAAGCATTCTTAGATAGGTAAAAGTGTGAAGAACAACTTTGTAGAAGGAATCAAATCAAAATACTGAATAAGTTCAAAGATCTCAGGATACAAAGTCAGAGTACGTTTTTGGTGGCTCGCGAAACCTTACAAAAGAAAACGAGATAAAAACTAAGATATCCAAAACAAGACTTAACAAAATGTATTTATAGTGAAAACATGTAAATCCCTAAAACTTAAAACGACAAGGTGAAGCGTCGGTTTGGGAATCTCTGAAGCGCGTAAGACAGAACGTCTTCCTGACATGTGCGGTCCAGTCACGTGTCGTCTCTCCCTAGAGTGAGGTCGAGTGGAGTGAGTAGGAGTGGCTCCAGTGGTGTGAGTGAAAATGGATCGAGCATGGTCTGTGAAAGTGGCATGAGCTGGGTGTATACGCATCCACTAAAACGATGATAACTCTTGAACCACACCTCCGATTGGCTTGAAATAAACGGCACTGGAAAGATGACTCGATTCTCTACAACTTTGATGAAGACGTCAAAAGCTGAATCCCTAGACCGGTGGCTCGAGTGATGGCTCGATTGTGAAAGCGAGGAGGGCTCGGTTGAGGAAGTGAGGAGCGCTTGATTGATGAGGTTGAGGATGGCTCGATTAATGCAGTTGGGAGTGGCTCGATTGCGGAGGTCGAGCATGGCTCGATTGCAGAGGTTGAGCATGGCTCGATTGCAAAGGTTGAGCATGGCTCGATTGCAGAGGTTGAGCATGGCTCGATTGCAGAGGTTGAGCATGGCTCGATTGCAGAGGTTGAGCATGGCTCGATTGATGCAGTTGGGAGTGGCTCGATTGCGGAGGTCGAGCATGGCTCGATTGCAGAGGTTGAGCATGGCTCGATTGCAGAGGTTGAGCATGGCTCGATTGCAGAGGTTGAGCATGGCTCGATTCTCCGCGCTTCCAACGTCTCCTAAACACCTGAAAAACTCCGAAATGCGCAATGTATGCAAGGATGATGCAGAAACTTCCTAAACATGCAAAATGTACGAAAGAGGTTCTAAAATGATGCAAAACAACTAGTTGTCCTAGCTAAATGCATGACAAATACAAGCTAAAGAGATGCAAAATACAGACATATCAAGTGTATTTGACAATTTTTGTCTTCAAAAATATGGATGAATATGCAGAGCATCCCGACGTAGTTCAAGTGACGCCGAATCATTACTACAAGATGCAAACAACAAGAACCTTCGACTACTTGGGGCTTTACGAAAGCACTCCAAAAGAGCTTCTCCTTGATGCCAAAATGGGTGAGGATGTCATCATAATATTTTAGAGTGGGACAATTTAGTATTTTAAACACGTGTATTACGTCTTTAAACGACATCGTTGTAAATTTAAGACGGACACGGACGGTTGAAGTCTGGAAAGCTAAAAATCATTGAGCTTTGTCAAAATATTTTAATTTCGTAGTTTTTCCAACCAAAAGTTGCAATAGATATGAAATAGTTTATTTTTATTTGTCATACAATTTAACATTGCATTCAATAAATAAGTAAAATCGTCGAAGGAGAGAAGCATAAATCAAAGCAGAAGAACCTAAATCAAAGCAGAAGATCGTATATAACGCAAAACAAAAAACAAAAAAAGACCCAAGTAGCTGAAGCATAAACATGGTTTCAAGTTTTAACATTTTGTTGACCTACGTTGAAGCCAAAAAAACTCACACGTATTTAAAAAGGTCACTAAGGATGATACTTCAGAGGTACAATGCCCAGTTGTTGTTAGTAGCATCACCTTTAGAAAGTAGCGATTAACTTCTTAAAACACAGATAAAAAGTCAGATAAAACAATCTTTAATTTGAGGCCACAAACAAGGGTTCCACAACAACAAACATAGGGTTTTCAAGATACTTAACTTCTTAAACACAACACAAGTCTCATAAAACATTCTTAATACAGGACCCAACAAACAAGTTCCACAACTAGCATTAAAATCTCCGGATACTTACCACGACCTCAGGCTCTTGTTTCGTTGATAGAAAAGCGAGGCATACAGTAGTCAACAAGCAGTGATGTTCGCTGAGACTTGTCGCCACCATTAAACCGGAGTGACCTACTTTTCACAGCAACTTTGACAAATGAGGTCTCCTTCTTGTAGCATATTTGAACAGTCGCAACATCCTTTCCCTTGATCCTCGCCGCTTCAACTACTATCACATCTCTAAGTCCAACATATCGAGTTCCCTTACCTGACGGCCCATCGTAAATTCCCTAACACACAAGAAAAAAATTAAACAAGATTAGATCTAAACTTTGTCATTAATCTCTGAAAATTTTGAAGTTTAACTAACGACACTTTACCTTCTCTCCAAGACGACGATCGAACTCTGGACTGAACACATGCAGTCTTGCTCCCACCGGTTGTTGCTTACCCAGCACAAGTGCTTCCTCCCAATTTGTAGCCTCAATCACTTCTCCTTTCATGGGAACGCGAGGTATCTGACAAGCAAATGGGGGAACCTTGGACACACATCCCACATGAGCCCAATGTTCCCTTCTCGGTAGCCCTTTTTCAAAAGCAAATTCAAGGCATTCTTTCACAGTGAGGTCACGACGTCGTTGAACCACTTCTTCCTGCCTATCTTCCTTCTTGGTCCAAACGTTTTCAACCAGATACCGAAGTAGGTTTTCCACAGTGTACTGACAGCTTTCTTGATCCATTTCTCCCTCCACTTCTTCCTTCCCAACGTTATCCACCAAATACTGAGCTGAGTACTCAGTAATCTCAGCGTCCAGTTTGGAGATAACCCGTGCAGAGCTAATCAGACTCACAGCGATCAAAGCTGCAGATTGAGATGCATCTACAGGACAACAAGAAAAGATGGAAATGTTGTAGTCAGTTCTTATGAATCTTTAGACTGAACTTGTTCAAAAAAAAATATAAACTAAAACCGAGAGTTAACTATATCACTTAAAACCACCAAATCATAGTTTCTTTTCAATGACGCAAAAAAAGAAAGAAAGTAATATTCTCAAAGATTCAAGAGTTGATAATTTTTACCGTAATCATCTTGCGCATTGCTTGCTCGTACACAATCTGGATGACAGACGCCATCCGAGCTTGAAAGCGTTTGTAAAAACTCATCCATCTGTGATTACAAACTTATCCCTGTTTTTGTTTGGAAGTAAAAACAAGCACAAGAAGAAAGACATTCACAAATCCAGCAGACGAGAAATAAATATGTAAAGCAAAACCAAAACAAGACCTAAGTAAGCTAAAAGCTTAAACATGGTTTGGTTTCAAGTTTTGACATACAAAAATCGTTGAACGAGAGAGAAGCTGCTTTAGACTAAACCAAACTTAACGTTGATGGGTTCCTTTTAACAAAGCATAACTCTTAACCTAAAGAAGGATTCAGTATCATTTTATCGAAGAAAGAAAAAAAAGAAAACAAAAGTTAAAACCCTAAATCGGAACTGTTCACTAAACGCAGCTGAGAAAAAGGCCAAATCACAAATGTAGAATCCGCAACAAAACCAAAAAGAAGGTAAAAAAAATGAAACTGATGAAGAAACAATGGAAAGAGAAAGCTACCGGAGACACAGAGAAGACGAGGAATCAGGAGGAGACCAGTTCGCAAATCGCCGCTCGTTGTAGAAGAACAAAATCAGAGAGTGTTCGCACAACTCTCGAGGCCCTCGTGGATCCCTAAATCAGCTTAGTCCCCCTAAAACGACGTCATTTCAGTTTTTTGTTGTTGTAATCCTCTACACGACGTCGTTAAAGAGTGTCTAAGCGGTGCCGTTTATGAGTGCCAATGTGAAATTAGTACACTCAGTCATACACCGTCGGTAAAAAAAACGAAGGAATAGGTTTTTCAGGTACATGAATAAGCTCCAGATATATATAATTGTGTTGGAATTAACTGATAATTCAATGGGAATCATAATAAGTACACCTTGAGAAACAAAATAAACAAAAATGTGCCTCACTAACAGCTGTTAGTGATCCTTGAAAAGATGGAAGCCAGCTGCGGGTAAATTCAATTAAAAATCAGTCATTAAGTTCGCGATTTCTGGAAAGTTGATAAAAGATGTATGAACCTTCAAAACAAGATTTGGTGGCATATAAACAGAACCAGATTAGTTGTACAAGAGATGACACGACAAGACATGGTTTCATTACCATTTTGATCATACCAGTATAGGTAGATTGATTACAGATCGTAAACTACAGTTTAGGTGAAGCGTAAAATCAGACCAAGAGTTATTACATAATTATTACTATTAATACTAGGATATCGGCCGTGCGTAGGTGAAAACTTAAATGATTAACATTGTTAATTTCACATTTCAAGTAAGAACTTTATGGTAATTCTTTAACTGTGTAGTATAAAAATCATATATTATGGTTAAAATTAATCAACCAAATTAGTTTAATAAAACATTTGTTATATATATAAAAATGAAAAATCTATTGAGTGACAATAAGAGAATAATATTAAAGATATATAGATCTAGGTTTACTGAATCATACTCAGACAATCAATTTTGAAAGATATTCACATAAAATAAAATTTAAATCATTATTCTATCGAAATTTATAAAAAATAATAAGAGAATCAGGTAGAAAGAGCTCATAGCTGCAACCAACCAAATTGACTAAAAAGATAAATCTATGAAAAAATAGAAATCACAATCATTTACCTAAATTAATACTTGGAAGAGATGATCAGTACATGTTAGATGGAAAACGACACCAAACAAAAGTTAGATAAATGAATCAATGAATAAAACAATTCAAATTTTTTTTAACAAAGATGAGTTAATCAATGTTGATTAATAAATTGAAAGAAATTAATACTCATAATTTTTAAAATTTGGAGGTGTTAAACAATACTCAAAGAACAAAAATTCTTTTCAAGATCCATAAAATTTATATATATATATATATATAAACAAAGAGATGTAAAACAAAAAGGTGGGAAAACTAATAAGTGCAAACATTAAAAGCTAGGGGTACGACGAAGAAACACAACTGTTGGATCAAAATATTGCAACTTTATATAAACAAAGATATGTAAAACAAAAAGGTGTGAAAACTAACGGGTGCCAACATGGAAAGCTAAGGGTGCGATGAAAAAGCACAATTGTGAGATCATTAATAATATAATACTTAAAGAACAAAAAATAAAAACGAAGAGATGTGAAAACAAAAATGTGTGAAACAAAAAGGTGCGAAAACTAACAATTGCAAACATTGAAAGCTAGGGGTACGACGAAAAATCTTTTCAAAGTTCATAAAAATATGTATATATATAAAAACGAAGAGATGTGAAAACAAAAATGTGTGAAACAAAAAGGTGCGAAAACTAACAATTGCAAACATTGAAAGCTAGGGGTACGACGAAGAAACACAATTGTTGGATCAAAACATTGCAAATTATATAAATAAAGAGGTGTAAAACAAAAATGTGTGAAAACTAACTAGTGCCTACATGGAAAGTTGGGGGACAAAGAAACACAATTTTTGGATCGAAACTTTGCAACTTTGAGATCATTAACAAATGGTGAGATCATTAATAATACTCAAAGAACAAAAACTATTTTCAAAGTCCATAAAAATTTGTATATATATCAAAACAGAAATGTGTGAAACAAAAATGTGTGAATCAAAAAGGTGCGAAAACTAACAAGTGCAAACATTGAAAGGTAGGGGTATGACGAAGAAACACAATTGTTGGATCAAAACATTGCAATTTTATATAAACAAAGAGTGTAAAACAAAAAGATGTGAAAACTAACGGGTGCCAACATGGAAAGTTGGAAGTGCGACGAAGAAACACAATTGTTGGATCGAAACTTTACAACTTTTTTGAGATCATTAATAATATAATACTCAAAAAACAAAAACTATTTTCAAAGTTCATAAAAATCTGTATATATATAACAGTGGGAATCATAATTCTAAACTGTTAGGTGATATAATAGAAACAATCTCATCCGTTAGATTAAAGTTGACCCCCAAAACTAGGTTTGTTGTTATATATAGATAGCTTCAAGTGTATATGTATAATAGATTCAGATAATGATTAATATTTGCAAATGTGTCCGCAGGTGTGTGGCCCGAATCAGAGTCGTTCAACAACAGAGGGTTAGGACCGATCCCCGCACGTTGGAAAGGAAAGTGTGTTGACGGTGAAGGATTTGAGTCCGAAAAACACTGCAACAAGAAACTAATCGGATCCCGTTACTACATATAGAGCCACATCCAGAAGAACAAAACTGAAGGTATAACATCTGACTACATCGAGGAGTAAGAGTACATGTATGCAAGGGATAGCGATGCGCACGGGGCTCACGTTGCCTCCATAGCGGGAAGTGCCTTCGTCCCAAATGTGAGCAACATAGTTTTCGGAGTGGGGACGACAAGAGGTGGGGAGCCTAGCCAGTGGCGAATCTAGGAATTATTTTTATTGGGGTCAAAACATAACTAATTTTATAAAAAAAAAATTTAAAAATATAAATATAATAACATCTTACAAAACTACTCTATATAAACAATAACTAAGAGTTCATGTTTTTTGTAAAAACCATGTATTTCATAGCAATGGCAAATATGAGATACTAATTCAGGAATTCTGATTGGGAAAATTAGTATTTTTTTAATAAATTTTATACAATTTTCAACATAGATATATTAATATGTAATTACATGAAATATATTTTTAGAACAATATCAAAGAAACAAAAGTTTGATCTAAAAATTTGACTTAATTGAATAGTTGAATTAAGATGACGTCGTCATCTCTAGAGAAGTAGAAAGCAAAAGAAGAATAAATCTTCTCACATAATCTTTGTGTTATTAGGTTAGAGTTTTGTGTTATTTAGTTATAACTGTTTAATTGTTTTGCTAAGGAAAATATGATGAAGTCCACCAAATATGTATATTTTTTGGGTCTTTTACGTGGGTTGAATAAGTTGCAATCGTATTAAAACAACTAATATATGTATTACTAACCTTTTTAAAAAAAAATAATGAGGAGTCAGTTGACCCCTTACTCTTCTACGTGGATCCGCCCATGAGCCTAGCTAGTGCCCGCATTTCTGATATGTTTTCAGACAAAAAAAATTAAAATATTTGAAATATTAGTTATTTAATTGTATAAAATAAAAATAAAATAAAACAATGTCACATAAATTAAAAACTAAAAATGGCTAAATAAATCAGGGCATGTCAAGAACTAGATCTGCCACAACAATCTCTCTGGTAAAGATTTGAGTAAAATTTCTCAAATAAGAAAGTCCCATAAGAAAAAGTAAAAAAAAAAAACCCAGAAATCCCAAATAGGGGAAGCATAGATCTGAAACTGGAGAAATAGATCTGAGATGGGAACTGTGGAAACAGACACATACAAAGGTATTGAATGGCGATATGTATATTTGCGGATTTCAAAAAAAAAGTACAATAACGCTAATGAGTTACCAGTCATCACTTTTCTCCATCAGTGTGTTTTTTGTAATTTTTTAAAAAAGTGAATGATTTGCGTTGAAAAGAAACAACAATAATACATAAAGAGATAGAATAACACACTTCAATTTTACAGTCTGCACAAAACCAAGCGGTCCAATAAAACCGCACTCTCTAAATAATAAAAGAATTTAAAAATAATATAAGCTGTATATAAAAGGTAAGAAAGCAAAACGAATGAATATACACATAAAAAATATCTCTCTCTCTCTCTCTTTCGTTCCTTTTTTTTTTCTTCTTCTCACGAGAAGATAGGATCATCACTTTGAAGGTAAATTATTTTATGATTTAATTATTCTTGTTATCACAAAATTATAAATTTAAAACTGTATTTATTTAGTTATTAAGAAATTTGAATTGATCATCACATTATTTATTTTTAAATTAGATACTATTAACATAATTTTTATCCAACAAAAATAACTTAAATAACTGGAATATTTATTAAAGTTATAACTTATGTACTTTAATCAAATAATTAAATATACAAAAATTCTGATATTATAAAAAGTAATAATTTGCTTCTCAGATTAATTTTGTCATATTTACTATTATTATAAATTTTCTAAAATATGTTAATTTTTTCATAAGATATCATGTGCAAATCTATATATATATATATATATATATGTATTATACATAACAGTTAACACACGTATATGCCTAAGTATATATAACAATTATAATATTTATTGTTCTCAGCCATTATAGCTTCCCTTTTTATATAAGTAACTGGTTTAAAAAAAAAAATTACGATTCTATTTTTTGGAAAATATTTTTTTTTTGTTAACAATTTAACTATTTTATCAAATAATGTCTCATCATCAGGGGAACATATATATATATATATATATATATATATATATATATCCAGAAACATATTTTTAGTGAATATTATAACATATTGTTTAATTATTATGAATGTAGATATGTCGTCTAATCATCGACAAAATACAAATCCTTCCATACGAGCAAATCCAAGTGAAATTATAACTCCTCCTACAGAAACAACCGTACGGGTAAATATATGTTTTGCCTTTATAGAAAATATTATATTAGTTAAAATTTTACTTGGTTGTTAATATTGTATAAACGATATATGTAGAACAAAGACAAGTACAAATGGTCGCACATTCATGGAAAAAATATTAATTCAATTGTTTGACGAAGCAATTGCCATGTCTAATTACACTCTTAAAAATCCTACTGCGATTGGTATATGGTTAAAAAGTTTAATCAAGCGTTCAACATGGATATAATTTATGGTTTTTTCGAAAACAAGCTGGATGAATTAAAAAAAAAACTATAAAAGATGGAAGGTTCTTATGCATAAAACTGGGATAACGGTTGATCCTGATACATCTATGATATATGCATCTGAATCATGGTGGGCGTACCAAGAGTTTGTAAGTACACATTATCCTTCTACATATGGCATCGACTACAACATGATGCTGCTGCTTGTCTTCAGTTATTACGGATGTCACTTCCATGTTTCTCGACATTGTGTAATATGTTGCAAACAAATTATGGTCTACATCCAACATTAAAAATAAGTATTGAAGAAAACGTGGCTATGTTTTTACGGATATGCGGGCACAATGAAGTTCAGAGAGATGTTGGTTTGAGATTTGGCCGAAATCAAGAAACTGTACAGAAAAAATTTAGGGAAGTTCTTACGGCAACTGAGTTATTTTCATGTGATTATATTAGAACTCCAACAAAACAAGAACTCTATCGAATTCCTGAAAGACTTCGGGTAGACCGAAGATATTGGCCATATTTTAGTGGTTTCGTTGGAGCTATGGATGGGACTCATGTATGCGTCATAGTAAAGTCTGAGTTACAAGGAATGTATTGGAATCAGCACGATAATGCATCATTGAACATCATGGCAATATGTGATTTGAATATGTTATTCACATATATCTGGAATGGAGCACCAGGATCATGCCACGATACAGCTGTTCTGCAAATGGCACAACAAAGTGATACCGAGTTTCGTTTGCATCCATCAGATAAGTATTATCTTGTTGATTCTGGTTATCCAAACAAACAAGGATTTCTTGCTCCTTATAGATCATCACGAAATCGAGTTGTGAGATATCATATGTCCCAGTTTCATTCTGGTCCTCCTCCAAGGAATAAACATGAATTGTTCAACCAATGTCATGCATCTTTACGTTCTGTTATTGAAAGAACGTTTGGAGTTTGGAAGAAGAAGTGGAGGATATTTTCTGATTTTCCAAGATATAATGTTCAAATTCAGAAAAGAGTGGTAATGACTACAATGGGACTACATAATTTCATCAGGATTTCAAATTTCTCGGATGTAGATTCACAGATGTAATGACTGAGACGAACAACAACCAAAATTTTGAGAATGATATAGGTGACATGGATGCAAAAGAGATAGCAGATGGAAAAGCTATGACGCAAATAAGAGATACTAATGCAAATATGTTATGGGAAAATCAAAGTAATCGATAATTTTTTAAAAAAAAATTGTATCTTTATATAGTTGAACTTTTTATCAATATGTCAAAAAAAATATTACTTTTTGATCAGCTATAGTATTTAAGATTTATAAATACAATTATTTTTATTATTAATACATAACATACAATAATATACAAACATACAAATTATTAATAAATTTATTTATAATA
The DNA here is from genome assembly GCA_023657505.1 of Camelina hispida. Classification (NCBI taxonomy): domain Eukaryota; kingdom Viridiplantae; phylum Streptophyta; class Magnoliopsida; order Brassicales; family Brassicaceae; genus Camelina; species Camelina hispida. The sequence goes on along the minus strand of CP094637.1, from coordinate 5,515,342 downwards.
TATATAGTCTGCACCGCTTTTCCTTTTTTTACCATTCACACAATTAATACTGAACCGCAAATATTTTTTTTTCACCAATCAAATATCATTCTGTACCGCTTATTTTGTATAAACTGCACTTGTATTGCATACCGCACGTACCGCAGTTGAACCGCACCGCACTCTAAAACCGCTTTTCCCGCACAACCAAAACCGCGGTCACCATTTGGACCCAAAATTTCAAAGTCCTATCTCCAATTTCTCTCTCATCTCTTCCAATCTCTTCTAATAATCTAAAGTTTCTTAGATCTGCAAAAGAACTTTAAGGAGTTGGGAATTATAAATTGTGATATTTATTATCAGAATCATTAGTCTCAAACATAGTGAAACAACAACAAAATTTACCTTTTGACTGAGATCTGTAGTGAACGTATGTGAAAGATTTTGGTTTGAAAAGTTGAAGAACAAAGAGATAGAGAGAGCTAGGGTTTCCCTTAATTAGAGTTGTTGTAAATAGAACAACTAAAACAATTAAGTTTACACAAATTATGTCGCACGATGGCCTATTAGAATAATATTGGTCGGAAAGCAGTCGGTATTTTCCGACAAATATTTTGGTAGGAAAGTTTGTCGGAAATTACCGCCCGATTTCCAATTGTTTCAAAGGTTAGAAATTACCGACCGATTCTCGACCAAAAATCAAAATCTGTTGGAAAGTTGGTCGATAAATACTGATGGATATTTCAGTTGGAAAATTCGTTAGAAATTATCGGCCGACCTCCAACTGTTTAAAAAGGTTGGAAATTACCGACCAATTCCCAACCGAATTTTGTATTTGTCGATAACAGTTGGAAATTGGTCGGAAAATTTACTGCCAATAAAACGGTCGAAAATTTGGTCGAAATTAACTATGTTTTCTTTTAGTGCTAGTGCCCGCAATAGACTTTCTTAAAGCCATGGACGATGCCATAGAGGATGGGGTGGACGTGATGTCTCTATCATTAGCCAAGTCCATCCCATTACTCCCGGAAACCAACATTAACGATAATGATATCATATTTGGAGCATTCCAAGCAATTTCAAAAGGTATCCCAGTGCTATGTGCAAGCGGAAATGACAGCCACACAGCTTACACAATGGATTAAATTGCGCCATGGGTAATCACAATAGGTGCAACCTCGCTGAACCGGTGGTTTCCTACACCACTCCATTTAGGGAACAATGTTACTATACTGGTAATGTAATTAACTATCATATCCTTTTTAACAAATGCAAGGGATTGGAAATGAGACCCGTACAAGGGATTGGAAATCCAAGCCGACCTTATATACGTAGATAGCCTTTACAAGATCACAAGTGCGGCAAAAGGAAAAGTGGCGCTAGTATTCTTGAAGGAAAGTAAAGAATTTGATTATAATTATTTCGAAAACATTAGCAGATTCGGATTGAAGGCTGTAATCATTGCCTCCACAAGAGATGATAGTGTGGAAGTCGTCGGTTTCCCCATAATAGTCAATATAGACTATGAACAAGGAGCCACCATGATGAATTACATAAGTTCCACCAGGTATACACATTTATAATATATTAATATATATACTTTAGTTTTCAAAGTTAGTAATTCATATAATCGCAACATGTGTCAAGTATATCAATAATATTTTGACATTTATTAAAAAAAATATTTAATAATTATTGGAAAATTAAAAAATCCTGAAAAATAAAAGGATTGCAATTAAATTTTTGAAAGTATATAAAACCAAAAATAATATATTATATCATTAGTTCCAATAGGAAAATTATCTATTAAATTACTAATTTCAATAGGAAAATATGTGCAATTAATAAGGAAAATATTTGTAATTTAATTGCAATTATTATTTATTATTCATATAGTAAAAAGAAATTTATACAGAAAAATGATTAAAATATGAAAAGGTTTATTGTATTAAAATTAGTGATTAACATTATGTAAGAAAAATAAGACAATCAACATAAGAAATTAATTTAATTTTCTTAAGTTTTTCAATCAGTGAATAATTTGATAGCGTATTCAATATTATGTTATTATATAAACCTTAATTTTCAAAGTTAGTAACTCATGTAATCGCGGCACGTGTCAGTTTAACAGTTAAAGATTTTGTCATGTGTTATACAAAAACTTTGTTTTAACATATTAGTAAATTATTAGAAATTAACAAATTTAAACAATTTAATAAATATAAAAGATAGTTCACATATGTATATAAAAATAATACTAATTTAATTTTAAATTACTAATTCTATAAGAAAAATAATTAAGAAATTATACAATTAATTACTATAATATCATAATTAAATAAATTATACGGTCAATTATTAATCATAAAAGAAAAAAGATTGTAGATACTCACCTTTACATAAAAAAAATAATTTTTCTCATAATAATGTCTTTGAATTTTGATTAATTTATAATAATGTTGGACAAGTGATAAAACTATTACTTATGAGATTACAAATTATGAAACAAATATATTTAAGATATAGTTACTTTTTCAAATATGAGATAGAATTATTTTTTAGTTTTTTTTTTGAAAATTTTGTTTTATTAATTTTTAGTTTTTATAAAATATTAAGTAAGATATAAATTTGATACAATGCACATTTTTTTATATGAAAATTATAAATGTTATTTATCGGTATTGATTGCATAGAATTAAAATCTAATTTTACAATCTTGTAATAATATACAAAGATATTGTATTAAAAGATGGAGTGTGTGAACTCTAAATCCGAGCTAAAAAAATGAAATAAAGTAAAAGTAATATTTTGAATACAACTGAAAATTTGACATATTTTTCTCTGCAATCACACTCACTGGTCCACTAGTAGCCACTAAAGTTGCTGTGTTCTAAGTAGAGGATCCAATTCAGTATTTCCATACGTTCTCAAGGTAAATAAAAAACTTAATCCTGTATGTGTGTCTTCTATATATAACATATGTATATCCAATTCTTTCTAGATAATTTCATCAACTCATACAAACGTAATATTCGCAGCCTGATGTAGCAGCTCCCGGTGTGGCTATATTGGCTGCTAGCACTCCATCTAAAGCGGGTGCCGAGAATGGGTTCATTGTTCTGTCCGGGACGTCAATGTCCACGCCTGTGGTCGCCGGTGTGGTTGCGCTCCTCAGAGCCATTCATCGTGACTGGTCTCCTGCAGCAATTCATTCCGCTCTCGTCGCTACAGGTACGTAGTTATAAAAGAAATCCTTAATTACATACATTATGTTAGATAATTAGATGTATATAAATGATCTGATGAATGACTCCTTCCTTAATTGATTAAGCTTCCACAACTGATCCTTATGGAGAACCGATCTTCGCTGACGGATTGTCTGGGAAACTAGCCGATCCGTTTGACTTTGGAGGAGGATTGGTCAACCCGACCAAAGCAGCTGACCCCGGTCTTGTCTACGATGCATCCGCAGAAGACTACCTGCGGTTGCTATGTGCTTCTGGGTACGAGAGGAGACGTCCATCGGAAAAATGGCAAACAGAAGTAGTATGTATCATTATCCTAGTCCTAGGCCATCGATGCTCGAGCTTAATCTGCCGTCAACAACCATCCTTTTCCTCGATGGAGATGTAACGGTCACTAGAACCGTCACCAACGTTGGACCCATCAACTCCAAATATACGGTCATCGTTAAATCTCCTTTTGGGTGTCGAGATCACCGTAACGCCCAACATACTGTTCTTCAACTCCTTCGTCAAGAAGCTGAGCTTTGAAGTGATAGTCTCCACAACTCACAAGAGCAATTCCATCTACTACTTTGGAAGTATAACTTGGACGGATGGCTCCCACTTTGTCAGTATGCCCTTATCTGTGAGGACAGAAAAATTGATGTATTTCAACCATTAAGTTTGGAAACAAAATGAGTATCTTATTAACCTAAAGATGCGTACTGTAAAAGCCATCTATCTATCTCTTGTAATAAAGTTTTTCGTTTTACATTAAAATTAACGCTCTATAATTGCCTATTGCAAATTATAATTTTGGCGGTATCAATGAAGTTAAATGTGAAACTATGAGAAAATAATATGCATATAGTTTAGTGAAGTTAGATGCAGAGATATGGTTCCAGCTAGCAGCAACATCTTGAGAATGACATCTGCAGCAAGGTTACATGAATAAAACTAAAGTGAACGGTTTTGTGACGCATGTGTGTTTATTGTCCAACATTAACTATTCTATGATACGTTCACATTGACTTTTTAATTAATAGTGGAGTTTTCTAACTTCAATCTTATAACAAAAGGCTGATGAGAACGGTAACTCTGATGTAACTTAAAAAAGAACCATATAAATATGACATTCTATCATTTTAATTTTTACTACAAAAACTCAAAACAATTAGTAGCAAACGCATATTGAAAGCACGGTAATTTAAAGAGAAAATGAAGATATTTCTCATTTTTCTAGCCATTGTTTCATCATGTAAGTTTGTTCTTGGTTACGTACGTTAAATATGCAAAACATAATTTTATACAATTCTAATAGTATATTGTCTGTACACTATTCAATTTTTTTTTAGGTGTATCAAATATTACGGCGAATTCTAATTTTTCAAAAGAGAAATTTATTTCTTCCAATCTGGTTGAGAGTCCTCAAACTGAATTTGAGGTAAAGAATAAAGCGGCTTCATACGACACACATTTGAGGTTAACTGAAGACTATATTAGTCCACGACAATTTTGTTTTAATTGTCTTCGTCGTTGTTTAGGAAAGAAGAAACGTCTCCTTTCTTGTAAGAAATATAATTGTCGTTGTTCTAACTAATCCTTGTAATTTTTCTTTAATTAATGATTTATATAATAAAAAAATTAATATTACATTATAAAATTAAATTGATGTTCGTGTTTTCATATATAGTATGATCAGGCGTGTATTCATGTATGTCCCATCCGAACGTATACATTCTTCTCCTGAATGAAAATTTGGGAATATACAACATTTATTTACTAAAATATTAAATTGATCTTCGCTCCTATTTTCCCCTCTTCTATGGTTGTAGAAATTAATTGTGGCCGATTCGTTTATGGGAAAAGTTTTGTTTGACAAAATTAAACTTAATGAGCTTTTTTTTAAAAAATAATTTTATTCATGAAATTAACATTAACATATACTATGTTGATGGTGCTGATCAGTCCTAACCAGAGTGAATGAATTCTATTTCCAACCATGCGGAAGCCACGATGTAATTTCCCAATTATTTTGGACCCTTTTTAGACTAGTCAACAAGGAATTAATAAGTCAACTGAAGACGACAACAAGTCAACAACAAGATGCGCGTTTCCTATTCTTTAATCGATCCGTCTTGTTGCTAGTTTCGGATCTCAGCCGAGTTCTGACACTAAAACTTCCGAGAGAGGGAGAGGGAGAGGGAGAGGGAGAGCCGGAGATGATATTAATCTGCCAATACGAAGAGCTTTTCAAGTAAGTAGGCAAACAATGTTTCTTGCTCTTTGTCAACTTTTGTCTCTCTGTTTCAGATTTAATTCACCGATAGAGTATTTCTTCTAGTAATGAATACACTTAAAATAAAAAAATATCCCCAATTTTATTCTCAGGTGTTGGACGAAGCCATGGAACAGATTTACGAACGATGGACCTATGATGTGTTTTTAAGTTTCCGTGGACCAGATGTGCGGAATAAACTCTAACAAATCCTTATTTTCTTTTATCTTTTTCAAAAAATTTTTCCCTACGTCGTTACATTCCATTTAGGATTAGGAATATGCGAAATCTGACCTTTATAAGCCATCTCTAGGTCCTACTTGCATATACCAGAATATGCTGTTGGTATCAGACTACGTGTAAACCAGATTAATAAGATAATGTCCCTTGGTTCGGATGGTGTCCAAACTATTGGAATCTGCGGAATGGGTGGGACTGGTAAAACAACATTAGCCAAGGCTGCATATAATGAATTCTCATATCGTTTTGAAGGAGCAAGTTTCTTAGAAAACTTTGGAGAATACTCCATGACAACAGATGGTAAGGTTCATCTTAAGCGAAAACTTCTTACGGATATCATCAAGAGGTATGACACAGAGTGTAAGAACATGGATCACGAAGTGAAAATTAGATTTCTCAATAAAAAAGAGTACTTGTTGTACGTAATTGATGGTGTTGAAGACATTAAGCAGTTTAATTCTGTCGCAATAGACTTGACCTGCTTTGGGCCAGGAAGCATGACATGTGGACTGCGATGATAGTATCAACATTGTGGAGACAGGGTTTTCTCTTGCTTTGGTGATATCCAGTTTACACACAAAGTAGATAAACTTCGATATTATGGTGACGACGTGATGTTGTTTTGTTAAAGGGAAAAGTCTGAGAAGCATTTGTTACGTACAATTGTATATGCTCCCATTGAAGACAAACCGGGAGAGACATTTTATGTTCACAGGTACTACTAAATTTTTTCTCGGTTTACTTCTCAGAAGTAGTTAGCTCATTTGCAAGCAAATGGGTGAGACTGGGATCACGATGCTAGCCAAGGGTGATTCTAATTAATTTTTATGTCTTTCTAAAGGAACATATTTCTTAGAAAATTTTAAAGATCACAGTGAAGTATCACACGAAAGGAAGTGTCTGGAGTCGCAAGCCAAAGACCTATTTGGCAATGGCAAGGACGACACTTTTCAAATTCAACAGATCGGATTTGCATGTATCAGTGAAAAGCATATTTGGCAAGGCCACTTTTCAAAGGAAGATTTCTAATTAGAAACAGAGGATCAAGTGAAAGTATCTGTGGAGCCGTGGAGGCCACCATTAGACAGGAGACAGAGTAACCCTGCTTACAGAGAAGAAGTCAAAACTCCCAGACTCAAACAACTGTTGAAGTTGAGGCATGAATTTCGAGAAGAGTAAAATCACCAGTTGACTAAGTTGAGCCTTCTTCAGATTAAACCACGTGAAAATGGAGTAAATCCTCCCATCTGAACTCGAGTGGAATTTTTTTTTCCGAGCAACTTGTTGTCCTTAGATCTTTAAGTAAGTGGAATAAAACAGAGTCCAGAGTTTACGTAGCAAAGGGGTAAGCTTTCTTATTCCCTCGAACATGGGCAAGTATATTTAGTTTGATTATATAAGTCTCACAGCTACAAAAGGTTCTTTCTGCTTTTAAAAATCTTTTTCCTCTAGTTGTGAGCAAATTTTTCAGATCTAAAATTTCTTATAAGTCTCAACAGTGTAAGATATGAACTTCGATTTTCAAAATCCTGGTTCTCGCCTTCTCGGTACTGTGAAGAGCTATTGGCGTATCTTGTTTCTTCGGTCTTACTTCTACACTACATGACTTCAGACGTCATGTTAACTGGCATTATAAATAATTTATGTCTTGAAATACAAAAAAAACGAAAAGAAAAAAAAAAACAAGAGTGATCTCCAGTGGTCTTTTCTAATAGATAGAGGATTTGATAATGTTGGTTAAAATCAAATATCAAATTTTACATACACGAAAATGAATGTGGTTTATTTTTAATCAATATAAACGTTTTAAACAACAAAAATTGCTATTTTTCACTAGGCATTGGTTTATTTTTAACCAATATAGATGTTTTAAATAAGAAAATATCTCTATTTTTTCACTAGGCATTGGATATTAAGCCCGTGTTCCCAGAGATCTATTCCGGTTATTAGAGGGAGAAAAAATAAAACTCTGGTCACTATATTAGAAAGAAACATGATTGTAAGTGCTTTGGACATAATAATTCAACTATGGCACCAACACGACACAGACGTTATACATAAACGTGACGCAATCCGAAGTTGACAGTTTTTTCTCGTTGTGAAGAAAAAAATTACAGAGGCAAGTGGTCGGTCCATGATGTCATGATCTGAATCTGTCGACCCATTTTAAGTGCTTCTTCTGCATTTGTTATATAAACTCATAATATACTTGTATATTAAAACATTATTTGAAAAAAAAAAAATTTGATTCTTCAAAATAGAAATTATAAGTAATTACAACATCTTTAAAAAAAATATGAGAATAAAATTAAAACTTGTTTGCATTCAAAAAATAATAATTAGATAAAATAGCTTATTTGACCCAAAAAAAAAAAAAAAAAAAAAGATAAAATAGCTTATTTATAGTTTTCTAAATCGTGATTGTTTCTTGATTTTGAGTTTTTTTTTTTTCTTTTTCTTGTTAATATCCTAATAAAATAGCTTCCGAAAGTTATACATGGAAAAATCTGACTCTAGTGCATCTTCCACTACAATGAGTCAATGACAATTTAAAAAGATTGAATATTAAAGATTCACGTTTGGTTGGTTAATATTCTTTTGGAATATTCTCACTTGTTCATTGCCAATTGCAATTTGTCACTGAATACTTTGTTAAAGTCGCACCAATAATCACATTTTGACTAATACTATACTAGATATATTTAACTTCAAACAATTCAACTCATAATTATTAGGAAAACCATGCATGATATATAACATTTACAAATCAAATAAGAGTACTCATTAAAACATCTCATAAGATATAATAGAAAGAGTACTTTTTTTTAATAATTAACTTCTTCAGCAATTACGAATTTATGATATGATATGTATGATCAATCTGTCCTTTATATATTATTTAATAATCATAAAAATATTTTGGTAAGATACCGTTGTCGACGTTAGCTGAGACATGGTCTGATGATTCTGATATTTGATGACGTCAAGTATCACCAATTTACCCTGAGTTAAAACAAATCAAATACGTCAGCATCATTTATAATTGCTTCGACCTCCTTATTGTCCATGACCATGTGACAGATCTTTCTCAAACGTACTCTTCATCTACGGTGTGCTACACGCTCCATTTATATCAATCAAAACTAATATTGAATGTGCTATAATGTTTAAACCGAATAATTCAAATGATTGTTATTAAACACGGAGATGGTTTACCTAAAAACTTGTTCGCACATGAGCAAACCAAATTTTGAAATAGAGGAAATATTATAATCATTCTGTTTACAGAGAGGCAGAACGTACAAACCACCGTAGAATCGTATTCCATTTTTGTCTTTTGTCGCATTCGATTAAAAGAAAAAACATTATTATCGATCGTGGGATTCAAACATTAAACAACAACAAGTCGTAAGATTAACGATGATGTTTGCCCGTAATAGCGTATACACCAAGCTATATACAAATATTTCGAGGATCTCGTCGTCCTCCACGTACGCCAGATTTCATGGAAAACCTCAAAACCAAAACGTGTTCCTTTTTGTTTGGGTTTTTATTCCTTCTATATCAATATTTTTACAGACTATATAACATAGTTGTAATATTATATATAGTAATATACATTAGTTGTAATATCGTACATGCATGTTTACGTTACATATATATATATAATTTTTTTTACAATATATGTGTGAGTGAGTGCAAATACACATAACATTTTCATAAAATAAATACAAAAACCAGCTGATTTCAGGGATATTATATATTTTCTCTACTAAAATTCTTTGAATTTCTAAAATTAATTAATGCCAATCAGGAGCCAAAAACCATTATCAACTTTTATATACAGAACTTAGTTTAAAATTAACAATTTTTAGACTAAGCTAATGTATGTTCATCCATAAATAAGAAGCGACCAAGCTGACCTCGCAAACAAATTTAGAAATGACCAAAACAATTATTTAGGAATAAAAAAATAAAATAAATAATTAGCTAATGGTTACGTCATTAGACCATCTTTACTGAGGGATACTCTCTTGATTTCTCTTAAGTTTGGGCCTCAATTAATGAATAAACAATCCATTTAAAGTCCATTTACATGAGAATCGATACTTGCTGAAGCACTTTGAGTAACCCTTAAGAACCGCGACGTGGCTCATTGTGAATGGCTGATCAAAAAATATAAAATCAATTTTTTTTCCTCCTCATTTTTGCTTCTTCTTCCCCGAGTCTGTCTCTCTCTTCTCATCACACACAAAACGGCGAATCGCCACCGATTGATACAACAACTCGGAAAATCACCGCGAATCCTTTGATTTATCCGGCTAAAAGTGGAGGGTTGGTGGTTGAGGAAGACGATGGCCACTCCGATCGACTTAAGCGTGAGATGTGACGCTTCGGTTCTCACGACGACCTACCTCCTTCTGCGACATCGACGGCTGCGGTTACTTCCGATGGCTCTTATGTGAACGACGAGGTCCACCGGGAGACGAATCAGACAGAGAAGGTTTGTATTCTCATCACTTAATTATTGATCTCGTTGTTAATGTTAGGGTTTAGGTAAAATTCGATTTGATTGTGAGAGTGGGTACTGTTTGATGTTTAATTGGTTTGTGATTTGTATGGAGGGTTTACGGGTTGGGGCTTAAATCGATTGTTTGTCTGATTTACGACAGATTTCCTTGTGTTGTGTGAGGTTGAAGCTTTGTGTTTTAGATTGTAAAGGGATGAACTGTCTTTGTGTTTTAGATTGTATAGGTAATCATGCTTAAACTCTCCTAGTAGAACAAACAATAACACTTTCCGATTTATGGTGCTTTACAAGACAGTGAACTTTTGTTGTATAGGGTTAAACCGTTTGTTGTCTTGTTTGATTGTTGTTCAGACTGTTGTTCTATGATCAAAAGGTATGAACTTCTCATGTCTGTTTAGTAGTATAGGGTTTAACCGTTTGTTGTCTTGTTTGATTGTGAGAATGTTAGATGGTGAAGAGGGGTGTTCATCAGCTTGACATTGGGAGTGGATTCTCGTAGTTGAAAAGGTATGCTCTTCGTCACTTACCCCAAAATCAGCTTGACAATGGGGTTTACGTACTCTTCATCACTTACCCCAAAATCTTGGTTTTAATGAATTCTTTTGATCATAAGATAAACAATGTGGGAGCTATTCGGTCAAAACCGACAGTGGACTATACAGCAGAGGATTTCTCGTTTCATATTTCGACCAACTTAGAATCTGTTTATCATCTGAGCCAGCTTGCGCATCCTCTGCTTAAGACTTCCGGAAGTGGGAACATCGTGTTCATGTCTTCTATTGCTGGAGTTGTATAGCTTTCTGTTGGTTCCATCTACTATGCAACAAAAGATAATATACTAAATTATGGAAGAACACAAAAAAAACCGCTCTGTTTCTTTTTATCTTACAATAGTTTTCACATGTAAATATAACAAAGCCATAAAAAAGAAACCTCTGATTTGAATTTTGTAAAATATGTTTAATATTCCAAAGTTTGTAAAATATGTTTAAGATTCCAAAGTTTTATGTAGTATAAAATTTTTAATACTTGTTTTGTCATTTTAGATTATTAAAGTTTGATAATTACTAAACATAAATTAAAAAATTATTATTTAAAAGATTGAGCAACCTTCTCTGGATTCTCTAGTAAAGGAATGATTTGGCAAAATTACTCTTAGGGTTGCTTTACTTAAATTAGTATTTATTATATGATTAATTAATTTGTGAGTAACTTAGGAGAGGTACTCCACTAAGAGCATGATTAGTGGGGAATACTCACAGAGGTACTCTCAAAATTGGGCCCCAAATTTGATTAAAAAATCCATTATTGAGTCTACAGTGTAGAGTATCGATTCCGTGGGAAGCATTTTAAGCAATCCATTAAGAACGATACGTGTCCTTCAGTGATAGGTTGATGCAGAAATATAAAAGTTTTTTTTTCTCATTTTATTCTTTCATTCATCGCGACTCTCTTTCTCTCTTCTCTCTCATTGCAAACGGCGATTGATGCTGTGATCGGAAAATCAAATCGATTCACCTCGATTCCCATGAAGTTTCCGGCTAAAATTGGAGGTTTGTTGGTCACCCGGCTAAAATTGGCTTTACGATCTTCTCTCCGAATCTGAACTCCACCGACGACAGCGAATTTAACGGCAAAAGAAGAAACCGAAACAAGGAAGAACAATACCATATATCTCGTTGCAACTGTCCGGATTCGAACAGTAAGTTTCTTTGATCTTTTAAGCATCTGTTAGAATTGGATCATAATTACAAGAATTATGGATGATGATGATTTAGTTTTTTTGTTTGTGGTGAAAAGATGAAATCAAAGCTCATGCTTGTGTATTAGGAAATGTAGAAGCAGAGGAGTTACTTCAAACGACGTTATAAGAGATTGCTTCCATACTTTATGAAAGCTGTAGATGGTAAGTCTTTGGTTTTATTTATGTGCATCAAACGAGGAATTGAAATTGAAATTGAGATTGATATGCTAATTTGGCAATTGTCCAAATATTAGTTTGTCCTGTAACAGAGAAGCCGGAGAAACTGGTGAAGATGTAGAGGAGGAAGTTAGTGAATTGATCTCAGGGAGATGATTATGGAGATGATTGTGGCAAAGGCGTTGTATCACGTTTGGTAAGCTTCAAATCCTTTCATTGAAGCTTTTTGTTATTGTCGTTTAGTTCTTGCTCTCTGCAAATAGGTTAGTTTGTGTACGACTGCTTCATGGGTGCTAGTAGTGAGTTTTCAAGCTGCTAGTGTGTTCTGTTTTTAACAAGATGGTTGAGCAGGGGTTCTGTTCTAGTTTCAGTTGTTTAAACAGGTTATTGTGGTGAGTCTACAATGGTATAAACTGTTAGTGAGATTCACTACAAGTTGAATGAAAGTGCTTCAGGTTAGAAGCTAAGATGATTCTGTTTTTTTCTACATATTATTGTGGTGAGTCTACAATGGTATGCTGCTCTTTCTCAGCAACGTAAAAAGAGACAGGTAACACATACTGCTGCACATCTATCAGAATATCCCTGCTGGAAAACAGAAGGCAAGAGACAACATATATATTATTGTCTATGCCATACAAGGATATCTGTACTTTCGGACTTTAATTGGATTCGCGTATGGTTCTTCTGTATGAATAATAACTCCTCATTGGTTCTCTAGATCCCTAAAACATTGGCGTCGGTTGATGCTCTGGAGAAGTTCACCTAACTCTCAACTCTCAATCAAAGAAGGTCTGTCTTCTGCCGTAGTCTTTCATTCTTATAAATATCTACATATATTTTTTTCCTTTGTAGGTGTGTGCTTGACATGCATTGTTCCTTTTGCAGGTTAGGTTGTTGGTGGTGCTGATCTTGTGGTGACTGCTTCATCGGACAAGTTAAGTCACGATAATGCAGACAATACAAACTCCTATTCCGGTTTTTAATTGTTATATTTACTACTTGTACATCATCTATGTAGGAGTTTTGAGTATCCTTTTAGTATTGCATGATTTTATTGCATAAACACAAATTAAAAAATATATTAAATGATTGAGTAACTTCTTTGGGTTCTCTAGTGGAGGGGTGATTTTACCTAAGTTCTCTTAGAGTTGCTTTAATTAATTTAGTATTAAATATATAATTAATTAATATGAGAGTAATTTAGGAGGGTTGCTCCACTAATGATGGTCTTATAGTGACACCCAATTTCTCCATTTATGGTCGCTCTCATCTCGCGTTGACATCAACAAATCTCCCACTCTCCCTCTCTCTCTCTTTCTCTTTCTCTCCCTCTCTCTTTCTCTCTAATGAAGACGATGCGAGGTCTACGAAACTGCTCAAACGACGGCGTAACGCTAGACCTGACGGTTCATCCTCGTCCTCCTCCTCTTTCACCAGCACCACCAACAGTGTCCTCCTCCACCGCCTCGACAAGCCTGTCGTTCGACGAAGAGGAGACATCAGAGTCAAAGATCGGACGGCTGATATCAGAGCATCCAGTCATCATATTCACTCGGTCTTCCTCATGCTGCATGTGCCACGTCATGAAGAAGCTTCTGTCTACCGTCGGGGTTCACCCAACGGTGATCGAGATCGACGAGGGAGAGATCGCTTACCTCGCAGTTGAAGCTGCTCCGGTGCTCTTCATAGGTGGTGCTTGTGTCGGTGGGTTCGAGTCACTTGTAGCACTTCACCTTAGTGGTAACCTTATTCCTAGACTCGTTGAAGTCGGTGCTTTATGGGCATAATTAGTTGTATTTCCCTTTTAATGTTTTTTTCTTCAGTCTAGCTCATTTATAACTAATTATGAAAATCTGATAATCATAGTTAAAAAAATATATATATATCCATTGTAAATTTCCGTTGAAAATCTGAAACATAAAAATGTTGTAGTATTTTTTTTTTTTTCTGAAATCTTTTTACCAGCTGGGTTATGTACTTGTGTTGTTTAGGTTATCACGTGTGAGATTGATTCCATCATAAATATGAATTATTTTGCGTATTTAATTTATAAATGTTGATCGATTTGAGAAGAAAACAAATAGTATTATGCTGATGTCTGTCTGACAAAGTCCGTATATATAGTTCTGTTTCTAAATACAAATAGTTTTATTGGTGATCGATATTTTCCATCTAGTAAATTTCTGATATGAGATTCGGCAAATTTTCTTCATTCATTTGGGGAATGAAACTGAAAAACAAAAAAAAAAGAGACATTATTATATAGTAGTACAACTATGTCATCGATGACCGGTCGCTCTATTAAATATTGATCTCGAAAATGTGAAAAAATTACTATTTTAATTATTTATAATGTTATATGTAAAATAGAATCCGTTGATTACCACGGAATCTGACTGCTCTCTTTTGACAAATTTGGTATTTGAGTATCTGGTTTTTTTTTTAATTGTTGTGATCGTAAGGTGATTTTGGCTGAAGAATCTTTAGGTTGTAAAAGTAGGTGTCATCCGCAATTATTGCACTATCACTGCCGTTGGATTCTTCTTCGATACGTGAGACAATCCTCTATTTACTATAATTTCGATTAATGAATTCACTCACTATCCATGTGTAAAAAAAGTATGTTTATTGAATATTTTTGTCGTTATCAATATCAACTCAACCACTCAACGCTAGCTCACACGTATTTGAGAAATCAATCTACAATCGATTCACCTAAGCTAGACGAATTTTGCCAAGATGCATATGCTTTTCATTTTGTCCCTATTAGTGAGCTTTCTTCATACATGCATGTTAGTGCTAATTATTTTTATAAAAATATACTATGATTTTCCTTTTGCAGAAAACTTAATTTTGCACGTCAAAAACAAAAATCTACCCTTAGATCCGTACCTACCCAACACCCGCATAAAGATATGGGAGCTCCTCAGTGGTGGGGTGGTGTTTGGTTAACATTTGGGGGAAACAAGTTATTTTTCTCCATATAAAAAATTATGAGTTTATTATCTTTTATTTTCTTCTTTGATAGTAATAGTATATATGTTATATGTTACTATATAAGTAATTATAGTAAGGTAGTTTTTTGCAAAACGTAAGTAATCACGCAGTTGTGTTATATGTTTTTTTTAATTTTCTTTTCCAAATCAGGTCATTGCAGTTGTACTGCTGGTCTAACCGCAGCAGCCAGCAAGGGCATATAACCCATTCAACGTATGCAAGACGAAATTTAATTATTTAAAAACAAAAACGGGGTCAACTTGAATAAAGGCTATAAAGCCATGAATATAATTTGATGTTTTAATTATTGTAAAGGCAGAGTAAGCAATAACCAATGAGAGATGAATGATGTAATGCATATACATTTTATATATAACGACAATATTAAAAAGAGAGCTACCTAAAGAAACGAAATGATTAAAAGGCAACATTAAGTGAAGGTGAGTTTACAATGGCCACAGTTTAAAGGATACCGGAAAAGACATGTGTATGATTAACCAATGCAATTTATCTTTTCTTTGCTTTCTCTCGATCTTGAGAGACATCTCCACCAGAAAATTAAGAGAGGGCACTGGTTAAAATCCAAATGATTTATTTTGATATATAAACAAGTTGGCAACCTCTTTAAGATAAAAGATATCTCGATTCAAGAGAACACAGAGAGGATAAAACAAGGGTGACTAAGGTAAATGACGCAAAAATGACGTGGTGTAAATTTTCGTAAATAATTGTGGATTTTTATTGTATGTGTTTAAAGTGTTTTGTAAAATAGTATGGATTTTCACGTTTTTTCAAAAACTATCACGTAAGATAAATATATGATTTATTTACGAAAATGTTACCACATTATTTGTTTCCTTCCTAAGGGCATCTCCAACAATGCCTTCATTTTAAGGGGAGTTTATCTTCAAAATGAAGGTTTGAAGGTGACTTACTCCAATGGTACACCTTCAAATTTATTTCTAAAAATAAATCTATTTACATTATAGTCCACAACTTTATCAATAATTTGTTATAGTCACAAAACTTTCATAGATAAATATTAAATACACAATTAAAAAAATATATCAAACAATATTAATAAAATACAATACCTTATATGATAAAACAACATAATATATATACATATCAAAAATATAAAATAAAATTACATGTAAAATTTAAAGTTATTCAATATAATTATTTCCATAGATATATTCAAATAATAAAAATTATATAGATATATTTCAAATAATAGAATGTATATAGATATAAACCAAACAATTGAATTTATATAGATATATTTCAAACAATTAAACTTATTAGACCTATTTGTAAGATATAAAAGTTATAAACACTAAAAATGAAACATACATAAACTTTTAAGGGGCTGAATAGTGCACCCTCAAATTTAAAGGTTCACTATTCAACCCCTTAAAATTTGAGGGTTTAAAGGGTTGTTGGAACTTAAAACCCCTCAATATTTGAGGGTTTGAGGGGCTGTTGGAGTTGCTCTAAGGGCATGTTTATAGGAGGATCAGGTGAGGGTGATCTTAGAGGAGAAATATTGTAAAAATATTGTAAGATCAGTTCTTAAGAACTTTTGTTAAGAAGTTAGTTATTGGGAGAACATGTATAAGATCTTAAGATTTAATAATATAATATTTTTATAGAAATTTAAGAATGTTTAATAAATATATAGATTAATGTTTAATTAATAATTTAAGAATGTTTAATACTATTTAATAATATAATGTTTATTAATATTCTTAAACATATTACAATTATAAAAATTTATAAAATAACATTTTAATTGCAAACTTATAAAACTTTTACTAAAATTAAAAAAAAATAAACATATTACTTAATTAATTAAACAAGACAAACATTTTATTTAATTAATATATAGTTTAATGACCAAATTTATTCCAAATATTCTCAATCAAATCCTCTTTTAATTTGCGATATGCTTGTTTATCACGAATTATTTGTTGTTGTTATTATATCTTAATTCAACCAATCTTGTCTATTATTTTCGAAATATTATACCCACTGTTTAGTCCTTTCTTGCGTTTTCATACATTGTTTACTTTATTTATATCTGATTTTGCATAACACATGACAAGTATCTTACCACATCCTCTGTTTTCAACTCTGTTCCAGTACTGATTCATAGTGATCATGTTTATTAATCTACTAATAGTAACAATTGTAACATATACAACTTATGCTGACTACAAGTGTTTGCAAAGCTTCACACTCATATTAGAAGTGACTTTTCTTTATACTGCTATTATGTCACATGATTCGTTCCCTTCCATTATGTCTGCAGCAGCTTCCCACTCTCCTTGACCTCTCTATCTCCTGATGGTTACTTGGAAGCTTCGGTTGACTCGTTTGTGTTCACTTGTATAGGACACTGAGTTACATATGGTTTCAGCTGTTAAATCCAAATGTATATAATATTATTCATTCATCAGCAGAGCAGCTAAATCACATAACAAGCATAACGTAATTAGTTTTCTAATCACAGAGAGGCAGAAGGAACATACTTGATCAAGACCAAATTCCAAGAAATGCCGCAGGTTATGTCGTGATCTCCGGATGCTAGTAGATAGTAGGTATACAAGATCACATATCATAAAACCTGTGTAGACAAAACCAATCACATTAGCAGTAAATGGAGTTCTCTTTCATAAACAAAATGGAGTTCTCTTTCATAAACAAAATGTTGCACTGCTAAAGCTCGATTCATAAACATCAAGATCACCAACGACATGCAAACACTACTAGAACACATGTGAAGCTAGCAGAAGCCAATTCTAGATCTTTACAAAATAGAAGGACATCAAAATACACCACCAGCTATAAAGAAAAGAATGTAAAAGGAAGTATGTACATTATGCAACCAAATCAAAGAAACAACAGTCAGCTGTGTTACAAGCAAAACAAGAACGAAGTCCAAAAGCACACAGCCTATCAAAAGAACACTCAATGAAACAGTACTCTCCCAACAGGTCAGAAAACAAACCTCAAGAGGATAGGTGAACAGTATAGCATTCTTCTCCTTAATGTACAGAATCAGCTGCATTACCGCAGTCAACACCACATACTTGCCAGAGTCAAGAAATTAAACAAATCTATAACCAAAAGATTAAGACTTTAAGCAGTTTATACGATCATACATAAACCTAATAGACATTCTAGTTTCTCAAAATCTAATCCAAACAACACAAAGCAATCGAGATATACCAAGGAAACAATTATCAATTTCAAATTCAAATCTATCCTCAGTTTCAATCTTAACCTTAACGAATCAAGCATCTAACGAATACGATGGCAAAAAGGATATAATCCGATGCAGCAGATCAAAAAGTCTCTGTTCTGAGGAAACTTCTTGTTGTAGAATTGAGCAACGAGAGCAACCACGATTATAATCCCTCCTAAGAGAAACCTGACGTTGCTCAATCTCACATCCTCCTTGTACCCTCCGGTCGTAACGATCTAAATCAGCCAAAAAAGGACAAAACTTTGATTGAGATTTTATGGAGAAATCGAGAGACGAAATTGTGGGGATTTGATTGATGTTTCTATGACTTACCTCGGAGACGGATTCATCGAGGAGGTGTTTGATAGCGTGGTGGTCTAACAGGTTAACCTTCTTAGCGTTCTTAGTCGCAGATTCTGGTTTCTTCACCGAAAGTGCTCTGAACACACCGGAATTGGAGACGAAGAAATCTCTCGGCGTTTCGCCGTTTCGCCTCTTCGGAGAGAACAAGAAAAAAAATTGGGAAAACCCGAATGAAGAGAAAGAAAATGATACGAAGAGAAAAGAATTTCCAACCAATCTGGTTCAGACACGTGCCCTTAGATCACCCGAAGAACTGATCTTATTTAACATCAGAAGGCCTGATCTTATTTACACTGTTCAATTTTTTTCATTATAAAAAAGCCCAAGATCAGCCTTCTGTTTTACCGATAAATATGGCCTAATATTATCCAAATTTATGCTTTCTTAGCAAAGAAACCCAAAGTTTTTAAAGATTTTTTAAAAAACTTTACAAGGCTGTCATGTGTTGTGCTTGAACATGGACACTCTCTTATAAATCTGAGCTCATACACCACTCACCCACCACTATTAAACTGGCTAATTTATTATAATTCTAACGATTTTATATAGTTAGCCCTTTATACTTGATAGTGATGTTATATAAAAATAAATAAGGAAAGAAAATTTGATTAACTGTCCTGAAATCATAACGAGTAGCAAACAACTCCCTCTAATGTAATCCTTTTGATGTATAATTACAGTGAAAGTTAAAAAATGACAGTATAATGGTATACAACAGATATGAAGTCAAATTCAACAAACTAAACTAGAATATCATTTAAAAGTACCACAGGCTTATCATAGCATTTTTTTTTTAATCTCAAAGAAATTATAGCACAACCACACCAATCGCCTCAACCTGATCTGTGACGGACTGATCCCGGATCGACTTGCAGGATTTCGGACCACCACCACATTTCTATACAAAGATACATAGTGCTTAGTTCTTACATATTTCAGCAGTTCATACCAAATTAAAGGATATATGAAACATCTGGTTGGATGTTCAAAAGGTAACTGCAAGTCTGTAATCAACCATTTACCAATATGACTACTTAAGTTACATTTGAATTGATTTGTGCTTTTCTCATGCTCCAAGCTTCCAAAGAGGATATGCTCACACCTTTTGTTCCATGATTGAACACGTAAAGCCTAGATTCTTCACCTATTGCAATTTTCGGATAAACCCTAGACGTTATCACACTTCTTCCTTCTCCCCCAAAGCTCTCTATAACCGAGTGATCAATCTAGAAACCAAAAACGTTTGACATTCCACAGTTATATTGAAAAAGGTCAAAATTAGGGTTATACTAATAAATGAAGTTTGCAAATAGATAATAGTATTTTTTTTTTATCTTACCAAACATCTTAACGAGATCTTTTCATGTCTTGGGTCGATATCCAGGACTGTTCCATACGTAGCTTTCTCAATGTTGTCTCTCAATGAAGACCTACATGACCATAATATAAGAATTTTAAATCACACAAGATCATATAGCGTACGTACATATACATCTGATCTTGAAGTTTTGATCAAAGTTGAAAAAATTTACTTGCTCTCATCGCTGCACATCACAACCGAATATCCGTTCCCACGACGAAGAACTCTAAAGAAGATTGCAGTGTGCTCTGCTAAATCATTGCTAGCCAATGCTAACAATCCAAAAGGCCCGTAAATGCCTCTAACCGACGCACTGCAATTAGCTGTAAAAGACGCTTGATCAACTTCCTCTGAATCCAAAATCTCGGGATCGTTTTCTAGATCACGTAAATCAAAAGCTACTTCTATGTCGGCCTTACGAAAAGGAAAAAAATATAAAATAAAATTCGTTAGTACAAAGAATAAAAAGCCAGAATATTAATCACAAAATCATACACGAAATATATGACTCTAATATACTTTGATTATATCGTTTTTTCTATTTAATGTGGGATTGCTAGTAATTAGTAATTCATAACAAGGAAACTGACTTGTGATGCAGTGATGCCAGAGATTTCAAGAACAGAGCCGCTTTCAAGTTGCTTGTTGTACAAGCTAACATTTTTGGCTCGGAGATAGTTAATTTCCTCGACTGGCCATTGCATCAACTTCTTCCCACTTCTTTCCAGCCAAATCTCCCTTGGGAGACCCTAAGAAGGAAAGTAACTGATTCAGGAAATTTCTTGAAATACCACAAAGTTTTGAAAATTTAAACTTAGTAATATTAGGGTTTACCATAATTCCAGCCCATCCTTTCACAATATCATCTTCACTGCTATCTTTCTCCATAATCCATCCCCATGAGATCCTCCGATTCCTAGCGCTATCGAAGAAGGCCTTCGACGCGTATAAAGTTCCGTAATCATATTTCAAATCATCAGCTGTGTTAGTGAACTCGGAATCTGGGGAAAAGATTTCTGTCTCGGAAGAATATGAACCAATGACATAGCAATCACTGCCTCCAAAACTCGCCTTTAACACATGCCTCACACTAGAATTGTTCACCGAAGTATCTAAACCCTCTCTACCCGTGACTGACACGGGGAAAAAGTCCGGACATTCCCACATTCCGGTGACTTGTGATTCAAGTAAAGGCACCTGATACTTTTTCCATTGGTAAAAATCATCACTGTGGTACAAAATCGCCATCCCTTTCTTACTATCTTTCTCCGTAGCTCCCACAAGAACTCTCCATCTCCCATCTTGACCTTGCCACGCCGTAGTTGGGTCACGGAAACCATCAACGGGGACGTTACTAGGTGGAACCATCACAGGGTTGTCTTTAGCCTTTACCCACTCACGAAGCAAAGGGTCAGAAGCATCCTTAGGTTCCGCAAGAACTGTCACCTGGTGTTTATTGGTGTCGCTTCCTGTGTACAGCATTACAGGTTTGCCATCAGGGAGGATCGTGGCGGATCCTGACCAGCAACTGTTGATGTCTGAAGGATCTGAGGGATAAATGGCTGGTTCTAGTTGGATCCAGTTGACCAAATCTTGTGAAACAGAGTGTCCCCATACCATAATGTCCCCAAAATATGGAGCCAAAGGGTTGTGTTGGTAGAACAGATGGTAGAATCCTTTGTAATACAATGGTCCTGAAACAACAACATATCATATATAGAATCCTTTGTAATACAATGGTAGAATATTTAGTTTTTTTTTTTTTTTATCTAGCATCCACATTCAACTTCTACACGCAGTATCCACATACAGCGTCTAGATGTTGATCGCCTTTAAACCTAGTTTTTGCAATTAGATGCCGCCTTTGGATGTAAACTTGATCGTTTGTAAAAAACTATGTAAACTATTTTATCGTGTATACGATATTGGATTCCCTGTTATTCAAATAAAAGAAACAGCAGAGTTTTTACCGTTGGGATCTTCATATTCCAAGATGCATCCAAGGACCAGAAGCGCAACAACAAAAAAATTAACACAAATATTAATTATATCTTTATGTATAGGTACTGAAAGCATTCATATTGCAAATCGGATCAGAGAAAATAAAGACGAAAAGAATCATAACCGTTGAGCCAATTTTTGTGAGCTTGAAAATGGAAGGAAGTTCGGTAAGGTTGGAAGTTGCCATAATCATCGCAGCAAGAAGCTTCCATTAATGATAGAGGCGAAAGAATTAAAGTAATTATGAGGAAGAAGGTTTCGTTGTACTTTACAGTTTCCATGTTTAGTACCTCTTCGTATGTCCTAAGGTTAAAGTAATGAGGAAGAAATTCTCAAAGTATATTGTATTTTTTGTTAAGGTTGTAAAATATATTACATCGACCAGCTGGCAAAGGAGGTTATCCTTTTTGTTCACTTTATCTTTTGTCGGCTTCAATTTTCGTTTACAACCGTGGAAACATTTCCAGATGGGGTTACCATAATTTTGTTTGGTCGATCTTCTTTGTTTGTTTATGAAAGAATTCATCCCCTCAAATGTAATCTACTGATCTATACGATCGATTCATGATAACAAAATACGTGGTATAACTTTACCAAAAAGAAAAAATACGTGGCATAACTTTATCCGTGGATTATTAAATAGGTCACACTGTACATGTATCAATATTTGGTATTTTAATTTAATTTAAAGATTAATATTTGATATATAATAAAATTAATTTCAAAATTGAAAATTTCTAATTACCAACTCTTGTTAAATATTTGATTTAGATCCCTTTTAGTTGTCATGTTGTTTACACACACACAAACACAAAAATGATACTGTACAAGAAGAGAAAAAGAAGGAATATGAGAACTGAGAAGGTCTTATTATTATTCGTGCAAATTCACTAGTAAAATGAGAAGGCTTACAATAGTTTACTCAAGGAAACGACAATAGCCACACCAATAACTTGATAACAAAAGACGCATAATTCTTAAAACATTATGCAGTAGTTCATGATAAAGACACGAAAATATCTTCACTGCAGTCCAAAGATCATTATTGTATATTATCATTATTAAATGATTAATTAATAAGTTGTGTTAGTATTGATTTCGGCATTTCTCATGCTCCAAGCTTCCAAAGACGTCATGGTCACACCCCTTGTTCCATCATTGAACACATAAAGCTTAGCTGCTTCACCAATTGCCAATTTGGGATAAACCCTTGATGTTATCACACTTTTTCCTCCTGCTGCGTAGCTCTCTATAATAGAGTGATCGATCTAGGAAACAAACCAAAAAAAAAAAAAAAAGAGTGGTTTTCACAAGTTAAATTGTTTGTAAATAAAAAGTCTTAATTAACTAAGGCGAAAAAAAAAATGGCTTAATTAGTCTTACCAAACATCTTAATGAGATTTTCTCCTGCCTTGGATTAATGTCTACGAATGTTCCATGCGAAGATTTTTTTACGCCGTCTCTCAACGAAGACCTACATATATACATAAGTTACCATAACATCAGATTTACACAAGACAGAGAAATTAACAGATTTCGTTTTTTTTTTTTTATAATTAAATTAATGTTCTAACCTCTTCTCGTTGCTACCCATTACAACTGCATATCCGTTTCCACGACGGATGACTTTAAAGAAAATTGCGGTTTGTTCAGATAAATCATCGGAAGCCAATGCTAGCAAACCAAAAGGCCCGTAAACGCATCCAACAGAGCTGTCACGATCGAACAGAGTCGCATCATCAACATGGTCAACCTCCAGTATCTCGGGGTTATCTTCCAGTGATGGCAGATTAAAAGTCACTTCTACGTCGGCCTATAACAATAACAACAGAGAAAGATAAACATATGTATTATAAGGTATTCCTAACAAAACATGATAACAAAACTTACTTGTGCAGCAGTGATGCCAGAGATTTCAATGGCCGGGCCGGTTTTCAATTCACAGCTATCGAGTTTAACACTTTTGGTCCGGAGATGGTTGATTTCTTCAATTGGCCATTGTATCAGCCTCTTTCCACTTGTGTCCAGCCACATTTCCCTGGGAAGAGCCTAAAAGCAGAACCAATGCAACAAATCTTCACAACTAATCTCTACTCTACAATTACTTTAACTAAAACCTAGAATATAACATTTACCATAAGGCCAGCCCATCCTTTCTTGAAATCATCTTCTTTGCTATCAGTCTCTACAACCCATCCCCAGTTGATCCTCCGATTTTTAACACTATCGAAGAAAGCCTTCGAGGCATAAAACGTTCCATGATCATATCTCAAATCAGCACTCGTCTTAGTGAACTCATAATCCCCTAAAAACTCCTCATTCTCAGAAGAGTATTTACCAATGACATAGCAATCATTGCCTCCAAAGCTGGCCTTCAAGACATGCCTCACGTTAGCATTGTTCACCGAAGTATCTACACCTTCTTTACCAGTGATGGAAACAGGGAAGAAATCAGGGCATTCCCACATTCCGGTTTCTTCTGCCTCAAGTAAATTCACAGGATACTTTGTCCACTTGACAAAATCATCGCTTCGGTACAAAATGGCCATTCCTGTCTCAGTATCTTTCACCTTAGCTCCAATGAGCACTCTCCAAATCCCATCTTCACCTTGCCACGCCGTTGTTGGATCACGGAAACAATCATGATAGACATTACTTGGCGGAACCATCACAGGATTGTACTTCGGCTTAACCCACTCACGAAGCAAAGGGTCAGAAACGTCCTTTGGTTCGGCAACAACTGTGACTTGTGTTCTGTTGTTAATGTCGAGTCCGGTGTACAAAATTACAGGTCTGCCATCAGGGAGGATCGTGGCAGCTCCTGACCAGCAGCTGTTGATGTCATAGGGCTCAGAAGGTGATAGGGCTGGCTCAAGTTGGATCCAGTTGACCATATCTTGTGAAACAGAGTGTCCCCATATCATCTTATTCCTACTGAACTCAGGGGCCAAAGGGTTGTTCTGGTAGAACAAATGGTAGAATCCTTTGTAGTACATTGGCGCTGAAACAACATTTATAATATAAATATCTCATCATATGGATAATGAAACAATTATAGGGTTCCTTGTGTCACAAGTTAATGAATTGTATAGTATTACCGTTTGGATCTTCAGGTTTCAGAAATGCATCCAAGAACCAGAAGCGACATAAAATAAAGACAACGGTTAGTATTTATGTAAAAAGATGATGAAATATGTGAAAATAGCTTAAAGAATATTTTAAGCCGTTAGCAACCAGATTCAATGATTAATTGCAAATACATAGAAATGAGTTATAGTTCTTGGTTTATGAACTAATAACATAAGAGATATATCTTTGGCAAACATGATCTATGAATATAAATAGGAAGAAAAAAGGAAGAAGTAGAACCGTTGAGCCAATTTCTCTGAGGTTGGAAATGGAAGGAAGTCCGGTTAAGCACTTCGTTTAGATTAGGATCTTGGATGTTTCCATGTTCAGCCGCCATTGATGATCCGTCTCACTCTGCAACGGGTTTTGATGCTCAAATGATTACAAAAACTGAGTGTGGCCTTTCTTTATAAATACTCTTGAGATCTTGCCAAGATCAAATGATTATAAAATCGTCAGAAAATCCATCGTACCTATAATGCCATTGGCGTTGACATTGACAAATTCTTATGTATTTTGTCTTATGCGCGAAGTGTCGTGAAAGAAACTCTCAGATAGTTGTTAATTATGTCAGTGTAATTTGGTATAATTATTGATTAAGCTAGCTTTGTAGTCGTTACTCGTGAGTCGTCGGTCTTTGTTTAATACATTGCAGGTAAAGTCTTTGGATTATTCATTAAATGTGATTTCTTTTAGTATTATTGAGGAACCTTCAGCAAGTGGGGTTATTGTTTATGGAGTAAGTTATCCTTATGTAGACAGTATACTTATTAAAGAAATGTACCTATAGTCTTTGTTTTTCGAAACCCTTTCAAGTTTCAATAATTTAATCCTTTAAAGTTTTGTATTAAAAACTAGGAGACGGCATCATATTGCTTAAGCCTTAAGTCGTTGAAAGCACCACTTAATCACACCAATAAGAATACTGTGTTCTTGATTAATAGTTTAATACCAAGTAATTAGACCAGTAAGAATACAGATTTCAGAAAATCCATTAGATCTTAAAACAATTCAGCAGTTCATGACAAGCCACGAAACATCTATGGGGCAGTCCAAAGATTATTATAGGATATGTTATCATTATTAATGATTAATTAAAGTGCGTTTGAATTGATTTGAGCATTTCTCATGCTCCATGCTTCCAGAGACGACATGGTCACACCCCTTGTTCCATCATTGAACACATAGAGCTTAGCTGCTTCACCAATCGCCAGTATGGGATAAGCCCTAGACGTTATGACATGTCTTCCTCCTGCTCCATAGCTCTCTATAACGGTGTGATCGATCTGTGAAAAGGAAAAAAAATAAGTGTTAATTATTACATAAGCTAGGTTAAAAAAGTTTTAAGGCAAAAAAAATGTCAGAGAGAGAAAGAAAAGAAGACGAATATAATTAACTCACCAAACATCTTAATGAGATCTTCTCATGCCTTGGATCAATGTCTAGGAAAGTTCCATGCGCAGATTTCCTTACGTTGTCTCTCAACGAAGACCTACATTACCATTTGTTAAAACAAAACATCATATAAGAAAGAACCATTATATATGTCTCTTGTTTAATTTATAGACTAAGGTTGAATTAATTATTCTTACTTCTTCTCATCGCTTCCCATGATAACCGCATATCCATTTCCGCGACGAATAATTTTGAAGAAGATTGCAGTTTGTTCCGATAAATCTTGGCTGACCAATGCTAGCAACCCGAAAGGCCCGTAAACACATCCATGAGAGTTGTCACGATCAAACAAAAGCTTATCATCAACTTTGTCAGAATCCAATATTTGTGGATTGTCTTCCAGAATAGGCAGATCAAAAGTCACTTCCACGTCGGCCTTATAACAACAACAAGATGAAAAAGTTGTTCATGCTAGCTAGCACACAACATAGAAATATGTTCATGGGTTGGTTTACCAATGCTCAAATATGTGAAGGTAAAATGTTGTAATTTCGAACAAATTTCTAAATATTTGTTAAAATACACTGAAATTAATTTTAAATCACTGATTTTTTTTTTAATTAGTGCGCAAACCAAGAAAGTTCTTAATTTCTAGCAAAAAAACTGGTCTACAAAAAAATAAAATTAAAATTTCTAGCAAAAATATAAATATGCGGAAACTTACTTGCGAACCAGTGACGCCTGAGATTTCAAGAATCGAGCCGCCATTAAGTTGCATGTTATCCAAGCTAACTTGTCTAGTCCGGAGATGGTTGATTTCTTCAATTGGCCATTGTATTAGCCTCTTTCCACTTGTGTCCAGCCACATTTCCCTGGGAAGAGACTAAAGACAAAAACAAACTAATTCAACAAGTTTCTTGACAATTAATCTCTACAGACTATGTATATCTATTCTTACCAGAAGGCTAGCCCATCCTCTCTGAAAATCATCTTCTCTGCTATCAGTATCTATAACCCATCCCCAGTTGATCCTCCGACTCTTAACGCTATCGAAGAAGGCTTTAGAGGCGTAAAACGTTCCATGATCATATGTCAAATCCGCACTTGTGTTAGTGAACTCAGTATCTGCAGCAAATTCTTCAGTCTCGGAAGAGTATGTACCAATAACATAGCAATCATGGCCTCCAAAACTCGATTTCAAGACGTGCCTCACACTAGCATTGTTCACAGAAGTCTCTACACCTTTTTTATCCGTGATGGAAACCGGAAAAAAATCAAGGCATTCCAACATTCCGGTTACTTGTGATGCAAGTAGAGGAGCCGGATACCTTGTCCATTGGACAAAGTCATCACTGTGGTACAAAATCGCCATTCCTCTTTCAGTATCTCTCTCCCTAGCTCCTATGAGAACTCTCCATTTCCCATCTTGCCCTTGCCACGCAGTCGTAGGGTCACGGAAGCAATCAAAAGGGACGTCATTTGGCGGAACCATCACAGGATTTCCCTTTGGCTTTACCCACTTACGAAGCAAAGGGTCGGAAACATCCATAGGCTCGGCAAGAACTGTAACCTGATGTCTGTTGGGCTCATCTAGTCCGGTGTACAAAATTACAGGTTTACCATCAGGAAGGATCGTGGCGGATCCTGACCAGCAGCTGTTTCTGTCAAAGGGCTCAGTAGGAAATAGGGCTGGTTCGAGTTGGATCCAGTTGACCATGTCTTGTGAAACAGAATGTCCCCATATGATTATGTCATTGAATTCGGGAGCCAAAGGATTGTGCTGGTAGAACATATGGTAGAATCCTTTGTAATACATCGGCGCTGAAACACCATTTAGAACATAAATATTTCATCATGTACAAACTTTTGGGGGTTACTTGTGTCTCAAGTTAAGAGTTTGTGGAGTTACTATTTACCGTTTGGATCTTCAGAGATTCCAAGATGCATCGAAGTACCAGAAGGGACATAAAATAAGACGACGGTCAATAAGTAGATAATAATAACTAAAATGTGAACTTGCTTAACGAAAATGTGAACTCGTCAAGGTCACTACTAGTTTTAACACAATCAGAAACAGAAACCGTATCAAACTTATAATGTGGAAAAGAAAAAAAAAGAAAAAAGAATAACCGTTGAGCCAATTTCTCTGAGGGTGGAAATGGAAGGAAGTCTGGCTAATCGCTGCATTTTGAAGAAGAGCATCAACGTTTCCATGTTCAGCCATTGATGACCTTACACCGTAACAGAAATTGATCCTCGGAGAGATTATGAGAATAATATCTATGTATATGTATGTGTGCCTATTTTGAGATCTTGCCAAGAAAATGATTATAGTGTCGTCATGAAAATTCATCCTACTTATAATGCTATTAGCGTTGACATTGACAACTTCTTCTCATTTTGCCTTAAGCAAGAAGTATCGTGGAACTGTGGAAGGAACTCTAAAGGTAGTCGTACGTTAATTGACTATGTTTAATTTTTATTAAGGTCATAATTAGGCCTTTTAGTCATTGGTCTTTGTTAATAATGTCATTAACAATGTAAGAGTCTTTGGATGATTCTGTTAAATTTGGGCTTATCTTGAGCTTCTAACTAAAAACCAATTGGCAATTAGTAGATTGACCCTAACCCTTTTATATATTAATGATAATCCCTTCAAACTTCAGATGTGGGACTTGGTTTGTATCCCAACAATCTCCCCTTCAAACCAAGGACATGAACACGCCTCCTCGAGATGATAAATTCCATCTCGAACCGATCCCACTTGGACCGACAATAAACCCCTTCTTGGGTCCCATTACTCGGGTTAACAAGAGACATGTCCATATCCACTTTTCCAAGTCCACCATAATTTTTAACCTTGGGCTCTGATACCATGTTAAATTTAGGCTTATCTTGGGCTTCTAACTAAAAACCAATTGGCAATTAGTAGATTGACCCTAACCCTTTTATATATTAATGATAATTCCTTCAAACTTCAGATGTGGAAACCAACAGATTCATTATTTTTCATTTCTATTATTAGGGAAACTTCAGCAGGCGGGATTGGTATATTATTAAAACAACTTGTTCAATAGTCTTTGTTTAAATATTAAAGAGAATTATCCTTTCAATAATG
This sequence comes from Camelina hispida, assembly GCA_023657505.1. NCBI lineage: Eukaryota > Viridiplantae > Streptophyta > Magnoliopsida > Brassicales > Brassicaceae > Camelina > Camelina hispida. Next base: position 5,485,556 of record CP094637.1, on the reverse strand, counting down.
AAGAATTCGATATGTTATAGGAAAAAAAAGAGAAAGAATGGGCGTCATTTTATACGAGGCTTAAGCTTCAAGTCATCGAAAACATTAAGTAATCGCACCAATGAGAACAGTTAACAATTTTACATTGCTCTACTTTAATCAATATTATTTTAAATTTTGATATTTTAAATTCTTATGTTTCATTTTTGTATAATTTTAAATTTTCACGATTAAAAACAAAAACAAAAAACGCTTGGTTGTCCATGGAGCAATGGGGGAGAATCATTTGCTAAACACTTTGGGACTTTTATGGCACCTAGTCTAGTCTGTTTGCTTTACACACACAAAATGATGGTAGAGGAAGAGAAGAAATTAATATTCCGCGAGACATGGTTTCTAACATATTTTGTTGTCAATTAATGATTATTGATAAGTATAACTCCAAAAAAAAAAAAAAATTGGTGTAAATTCAATAGAGAACAAATCTTTTGAAAACATAGAAGACTTAACAAAAAAAATAAACACGTCAATAAGTTTATATAACACACAAATCTTTGAAAAACATTCAGCAGTTCATGGCAAGCCATGAAACAACATCTCTGGGACAGTCCAAAGATTATTATAAGATAGGTTATCATTATTAACGTACACGATTAATTAAAGTGCGTTTGAATTGATTTGAGCAAGCCATGAAACAACATCTCTGGGACAGTCCAAAGATTATTATAAGATAGGTTATCATTATTAACGATTAATTAAAGTGCATTTGAATTGATTTGAGCATTTCTCATGCTCCATGCTTCCAGAGACGACATGGTCACACCCCTTGTTCCATCATTGAACACGTAGAGCTTAGCTGCTTCACCAATAGCCAATTTGGGATAAACCCTAGACGTTATCACATTTCTTCCTCCTGCTCCAAAGCTCTCTACAATCGAGTGATCGATCTATGAAACAAAAACAAAAAAATGTGTTATCCAAGCTAGGTTTAAAATGTGTTAGATAGAGAAAAAATTTAGGGTGAAGTTAAAGGAAAACAAATCACATTTAAAAAGAGGCCAAATCTAACTCACCAAACATCTTAATGAGATCTTCTCATGTCTTGGATCAATGTCTAGGAATGTTCCATGCGTAAATTTATGCACGTTGTCTCTCAGCGAAGACCTACATTAGCATTCGTTACAACAAAGCATCAGGTTTTTACAAAACATAAAGAAACACTTGGTTTCTTCTTTCATACATACATAGATTAAAAGTGAAACCTTACTTCTTCTCATCACTACCCATTATAACCGCATATCCATTTCCACGACGAATAATTTTGAAGAAGATTGCCGTTTGTTCCGATAAATCTTGGCTGACCAATGCTAGCAACCCGAAAGGCCCGTAAATACATCCATCAGAGTTGTCACGATCAAACAAAAGCTTATCATCAATGTTTTCAGAATTCAGTATTTGGGGATTATCTTCCAGAACAGGAAGGTCAAAGGTCACTTCTACGTCGGCCTTTACAACAACAAAAAAAAAGTGATACAGAAGCCGAATGGTTAATTATTAGTTTCTGTAATCTAACTGATTAATGAATCCAGTCAATATTTTTGTGTTACTGGATCTGTAATTCTAAAATTCATCTATTAGATTTTTATATTTCTATTATATTATTTGATTTCATATTAGATTCTAACAAATCCTCGAAACATGATGATGAGTCTTTTTATTTTGATCGAATTTTCTAATATATTAGTTAATGTTCACATACAGTGTTTAGTTTATAAATAGCTAAATTTTACAAAGATTTTCAAATAATACATAGAATTTTGGAAATTAGTTAGGTTAGCATACACAAACCTATTAAACCATGCATGAGATCCATAACAAAATTAAAGGTACATATGCGAAACTTACTTGTGCAGCAGTAATGCCTAAGATTTCAAATCTTGAACCGCTTTCAAAGTGCCTTCTATCAGAAGTAACATGTCTGGTCCGGAGATGGTTGATTTCTTCAATTGGCCATTGCATCAGCCTATTTCCACTTGTGTCCAGCCACATTTCCCTGGGAAGAGACTAAAGACAAGAACAAAACAATCCATTAAATTTCTTGACAACTAATCTCTATAAACGAATAGTATATCTATATTTACCATAAGGCCAGCCCATCCTTTCTGAAAATGATCCTCTTTGCTATCAGTCTCTACAACCCATCCCCAGTTGATCCTCCGATTCTTAGCGCTATCGAAGAAGGCCTTTGAGGCGTAAAACATTCCATGATCATATCTCAAATCCGCACTTGTGTTGGTGATCTCAGAATCCGCAAAAAATTGTTCAGTCTCGGAAGAGTATGTACCAATAACATAACAATCTTTGCCTCCAATCTTTTCCTCAAAACTAACCTTCAAGACATGCCTCACACTAGCATTGTTCACCGAAGTCTCTACACCTTCTTTACCCGTGAGTGAAACCGGGAAAAAATCAACGCATTCCCACATTTCGTTGACTTGTGATGAAAGTAAAGGAACCGGATGCCTTGTCCATTGGATAAAATCATCACTGTGGTACAAAATTGCCATTCCTCTTTCAGTATCTCTATGCCTAGCTCCGATGAGAACTCTCCATCTCCCATCTTTCCCTTGCCAGGCGGTCGTAGGGTCACGGAAGCAGTAATAGGGGACGTCATCTGGAGGAAGCATCACAGGGTTGTACTTTGGTTTTACCCACTCACGAAGCAAAGGGTCGGAAACGTCCTTAGGTTCGGCAAGAACTGTAACCTGATGTCTGTCAGGCTCGTCGAGTCCGGTGTACAAAATTACAGGTTTGCCATCAGGGAGGATGGTGGCGGATCCTGACCAGCAGCTGTTTCTGTCAAATGACTCATCAGGAAAAAGAGCTGGTTGGAGTTGGATCCAGTTGACCATATCCTGTGAAACAGAGTGTCCCCATATGATCTTTCTACTGAACTCAGGAGCCAAAGGGTTGTACTGGTAGAACAAATGGTAGAATCCTTTGTAATACATTGGCGCTGAAACAAATTTTGTAACATTTAATATTGTCATCATCTAAAAACTTTTGGGGGGTTCCTTGTATGACAAGTTTAAAGTTAGGTTTAGTTACCGTTTGGATCTTCAGATGCATCATGCATCCAAGGATTAGAAGCGACATAAACAAAATTAAGACAACAGTTAGTTAACTTTGTGATAAGGAATCCTGTATTGGAAATTTTACTAAACATTGATCATCTCAATTGTCATTTGTCACCTCACAAAATTACTATCAAAACTAACAGTTTCCGCACTGTATGCTAAAAGGAAAAGAAGAAGAAAGGGAATAGAACCGTTGAGCCAATTTCGCTGAGGTTGGAAATGGAAGGAAGTCCTGTTACGCACTTGGACGTTTCCATGTTCAGCCATTGTTGATGATCCGTCTTACTCCGTAACAGGATTAACTGATGATTCCGAAAATGATATGTCTTTATGTCTAAATGTCAATATGTGTGGCTGTTTATAAGAATTCTTGGGATCTTGCCAAGAAAATGATTATTGGGTCGTCATAAAACTTCATTGTTTTATTTTTTAACTTAAACTTAATTAACGTTGACATTGGCAACAACTTCTTATTTTGTGTTAAGCTCGAAATATCGTGGAACTGTGGAAGTAACTCTCCGAATAGTTTATGAACTATGATATTTAATTAATTTGTAGTGATTATAGACTATATAGTAGGCTTTTTTGGTCCTCTTTTTATTAATAGAGCATTACAGTGAAATGTCTTTGGTTTATTCATTAGTCGTCAATTCTATGAATAATATATTTTTAATCAACTTGGCTGATGGTCTTTGTTTATGACAAATGTATTAACAGAATTCTATGGACTCTTTTATCTGTTCTTAAACTAAACTAGGGTGAACGATTGAACAAATTATTCTAAATAATTACATAAACATAAATTAAAATAAATAATCCCTCACAAATTACAATTATTTAGTGATAGAAATAAAATAATAAATTATAACCTTGTTTATGAAAACCGTTGGCTCACAAACAATGTAATAAAAAGAGATATATTTAGTAAATAATTTCTTCATAGTAAATACTCCTACAAAACAATTTAGCGTTATAACTTTATTACAAGCTAGCTAATCGGTTAAAACTTTGATCTTGTCACCACCTACCAAGAGCTGAGCCATATCGAAACTTTAAGCTTCGAGGTTTCTCTCCTCCGCGCGCGCGACGATGTCGGAAACTCGCCGGAATCAATCTAGCCATGAACGAATCGACAACAACTCGGGTTAGCTTCATCTCCTTTTCTCAATCCATGACCCTTTCAACGTACCCAGAAATTGTACCAATGTGTTTTTTATTCTGTTCATTCTCTATCATTTGGATTCTACATGTGTGAGGGTTATGTTTAATTTTTCCCTAGAGGTACCAATTTGATATTGTATTGGGCTTTCAATGTTTGATTGGCTTCTCTGATTGATCATAGAACAAGTTTTGTATCTTTAGCTGCTTGAACATTTGTTCGTGTTCTTTTTGTCTACACAGTGATTCAACAACAAAGACTTGTAATTGAGAACAGTCATGGTGAGAAACTCGTGGGAGTTTTACAAGATACTGGTTCTACTGAAACTGTTGTCATCTGCCATGGCTTTCAATCATCAAAGGTGTTTGCTTTTTTTTTTTTTTTTTTTTGGGTACCATTCATTGATTTGTGTTGTTTTTACTGTAATCTTTATATGTCATTGTAGGATCGGATTCCCATGGTCACCATTGCTAATTTCTTTGAAAGAGCCAAGATTAGTTCTTTTCGATTTGACTTTGCTGGCAACGGGTGAATGGATCCATCTTACTAGCTTATCTTTTCTCTCTTTTGAAGTGGGGGAAGTGTTTGTTGCTTTTACTCATGTTTTTGGTGGGTCAGGGAAAGCCAAGGATCATTTCAGTATGGTAACTATCGCCGTGAAGTTGAAGATCTGCGCTCTGTTCTGCAACACTTGCGTGGGGATAACCGTGAGATTTCTGCGATTATTGGACATAGTAAAGGTAATATCATTGTAAAACTAAGGTGGATTTTTTGTGTTTATGAATTTCAAGAAAGGTATATGTGAGATCTGAATCGTTTGTTGTTGTTGTCACTGAATTTTTGGTGCAGGTGGGAATGTAGTGCTTTTGTACGCAGCAAAGTACAATGATGTGCAGACTGTTGTAAATATCTCAGGAAGGTTTTTTCTTGAGAGAGGAATTGAAGGCCGGCTTGGTAAGGATTACTTCAAGAGAATCAAAGAGGATGGGTTCATTGATGTCAGAAACAGAAAGGGTAAATACTTCACCTTTTTAGTCTTGTGATTGTTAGAGCCAAGGAACATTGGTGTGTTTAGCATTTACCGGTACTGTTAGAGACTTAGAGGCAAATCCTTCCCCTTTATTTGTTACAGGAAAGTTTGAATACCGGGTTACAGAAGAGAGTCTAATGGACCGTCTCACAACCAATAGTCTTGAAGCATGTCTCTCAATTCATGAAAACTGCAGGTCTATCATACATATTCTATTGAGGATTTGTCTCTTTTGGTTTCGTTCTTATAGAGGAACTAATGATGTTTCTATTAAAATTTCAGGGTCTTAACAGTTCATGGGTCAAAAGATAGGATCGTGCATGTAACAGAAGCGTCCGAATTTGCCAAATATATAAAGAATCATAAGCTGTGTCTTATTGAAGAAGCTGATCATGAGTTCACTTCTCACCAGCATCAGCTTGCTTCTATTGTTCTCTCATTCTTCAAATTGGATCCGAAAAAAGATGATGAGCCAGTTGATATCAGAACAAGTAACCAAGACTCCATGAGATCAGTTGTTCCTATTAGGTCGCGTATTTAAATAGCTTTGCTGTGTGACTGTGTCAGTTAATGTCTTAGTTGAGTTTGATATGATAAACCACTAAAGTACAGTTTAGAGATCAAAATGTCCTTATGATGGATAAAATCTCAGTATCAGGTTCAATGTTGTATACGTCTCAACACAGATTCGATTGTAACAGTTAAAAACTTGGTTTCTTGAGCCTAGTTTAGTTTTGTTATAGACTAAAACGAGCATCAATTTTTGGGATCTAGCTGTCCATTACTATTGGTTGCTTAGAGCCTATAAACCGGTATGGTGAAAGCTGATCATGGATAAGGATGAAGAACACATTCATTTCAAGACACATTTTAAATATTACGACCAACCAAAAAACAGAAATGTTTGGAGAAACCTGTCTGGGATTATCGCAGCCCGAATAAGAAAATAGTATGATAATCCAACTATACGTTATGTTGAAAGTTATTATCAAGATGCGATTTCCTCCAAACACATAGGAGAGTACTCAGGAACTAACTCGTCTACATGAACCCGCATGCCACAAAACAAAGAACAAAGGCGATCCATCAACCAGCCTGCACCTTCTTCCCATCTTCAATGAAGAAAATGGATCTTTCAGGTACCTGGATATGGCAATGCAACAATCATGAGTACGGATTCTGAAGCAGAGTTACACTAGTTAGATATTAGTGAAGAACAAAGGATAAGTGATATTACATCGGGCCAAGTGTCTGTGATGAACTCAACGATATCATAGATTATATCTCCTTGAACGTCAATTTGCTCCTTTTCAGTTGGTCCCTGAAACACATAAATTTTTTGATAATCAGAGTGGTTCAAAAATCGGATAGAAGTAGATTTCATAGTTACCTTCGAGCCTATATTTTGAAATTAGAAACTCTACAGTTCTAAAGCATTACAGACTCTATGAAACCATAAGCTGCCAAAAACCAGTATCACTACTCTGTCTAAGCAATTAAGAATATTTGATTTACAAGTAATCTTCTTATACATACCTTGACAACTGATGCTCCTGTGGCAAACTTCTTCCCGAGCTTTTTAGAGGCGTCACTCAGTTTTATCCCTGAAGAACAAAATTTTAAGGAGGACAAAAGAATGAGGCCTGTTCCAGCAAGTAAGAATACTAAGATATCTCAACAAAAAAAAGTAAACAACTCACCAAACAGTTCTAGTCCTTTGACAATGGTGATACACTTACGCTTGTTGCGCACAACCTTTTCAATAATCACTTCCAGTCTCTCCTGTGTAGGTACCATAAGCATAAGAAAATTAGACAACCGGATAAAAAAGTCCACATGAAAGACCGAGGAAATCGAAAGAAGTATGTACATCATGGAAACTTGGTAATACATTAAGGTTGCACAAAATTACTTACTTTCTTTTTAAGTTTTCCCCCAGGTAGACGTTTCACTTCCTCCTTCTTGGATGTTCCACCTATACATTCGAAAATCCAGTGATTACTGATTAGAAATTCAACACCAAGCCAAATCCTTTCAACATTGGCATCAACACCAAATCAATAACTCTAGAACTATCTCTCATCCATATTTAACAGTTCAACTACAGATTCATCAGCTAAAGAGAAACATCACAGATGCTTCCCACCATTTAATTGGAATTGTACATAAGCGATGTGAAGTACAAATACATGTAAACATTAGAATACATATACCAAGTACATTGCAGAGCCCTATTGATAGAGAAAGTAAACTTGCACATATACTTGAAGTAGGATTTCATATGAACACACAAAAGAACACAAATGCAGAGGTTACATACCAGGCTGAGAAGATTGTGCCCCATCAGCACCACCAGAAGAGATTCCCACCGACTGAAGTTTGTCAGAAACATTACTTGCTGCCTTCTCGTTAGCCTCTGAACATTTAAAAATTCATATCCAAATCAAAATATTAGTAAGCCGTCAAATCAGATAGTCATAACCAGTAGAACCGAAGTGCAAAAGTGTACAAAAGATTTCAACACATTAGTATTAACAAATTGATAATAGAGTACAGTAATCCAAATACGCAAGCAAATGACATGATATCTTATTAAACCCGCTTACAAAAGAAGATTCACCAAACTGAATCATAAATATCTAATGAACCAAGTTTAAAACAAAGAGCTTCATCTTTTGATTTTGTGAATTTCTTATCCCTTCCAAGAATTGAAAACTCGAGACATGTAAAAAAAATAGGGTTTGATCTAAATATGAGGGTACCTTTGAGGAGATCAGGATAGAGATCGGGGGCGTTTTCAACAAGCCAAGGCTTACATCTAGCGAAATCAGGACCAAACTCGCAGTATTCGGCAGGAAGAGAGCAAACTCCGCAGTACAAAACCTTCGCCGGCTCAAGCTTCTCCGCCATAGATATTATATATAATCTGAAACTTCCTTTTCAAAAAGCGGCAATGAGAGTCTTGCTTGTGTAGCAAACAGGCTGAAGCGAGTGATGATGATGAGGTAGAGGTAGAGATAGAGAATATGGTTTCTACGGCGGAACAGTACCTTCTCCTTTTCTTTTTTTTTCTTCTTTTTGTTCGTCGCGGTGCCCCTCCGCGAAGTAGAGATGATGTCGGAAAACCAAAACAGTGAAACGAAAAGTGAAAAAAGGCTTAGGATATTGTGTTTGGGCTTCAGATTTTTATCATTTACTTTGGGCCCAGACCCAATACAGCACACGACTACATTGAATATTTTTCTCCTTTATCCGTTTTAAGCACCTCAGTTGCCACGTCAGCCACTTCTTCTTTAATTTTATGGGCCTTACAGATTTTAGTAAGTCCTTTAAACAATCATACATATGACAAACTGATCAACTAAATTTCATCTAAAATCTGTAGGCCCAACACTATTTCACTCAAAGTCTCTAGACCCATCACTATTTTTAAAACATATGAATTCAATTTTTAATTTTAAAATAAATTTAAAATATTCATTTAGTGCATATTTTTGTTAATTATAATTAATCGAAAGTTTAAATAAAAAATAATTATGTAAAATAAATTAAATGTTAAAATAAGAAACAATACTATAATTTTTCATTAGTGGTAATAATATAGTTAAAGATTTCTATTAAACTGATCATAATTTAAAATTTCAAATATCAAAACAAGGCAATTCAAGCAACACTTTCAAAGAATCAAGGAAACACAACTAAAAATCAATTAAAATTATTTCGCAGCACTTCACAAATCCATCATCAAAGACAAAGACACAAAGAGATGAACAAACATTTAGAGGGGGGTATTGAACTAGTATTTTAAAAGATTTTAAGGTATTTTTAAAATCTTTTGTTATTCAACTTAGATTTATGTAGAATCTTCTAAAATCCTTTGTTATTCAACTTAGGTTTATATAAAATCATTTAAAATAACTTACAATCTCTTGTTATTCAATCAATCATTTATTAAACTAACTTAAAATCTACTGTTATTCAAAATATCGTAATCTTTTTAAAAAATGTTATTTTGAATGATTCTACAAGACTTTTGTATATTTTTTAGTTGAAAAATATGAGTACAAAAATCATATGTTATGAGGTGGAATTTCAGAGGATTTCTCCAAAAGAAAAAAAAAAGCAATCGATCGAATCAAATAGAGTTTTGAGATTGAGAATTTTGCAGAGAGCAATTGTCAAAAAGAAGACGGTGTCGATCTCACGGCCAATATTTAGGTCCTGTGACGAGGAGGTCTAGTTCCGCCGCGACGGGGACTAATACCACCGCCACGCAGCGACGGACACGGAAGCTTGCGACTCCTAAGCCTGAGAATCAACGGTCATTGCAACAGAAGATGATCGAGTAAGCCAAAATTTCTGAATGTTTTCTATATTACATGTTTTCTCTTCTGACGAATGGTACTTTCTGCTTTGCTTTTTTAAATTGTTGATTTGTTAATTTACAGGCTTGAGAATTTGGAGATGATGTCAAAACATGGCCCTGAACTTTGGAGACAGAACAACCATCGGTTAGAAGTATTCTTGTCCAGGTTTGTTGTTCACATCCAAATGGACAGCAGCATTGATTGAATTGTATATCGTTACACTGTAAATTGGAATTAAAAGGGTTCATGGTCTTTAGTTAATTGTCTAGATGAACATCATGCTTCTTTGGCTTTTAGTACACGAGTCTTGCTTTGCGTTTTTCTTCAAATGCTTTTTGCATTAAAGCTTCTTTGTTCCCATGACACATAAGAAGCTTTTCGTGCAGTTGAGGAATGTTACTCTTTGTCAACTCTTATCTATCTTTCTGGTCTCAACACTCTATTTGGTCTCTATTTTGTAGAATATTGAGCTATGGTCTGCTTGTGCTGCGGCAATTGAGGCAGTAACAGATCCTCTAAATTGGCCTCGTTATCAGTCTTACCTTGCGAGAAAAAGCATGGTTGATGTTCTCTCTGGAAATGTTATAGCTATATCGTTGAGTTGTGGTGTTGCTCTCTGGTTTTTAAGCTTTAAGCTCGTTTTTTTTAAGTTTCATGCTCTGTTTTTTGTTTCAGACTTTTTTATGCCAAGCCAAAAGTTTTTGACGACTAAAAGAAAACAATCTAGATGCAAGGAGAGAGAACAAACATGAGAACAAACACGAGAACAAACAGTTTGGTATAGAGTTTTCTTTCCTTGGTGTTATAAAATATTAGAATCTCTCAAAGTTTACTACAAAATCTCATAGAATCTCACAGAATAACATTTTATTTTCCATTTTTTTTAATAGAATAACTCTAAAACACAAACAAATCTCCTACAATCATTCAGAATTCTAAAATTTTAAAATCCTACCAAATCCTAAGAATATCAAGTTTAATACCCCCCTCTTAATAAACTAAAAAGATTCAGATATATGAATGCCACAATCAAATAACCGTAACACAAAATTATATGAAAAGACAATCAAAGAAACAAAAAAAAACAACCCGGACTTTATAAAATTACAGCAAGATAAACAAGAAAATTAATTTTCACCAAAATACAACTCACATCGAATCGAAAAAATCACTCACAAGACAAACGGGAAAAAAAAATTACTACCAATAACACAAAACAACTCACAACTTAATTAGGAAACCTAAAGAAGCAAACTTATTTTCATATAAACAAATTTGCAACCCAATTGATATTCACCTTTAATAAAATCAACCGGGGATAACCAAATATCCCCAACAGATGTGAAGCGAGCAAGGAATCAACCAAATAGCAAACCCTCCCCCCCCCCCAAAAAATAAAAAATTAAGGGAAAACGATTACGATAGGAATGACTGAAAAAATGATTACGAGCATCAAGTACATAAGTTCAATCCTCAAACAGACCTCTAGATCGGAAAATTTATCTTCTTCTATCCGTTCACGAGGACATCGGATTTTGAAAAAGAATAAATCAATTTCAACTCAATAACATACAAATAATGACCCAATAAACCCACAAATTATAAGCCTTACAGAGAAATTTGCCCCGAATAAAACAAACAAAAATAGCGTAGAAAAGAAGAATGTAAGTTATTGATTTTATTTATTTTTCTTAATAAAATCCACAATATTTTTCACTCCAAACACTAAAACATTGACAAAAATTACTCCAACAGTTAACAAAATACATATGAAAATATTAAATAACAATCTATCTACAAAATGGAAAATAATAATAAATTAATAACAACTAACAGCTAAAACAAAACAACAATTTCAACTAAACAGTGTTAAATAATAACTTTTTTAAAAAGCATTATAAACACACAAGATGATCTAACAGCAAACTAAATTATATTTACTACAAAATATATTTTTATTAAAATATCCAGCAAAACAATATAAGCAACCAAAATTAAATACAAAAACAAACGTAAAGATGAATTTACAAAAACCAAAAATAATATACACAACAAAATTCGGAATACACCTTAATCTAACTACCGCGCGTAGCGCGGATCGATTGCTAGTACAATACATTTTTGTCAAATTTTTCATTTAAATGAAGGGGTCTATTTTTGCCGTTTTGGGTAGCGCCAGAAACAGATTCCTTCCTCTCGTTTTTGGTCACACCGACATCGTCCTTAGTTGGATAAGATCTCACGATTCCTATCCTCCTTGGTCGATAAAACAAAAATACTACTAGTATATGCACTTAAAGACGATTTAATAAGGTTTATGAACCCATTTAGGACAGTATGGCCGGAAAACTTGTCTTTTAGGAGATTTCTTATGGCAAGATATAATTTAATGTGTTGAATCAAACCCACCACATTACAACACATTCATGAATCGGAGGGGGAGGTAGGAGTCCATAGTATTGATTTTTTATAACATGCAAATATTGCAAACTGCTTAAAGACGAATTCACATACTCTTAAATGGTGTTTTGTATAATGCGTGTGAGAGAGAGATGATGATGATGCTTCAAAATTTAACACATTTAACACATCTCTTGTGTGTTCTTTCTCTTCACGAACCCCACGGCATCTTTTTGCATTTTTAAGGTTCTGTTTTTATTACTACTACTATGATCTTTTTTAACTTTAATGCTCACTATATACAACCCCTCACTGCTGCAATCTCCAGCTTTTTAGTACTCTTCATTCCCTTATATATTACATTTATACTATTTTTTTGTATCCATTAAAAAGAACATAATTTCAAAAACAAGAAAGTTCCAAACAAACAAACAAAAATTAAAAATAAAAATCTTAGAAGCCGTGAATTCTCTGTGGTCTTCTTCTACTTGACAATATCTTATCTCTCTTTCTGACTCTTCTCTGAATTTTTTTTTTTGTGTTTTTAACTAACAAACTGAAGAAATCTTCTTTTGGATCATTCCCAAAAGTTTTACAAAATAAAAATAGAAAAATAGAAAAATTTCCAACTAAAAACTCCATTTCCAGACCTTAACACTAAGATCAGACTTACACTTAGTTTTTTTAGAAGTTGCTATAACAGGTGCTTTCCCTTTTGGTACACTCCCTTCAAAACCTTCACAGCTCACTTTGATCTCTACTCCTTCACTCTTCAGCTTCCCCATTATCATCTTCACTTTAGTCCTCATCTCGATCTCATACCCCACACGCGCGCGCGTCAGATCTGATCTCAGATGCTTCGCCTCATCCGGATCTAGCTCACGCGCCGTTGTCGACGTAGCGATCACTCCATGGAACGAAGTCTTATTCCCGTTATCGCTAAAAAACGCCGGCACCGTTCCGTTCCCGAGAGCCGTACCGGATTTAGCCGAGACGACGGTGACGGTAAAAGGATCGTACGAGAAAGTGAGGTGTTGGTTTGGATTCTCCGAGAGGAGAGTGAAGTTGAAGAAGGAAGAGAGATGAGAGACGGATGAATCAGAGGAAGTGGTTAAGTTAACGCGTCCGATGCGAAGCGAAGGAACGGAGAAGGAAGGAGGACGAGGATGGTAGATCACGTACATGGCGGTGGCGGCGATCGCTGTCATGAGAGCTAAGATGAGAATTATGAGAATGGACCAGAAACAGCAGCAGCAGCAAATTCTTCGGCAGGTTGGTCGAGATTGGTGGTGGTGACGACGGCTGTAAGGCTGAGGACGGTAAACCGGACGGTTAGCTGGTGGGATATAGACTTGTGGTTTTTGGTTAGCTGTTGTTGTTCCGTTGGTTGTTGTAACGGCGGTGGGAGCTGGAGGAGGTGGGATGGGAACTCCGTTAGTGGCGGTTGTTGTTGGTGGTTTGGAAGCTGGGAAGACTCGGTCTGTCATCTTTCTTCTCCGATTGTTGTTTTCTTTCTCTGGTCAGATCTGAGCTCCACACAACAAAGAGAGAGAGAGATAAAGAGAGAGACAATAGAGAGAGTTTTTTTTCGTGGAATCTTAATAGCTTTAAATTATAGTAGTAATATTTTTGGTTTTATTATTAGTTTTTTTGGAAGTATTTATTTATTGCTGTTTTTAAAAAATAATTTTTTTTCTTTCGGTTTTCAGTTTTATTTTCTTGTTTACTTAGATTTTTGTGAATGTTCATGACTTCCATGCCCAAGTCTGTGAAATCTTCATTGGGTAGGAGTAAAAAAAATAATTAAATGTAGATGATTATATTTACACAGAGTGTCTACAACTAATATACAAATAAATCATTTTCTGAGAAACAAATGTGTTGTATTTTGTTAATGTAAATTCCCCAGTTTTAGAATTATTTTCTTCATCTTCAAGATTATCAATTTTTTTTTTCAGTACAGAATTTCTTTCCAGCAAAGTCACACCCAAAAATTTCAAATCTTATTAGTAGCTAAAATAGATTTAATTCGGGTTATAAAATTGTTATAATGTATCCAAAATTTGAAATGAAGAAGAATGGGCGAAAGGAGTTACATTTTGGAGATGAAATTAAAAATGACTGAGATGTATCCAAAGTATTTATTTATTGCTGTTTAAAAAAAAAAAAAAAATTCTTTCAGTTTTCGGTTTTTTTTTTTGTTTACTTAGATTTTTGTGAATGTTCATGACTTCCATGCCCAAGTCTGTGGAATCTTCATTGGGTGGTAAAAAAAAATAATTAATGTAGATGATTATATTTACACAGACACAGTGTCCCCAACTAATATACAAATAGATCATTTTCTGAGAAACAAATAGTAATACACAGATGTGTAATATTTTGTTGATCTAAATTTCCTCGTTTTATATTTGTTTTTATGTTCAAGATTATCATTTTTTTCAGTACTAAATAATTTTTTCCCAGCAAAAAAACAAGAAAAGTCACAAAAAATTTTCAAATCTTATTAGTAGCTAAAATAGATTTAGTTTGGGTTATAAAATTGTTATAATGTAACCAAAATTTGAAATGAAGAAAATTGGGGGAAAGGAGTTACATTTTGGAGATGAAATTAAAAAATGAGGGAAGAAATAATCCACCGACACATAGTAGTGAGTGATAGTGGTAGCAGTTCACTGCTCCTTTTTTTTATTTCTTTAAAAAAATAAAAAGAGAGTGCACGCAATTGAATCAGTTTGAATTTAAGTCAGTGCAGGTTTAAAAAAAAAAAAAAAAGTGCGTGCAGATATTGGAGTAATAATGGATTAGGGATCCGAAAGTTTTAAATATAGTGTGATTAGAATAAACAACCCTTTTTGTTCAGACTTCAGAGAGTAAATCCCAAGTCAATTATTTCTTCATAGCTTCATCGGCAATGCTGCTCTGCTTTTAATTTTTTTTTTGTTAATCCTTTGTTTTCGAGCTCTCTCAATTCCCAAGGTTTTAACGTGATTTATAATTCATTAACTAGCTCACTAACTAAGTATTACTATTGTTAATACTTAAGACTTTTTACCACTTCAATTATCACCCGTCAAGTGTCGACTTCCATAAAGTTTTAACTCAAGATGCAACACATTTCATTAAAAGATAACTGCATTACAGAGTAGCCTTGTCGGAAAGCTACAAGTGGTTCCGACCAGCAAGGTACATAAACATTAACGATGGTACACATAAAAGGGAATAAGATATACAGTGGCCTTCTTCGCCAAAGTGTCCTCCATACCCCATAAAGTCTATACACCCAATGATCCAATCCATTAACGTATGGTAAAGTTTGTTTTTAACGCCTTACTTTCATTACTTTGAACCAAAAAGTTACATTGTCATTTTTTTGAACATGAACACCTAAAACAAGTATCACAAAAGCAATCTTAAAACATGAAAACACTTAAAAACAAATAGCATAACATTTTTTTTTTTTGTGTACTTCTCCTTTTCTTTTCTTTGGATTTTTATTTTATTTTAAATTCCGACCCTTATTTGTAACTTTTTTTTTTTTGTTTTGTTGTGTAATAACCGAGTATGCATTTGCATACTAATATTTATACTTAGATCATCTTCACTTTACACGATAATTTGGCTAAATAGGGCAAGAATTCCGATAATGTTTTTTTTTTCAGTTTTGAGACAAGTGACTACCGACACACAATATTACGACGGACACAAAACTAACATGTCCTAGCAATAACTAGCACAAATCATCCCAAAGCTGAGGGAGAAAGAAAATGAAAGCGAGAGGAGAGAATCTACTGATTTGATCGCATTGACAATCACCTTTCCCTTTAACAAAACTATAAAAAGTACAGTATACAATATGAACCATTGAAGATGAGTTAATTACAGTCTCACAGATGACACACATGATATGAGGCAAAATGATTAACAGTATACAAACTTTAGTAGTAAATTTAAATTTAAATTTAAACAGTCGCTATTCACCTTTTTCATTTGTTCTATCCAAATTTAGGCCTTGACTGTTTACTAGATTTTAAGTAGTTTTTAGATTTTGATTCTTTGAAAATCTATTTTCTTACCATTTAAGATTTTTTAAAAATAGATTCCCTTAAATTTAGGATTAAATTTAGGGAAACTAGTTTTTGGATGGTTTCTTGCAATTTCAAAGAGAAACTGAAAACCATAATTTGTGGTTTTTGTAAAAAATAATTATTTTCAACAAGAACATTTTTTATTTTTGAGTTTTTGATTTTTTATTTATTAATTTTAAATTTAAAAACAAAAACTAAAAAACCAAAAAATCAAAAACCAAAATTCAAAATCTAAAATCTAAAAACCATCTAAATACTAATTACCATTCATGGCCTTAACTGTTACACACTGCCGGTTATCACCGGATTAGTTTGGTTAGTTTATTCCGCAAAATATCCAAAACCGGACCTGACCAAAGTTACCGGTTGCCACGTGTATTGTTGACTCTTTTTCGAAACCCTTACTGTAACTTACACAGTCGCCACTTTCACACAATTAACAAAATCATCGAGCTATGGCGGCAGCAACTCACCTTCTCTCTCAACCTACATCTCTCCGTGTAACTCTAACCCAATACCAATTGAATCAAACCTCACCGCTCTCCAGACTCCCAATTCTGTCTCTTAAATCCACTTTGAAGCCACTTAAACGCCTCACCGTGAGAGCCGCCGCCGTTTCCCAAAACTCCTCCAAAACCCTCACGAAGGAAGCTTCTGCTGCGTCGTCGTTCGATCACTGTTTCAAGAAATCGTCAGATGGGTTTCTCTATTGCGAAGGAACTAAGGTTGAGGATATCATGGAGTCGGTCGAGAGAAGACCTTTTTACTTATACAGCAAACCTCAGATCACTAGGAACCTCGAGGCGTATAAAGAAGCATTGGAAGGATTGACGTCCGTCATTGGTTACGCTATTAAAGCTAATAACAATCTTAAGATTTTGGAGCATCTGAGGAGTTTGGGATGTGGTGCTGTGCTTGTCAGTGGGAATGAGCTCAGGCTTGCTCTTCGTGCTGGTTTCAATCCCACAAAGTAAGATTCTTTTTTTAAGTAAAGTTCATCCCTATAATAATAGTGTTTGACTTGTTGATGGAATCAGAATGTGAGGATATTGATATGAATGGTATGATTTGGTAGAATGGTGTTGTGATTTTTTGATTGATATGTGTTTGTTGTATGAAATGAGTAGGTGTATTTTCAATGGAAATGGCAAGTCGTTGGAAGATTTAGTTCTAGCTGCTCAAGAAGGTGTTTTTGTGAATGTCGATAGTGAGTTTGACTTGAATAACATTGTGGAAGCTTCAAGGATTTCTGGTAAGCTGGTCAATGTACTGCTTCGTATCAATCCTGATGTCGATCCTCAGGTATGGTTTCATTTACCCTTTTTAGCAATTTTGGTCTGCACAGCGTGGATATGAGTGAGTGCTTTTGATGTTTGTCAGGTGCATCCATATGTGGCTACTGGGAACAAGAACTCAAAGTTTGGTATCAGGAACGAGAAGCTTCAATGGTTTCTGGATGAGGTGAAAGCACATCCCAAAGAGCTTCAGCTTGTTGGAGCTCATTGCCATCTAGGCTCTACCATTACAAAGGTAACTTCAATTAGTTACTTAAGTTGTGTTTTGATGTAATCAGATGAATATGGATTTCTCTCTGTTCATGTTTTCCATGTTTGCTTTTGCTCCGTCTATTAAATATTGAATCTTGAGCTCTAATGTGTATATTTTTAATGTTGATTCCAGGTGGATATATTCAGAGATGCTGCGGTTCTCATGGTGGAATACATTGATGAAATGCGGCGTCAAGGCTTTGAAGTTAGTTACTTGAACATTGGTGGTGGTTTAGGGATAGATTATTATCATGCCGGTGCGGTCCTTCCGAAACCCATGGATCTCATCAACACCGTATGAACAACATCTCAAAAACTCTTCCATTCATCTGATCTCAAAACTCAAAAGTATTGGACTTGGTAGAATCTTTACAATCTTTGATCTGTTTCAGGTAAGAGAGCTTGTTCGTTCACGAGACCTGCATCTAATAATTGAGCCAGGGAGATCTCTGATTGCAAACACTTGCTGTTTCGTCAACCATGTAACTGGTGTGAAGACAAATGGAACTAAAAACTTCATCGTGATTGATGGAAGTATGGCTGAGCTTATTCGTCCCAGTCTTTACGATGCTTACCAGGTAAAACAAATATGCTACTCACAGCAGCATCTGCAGATTTTAGTCCCTTGGAGTTAAGCTAAACATCCTCTTGTTCTTGTTTCTTAATGCAAAAGCACATTGAGTTGGTCTCTCCCCCACCGCCTGAAGCAGAGGTTACCAAATTCGACATAGTGGGTCCTGTCTGTGAATCTGCTGACTTCTTGGGCAAAGACAGAGAGCTTCCCACTCCTCCACAGGTATGATGAGGATCTGATTCTGTTTTGGCAGCTCACAGCTCAAGTAACATGGAATATAATGAGTTTATTGTATTCATTACAGGGAGCTGGTCTGGTGGTTCATGACGCTGGTGCATACTGTATGAGCATGGCTTCCACTTACAATCTCAAAATGCGTCCTCCGGAATACTGGGTACCAACACATTTTCTTGTTCTTGTTTTCTGGGGAAATCACAGGAGAATCGAGATCCTAAGAGACATTACCATGAATTTTAACTTATTCAATTTCTGTTCTTTGTTTTCCCAGGTTGAAGAAGATGGGTCCATCACTAAGATAAGGCACGCTGAGACATTTGATGACCATTTGCGTTTCTTTGAAGGTCTTTGAACACTTTGAGATTTACTCATAATTGTTGCTATTTAGTTGAATTGTATTATTATTCGGAACCAGAACCACAATGCTATTGCTGTTTTAGATTTTCACATTCTGTGCTTTAATTCAAAGTCGTCAATGAAGTGAGTGATAATAATATGAATAAGAAAGAGGTCACAAGTCGAGACCAACAAATAAAAGGTGAATTTGTGGGTTATGTGATTATTCTTTTGGTTTCTTCTTAGTTACTACAACTCCAAAGTTGTTCATTGTCCAAACAAAAAAGACTTGAGAAACTGAACTTTAAGCTAACGCAATGCCAAAGCTAAATCACAACCACGAATAAAGATTACAACGAACCAACGATGTTTTCAGTGGGATCATGGGTCAAAATTGCTATTTAATAACCCAACAAAATCTTTAATACAAGTATACAGAAGCATCCGAATACAAAAAAAAAAACTCTGAGGAGTGAGGAGTCACCGAGTCAGTAATGGATGTCAAGGATGGCCTTTGAGATCACCTAATCTGTTTTGGTTTCATCACACAAAAGAAGAATGAAAAGAAATCCTCAAGTTTCAAGTAACTCAAAGACCAAACAGAAAGCCAGTAAAAAAAAAAGTTACCTATGAAACCGTATGCTTCTATACAAAAGCATGATGGTAAGTAAAAGCGTAGCGACAGCTGAACACAAATGCCCCAGTGAATGCCCACTGATGACATATCTATCGGCATTGTATATTTTGTTGTCTGCAAGTCCTTCAATCTTGGCAATAGCGTAAGCCGCTGCATTCATATTTCATAATCATCAAGAAATTAGAAGAGAGCAGCAAAATCTAACTAAGTGGGCATTTAGAGTGAGTATACTTGGGAGGTAACTAATTTGAGATTTTAAAAACCTGTAGCCCAGAGCCAGAATCTAGAGTGAGTATACTTGGGAGGTAACAAAACTGTCATGACGGGAATCACCAGACATGGAATCAACTGGAACGTCATGCATAACCGGAGATCATTAAACACTCTGCCATCAACTAAGACACATATAATTTCAATCCGAACCTGACTAAAAATAATCACTGAAAATGTATATAACAGAGGAGGTAGGTAATGGTTTCTGGTTTGAATGTTTACCTGGCGTAAGCAACGCTGAGGAATGATGTGAATAGAAGCAAGACGAGGCAACTTAGTCCAACTGTCTCCCCCGCTCTCTCAACCAAAAAACTAGAGAAAAGCGACGAATACGCAATCAATATCTGCAATTACCGTCATTAATCAAGAAACAGCTATTCATAAAACATTTCCAATTCGATAAACTCTACACCCAAAACCTCCACACAGCCTCAATACCATTAGATAAAGAAAGATCCTTTACAAGTTCTGTTCACAACAGAAGACAACTAAGTGCAAACATAAAGACTCATTTAAGCTTTTCTTTCCATAACTAAGTGCAAACATAAAGACTCATCTAAGCTTTTCTTTCCATATATAGCTAGAATAAGATAGTTTCCCAGGAAAAGTAAAGGTAATAATTGGTGGGTGAGAAAAAAAACGAACAGGTAAAGTGTCCCAGACGAGTCTATTGTCATCAGGTTTGAGATGATAAAAAGCAGAACCAAAGGCGAAGCTTGCAATACCAGCGTAGAACAATGTCCATCCCCAGATCTCACCTTTCAAACTAACATTTACAACAAATCAAGAAGTCAAAACACTAATCAAAACTATTAAAAAAAAAAGTAATGTAAAAAGAGAAGACAAAGACAGTAATAACAAAACCTTATATTGAAGAAGCTTCCACCAAGGCAAAGAACAAAACCAAGAACCCCAATAATAAGAAAGGGAAAGTTGGTCATCACATTCAATGTGTTAGGCACTCCTGTTCACAACATCAAAACACCTGTCTCTCATTATTATTATTATTACACACATGCACACACAAATAGAGAGAGGGGAGAGAGAGAACAGAGTGATTGATGATACCCATGAAATTGCGTTTATCAGCGAAGAGATGGTGACGAAGAGGAACTTTGGGAGTGATGAACATGATGATTAACCAACACAGAAACGATCCAATAACCAAAATTCGTTTCCTTTTCCATCTACCGATCTGTTGATCCGTCAACCACACCATTTTTAATCCTCTCTCTCTCTTCCTCTCTAAGGAATTGTATAAAGGTCAAGCCTTTTTTTCTTTTGTGTAGTTTAGACTTAGTATTCTGAGATGGCTTACTCAGTATTACATAGAAGCAAGGTTAAGGAAAAAGAATGGCAAAGATGGATTTATTGCGAGTCGCTGTTTGTACAAATGTTTCGATTTAGAACAACGTGCGGCGGAATCTGTCTTTTTTTCTTTACTTTGGTTGAGGCTGACGGGTACGACGACGACGATCCCATTTCTTTATGTTGTCGCTGTTGACCAGGATTATCAAACGCCGCCGTTTCATGTTCTTTATTCTTTTGCAATCTAACCCTTTATGTTTCTATATTTCAAAGCTAGAGTACAAAGCTGAATGAGAGAGGTAAGAGTTGGGAAATGCTCTTATACTGCTACAAATTCCAGAAAGAACAAAATAGTACCTTCAAACGTTATCAAAATACTTCTTCCGTTTCAAAATATATGATGTTTTAACTAAAATATGCAGATTAAAAAGTTTTCGTTTTAACAATTTCAATCATAAACAATATTGCATAATATAAAATACTAAAATAATCTAAAAATTGTATATAAACTTGAAAATATTTTATATTATAAAACACAAAATTTCTCTAAAACATCTTATATTTTGAAACTGAAGTAATATTAACTATAGAGGAGAAACCAAAACATTGATGAATCTTTCTTTGCTAGTCTGTGTCTCTTTCTTTTTTAATCATCAGAATCATCTTGATTCACTTGTATGTAAATCAACAAAAGAAACAAGAGAAGGATGGGGAACACTTTTTTCATTTGCCTTTTTTTTAAAGAATTTCTTTTTCCGTTTTAACTTTCACTATTGAAGTTTATACTAGTAAAGTTTTGTACGGATTAAACAAAAAAAACACATCTGGACTTGGATAACCTTAACAAACACCTACACGTCGTCTCGTCATTCAATAACTTTATGTGTTTGGTAGTAAGTATAAATCTGCCTAATCATCATGACCCCAAACTGAATATTCTACAGTTATCCAATTAGAAGAACCAATCAAATACTATAGATCAGATCATCCTATATATAAGAGGAATAGGAGAGACTAAACAGAAATCCCTATCCTCTAACCGGCGGTGACGTCATCATTTCCCGGTTTATTCATGGGCTTTTTTTTTATAAAAAAACTAGTGCGGTGAAAATGAAATAAATATAAAGTATGAGGGGCACTAATTGAAATATTTTCATTAGCTTTTTTTTTTATGTAAGACTATAGTGTCGTATCTCGTTTTCATTTCGAGCAAATTTATTTTTTTTTCCCAAGAGAGAGAGAGAGAGAGAGAGAGAGAGAGAGAGAGAAGACGGCAGTACGAAGAAAGCTTTTTGATCGGAAGGTACCCTTTTCCCGGCGAATTTACCTTTTCTAGGGTTTCTTTAAATTCTAAAAATCTCCTTCTTTTTTCTCAGTTTAAGTCTTCTGGGTTAAGTGAAGATTATATAATCTGGGTTCGAAAGTTCTCTAGTCTTCTTTGCTTCGTCGTTGCAGAGAAAGAGATATCGTCTTTTCGAGTCAAAGATAAAGCTGTCTTTTTTTTTTATTTTCTCCCTTTTTTTTCGTAGTATTAAAAAAAAAAGCCCTAGACATATCCGAATTGATAAATTTATCTCAATTCGATTGATTTTTTTCGTGGGAGGTTATATCCTTTATCAATTCCGGTTCGGTTCTCTTTGTTAAAATATTGATTTCTGTCTCTTTCCGCCATGAAAGTTTTTCGAATTTTTTTGTTTCTTTTTTGGCTCCAATTTTTTCATCTTTTTCAAATTATTTTAAATCTCTGTGCTTTCTTTTGTTTGGTTCCTAACTTGTGAATTTATATCTAGGGCTTTGCTCCTTTTTCTAATTCAAAGATCTGTCTTTTTTTTTTTTTCTCTTTCTACAGACTATCCTTGTCTTTGAGGCTTTGAGCTAGCTTTTGCAATTTGAAGGACTCGAGATCTGAGTAATCTCTTCGTGTCTCGGTTTTGTCGGTAGAGAGAGAGCTCCGAGAAGGTAAATTTCAATACTTTGATTCTTTTGGCATTCATAATTGTTTCCTAAGGTGAAGTTTAGCTTCTACTTGTAGATGTCTAGTTCTTGAGCATTGTGTGTTGGGTATGAGAATGTGGAGTATGAGTCAAATTGTAATTGTAGAGTAATTGCATTAGGATTTGAGTTCTGCTGACGCACTCTGACTTATTCTCACTCAGTTACAAAGTTGATGTTAATAGGTTTTTTTAAATGGAAGACGGTGACTCTCCTTCTCGTTCTCCGGATTTGGATGCAGCACAGAACCCTTATGATCGATTGCTTGCTCTAGATACAAGTACCGTAGATTCAAATTGTAACTTGGATTCGGTTTCTGCCATTTATCTAGCGATGAAGAGCTCTAAGCTGGAATGTGTTGATGAGCGTGGCCAAGATTCACTTATTACCTCTGTATCCATGGAGGATGAAGATGATGAGGAACTTGACGAGTTTGATCCTTATCTGTTTATCAAGAACTTGCCCACCTTGTCTTCTGTTGTCCCAACTTTTAGGCCGGTCTTGCTTCCTAAACAAACACGAAGCTGCCCTCCTATTTCTCTAGTCCTAGACCTTGATGGTAAGGCTACTTTTCAGAAAGGGTTTATTTTGTTTCTTTCTGTTTATCGCTGTAACAACATATATGTTTTATATTTTGCAGAAACTCTTGTGCATTCGAGTCTAGAACCATGTGATGAGGTGGATTTCACATTCCCTGTTAATTTTAATGAAGAAGAGCATATGGTGTATGTGCGGTGCCGTCCTCACCTCCAAGAGTTTATGGAGAGAGTGTCCCGTCTTTTTGAGATCATTATCTTTACAGCTAGCCAAAGTATTTATGCGGAGCAACTTCTAAACGTGATTGACCCTAAGAGAAAGCTCTTTCGCCATAGAGTGTACCGTGACTCCTGTGTTTTCTTTGACGGTAACTACCTTAAAGATTTGTCTGTCCTTGGGCGTGATTTATCTCGTGTTATCATCGTCGACAACTCCCCACAGGTACTACATTCTTATCATCCCTCTACACAATGAGTATACACATTATTTAACCAAAGCTGATCGGTAGATGCTTTTATCAGTGATAATTGTAGGATACGTTCTTTCAGTACATGATGACTATAATAATAGCTTAGAAAGATGGTATGAGCGAATTTAGTATTTGCTAGTTTGCAAAAAGCTATCTAAATCTATGAAGTTGTGTGGGAACAAAGTGTATTCTAGACTGTACCTACAACCGCCATTAAGAATTATCTTAGTTCTTCTATCTTTTAAGGCTGTTGCATCATCTTCTCTTGAGTTTTTTTTTGTTTTTGTGCAATGGTGTAGGCATTTGGGTTCCAAGTGGAGAATGGGGTGCCAATAGAGAGCTGGTTTAATGACCCGTCAGATAAAGAGCTCCTTCATTTGCTCCCATTTCTGGAAAGCTTAATTGGAGTTGAAGATGTAAGGCCGATGATCGCCAAGAAATTCAATCTGAGGGAAAAGATTGATGCAGCTGTAGCTGCACCTGAGTATCCTGCTGAGGCGGGAGATCCTTTCGAAAGGTGAAATCTTTCTCCTAAAGCTTTAAAGGCAGAATCTGGCATTTGAGTTGCAAATTTCATGTTCGGTGACAAAAAGAAGAAGACTCTCTTTACGAGGATGCTTTGGTGAAGTGTTTGGTTTAACAAGGCTTCGAGGGATCGATCAGATGTTGGAGATACATATATAAGTATATCAATGTTGTTTTCATATTAGTTTAAATTAAGAACTTGGTATACGGAGAAGACAGGATAGCCTGTAAACAGTTTAATGCACACAATAACTGTAATTTTTTTTTTTATCTTCCCTGGTTTATTTACTACTCTTACACATAGATTTGTTTACCTTTGCAATAGAGTTCAAGAGCCAAGGGTGTCGATTATATAGATTTTGGTGTGATGTTGTCAATGGTTTTCCATTCTGGGAATGCTTAAGCCAAGACATAAACAATGACTTATGCTAGGTACTGAGCTGATCTTAAAGCAGTTGCGATGAACATTTCAAAAAAGTTTTTAGAACAATTTTGTAATTTGTCTACCCATTACTAATCCCTAAACATCATAAAGGTTATTGTTTTCAACAATTCCAACAAAAAGCTGCAACCATTCAAGCGACTATACTATATAGTCCATGATCCAATAATATCCATTTTCTTACAAAATTCAAGAACATCATTTGTTTCCTCAAATGAAGAAACGCCATCATTTAGTTTTAAAACCAAAATTAAAGTCTTATTTTCTAGGCACCTAGGCTAGCTTAGTCCATGTTCTTGTCAAAAAAAAAAAAAAAAAAAAAAAAAAATCTTTCTGATTATTGTTGGACGAGCGGATAATTATTGAAAATATGTTTAGCCACGTCAGATAAGTGTGATTTGATTATTTTAATACGAAAAAAAAATGTTGCCGAGTGAAAAAATAGTCAAAGCTAATTCTTACTTAACCAAGTGGAGGAGGAGGAGGAAGAAGAAGAGTGCGCATTTTAATCGAATCTACCTTTTTTCGAAGATGTCGGCGCAGGTTAAGCTCCTATTTTATCTCCCCATTTGTTTAATTAAATTCTGTGGAATGGAACTATTTGTTTTGTTTGTTTACGAACGACGCATTTATTTATTTCTTTTATATTTATTTTTGTTTTGTGCCAATATTATTTTCATTTCACATTTATTATTTTTTTTAAAGAAAAAAAAAAAGAAAAATTAGCGAAGGGAAGCTTCGTTTTTTTTTTGTAGAGAGAGAGAGAGATAAACCGGAGATTTTTAGAGAGAGAAAGTGAAAGGGTGAAAGAGAGAGAGAGAGAGAGAGAGAGATCAGTTCGTCGTTGACGATCGATGTCGAAGATGAAGCATCTTCTACGGAAGCTACACATCGGCGGAAGTAGTGGCGTCGGCGGCGGCGGCGGTGGATTTGCTGACCATCATAGTAGGTTAGACGATTCCACTAGACCCATGATCGATCCTAGCCCTATTCCTAGTACTAGCCCTAGCCCCGTCTCGACTTCTTCCGTCTCTTCATCCACCGGTTTTGGCAACGCGGCGGCAATGCCGAGGCTTGAAACATTGGAGCCCGTTGGCCGTGGTGATCTGGCTGCTGTTGATGGCGTCGATTTCAATTTGATGGAAGAGGAGTATCAAGTCCAGTTAGCTATGGCGATCAGCGTCTCTGATCCTGATCCGCGTGAGAATGCTGATACTGCTCAGCTTGATGCCGCTAAGCGTATTAGCCTTGGTGTTTCTGCTCCTCCCGTCACCGACGCTGATTCCGCCGTTGACTTTCTCTCCCTCCGTTATTGGGTACTTTAGATTCTTCACTCTTCCTTTGTTTCAATTTCTCTAAATCCTTATTGGGTTTTGGAGGGGTTTTAGGGTGTCTGATCATTTGATTAGCCAGGGTTTAGTGGAATTAGGATCTTGCTGCAATTGATTACTGCACTGTTCTCTTGGATTTGATTTTTTTTTTTTGGAGTCCTGGTTGTAACTACTTTCCATTTTTGGGATTGTTTCAGCCTTGATGATGACAATGAGAGACTTTAGCTGATCGTGCTCTTGTTTTGATTTTTCATTGTAGGGGCATAAGGTTATTAACTATGATCAGAAAGTCAGGGATGGTTTTTACGATGTGTATGGGATTACATCCAATTCTCTTTCACAAGGGAAGATGCCACTTCTTGTGGATCTTCAAGCGATTTCTATTTCAGACAATGTTGATTATGAGGTCATTTTGGTTAACCGATTGATTGATCCTGAACTGCAAGAGCTAGAGAGGAGAGTATCCGCTTTGGCTGCTGAATGTCCAGACTTTGCTCGTGGTCAGGTGTCAAGTGATTTAACTCAGAAAATTGCAAATATAGTTGTAGAGCAAATGGGTGGGCGCGTTGAGAATGCTGATGAGGCATTGAGAAGGTGGATGCTTCGAAGCTATGAACTAAGGAATTCTTTGAACACTACTATTCTTCCACTTGGACGAGTTAATGTTGGTCTTGCACGTCACAGGGCTTTGCTTTTCAAGGTTACTACAACAAATCCTTTCACTTGTTTCTTTCTAGCGTTGGTCTTAAACCTCTTGATTTTCTTATTCTAGTGGCAATACTCAATTATTTCCTTTTTCATCTCCGAGTTTCCTTGTTGATCATGGTTAGGAGAATTAGGGTGAATCTAATTACTCCCTCCTCTATTTTTTAGGTCCTTGCTGATAGGATTAATCTCCCATGTATGCTTGTGAAAGGAAGCTACTACACTGGAACTGATGATGGGGCTGTGAACTTGATTAAACTAGATAACAAAAGGTATTCTTTGATTGCTGTAGCCTTATGTTTTCATTCGAGAGTCCTGATATTGGGCTCAGTATATATGTGATGGTGTGGTCTTTGCAGAGTCCTAATCCATTCTTCCCATGCAGTGAATACATTATTGATCTAATGGGTGCTCCGGGTGCTCTGATTCCTGCCGAGGTTCCAGGCAGTTTTCTTCCAGTTGCTTGCACAGATACAAGAGTATTTCCTGAGGATCTGGTCTCGTTTCAGCATTCAACCCCTGAAGTTGAGAAAGAGATTGAAACGCCAGCATTTTCAGTTTTGGGGGAAACAGATTCCAGATCTGGTGTGGTGGCAAACTTCTTAACTGGAAACCATAAAGAAAACAGTGACAGAAATGCTGTTGAGAAACATCAAACAGAGAGATTTGAGCATGATTTTGGAAAGCTAATGCAATCACAGCAGATAACTGGTGAAAATTTGCCTCCATTTTCTGGGAAACCGACATGTGCTCAGAAAGTGAAAGTTAAGAATGTCTCCAAGTATGTCATAAGTGCAGCAAAGAACCCGGAATTTGCGCAGAAATTACATGCCGTCTTGTTGGAAAGTGGTGCATCACCTCCAGCAGATTTGTTTATGGATATTAACCCGCACAACTTGAGGGGGAAGAATTTGCTTCAAGAAGTCAGCCTAGATAGTAGCGATTCTGAGGTTTCTGGTGTCCCATGTCACCCAGAGAAGGTATTCTTAGGATACACATCATTTCACATCCCGCACAATTGTTTTCATTCATTTTTACGTGCCTTCTTAATCTATCTTAAGACTCTTTAAGTATTTATTTATTTCCATTTGCACTGAATAGGTCGCAGATCATTTAGCTAAACAACAGAGAGAATCTGAAAGGAACCCCAAAGCTGAGACTTACCAACAATCAGTGAAGAGAAACTTTGATGTGGATAATATTGGTAAAGTTTCATCATCCGAAAATATAGAGATTGGCACTGCTGATGGGGAGTCTACTGTTTGTGATAGTCATGACCAAGGAATTAATCCATTGCTCGGCGAAGCTGCAAAGTGGGAAATTATGTGGGAAGATCTTCAGATTGGCGAGCGCATTGGTATTGGTAAGGTTTGGTTTATCAGATATTAGACTCGCGGTTCGCCAGTATCATGCAGTATAAACTGAAGTTGTAGCCGTGATAGATTTTCGATGAAGCTTATTTCTTACTAATTGTTAGCTACCCTTATGTTTGTGGATAAGATTTTTACATCCAAACTATTCAGTTTGATACACCAAAGTAGATCCTTTTTATCCCGAACTAAAAGATGTGTTTGTTCTTGTCCTATTTCTGTCGCAGGTTCATATGGAGAAGTTTATCGTGCAGAGTGGAATGGAACTGTGAGTTATGTTTTGTAGTCTTAAATCCACTAATCCTTGCAATGCTCTTTAATATGCAATTTCTAAAACCTCTCTCACATTTGCTCCCAATGAATAGAAGTGCTATTTTAGTCATAAAGTTCTTGGACTGATTGGGTTTCTCCTTTCAGGAAGTGGCTGTCAAGAAGTTTCTGGATCAAGATTTCTCTGGTGATGCATTGACACAGTTCAAATCTGAAGTAACTCCAAATCATTTAATCATAGATATCTTATTTTCTGTAAAATTACCTGCAACCTGTTTAATCATGCTTTGATTGTTTTCATTTTGTTCCAACAGATTGAAATTATGTTGAGGTTACGCCATCCAAACGTTGTTCTTTTCATGGGAGCTGTTACTCGGCCGCCAAATTTCTCCATTCTGACAGAGTTCCTACCCAGGTTTGATCCTCCCATATTCTTCTTGTATAATTCGAGGATGAACCACTTAGTCTGCTAGTTTGATTTATAGTCCTCCTTTATACATGGAGTTTCTAACCAGGATGTCCGTTTGTTGTTTCCAGTTTTCTTTATTCTTCTAAATGGGTTAAAATTTTATAATATTATGCAGGGGAAGCTTGTACAGATTACTCCATCGGCCAAATCATCAGCTTGATGAGAAGAGGCGAATGCGGATGGCTCTTGATGTGGTATAAAATGAGTTGCTCTGGCTAAAACTTAAAAGGAAGGATCTAAAAAGTTACTATTGCTAAAGATATCTGACACTTGTTTTCTTTGTGATGGTATTGCAGGCGAAAGGAATGAACTACTTACACACCAGCCACCCGACTGTTGTACATAGGGATTTAAAATCTCCAAACCTTCTTGTTGATAAAAATTGGGTTGTGAAGGTTTGTGATTTTGGATTGTCCCGCATGAAACACCACACGTATTTGTCCTCAAAATCAACTGCAGGAACGGTTAGTTATTATCGTAAACAGAACAAATCCTTATTTCTCAATCATGAACTCTGTGTTGCAAAGATAAGCGGAGAAACTTACTATACAATATGTTCTATTAATGAGTGTGCAGCCTGAGTGGATGGCTCCAGAAGTGTTGAGGAATGAACCGGCTAATGAGAAGTGAGTGAAATTTAAAACACTATGAGAATCTTTTAAAATGTTAATACAGAAATATTGACTGGTGTGCTTTGCTCAGATGTGACGTGTACAGCTTTGGTGTTATATTGTGGGAATTAGCTACTTCACGTGTCCCCTGGAAAGGTTTGAACCCGATGCAAGTCGTTGGAGCTGTGGGATTCCAGAATCGACGCCTTGAAATCCCAGATGATATCGATCCAACAGTTGCACAGATAATCCGTGAATGCTGGCAAACGTAAGTTCAATTTCATAATTCAAATCCTTATTAGAGCTGTAGTGCTATAAAACCATCACTATAGAAACGGGTAAAATTCGGTGAAGTGGGTCGGTTGTCACACATATATATATATAGGTGGGGGGTTAAGCTTGTGATTGTTATGCAGGGAACCACATTTACGGCCATCGTTTACACAACTGATGCGAAGTTTGAAGCGGCTTCAGGGTCTAAACATAAGCAACAGATCAAACACGAGTGAAAGTTTGATGTAAGATAAAGTAGATAGAAGCTGTTGCTTCCACCTGGTCTTGGTTCGAAGAACCAAATGGGTGGGGGGATTTGCCATATTCTTCTTTGCTTTTTTTTTTTTTTTTGGTTTCATTTTGTTTTTACGGTCAGACGAAAGAGGAAACAAAAGAAAAGAAAAGATTTGACGGGTAGGGGAAGAAAAAGCTTGTGGAGTTCAATCGAAGTGGGAGCTCAACAACAACAAAGAAAAAGAAAAAGCCCTATTTTAAACCCTTTGTAACTATTGTTATTATTGTTATCATCATCATCATTGTTGCTACTTGTAATGATAAAATTTAGGTGGATGAACAAAAGAAAAAAGAAAAGAGTAGATGAAAAGAATTATAAAAAAAAAAAAAAAAAAAAAAAAAGACTATGAAGTTCCATTTTATAGGTTTTTGGATTTATCCCCAAAAATATGCTAACTGTAAAAAACATATGGGGATTGTTGTAATTGTAACGCTGCTAATTCAAATGTGTGTTACTTCTTCATACTATAGTTAACACTTAAAGTTCAGAGAGAGACTTAAAAAAATTGAAATCGGAAAAAAAAAAGAGAGAAGAGAGACGAAGCAAAGCAAAAAGGAAGCTCCGATGGCTGCTACAGTGCTACGCCAATTTAGTCCGATTTCATCATCCCTTAAACCACCGTCTCGTCACCGCCGATTCCTACACCACAATTTATTATTCCCCAAACTACCCTTTCACTCTTCCCTCATCAAATTCGGCGCGGAGAACTCCGAACCACAACCTCCACGGCCGTTACCGGAAGCCGATTGTCCAGTTCCGCCGGAACAACAGCCGATCAACGAGTACCAATCTCTCTCCACCTCTTTCCCTTTCGCCTGGGCTTCAGGGGATCTAGTCGAGTACGCTTCAAGGCTCTTCGTCACCGGCGCTTCTTTCGCGTTTTTCGTTGGATTACCCGTTTGCTGGTTCGGATCCGTCGGAGCCGAATACGAACCCGTTAAGAGGATCCTCGCAGCCAGCTCAAGCGGGATCTTCGTTGTCACGCTTGCAGTCGTGAGGATGTATCTCGGTTGGGCTTATGTCGGAAATCGTCTTCTTAGCGCCACCGTCGAGTGTATGCTTTTTACTTTTTTACCCCTCTTTCGTTGTGATAATAAGCTCACTCAAGAACTGTTTTGTTTTTTTGCGATATCATATTGTTTCTGCTCCTTTTGTTTTTTTAAATTTTGTCATTGTTCAATCGTGTTGCAGATGAAGAAACTGGTTGGTATGATGGTCAGGTTACGATTCGTCTCTCTCTCTGTATTATTGTTTAATGTTTAACATTTGTGTTGGTTGTTCTCAACTCTAATTATGGAACAGGTTTGGGTTAAAACACCTGAAGTCTTGGCTCGAGACCGTCTTCTTGGATCTTTCTCTGTAAGCTTATCATCCATCATGAAGCATGTTGCTTTTTGAAATCCTTGATTTTGGTTTTTTTGAATGGTCCTAATTCAGGGATTTTGATTAGATTTTGTGTATGTGTGTTGTTTTTTCAGGTAAAACCAATCCTTGCGAGATTGAAAAACACGTTAGTGATTCTTGGGTTATCGCTGATTCTTGTGATAAACCTTGGTGATTCTCCAATTGCAACGTCTTATAGAACATACAAGGATCCTAGGGACAGATCCTCACTACCGATCCCTGGAGCTTACAATGATGAAACTGCAAGAACGTTCGAACCTGAAGCTTTCTGCGGTGAACCTTCTTCTGATCTTCTTTGAAAAAACTCTCTTCTTCGATCTCACCGCAAAGACATACAGTTCCTGATTAGTAAATATGTATATCTGTACATTCCTGTATATTTCGCTAAATTGGATGTAAAAAAAGACAAAGCCAATCTTGATGAATCGAAAAAAACTCATTACTAGGTCATTTCGATTTTTGAAAGATGTCACATTAACACTCTTTCATCTCTACTAAAACTTTATCATTGTTTGCCTGCACAATGTCCACCAAGGAATTGAACTTGTTACGTCATATCGTAGTTTGAAAGTTTATAATCGATTACACTATTTCGATCCTATGTGAATGTTCGTTACGCAAAATATATCAGATTTTATTTAGAATGCATTTTTTTGGGGATTCTTAAATTAGTTATGGTGACTCAATCGGATAACTCAACTTTGACAACGTGAAAAAACAATTTCAGGTGATAAAAATTTTCCCGAGTCAAACACAAAATTAGTATATTGTAACAAACGTAACTAATTTTGCTTACAGAATCCAGAACGCACTTTCTATTATTGTCCGATCATATCAATAAAATATAGCTTTGTTTTAAATATATATATATATAGCTAAACAACCCAAGAGAGGAGGAGAGCACCGATCGGAATAAGAAAATGGCTGAGAAAATGAAAACCCTAGCAATATTGTGTCTTGTTTCCCAAGTAATCATTCCAACCGTAAACTCAGCTGATAAAGGAGGCGTTGATTTTTCAATACTCATAAAAAATGAGATGTACCATGTCGCAAAACCGTCGGTGTTCTACAATTGCCGATCACCAAAGAAAGACATCGGATGGCGCAAATCCTTACCATCCTCAGAGTTTCAATGGGAATTCAAAGTTCCTCAGTTTGGTAATGGCGTGATGGTCCACAAATGTCGTTTCCGGTCGACCCAAGGAACAGCAAACTTTGAGATCAGGACGTTGTCTACTACGGCGATGCTATGCGACGGGCAAACATGTAAATACGCAATCAGACCTAATGGGATTTATTTCATTGGTTACGAGTTGTATTCTCCTCATGCTATATTCGGAAGGTTTTTTGAATTTTCGAGGCCCGTCGAGAAGCTAGTTGAGCCATGGAAACCATGGTCGCCGCAACAACTCAATATTATGCACGGTAGAGTGCATCCAGAGCCTGATGATTCGGATGAAGAAGACGATGATTGAGAGATCCTTGCATTACATCAATATGTTAGTAGCCTGAGGTCGTTAAGGAAAATGTGTATTTTTTATTCAGTTGATGAGGAGCTAGGTTTGTGGAAACATGAACTCGGATACAAGTCCTACTAGTGACTGTAATTTACATGAATGTCCGAGACTCCTTAATTATATATATAAGATTCTTAATTAATGGTATACTATACTCCTTAATTATATATTACTTGTCTCTTTTTATATAACAAACAAAAAAAAAAACATTTCTTTGTATTAACAATATATCAAAATTGTCTATGCTTGGAAAATTACTGTTATGCTGCTATATATTCTAAAAGTTTCAAAAACTTCAAATATGAGAGCTGCATGTGTAAATTGACGACGACAAAAATAGTATTGTTTTGCAGATCATCCAGTTTTTTTTTTTATCCTTAATTATATCATCCAAAATCGTTGGTAATTTGCAATCAATCATTCGGAAGACAAATTAAACCAATGTCTCACACAATTACAAATGAGCTTCTACGTATTGTTAAACCACGCGTACGTACCTATTGGCATTAACACTCTAGTTTTGGATTTCTGGATAAGTAATCAATAAACATTAAAGGGAATCTAACAGCAAGTCTTAACTCAATGTAAAATGATCTGTCACATTCTTCCCTCAAAAGTCAAAACCCAACATGATGCTAGCGGTGACCGGTTTAACTGATCTAAAGATAGACTGAACAGAATTAACAAATTAAAGACCCGGTTTAATTATTCCCACATCCAATTCAAAAGTCAAAACTATGAGAAAAAAAAAACTGTTTAATAAAATATCCAAATCAGAAACTAAAATCTCCAAAAATGTAACAGAAACGCCATATTTACAAACCTGTGGAAAACATTTATTCTCTTATAACGAGCAGAGAGGTTTGTTAAACTTCTTACGAAACTCATTGACCATATAACGTCCAAAACCACTACCGTTATTTTTTTGTTGTCAAACAAGAACCACTCCCGTTTATATAAAACCCTCATAAACCAAAACAGAACTGTTCAAGAAAGCAATGGGGTTTGGGTTCAAGATTGGATCAACATTCCCATTAGCCACCGCATTCACGTGGTGCCTTCTCATAGCATCATCATGCTTTCTATCCACCACATCAGCAGCCCGGTTCGAGATAAGAAACGAGATCGCCAGACACCCAGGACGAAACCGTAGCCTCGCTTTTGACTGTTGGTCGTCGAATGACAAATTAGGCATGCATGCTCTCAGACCGGGCCAATCCAAAAGCTGGTCGTTCAAGGCAGTATTTCTCAAGATACCGTATCTCTACACATTCTTTGAGTGCAAATTCTTCACCGCTTTTGGCTCCCCGAATGGTCAGACCGCTACGGTTTTTGCAGGGGAGAGATCATTCAGGTGGAAATGTGATAATCAGGAGGAAGAGTGCATTTGGGTGGTGAAGAGAGATGGGTTATATCTAAGGAAGATTACAAGAGACGGTACAGGCCAAAAGCTTTATGAAGACGAATTGAGTATGGCTTGGATCGGCGGTACTAACTACCACCCGGTACCAGAGAGCCCATAGTTTTTAATACTTCCATGTCCGATTCAGGATATACATTTAAAATCTCTATATATTGTAACGGATAACAAGATACAGAATTTTAGAAGAAAATGAATACAGATTTTATGTTTCTTCCTTTTTATGTAAAATTAGCAAATCTGAGATCAATCCACAAACAACTCCAACAGCTGAAAGAGTAGGATGAATTCATCCGGACATGGATGATTACAGTTAAAGTACCTGAAATTTTCATATATGCTTAAGCTCCATATTTTGGGGCCTTCCAAAGTTTGAAAGCAACTTCATGGATGAACCGATCAGCCGGTATAACAAGATTTCCAGAGAGCTATGACAAAAAGAAGAAAAATATAAAAACTTGAGGACAAGTCATGTCGAATATAACAACAGACCCTGCAGTAAAATAGAAATCATACCTTTTTGAGAGCTTCAAATGATAATGTATCAACCAAGTCCTTCCGGGTCACAGCATGTTGCCACTGAGCTACCAACATAGGACAGTAGTGCCTGTAGGTTGCAAGAATGACTCAATCCATCAAGAACGAAATGATAACTTCAGAAACCTTTTAATCAAATTCATTTCAATATTCAATCTCTTACCGAACATCATCCCGTGTCTTTTCACCTCGCATGGTGTAGCTCTGACGCGGTATAAGTCCTGCAAATGCCGGGTTCATGTCTGGTTGCAGATCATTGACAGGAAACACTGAAACATCTTTTTCTGTGACAGAACCATAGCTAAGAACAAGAGACAGATGCAAACGAGATACAATCTCTGAACCAGGTTGAGCCATTCTCATAATACTACCAATCAAAGAGTCGATAACTCCCAAGTTGTTATCATCAACCCCGATATGCACAAAAACAGAGTCGTATAGGCTCACATCCAAGCATTTTCCACCTTCAAATCCAAGAAGCCTTAGTAATTTAGATGCGGTAGCATCAGAAGAAACGGAACCACTCTTTTGAGATATTTCACTAAGTTGTAACACATCTAAGCCAATCAGTTTTCCGAAAGAACTCAGAAGAGAATTGTCTGTTACTAAAGCAGCCTTGAGTCCCATAAACCTGCACCATAATATTTGTGTCAGTGACATTAATGTAAAAACTAGCATCATCTATCATCTGGATGAACCGGCTAATTGATTATTGAAAGGAGTATATAAAACTACAAAGATGAGGTGAAAAGGCCAAACCTTTCAGCTAAAGTTGGGATTTCATTTTCATTTCCCTTTGGTTTTAGTCCACTCTGTTAAAGAAACAAATCATGGACTGTTAACCTCTAGAATAAACACATGAATCAATAGACACTCAACTCAATGATAGATTTAGTTTTAAGAGAGTGAAGAATCCTCACAGCTATCGAGTAAGCTTCTGATGCATCCAACAAAAGGGAGAATTCTCTAACTATTCTTTCGTTCTCAGTTTCTGAAAATTAGAAAAACAGCAGAGTGAATATCTCACAAGAAGAAAGTCAAAGCACAAGCAATGAAACACAAATTATCTCAAAATCTTAAGAAATTGGGTCAAGTTTTAAAATTTTCTATCTTTCTTCAATACAAATGACACTGGTTGGTTGGCCAGTTAGATCAATGCAGTGGAGTTTCATATAATTAAGACTCAGTCGAATCCAAAGGATCTCATGTCTAAACCGGTTCAATTCTGATCAACACGAAGAATCCTCACTAAACCAGGAAGAGATCGAATCTAAGTGAAAACACGTAAAAGCACCGATTTTGATCAAAAAAATTCTAGACGAATCAAACAAAAGTAACCAAATTTATGAAGAAAGTGAGTGAGAAAGAGAGACCAGGAGGTGCATGAGGAAGACTGAGGAAGCCACAGCTAGCTACGGAAGCGAGAGAATGGATGTGGGTATTTGACGGATCTACGAATCGAGCCAAGCCGTCTCCGTACAATACCAACGCTCTGCTTGGTTTGTCCGCCATTGTTGTCAAAGGTAGAGAGGGGATCGTGAGACACTGAGATATATATTAAAAAAAAAAAAAAAAAGGGAATATTATATTATATACAGTATTTTTCCTTTGTTTTTTTTTAATATAATTTTTTAAAAAAGTTATTATGCTCTTAAATTATTCACCTACTGTAAAATTCACCATTACAAATCTCATAATCATGTAGTAAAAATAATATGTACATAATAATTATTAAAAAAAATAATTAGATAAAAAATAAAAGATATTATGTCCTAATCCAAAGCAAATAATAAACAAGAAAGACCCATTCATATATTATTAATCTTCTTCCCACATGGTGTAGACAGTTTGTAATAATACAAAGAAACATCATCCGATAATTAATTTTTTTAATACAATATAGTACTAAATATACAATATAGTATTATACAAAAATAAACAAGAAAGACAAACATCATCCCGGTAATTAAAAATTTAATAACAAGATAATAAATACTATATAGTAAAAAATATACAATATAGTAAGGACTAGTTGTTGACCACAGGGACTGCAGCAGCAAATCTCTCTCTCTTTTTTTCCCCCCGCTCTCTAGCCCACTCTCTCTCTCGATCGAGAGACTCGCGACGGTCGGTACACCGGTTCTTCTGTTAACCGTTTGCACCAGACCGGTTTAATCCAGAACCAGTTCTTCTGCAATGGTGGAAAGAGGAGGAAGAAGAAGAAGAAGATCCTCTGAAGTCGTTATCCACTTACTTTTACTCTCACTCTTCCTCTGCTTCTCCGTCGCGTCTCCTCGATCTTTCTCTGATTCGGATCTGTTTGAAGAAACCGTTTCCGTCAACTCCTCTTCCGTCGTCGCATCTCTCAATGGTTCTTCTTCTTCTCTTGCTGTTAAACCCAAGGAAGGTAGCTTCGCCGACATCATCGATCGTGCTCTCGAGAAGGAGTTCAACGAAAGCGACCAGAATGAAGGTTACTCTCTTTCTTTTTTCCTTTTGCTACTTTTGAAATGGACATTGATGGACACTAAAATTGGAGCCTTCACTCGTTTTTGATTGAATCATTCAATTTTATGAGTTAGATCCTGAATTGGATCCGTGATCCATGGCCTAATTGGGAACTTAGATTGATCTCCCAATGTGGGAATAGCTTATGCTTCTTCTAGATCGAGAAAGAGTACATAACGAGATACATTTTTGGATTGGTTTCCTGAAATGGGATAGTGCGTCTCTATCTTGTTTTCTTTACCCTTTACTACTCTCAAATTATTTGTTGTTTTCTGATCTTGTTGTTGTTATATTCGTGGCAGGGGCTGATCCTGGAAGCTTCAACAACAGTGTAGCCGGACAGCAGGTTGGTTTAAATACTAGTATAAGCTGGACAACAGTGTATCATGTCCTTCATTAGTATATGCAAATTTTGGAATTTTCCATGTTTTTACTGCATACGTAGTTGGAAACTTCCAAGTTCTTCTATATAGGAAATTCAAACAGTTTCAAAAACACTCCTGTGTCTTTTACTTGGAATTATATAGTAAAAGCTTGCATTTTTTAGATTTTGACCATGTCTCTCATTAGTTGCATAAGATGAGTATCTGAATGTGAGATTGGTTGTTAACCTTGTGGTGATCAGGCTGTTCTGGAAACTGTAGCCAGAGTAAAGTCAACAAAGAAAAATGAGACGAAAGAGGAGAAGTACAATTCTATTCTACTAATCGTTTCTATTTCTAAAGTTTCCTTTACATGACCTTCTGTGATGTTCTATAACTCAAGATGTATTAAGAGTTTATCTAATTTACCGTAGGCATTTTCAACTCCATGACGTTTTCAACTTGAACAATGAAAACAGAGCTGAGGACACTCCTACTCTGATTGATCGAAAAGTAAGTTTTTTTGCACAGGAAGACTGAGTTTTGGTTTGTTGTATTAGTTCTTACTTGGCAATTTTGGCGTTGTGTCAGGACAATGTCTTCATCATATCCAATTCCAAGTCAAAGTATCCAGTGTTGCAGCTAGACTTGAGGCAAGATTCTTGGTTTTTAGTAATTTATTTCAACTTGAGTCTTCAAAACAAGACTCTGAAATCCTGAATTATTCATCTGACTTTGCTTCTTATGCCATGTACAGACTGATATCAGACCTGGTGGTTGTTATTGTATCTGCAACTTGTGGTGGTATCGCCTTTGCTTGTGCTGGACAGCCGGTCTGATTTTTGTGCTACTCCTATTCTCTTACATTGTAAATTTAGGTTTAAGTATGATGTCTCGGTTTTCTCATAGTTGTTAAATATTTTGTGCTTATGCAGGTGATAACTGGATATTTGCTAGCAGGATCTATCATTGGGCCTGGAGGATTGAACTTCATCAGTGAGATGGTCCAGGTATGCTATGTGTTTGACCTCAAAAGATTTGAGTCTTTCGTTCAGTCCCAATAACTTTGGTTGACAGATTCTTTTAAGGTCTTCAATGCTTACTTAGGTGGTCAGCTTTAGCTTACAAACTATTTTCTTCTGAGGGTTTTTGCATAAGATAGACGGTAGAACTTAGTTCGTCATTGAATAGAAATCTAGAGTATTAGACTGCCGCAGAGAGGAGAATATATTATATATAAATATATGAGATCCTACATGTGGTTTTTGCTTTTTCTTATTGACATGATAATTTATGTAGGTTGAAACAGTCGCCCAGTTTGGTGTGGTATTTCTGCTCTTTGCTTTGGGTTTAGAGTTTTCCACTGCTAAGGTGAGACCTACCTCTTTGATTTGCGTAGTGTTGTATTCAAATGTTACATAACAAACACTAACACTTTGCCTCTTCTATGTAGCTTAAAGTTGTTCGATCAGTTGCTGTGCTGGGAGGCCTTCTTCAAATTCTTCTATTCATGTTCTTGTGCGGAATTACAGTCTCGGTGCGTCATCTTTTATTTTGGTTCTGGAAAAACATTTCTGCGTTCATATTTAGTCATGGACAATTGAATACTGCTGTCCACATTTAATCTATGTGCGACATTTGGTTTATGTAGCAAGTGTTGTCTTTGAAAGTTATACTCTCTGTGACATGTTTTGAACTGGTACGGTTTGCAGTTATGTGGTGGTAAACATTCGGAGGGGGTATTTGTTGGAGCATTTTTGTCAATGTCGTCAACTGCAGTGGTAATTTCAGTGAACTCTATAATGTTTATAACCACTTCCATTACCTGGCTTTCTTTTTACTATTATTGGTTTTGTGTTCATCATGCATTTCTGCCTTGAAACTGTAGGTACTGAAGTTTCTCATGGAAAAAAATTCAACTAATTCTCTTCATGGCCAAGTTACGATTGGAATCCTTATTCTTCAGGTATATGATTGTTCTTTACAGCAACATGTAATGTCCATTATCTTTCTTGATCATATAGTGTTTTGGAGGTTTGATTTTAGCATCCGTTTCTAGGACTGTGCTGTGGGTTTGCTGTTTGCTTTGCTTCCGGTTCTTGGGGGAAATTCTGGCATTGTTCATGGAGTGTTGTCGATGGGAAAAGTGTAAGTAAAGACTGGTATAGTTTTTTTCTCTTAAAGCGCATTCAAAAGATTTGATGTTAATTTTGCCTTTACTGTCTTTTATTTAGGGTGGTTATTTTGCTTTCGTTTTTGGCTGTTTTGTCAATATTGTCACGGACATGTATTCCTTGGTTGCTGAAGCTAATGGTCAGCTTGTCCTCACAGGTACAATGTTTTCCTCTCAAGATCTTTTCCCTATCTTCTGGTCCAATGAAATCGAGTTTGTAAATTAACCTAAAAATTTTCTTCATCAATCAGACAAATGAACTCTATCAGTTAGCAGCTGTTGCGTTTTGTCTACTTGTAGCCTGGGTGAGTCCTACTTAGCCGTCCTCTTCCTTCTATTCTTCATTATCAGTATCCATCTTATATTATGTGTTCACCAAGATTAGCATTTCAGCGTTCCTTCTCTTATCTGGTGTGTACTCATTATGTCAGCGTATTGGATTAAGTTTTTTGTCAACATTTATGTTTTGACTGGTCTTTTATGATTCCAGTGTAGTGATAAGCTGGGATTAAGTCTTGAATTGGGTTCTTTTGCCGCGGGGGTCATGATATCCACAACTGATCTCGCTGAACATACATTGGAGCAAGTACGTTTTGACCACATGTTACCAATCATGTTTCTCCTGATTATGTTAATTGAAGCTGAATCATTTCCATCTAGAATCTTTTCTTCTCCTCCCACAACTGTTCTTAGTGTTCTCAAATGTGAGAGAGAAAGAGAGTCAAGAGTTTGATCCTAGTCTGGGAACTTGTAGGGTGTGAATGTGATTGATAGGAAGCACTGAGTTGACGAATTTCCAATCTTAAACCCTTAAAGAATTCATAGTCTGACTGAGAAACTTGATAATTTATGCAGATTGAACCCATCCGGAATCTATTTGCTGCTCTTTTCCTAGCCAGCATTGGGATGCTAGTTAATGTCCATTTTCTGTGGACTCATGTGGATATACTGTTAGCCTCTGTGATTTTAGTAATTATCATAAAGACAACAATAGTTACAACCGTTGTCAAGGGATTTGGATACAACAACAAGACGTCTCTCCTGGTAAAAGATTATGTCTCACATTGATTTATGATTTATCATGTTTGCTTTCGTATACTCGTGTGCTTCACTATCCTGAGTCAAATTGATGCAGGTTGGAATATCTCTGGCTCAGATAGGGGAGTTTGCCTTTGTACTACTTAGCCGTGCCTCCAATCTTCACCTTATCGAAGTAAGTAACACAACTTGCTCCTCGTTGGACCATACACATAGACATAGTAGGTTTTAAGATTATATAAGGTATTTTGAAGAAAGAAGCTTAAAGTTATGATAATTGTCAGGGGAAACTCTATTTGCTTCTCCTCGGGACAACCGCTCTAAGCCTGGTATTATCAAATAACTCTCTGTTGCCTTTCCTCCATATGTGTTCAAGTAAGTAGCTGAGTTGGTTTGGCTGATGGTTTTGGCAGGTTACGACACCGCTGGTTTTCAAAATGATTCCAGCAGTTGTGCATCTAGGGATATTGTTAAAGTGGTTTTCTCCAGACAGTACTATAGAAGTAAGTTCCTTTGTTTATTGGTTGGGTTCATTCTTCGTTTATTGGTCAATAACTTGCTAGAAAAAAAAAACTTTTGGTATTGGTCAGAAAGGAGAAATCGTAAGATCAGAAAGCGCTAAACAACGGATGATTCTAATGTCAC
Organism: Camelina hispida; assembly: GCA_023657505.1. Lineage (NCBI taxonomy): Eukaryota > Viridiplantae > Streptophyta > Magnoliopsida > Brassicales > Brassicaceae > Camelina > Camelina hispida. The sequence goes on along the minus strand of CP094637.1, from coordinate 5,443,591 downwards.
GCCAATCCCACAGCTCATGAAAACCAAAAATGTTTCTTCTCAACTGAAGTTTGGTACATCAATTTTGACAAAAAGAAAACAAAAGCAAGAAAGCTGTATGTGGTAAAGAAGAAGAAGAAGAAGAAAGAAGATTTTAACTAACATTGTTTGTTGCCTTGGGAATAACTAACCCACAACCCATTTGTTTCCATTGTAATTAGTATTGTTTCCTTTTCTCTTTCCTTTATGTAATCCTCTGTCACGAAACAAGTTTGTTTTTTTCTCTTGTAATCATATATATACTCAGCCTATACCACTGTACTTTGTGCAACCAAAAATTGAGTCTGCTAGAAGAAACAACACTTCTCTCTCCAAAATTTCGATTTCAGCAACTATTGGTTCATCAGAACAGGCCATACACATGTATGTATTGAAAGAGAGTTCATATAAAATAATGTATGTATGTATCGAAAGAGAGTTCATATAAAATAATAGTATGGGGATTTTCCTTCAAATAATTTATTCAACCGGAATGTACAGAGAACAAGATCAGCTACCACAAAAATAAACCTTTTATGAATCAAAATATAAGAGATCTGTAGTCTCTCTCACTCTACCATATATCAATCCCTTCCCCATCCCCTTTTTTTTTTTTTAACTCTTCTTACTCTCTCCACTATATATAGATGATCAATATGTCTGTCTATATCTACAGCTTAAATCATAACAGAGGAACAGCTCCAACTCCAACAGTGGTGATTTTTATGTGGCGTATGATTCACTTGTTGTATATATAAATGTGTGTAGCAGAAGAGACAGGGCTATAGAGCGAGTCTTGTCTTAATTGGCTTGAGTTTTAAGCCCATGTTCTCAGGGGAGAGAAGCTCGGGAGAGATTCGGGTTGGGCTCAGAGGACTTCTCGGACTTACGCTCTGTGTCGGACGATACAAGCCATATCCCATCAAAAAGTATTCCATTGGTATTACCATCGCCTGTGGTTGTTCTTCACTCACCAATGACCCACTTCCCTGCACCTGTTATATGTAATATGATTTAGGTTCCCCATAAAAACCAAAAGCAAACTGAAGTTTGTTTCAAACCAAAACGTTAAAAAAGAGGCATTATATGTGTTACATTAAGGTACCTCGACTAATGCACCATATCGTCTGTCTAGTTTGGTGGTCATGTGAACGGCCTCGGAGTGGTACGCAGAATTTTCACCAATGAATATTAGAGTTCTGCATTGCAATTTCCTTAACCCTTCACTAAGATCCACTCTCCTGTTTCACCCAAACCACAAACATACTATTTTATCAGCTTAAGACTATAGTCTGTAAATGAAATCAACAGAGAAAAAGTAGAGAATTACCCGTTGATTGCCTCAAGGAATCTCCATACATTTGTACTCTGTCGCTCACAAAGTAACTGGAATAGTCAAAGATTAAACTTTAAGATGTAAGTTTTACTTCAAAATGTCAAAGCATCTTCAGAATTTCAAGAAAAGAGAAGAAAGGTTTTACTAACTCTTCTGCATTCTTGAACAATATCCGATTCTGGAACTTGACCATTCCCTCGAACTTCCTATGAGAACATATGTCAAAACTTTATCATTTCTCTAATCCGAAAGTAAAAATAGTGTCTACTTATTGAGAAACAATATGAAAATTGCTACAAACTAAATTTACAAGAAACCTTTGAATCCAAAACCATACCTTGCTGAAGTACCGTTTTAGTAACATTTCCTTAACCACTCCACACGTGCCATAGTAATATAGTAAATTAGACATAACCTGCATAATAAGTTAAGAAAGATCTGATATGAGAATTAGATAAACAAGGCCATAACCGCAAGTCAGGAAAAAAAAACAAAGAAGATATCTTTGTGGAAAAAAACCTTATTGCACAACCATTCTGACCAAGAAGGCGCTTGGCACAGTGGAGAGACAAGTATTAAACCCAGAACTCTCTGCCTGTACTTCATCTGGAAGAATTAAGTTTTGACACAAAATTAAAATTTTGACATCAAGTTGAATGGTAAGTGTAAGAGATGTACCGTTACTGTTACTTACAGCAAATAAGGTCAGAATGTAAGCTCCTGCAGTGACACCCATACACATTACTGCACCAAGTCTGGATAAAAAGACAATAAGCAATAAATAAGGAGAAAAGTCATACTATATTAGAATAAAAACAAAAAATTAGCCACTCTTTCTTCTGTGAGTCTCCAGAGAAAGACTTTTGTAACAAAGACCAAGATAAACGATAAGCTTATAGTAAGTTTACTAAAAAATATCACAAGTTAAAACTGATGTGTGAGATGAATTATTTACCCGAAAAAATTAAGAACCTCGACTATTTGGTCGGCTAAGTCATCAGCAGAGAGCAAAGGAGCATCAACACTGATTATCGGAGCTCCCAACTGCAATGACTCTTGAAGAAAACGATGTAATAAGGGATATGAATTTGCATATAACAATGGAAGGAATGACACAGCGGATTAAAAATACCAGAAATTTATATATTTTCAAAAATGAACACAGAGTCGAGTTTTACCAACCTCATGGCCAAGAGGACTGATGTGATATATGCAAAAGTTGTGGAGTAACAATGAGCTAGCTTCAGGACAAAACAATAATCCTTGAAAACAGAACATATCTGTCAAGGATACAAACACGCACCAAATCAAGAAGATGCATTTCATTCGCTAAAATCATATTACTGAACTACTCAAGTATAGGGGAGATTAGAAAAGAATATATAAGCTTACAGTTTAAGCCAATATCAGGATATGTGATAAGAGCAGGTTTATCAGGATCACCACAAACGGCAACACATACAGGGCCATAAGTAGTCTCCACAAGGTGTTCCTACAACAACAACAACAAGCAAAGAATTCAAGTCGGTGACTAAATTTTTCTATGAGAAATAAATGAGAGTAAGTAAATACAGTACTAAATAACATGCATAGAAAATTAGGACCACAACACACCTAGCTAGTAGTAAATTCATTCCCCTAAAACTAAACAAAGTACTAGCAAAGTTTCCCATAAAAAAATCAGAATTTGGTCAAAACACAAAAAAGGATCATTAAAGTTAAACCATTCAACAGTGGAACTATGGGGAATTTAATAGTAATGAGAAAAACGAATGTGAAATAAATAATTTTTTGATCATGAATTGGATCAAAATTAGAAAGTAAAAAAGGAAAAAACACATGTTATAAAATGAAGGTGTGTCAATTAAGCCATGAATTGCGGAAAACATGAGAAACCCAGAACATACAAAAATCTCAGGAACCTCACATAAAAAAAAAAAAAAAAAAAAAAAAAAAAGTTTTTGGAAACAGATAATGAACAAACACATTTCGTAGTTTTGGATAAAATATATCACACCGACACCAAAAGCTTCAAACAATACAAAATAACGCAGCATTGTTGTTGTTCTTCTAGTAGTATCAAACAATTCCAAAATTTTTAACAAAAAAAAAAAAAAAAAAACAGAATCATCAGAAACAACGCAGCAAGCTCGAAGAATGCAGAAACCAAAAGGAAAAAAACAAAATCAATAAGTTCACCATTTCTCCTATCTTCTTCTTCCCGTAATTTCTCAGTACAACAAAAAAAAAAAAATCGTTTTTTTAGAAAAAAAAAGTGGTACCTGTCCTCCAAGAGACAATGCCTCCATATCAATGGAGACAGAATCGCTTGAATCCGCCATCTCTCTCTCTTCCTCTGTATATATTTTCAGAAAGATACAAAAAAGAAAGGAAACAGAGTATTATCTTTCCATGGCCTTCTTCTTCTTCTCTCACCAAAACGAAGGGTTTATTATCTTTCGTTTTTTTTCTTAGTTTATAAATAGAAAGGAAGGGACTTTGTGTGAGAGACTATAATAATAATATTTAAAATTAAAAATGAACCAGGAGATAACTCGCTTTACGTGACTCGTCTTGAGTCACCGACGGTCGACTCGTTTTAATGTAGGACCTGCGAAAAAAATACTATTTATAATCACAGGTGCTTAACTACATACCCTTAACCTTAGTTAAATGAACCGACAGTTTTTTTTATTTTTCTAATCTTTACTTTCTCACCCTTTTACTTTCTAATCTATCTATTTGATCCACAAAACGTGTCGGCAGCACTCTCAATTTGGGATTTAATACAGGGGGGAGAGTGATATATACAAAAGTACAGGGGCCAAAATAAATAATCTTCTTTCTTTTTTGTGAAAGCATAAAAAAAAAGTCCGCATACTGTTGACTTTTTGACCGACTGGTTGAGAGACGGGGCCAAGGTGGATATCCTCAGCCGTTGGATTTTAACTTATTTTGTCGTTATTCCCTTTTTTTTTTTTTTTTTTTTTAAGATTAGTCTTCTTCTCCCCCCGTTTACAAAATATGAACATCGTGTAGTTTTCAATAGCTAAAAACGGGGTCCATTGCGTAAAAGACTGAGAACACACATGTCGTTTTCTTGTCGAGTTTGGTATATGTCATTGGCATCCAACAACACAAGAAGAGCTCTCGTAGTAAATAAAAACCATTAGTAGTCCCTTTTGCTTCATTATAAATCCAATTCTCCCCCAAATTAAAACTTTTCAAATCTTCTTTTTTTCTCCTAATTTTATTTATTAATTTGCATCATCATTTCTGAACATCATTAAATATATATAGAAACACAAACAAAGACAATTACATCACTTTTAAATAATAATCGGATCTGTTTATAATTTATGGTTTTCAAGCTTTTAAACATGTTAATTAGCTTCATTTTGATCGAGTACACAAGTTGTTAGCTCAGTAAATGCGAAGATTGAAATATGATAAATTTAATTTACGAATCTGTCGAACATAAATATATAAAAGCATAAACACATGTCAGTCTTATCTATAGTAATAATATTTCAACTTTTTGTAATCAATGATAGTTACAAGTTAAAAGATCTTTGAATTAAGTTGAACAAATTCGATGGAATATTCCAAAATATATCAGATGAGCATTACATATACATTCAGTGGTGTTGTTGTGCTTAATTTACATTTGATAATATTAATACTCAAGTCTGTTTTTTTTTCTCTTTACATGATTGATTGCAATGGGACACGACAACTTAGCCGCACTTAAACAATTTTGTTTAAACATGAACAAAAAAGTGAGATTAATTCAAAAGGAATTGCTCACACTACTACTCACCGAATAATTTGTACCTATATATTTTGTTTTTGAGTGCTAATTAACAAAGTAATGATTACATGTTATTTAGTACAATTCTTGGCTCTTTTATCACTATTTTTTTTTTTTTTTTTAATATATACTTTTTTTATATCCTATGTTTTTCATGGAAATATTTTAATGATTAACCCACCAACCACGTTTCTTAATCTTTACATTTAGGATACCATTTTCGATATTTATATATATGTCTCTTGATGTTCTTTCTTTTGTTGAATATGCCTCTTGATTTTTGGTTTTTTGTTTTCTTTTTCTAAAGTTTTTGTTCCTATCAATCAAATAATAATGATGACTCCTAGAAGACTTTGCAATCATGTAATATTTTCAGTACAATGTCACTTTTTATTGTAATATTGTTTTTTTTTTGGGTTTTTATAGTAATATTGATAATTGGTTTTTTAAAAAATCAACTGAATCTGGTCTTGTAGAAATAAAGATTTTTATTTTTAAAAGAACAGAATAATGATTTCATTTATTATGGTACATCCATTCCATTATTAATAAAAATATTATATAATATATGAATTTGTATCAACCATTATACACGAACCAAAGTGTAAATATATACAGATATAGAATTTTCTGATTATTTTTAAAAAATTCTATTTAAGCACAATTAAAAGCTTTAGCTAATTTATGTTCATGGAATAGATATATAATTTAAAAACCAAGTTATATATCTATTTAAAATTTTATGTTCATCGAATATATAAATTTATAATTAAAAAACAGTATAGTATCAGTATGAGATGTTTTATACTACCAAAAGATTAATTAGAAGTTACGAAAGTGGATCCAGGATAAAAATTATATCGAATACATGATGTTTTAAGATTTTTACTGAATTAAAAACATTTAATGTTTAGCAATAAATGTATTATTTATTTATAATAACATATTTTATAATTATTAATCCATAGTATTTCATCGAACTTTTAAATTCTTATTTAATGAATCTTGAAATTTACAATTTCTTAACATTAATTGATAAAAGATAAAATCATTTGATAAAAAATACTAAAACATCATCCTTTGCGATACAGATTTATTTTGGAGATTTGCATTTCACCGATCAATCAATATTGCACTATTTATACAAAAACTCGATAATTTTTTAAACTTTTCTTAAAATGCCAGCAAATTTCCTAGCGTATGTCCGAAATCATTTAAGACACTCTATACAGACATATCTTTTTTTATAAGTGAGAAAGGCATGCAGTGGTTGTTTGTTTTTTGATCAAATACGACTACGTGATCACAGTAAATGTTTCCCTAATTTCAGATCAAACGAAGGCACGTGTGACGCCATTACTCAAAACTTTAAAGCTTACCATTTGGTTAATACAATTAATACTAATACTTTAATTAGTTGCTGTCTCCATCTCGCCACCATCACTCATCAATCTAAATCTAGAATCATCTCATCATCATATGGGAAACTATACACGAATCTTCGCCGACAATATTTATGTAGTATGTAATACTTTTAGCTAGATACGTCCACACCACACGCAGAAAAAAACATACGTTACTTTTGTAAATATACAGATAGCATCAAAAAAAGGTGTACATATTTAAAAGTTACATTAGTTTTGTTTCTTACATTATCTATAGCGACATTTCTTTGCTTTTAATCCAACTCATTACATCATGGCTATTGGCTTATATGGAAGTTGTTGCACATATATTAACTACGTGTCAATTCGTAGAAACTTCCATTACTTCAAGTCTAAAGAAAATGAAGTTTGAAACTTTCGTACTCTAGTTCGAATTGAATCCAACCATTATCAAATTTTGGAACATTCCTGGGTTAGTAGACTCTTTTTCTTCTTTAAGACGTGAACAAGGAGTTACTATAATTGTTTTGTAAATTATGGTGGTTCATACGAATTACTTTTGAGGATTTTATTGTGGATTTCGGCAGATCATACTCTTAACTTTATCGAATATGATAATATGTTTCCCCTAAAACGAATTCTAAATAATTTAAAATCTTTACTCCGTCCGTTTCAAAATATTGGATGTTTTAGTGAAAACACGCATATTAAAAAACAATTACTTTTAAAAAGTTTAACCAATCACAAATAAATCTGCATAATATAAAATATAAAAATTTAATCTAAAAATTGCATAAAAAGTTGAAAACATCATATATTATAAAAACAAAATACTTCTCTTAATGTATTTTATATTATAAAACGGAAAGAGTATTATTCAAGTATTTATGATTTGGGAAATGCCCTATTAAATTTAACAAGCCTCAAATCATTTCAAATTCAGTAGTGAATACAAGTCTTTTTCATGTTATAATGATTAGAAACATCAAAACGCACACCCAAACATTAAAACCAGAAACAAATAATCAGCGGCAATATGCATACTGTAACTCGTTTTCACCATTTAGATTTTTTTTTGTTTCTTTCTCACAATTATTAAACTAGTAGATCATCTTTGAAAATATATATATATATATATATATATATATATATATATATATATATATATATATATTCCATTGTTGGGGTAATAATAGCCAAAAATAACATAAGCTCACAACAGCGTTCCACGAAAGGCCCATTAACATTAACACCGACTGAGCAATGATGGAAAACAAGACCCATGAACAGACGCTGGATATGGAGGAGGGATTAAAGAGTTAACAAGACCCATGTCATGTTTTAGCTTCCAATTACAAGAAGAAACTCTTGTAGTTTGATGCTGGAGATGGAGGAGGGATTAAAGATGCTGCTGATCTTAGGAAGATTCATCCCAATTTACGAGTTTACATTACGATATGAAGGTTCTAAATAGTTACAAAAGTGAACTTGTTATATAATCTCTAGACAACAATTACTTCAGAAGCATTCTTACATCTCTACCGTATAATAATACTAAGCCGATTTCATTAACTATAAATGGTCCAGATTCATAGCTCCATGTCTGATACTTCAACCTCAGTCCCGTTCACCAAACTATCCGAGAAGACAAAAGGTTGACACTTGGACTTCTCTTGAATGTTGCTGTGTCTATGTTTGAAGAGCTTCTTCACTTTCGTTTCTCCCTCATTATGCCTCTCTTCTTTACGCTTTTTGTGTTGCTGCTGAGAATTGAGATTGATGACACAATGTGTCCATCAGCCATGTCTGCATCTTGATCAAACTCTTCTTGTTGTTTCTGCAATGTGGCTCCGAGACTGAGATCTGGTCTTGCCTTGTGAATCACAGTTTTGGCATACTTTTGGAATGGTCACAGTCAAACACCCTTAGTCCTTGCTCTTCAAGGGATACAAGCCATTCTGGAGATCAGGTTTAGTACAATGGGTTAGTCAAGCGACACATAACAGCTCCAGATAACAAATTTTCTGATTATTTTTAAAAAATTCTATTTAAGCACATCTAAAAGCTTTAGCTAATTTATGTTCATGGAATAGATATATAATTTAAAAACCAAGTTATATATCTATTTAAAATTTTATGTTCATCGAATATATAAATTTATAATTAAAAAACAGTATAGTATCAGTATGAGATGTTTTATACTACCAAAAGATTAATTAGAAGTTACGAAAGTGGATCCAGGATAAAAATTACTCCCTCTGTATCAGAATACATGATGTTTTAAGATTTTTACTTGAATTAAGAAAAACATTTAATGTTTAGCAATAAATGTATTATTTATTTATAATAACATATTTTATAATTATTAATCCATAGTATTTCATCGAACTTTTAAATTCTTATTTAATGAATCTTGAAATTTACAATTTCTTAACATTAATTGATAAAAGTATACAGAAAATCATTTTTTGTGATACAAGAAAAAATACTAAAACATCATCCTTTGTGATACAGAGGAAGTATTTATTTTTGGAGATTTGCATTTCACCGATCAATCAATATTGCACTATTTATACAAAAACTCGATAATTTTTTAAACTTTTCTTAAAATGCCAGCAAATTTCCTAGCGTATGTCCGAAATCATTTAAGACACTCTATACAGACATATCTTTTTTTATAAGTGAGAAAGGCATGCAGTGGTTGTTTGTTTTTTGATCAAATACGACTACGTGATCACAGTAAATGTTTCCCTAATTTCAGATCAAACGAAGGCACGTGTGACGCCATTACTCAAAACTTTAAAGCTTACCATTTGGTTAATACAATTAATACTAATACTTTAATTAGTTGCTGTCTCCATCTCGCCACCATCACTCATCAATCTAAATCTAGAATCATCTCATCATCATATGGGAAACTATACACGAATCTTCGCCGACAATATTTATGTAGTATGTAATACTTTTAGCTAGATACGTCCACACCACACGCAGAAAAAAACATACGTTACTTTTGTAAATATACAGATAGCATCAAAAAAAGGTGTACATATTTAAAAGTTACATTAGTTTTGTTTCTTACATTATCTATAGCGACATTTCTTTGCTTTTAATCCAACTCATTACATCATGGCTATTGGCTTATATGGAAGTTGTTGCACATATATTAACTACGTGTCAATTCGTAGAAACTTCCATTACTTCAAGTCTAAAGAAAATGAAGTTTGAAACTTTCGTACTCTAGTTCGAATTGAATCCAACCATTATCAAATTTTGGAACATTCCTGGGTTAGTAGACTCTTTTTCTTCTTTAAGACGTGAACAAGGAGTTACTATAATTGTTTTGTAAATTATGGTGGTTCATACGAATTACTTTTGAGGATTTTATTGTGGATTTCGGCAGATCATACTCTTAACTTTATCGAATATGATAATATGTTTCCCCTAAAACGAATTCTAAATAATTTAAAATCTTTTACTCCGTCCGTTTCAAAATATTGGATGTTTTAGTGAAAACACGCATATTAAAAAACAATTACTTTTAAAAAGTTTAACCAATCACAAATAAATCTGCATAATATAAAATATAAAAATTTAATCTAAAAATTGCATAAAAAGTTGAAAACATCATATATTATAAAAACAAAAATACTTCTCTTAATGTATTTTATATTATAAAACGGAAAGAGTATTATTCAAGTATTTATGATTTGGGAAATGCCCTATTAAATTTAACAAGCCTCAAATCATTTCAAATTCAGTAGTGAATACAAGTCTTTTTCATGTTATAATGATTAGAAACATCAAAACGCACACCCAAACATTAAAACCAGAAACAAATAATCAGCGGCAATATGCATACTGTAACTCGTTTTCACCATTTAGATTTTTTTTTGTTTCTTTCTCACAATTATTAAACTAGTAGATCATCTTTGAAAATATATATATATATATATATATATATATATATATATATATATATATATTCCATTGTTGGGGTAATAATAGCCAAAAATAACATAAGCTCACAACAGCGTTCCACGAAAGGCCCATTAACATTAACACCGACTGAGCAATGATGGAAAACAAGACCCATGAACAGACGCTGGATATGGAGGAGGGATTAAAGAGTTAACAAGACCCATGTCATGTTTTAGCTTCCAATTACAAGAAGAAACTCTTGTAGTTTGATGCTGGAGATGGAGGAGGGATTAAAGATGCTGCTGATCTTAGGAAGATTCATCCCAATTTACGAGTTTACATTACGATATGAAGGTTCTAAATAGTTACAAAAGTGAACTTGTTATATAATCTCTAGACAACAATTACTTCAGAAGCATTCTTACATCTCTACCGTATAATAATACTAAGCCGATTTCATTAACTATAAATGGTCCAGATTCATAGCTCCATGTCTGATACTTCAACCTCAGTCCCGTTCACCAAACTATCCGAGAAGACAAAAGGTTGACACTTGGACTTCTCTTGAATGTTGCTGTGTCTATGTTTGAAGAGCTTCTTCACTTTCGTTTCTCCCTCATTATGCCTCTCTTCTTTACGCTTTTTTGTGTTGCTGCTGAGAATTGAGATTGATGACACAATGTGTCCATCAGCCATGTCTGCATCTTGATCAAACTCTTCTTGTTGTTTCTGCAATGTGGCTCCGAGACTGAGATCTGGTCTTGCCTTGTGAATCACAGTTTTGGCATACTTTCTGGAATGGTCACAGTCAAACACCCTTAGTCCTTGCTCTTCAAGGGATACAAGCCATTCTGGAGATCAGGTTTAGTACAATGGGTTAGTCAAGCGACACATAACAGCTCCAGATAACAAACGGGAAATTTCTGTGGAACAAATCACTCAGGAAAACAGTACAAATTATTGATTAGTAATAAAAGAAGCAATTTTACCGATGAAGGATGAGGGAGTCAAGTTTCTCAGTGCGTCTGCATCTCTAATCACTTCACCTTGACTGATTACCCAATTGATCAAGTGGTGAGGGATATGTGAATTGGAGAACGTGCTCATGTAGCTAATGGTTTTTTCTTGATATTTATTTCTCCTGCATAATTGTTTGGAGTATCAAGACAATCAATAAATTACCTGAAGCATTTAATTCTGTAGACTTGATAGGTATATTATATACCTTAGAGAAGCCAGAGCCTTGTCAAAAAGAAACAACCAGTTAATAGCAATGTTCTTCAAGTGTAAACTTCTTTGTGAAGTTCCACTTCCAGGATTGAGGAATAGCTTCTCTGCTGATTTAATCACAGCATCTGTTATGATTTCCGTTAAAAGAGCTTCATCTTCCGGACCCTGAAAGATTAAAAGCTTTCTCATGAAAAAATAATCCAGTTCCCATGTTACATACAATGTGATTCTAGAAGCACCTATGAACTTTCTTGCACATCCGTCTGTATACAAATTAAGAAAGCACAGACCACTAAATTTCAAATTGATACAGTTTTGTCAAAGAACAAACCAGAAGTGAGGTTAAATGCAGATATGGCTCCAGCAACAGCATCTTGAGAATGACAACTGTAACAAGAACAAAATTAAAAATTAAACCAATTGAGATATCTGGAGACACTAAATAGTCTGCTTGCCCTATAAATCTAATGTTATTTGAACTGGAAACTAGTACCAGAAATCTCCATAGAATGTGAAATAGCTAAAGAAAAGGCAGTAACACTCACCAAAAAAGTAGCAACTCTGGAACCCAGAAATCATCCGAAGCACAGATTCCCGCAGATCTGTTTCGAGTTCGGATCTGCTTGATTCTGAATCAAATCTCAAGCATAAACTGAGCAAGAGAACTTGTGAAGCTACGATTCCAGCTAAGTAACCAACGCGACAGGACTCAGAATCAATCTCTTTACGCAATCTTTCACTAACAAATGGCATGAAGACCTCCAAACAATCATCAACTCTACAATTCTCTTTAACTTCATCCACAACCCAAACTCTACTCAAATCAGCAAAACTAAACCCAGAGACCATCAACACATCACTATCTTCACCTCCTGGTTCATCATCAACACAGTGCATGCTAATATAGCTCACAATCCCTTCTAACAAACTCAAAGCGTCTCTCCTCCTGGTAACAACCAAACGACTCAGCTGATAAACAACAGGAGATAACAGAGCTACCTTCTTGACGCCGGAAAACGAATCGGAGAAAGAGTCTAGCAGCTGGAAGAAGCTCGAGGTTAACCTAACGGAATCGTCCCCGAAAGCTAATCTGGAAGCGTAGAATCTAACAGCGGAGTAGAACCAGACGAGCTCGAGAGGTGGTGATGGTTCGGGAAGATCGTGAAGGATACGAGTGAAGATGGAGTCGAAATCGGAGAAATTAGTTCGTCCGCTTCGGTACTGCAACAAGAGCTGCTTAATCGAGTCATCGAGAAGCGGTTTCAGAAATTCGAGTTGTCTCTGAAGCTTGGGTTTACAAATCGGAGGTTGCATTTTCGAAATTTTCCGGTGATTTTGAAAATTTTGGGGAAATTGAGAGAGAGAGAGAGAGAGAGAGAGAGAGAGAGAGAGATGAAACCCTATGTGACATGAAAATTCAAAGAAAAGGGGGCCGAATAAAGAGAGGGAATCCTAAATATTAATTGTTTACATTACATTTTCAAATTTTAATTATCGCATTAGCATTTTAAATTTCAATTTACATTTACAATATGATATTGTGGTCAATTTTAAACATAAATTTATGTAAAACTTAAAACATTTACAGGAAAATTGCTTTATTACTGACAAATAACATAAATTGTATAATGTAAAAAAGTGAAAAAAAAAAAAATGTCACCGAAATAATTATTACAAATATATATAAAGTTATCGTCACCTGAATTTAGTAAATGGTTATAAGATAGAGAGTCTCGCCTGGTTATATCAAACTCCACGACGAAAGAGCAAAAAAAAAAAAAAAGAGACAAATCTCTCGATGGCGATGATTACACGCAACACCGCCACGCGCCTCCCTCTCCTCCTCCAATCTCAACGCGCAGCCGCCGCCGCTTCGGTTTCTCACCTCCATACATCCCTTCCGGCTCTATCCCCTTCCGCATCACCGACTTCCTACACCAAACCTGGTCCTCCTTCCACCACCGCTCCTCCTCCTGGTCTTTCCAAGGCGGCGGAATTTGTGATCTCTAAGGTCGATGATCTCATGAACTTTGCTCGTACGGGATCGCTTTGGCCTATGACCTTCGGTCTCGCTTGTTGCGCCGTCGAAATGATGCATACCGGTGCTGCTCGTTACGATCTCGATCGATTTGGTATTATCTTCAGGCCTAGTCCACGCCAGTCTGATTGTATGATTGTTGCTGGGACTCTTACCAACAAGATGGCTCCGGCTCTTCGCAAGTACGCCTCTCTCTCTCTCTCTCTCTCTTCCTTTTTCGTGGAATAAAACGGCTTATTTATATCTTTGGATCTCGGATTTGTGTTGGTCTGCTTGATATGTTCTTAAATTAGGTTTTCGGAGTTTATAATTGGGGATTTCGATTTGGGATTTTTTCTTCCACTGCGATTTTAGGGTTCATGTTATCTGATTATATTGCGAGGTCTGTGACAAATTGAGAATTGATGTATGAAGTATAGGTCTGATGATCTGGGAAGTCATACAGTTTCATATTCTTTGTCTAGCGCAGATTTATTCATTAATTTGTAAAGTTTTAGGTTCGAATTCATGAAGTGTTCTAGCAATTAGGGATGCAGATTAGGTTTGTGGAAGACTTATATAATCAATCTATGTGCGCTTGTCTTTTGTGAGTAGATAGAGATTTGAGATTATCTAGCTTAGTAGATGAACATGGGTAACTGGGTAAGTGTCCCTTTCAGTAATCATTATGGTTGGCTTTATCAAAGCTGGTCCTCATTAGAGATTGGAGATATCATTGTTACGATTTTTTTCTTGTATCTAAATTGGTGATCCTTTTCCTGGCTGATTGGGATCGTGCATGATTAGTTTACTTCGTTGTATTTGAGCCCTGATGTCTATGTCGTTGTATGGAAGTGGCTATTGAACGCACTTAAAAGACCCTTCTTTCAACTGCTGCAGAACTTTTCAAAAGAATTGTATGTCTATGTTATCTGGTACGTAGCTGAGCTAGTACTATGTCGTCTCTAGGCCCAGACATAATAGATAGAAATTATCCCAAGCCAATCTATTAGCTGCAAGTAATCACGGTTCTGAAAACATTAAGATGAGCAAAATTTAGATGCATTTAAGAGATGATTGACAGCTTTATAAATTGGTCTAGCTTAGTTCTTGTGCTGATATAAGTATCGTTGAGAAACTAGTATTTAGAGGTATGCTCAGAAATCAGTCTTGATGGGGTAGAATCAAGAGTAGTTGTGTATGCTGATCAACTCAATGTTCTGTTGTTGTTTATTTTGTGTGAAATTCCAACTTCTAATATCTTGGATACAATCACAGGGTTTATGACCAGATGCCTGATCCAAGGTGGGTGATATCAATGGGAAGTTGTGCCAATGGAGGTGGATACTATCACTACTCCTACTCTGTGGTTCGAGGGTGTGACAGAATTGTGCCGGTCGACATCTATGTCCCTGGGTGCCCACCAACCGCTGAGGCTTTGCTCTATGGACTCCTCCAGCTTCAGAAGAAAATCAACAGACGCAAGGATTTCTTGCATTGGTGGACCAAGTGAGCTTTAAAATCCTTCCTCCGACCGTGAAAGGGACTTTTTTCAGACATTTTTACCAAAAGTTTGGGGCTAATAATAAAATCGTGGACGTTTCTGCATTACATGTTTCTTTGTGGTGGAGATGCCATGTAAAGGAGTGTGTTTCTAAGTTTGTTGTGGAAACTTAATGAAGTTAAGATGTTTGTGTTTGTCTGAGTTCTTTTATTATATTGATTATCAACCAGTTTTCAGCTAGATGCTGACTATTGCTAAAATATTTACACATGTATTTATGTATACGAGTGTGTGTGTGTGTGTGTGTGTGTGTATTCGCTCTCTTTCTCCTTCTGGTGTGATTATAGAAACCGCAATGATCAAATGGACCTTGGTATGACAAATCAAACAACTTTTCTGATGGAGACTGTAAGAAAGAAAACCTTGTTAACAAAGAAAAAACCTTTATAAACCAGTTCATCGTAAAAGATAAAACGTGTAGAAAAATTTCTGGTTCACTCCAAATGTTACCAAATTTACTTTGGTCAAGCCCGAACCATTGCATTAGTTGAACCCAACTCTAAAACTAAAAGTTCCCATTCTTTTTTTTTTTTTTTTTTTTCTGAAACTGTATAAAGCTGAAATTTCCATTATTTTTCCTCTCTCGATCGCTACTATTCCTTTTTTTTGGTTCCCTTTCTCTCGTTACAATTTCGAAAACCAAACCACCGGTACGAATTAGATGAATTTCAATTTTAGTGCATGACGCTCCCAACGTTAATAAAAGGAAAACCAAGTCACCGACTTTAGATAACCCTAGCTAGAAACTATATATATGTTTCACTTTACTTCTCTTTCACTACAATTTCCTATTTTACTCTCTCGCTGCAGCCTGCAATTATTTTTTTTCAGTTTCTCTCGCTGTGAATTTCTCTAAGCTTTGTAACACACACCGTTCGAGTTTGAAGCAACTCTAGAACAAAATCTTGCTGCAAAGATGCAATCAACTGAAGAGTTCGTGAGATTCTTAGGTAAAGGTGAATTTGGTTCTGTTGATCTCTTCAAATACACTAAAAGCGACGGTTCCTCGTATCATGTCACCGTCAAAACATCTGAGGCCATAAATTACGACTCTCTCAAAAGAGAGTTTCAGATTCTTACCGAACTCAATGGATATCCGAACATCGTTATATGCTATGGAGACGATTTGGAAGAAGGTGTCAACGTTAACGGACACAAAGTCTACAAATTTCTTCTCGAATACGCAAACGAAGGGAGTTTAAGATCTTTCATGGATAATTATGCCGACAGAAAGTTACCAGATCCAATGATCAGAGACTTCACTCGTATGATTCTCGAAGGATTGGTCTCGATTCATAGTCATGGTTATGTTCATTCTGATCTCAAATCCGATAACCTCCTTATCTTCTCGTGGAAAGATTCTTCGTACGAGTTGAAGATTGCTGATTTTGGAAACACTAGAGAAGTCGGAGAAGTCCCAGATCACTGGGAAATTGATTACCCGTTTGTCGGAACGCCTATTTACATGCCACCAGAGTCTCTCCACGACGGGGCTGCCAAGAAAACCCTAGATTTGTGGTCGTTAGGGTGCTTAGTGTTGGAGATGTACACAGGTAAAAAGCCATGGGCAGGGGTTGGAATTTTCGATCTCATGGACTTTCTATATGATGGAGAAGCTCCAGAGATCCCTGAGTATGTGCCTTGTGATGCAAGGGAGTTTATTGAAACATGTTTCGCAAGGAAACCTAAGAAGAGAGGAAACGCATCTGAGTTGATGTTGCATCGGTTTTTGTGTCCTGAAGAGAAGACGGAGGAGATTGTTGTAGCCGTCGCTAAAGAGAAAATTTCGTTGCCGGTGAAGTTGAAGTTGAGAATCAGACGAGTTTCAAAGATAACAATGGATATTATAAAGAAGCCCCTGAAATTGAAGATTTTGGCATCTAATAAGACTCCACAGTTTAAGAAACTTTTCAGTAAGCTCTTGAGGTTAAAGATGATTCATCCGAAACCCTTGGATTCCAATTTAGTATCTGTTCATTAGTAGTGTTTGCTGAATTTATCTGTATTTCTTTTAGTATGTCGATCACTAGCTAGTTATAATTGTTCTTAATCTCTGTATGTTGCGTCATTAACTATTTGATATTGTTACGTTTTTACATCTTTAACTTGGTTTCAGTACTTTAATGCTGTATAAATGCGATCCTCGGTGCTTCTAAACATTAAATTGAGATGAAATCAGTTAAAGACTATTGTAAAATCAATTACCTGCAAATATGACAATCGGAAATAGTTTCAAAGAAAGAAGAAACAGAGTTTTCTGTTAGCAGTACCATGAAAAAAAGAACCCTACACCTAGGAAGAGACGAGACAGGCTTGACAACAAAAGCAAGTAATCATGTACAAATAAAATCTAATACCCCGAGAGACAGTTCCTTAACTTTTTTTTGCACACATACAGCCACCTTAACTATGAACTTCCACTACCACAGAAGTAATGTCAACACGCACTGTGAACTTTATCTTTGGTCATCATCAAAGAGGTGTAAGAATGAGCTCTGTGGCTTTTTATGTGAAGAACATTTCATTTCTTATTTTCCTTATTTTGTTATGATTACATCATTTGCCTTTTATAGGCATTACTACGTACTTAAGGTTTTCACCTCTGACAACTCATCAATCTTATCAGGTCTCATATGATTCAAGACATTCAAACTTATTGCTAAGGATGATTGGCTCCGTAGACGCCAGCCTTGCTTTGCCTTTCTGTTGCTCTGCATTGACTCTGGTTTCGTTTCTTTGTGCAGGTGGAGTTGACCGTTGAACACTTGAAGAAGAGGAAGACTGTATCACTCTTGAATCTGTGACAGAGATTCTTGATTTTGAGACGAATCTCTTGTCTTCTTCAAAGAGACTAGACAAAATGGGTGATGAGGTGTTTCAATTCTAAAAAGGACTGGTCTTAGTTGAGATCATACATTAAAGTGAACAAAAACCAGAAAGAATATGAATTCAAGAAGAATGTGTCATACAAGCAAATCGATCTCCAATTCCTTCAGTCTCAACTCTTCTGGCAATGTCCTTGTTGCAATAGTAACTGATCATAAAGAATATGAATTCGCCGGAACTAATGGCACCTCTGCAAGAGAATTAAGTTTTCTCCAAGTAAACCATCACAAGAAGACACCACGACAAAGATGTTTGACCATTCTTGTTTGTTTACACCCTCCAAAACCCACAATTCAAATTCACCATCATATGATTGATTCACTAAAGCAACCTTCCTCTTGTAGTTGACCAATTCAGAATTACTACGATTAATTTCCACACAGTAGGTAATTCAACAAAAGTAAACTCTTCCAACGCCACATCAAAGCCTATTAATAGAGAGATCTTTCTGCCTTGACTGTTGTACCAAGCTCCATCATATATAGCTCTGTAGTTACAGGACAATGTGGAAACTTACATTTCATCATTCTCCATGTTGCTGTTTTCTTCTTCTGAGCTCCTCCTAAAGTGAAAACTCGGACTATAGCCATGCACAACACTTTGTACTCATAAGACTAGGAACATTAAAAAATTGGATAGAAAGAAAGAAAAATGTATTTTTTACTCATCAAACATGAATACAACAGTAACAACAAATCTTGATAACTGAGATCATTCATCCATTACAACCAGACCGAGTTCTTAATCTACTTGAGCACCAATAAAACAAAAGCTTCAAAAAAAACATGGTTCAAGGATATCTCTAGAAGCAACAATTACAGTCAAAAGGACAGAGACGAGTACCACCAGATTTGGCCTTGTTGAAACCAATTTCATCTTCCCTGAACACTTTGAGTCCGTCTGTAGTTCTCTTCCTGGGCCCGCCAATTTCATCTTCCCTGAACACTTTGAGTCCTTCTGTAGTTATCTTCCTAGGTCCGCTTCTCTTCTTCTTCTTTATCTTCCTTTCCAGGTTGTTATCATCAAGCTCCGTCCTCTCTCTTCTCCGCCTCCTCTTGGGTTCGCTTCCCGCGTTGTTGTTATCAAGCTCTGTTGTCTGCCTCATGGACTCGCTCTCCGGTTTGTTGTTATCAAGCTCTGTTGTCTGACTCATGACTTCGCTTCCCGGGTTGTTATCAAGCTCTGTCCTTTCCCTTGTCTGCCTCCTCCTGGGTTCGCTTCCAGGGTTGTTTTTACGCTCTAACCTGTCCCTCTTCCTCTTCTTCTTTGCAATCTCTGCTTTGGACTCGTTCGTCTCGGGTATTTGAACCATTTGCCTCAGCTTGATTCTCGCAGCAAAGATATCTTCAATCTCTTTCCCAAATTTACCAGGTTTCAGAACTCGTTTTGCTTGTTGTATCACCACAGGTTTTGCTTCTCCTTGTGATGGCTTCTTCTTCATGGTACTGCTGCTACTAGTCTTCCTCATCTTCTTAGGCATATTTCGATGCAATCTATCAAAAAACCATAATCACTAGATAGGTTTTAAACTCACCTTCAATAACACAAATTTTCGCAAAAATGTGAGACGATTAACAATTCTGTTTCAAAAAAAAAAACTAGTCTTTTTATTAAAACCCTAGATTACTTGAGCTACATTACAATTCACAAAACTAGAATATGAACACACACAGAAACTTTGATACCCAAAACTAATCTGAGAAACTATGTACAGATCCCCCCCAAAATCAGAGTGTTTCTACTCGATCCAACGATTGCAAATATATGAATAACAAATTTCGATTCCCTAATCGAATGATCTAGGTTAAGTTTCTAGCAATAGACCGGAGAAACAATTAGGGTTTATGCAATTAGAGTAAAAAAAACTTACAGTAAGAAGCAAAACCACACGAAGAAGAAGAAGCTTGGCTCTTGGAGAGAGAAATAGGGCGGCGTGGCAAACGTAGGCAGTCGGGTCGGGTCGGGTTCTTTAACCCTTATATTTTTATTTTGAGATAATTTGATTATAAACTAAACCAAATTAGGGTTTAACAGTTTACAGTATACACCAATTTATTAAACTGTCTTTAAGACTTTTTTTTTTTTTTTAAAGTAAACTGAGATGCTGCTAACAAAACTCATAAGAAGCCAACAAACAACTTATGAAGAGGATCCATCCACCATTACACAAATACAATATCCAAATTGTCTCCTTCTTAGGGGAGTGTAACTAAAAACCTTCAAAGACATTTTTATTTGTTCAGAACAGGATTAATACTGCTTTTGTTATGAAGGTGTGTGCTAATGCTTTTTGAGAGCATTCGTCTTCTCCCTCAGGTAATAAAGCTTGGCTCTTCTTACTTTCTTCTTCTCCAACACCTTTATCTCCCTCAGATTTGGGGAATACCTGTCGTCACCAAACACCACCCCTCACTCACATCAGTATTTTCAATGGCCAAGGTAAACAGAGAACACACAAAAACATGGTGGGTTGAGTTTATAAGGTCATTCAAAGTCTAAGAGAAATATATAAAAAAGTACTTACAAGGGGAACATGGATTCAACGCCCACTCCAGCCACTAGCCTTCTTATCCTAAATGTTGAGTTAAGACCAGCATTTCGCTTTGCTATGACGATCCCTTTTACAATTGATACACGCCTCTTGTTCTCAGGCACTTCCTGTTCAAACAAAAGTTAAATGGCAAGCCTATGAGAAAAATTCACTTAGATGATCAAAGATGTTTTGATCCCATTGCCCCCCAAGAAATAGGAAAAATACAATATAGGCCAACTTCAATAGTATTTACTTACCACTTTTAGCTGCACAAGGTAACCAGGCTCAATCCTTGGTATCTCCCTCTGACTTCTCACTTCCTCAACTGCCTCCTTGTCGATAATCTGCAGAAGATTGCGCGACATAGGTAAACATGGACATGATTTATCTAAAAGACAATTGTCGAGTTCTGAGTTTGTACCTGCATTATATGCTTGGCGGTTTTATCAAGTCGCTTAAACTTGATTCTCTGAGGAACATCAGAAGCTAACTCCTCAGGGGTTACTTGAGAAGTAGTCTTTACAGAATCTCCAACGGTGGAAAAGCACCTCGATGAATACATCAAGTTTTGTTTCTGCCAAACATTTCCCAAGCAATACAAATTTAGAGAGTGTCAAAACACTTAGAAGCCTAATCATCTAGATATATCACTGTGACCCACTAAAAAAGGATCCAGAAAACATCTAAAGCAGAACAACGTGTGAAAGCATAAAACTGTCTCAAAGCCGAAAATAAATAACAACAGCACGAAACTGGTTCCGCTACATCTACATAACTCTAACTACCACACGAGAGAGGCACAAGTAAAACAACTCTAACTACCACACGAAAGAGGCACAAGTAAAACAGCTAAAGAGCTAAGAGCTAAAGAAGAAAAACAAGCAACGAAGCTTTAGGACACTGAAGATCTCTTCTTTAACCACTATCTATCTAGTGATTGCAATACCGATTACAATCCCCCCACATAAAGACTCTGAGCTAAATTTGATTTCAAAAGACGAAATCAGTGGAACCTGTAGCTAGGAGCCTACTCATCACCATTCAGTAAAACCAACCCAAGAGCAAAAGCTTTAGCATTTTTACACAAGTTGCAATTTTTTCAAACCAATTTGACATTAAATCGCAATTAGTAACCAAACATCCTCTACCATTTCTATCACGACAGAATACGAAAGTGGCTAGGAGACTACTCATCACTAGTCAGCAAGATCAAAGCTTTAGTATTTTCAAACAAGTTGCAATTTTTTCAAACCAATTTTGACAAAAGATCTCAAATTAACAACCAAACATCCTCAATCTACATTTCTACAAACTCCAACACGACACAGAATACGAGAGTGGCTTACAGGTACTACCGAAGAGGAAAAAGCAGCATTCTTCAACGAGCTAATACGATATGTTGCAGCTGAATCAAAAGCTTTGGTGGAACTGAGAGAATCAAACCCAAGCCTCCTCGATTCATTCTCAGACCAGCTTCCACAAGAAGAAGATGAAGAAGAAGAAGAAGAAGTGAAACGAAGCGTGTTGGATATTGAGACACGGTGTCTCTGAAGCAACAACCTTGTAGTGCTACGAATCGATTGCATTTCTCCTAAAGAGTAATCGATCTATACGTTTGACGATATCCAAATCTAGTTTTCAGAATACAATGTGAAGTGAAGCACCAAAACCCTCGTTCGCTCTTCCAGGGTTCTATTTTTTTTTTTTTTTTTCTCCTTTTCTTTATTGTTAATTTGCATATGAACCCCTGATGTTATATACTTTTCATCAAATAAACCCTTCCTTTCTTCATTAGTTATTTCCATATAAACCCCATACATTTTTTGTTTACAACAAATAAACCCTTTCTCTTTGATTTTGTTTTCCAGCATAATTGTGATCTAGTAGCATGTTTACTTAATCTATCTTCAAATTATGTGTCAAGGATCAAATTATGCACTAATTTGATGGAGAGTACTATAAGCAAAGAGAATCTTGTTCACAAATCAAAACCCTTTGGAGTAATCACTATGAAAGACACAAATTTGTAACCAAAGATAACCAAATAAGAACTACTTAGTTCTAGAGAAAAACTAAAAACTTAACTATAATCAAAACCAGAACCATTGAACTAAGATACCATCCGAGATCCGAAAACAAAAACTAGCTAGCAGCAAGTCATCATTCGAACGAGTAGTCTTCCTTGAGAGAAATATAGGACTCCACATGATACAAGAAGAGGCTCACAGCACCCAAGTTGACTCCAAGTCCTTCAATCTCAACTCTTCCGGCACTATCTTCTTCCTCACGATCGTAAATGATAACACAGGGCGGTCCATCCAAACTGAATGGTTGAAACATGAATTCGCCGGTACTAATGACACCTCTGCAAGAGAATTTTTCTCCTTTTCTAACTAAATCGTTCCAAGAAGGAACCACGACAGAGATCTTTAACCATTCTTGTTTGACGACATCTTCCAAAACCCACATATCAAATGTACCAAGATGTGAATGACTCACTAAAGCTACCTTCCTCTTGTAGTTCACCAAAGCAGAATCACTTCTATCAATCTCGACACCATCAGGTAATTTCACAAGAGTGAACTCTTCCGATCCCACGTTAAAGCCCACGATTAGAGATACTTCTTCAGCACTGTTGGACCAAGCTCCGTAATAGACAACACCGTCACTGCATATCCCGTTGGTTGCAGGACAATGCGGAAGGTTACATTTGATCTTTCTCCAGTTTGGCTTCTTCTGAGCTACTCTACCCAAAGTGAAAACTTGATGATCTCCGCTCACAACCGTTCTACGTTGTTTCAACACAGTCATGCACAAGACTTTGTATTCATCTTTAACTTGATCGTATCCGAAGTATCTTGATATCCCTCTTCTCGTAGCTCTGAGTTTTGGTAAAACCAAGAACTGGCCCGTGACAGGATTCGAAACCAAAACCTTATCCAAATCTTGAACGCAGATCAAGCCGCGCACCGGTGGAGTGATGTCGTGAGTTCGTTGATAGATACGACGATCAAGACTCAGAGGAAAGCTTGATTTACAAGTGTAAGAAGCATCATCCTGAGACTGAGAGGCTGAGTGGAAGAAACGGATGCTGTCGCGGTGGAACGTGAAGAGAAAACACGGACGAGTAAGAGATTGTTTCATGTAAAGATCGAGGAAACGTTTGCTGCGGATCTCAGAGGACCAGTGCTTCGAGAGGACGAGGAACTTGGCTAGGGATTTGCTCGGCAGTTTCAAAAGAATCTCTGTGATCAGATCTATCGGGAGATCAACAGATAAGGCAACAACATGATGATCGCCTCGTAGTCGTATCCGTGGAACGTTCTCCTCCTTAACTCTTTTCATGGCGATTCCTCTGCTTTTTTTTTTTTTTTTTTTTTGTTTCCGGCTAGAAACAAAGTTGTTAAAACCGTTATATATATATATACCAACGAATTTTATTTTATTTTTATTTTTTTGCGAATTGATCAAGAAAAATATAGTGGAAATTTTTTAACACAATTCACACTTATTTATAAGAATAAAGAAAACATAGACTCGGTTTACAATAAATGACCTTGAAATGATAAATATATGTTTTTTTTAATTAATTTTGTTAAGTTGTTTTTGCAATTTTGTATAGAAATAACCAAGTTTATTCTTTCAGATTTGATGGAAAAGATTTAATATATTTGAACCAATGCATATTGTTGAATATAACGCCTACGAAAACTTATTTCACTTTCTTGTTTAAGAGACATTAAATATTTACTATGGTCTTCTATTGGCAAATCAAAAAAGTTTCTTCCTTCTAAGATTTTGGAGAATTACATATTTCGACACTAATCAAAAAGTTGAATGGTCATTTGCAATTTTGCATATGAACCCCTGTTTTATGCTTACATAATTAAGCCCTTATTTTTAGTCATTGGTAATTTGCATATGAACCCCTGATGTTTTATGCTTTCATCAAGTAAATAAACCCTTCTTTAATTCATTCGTAATTTTCATATAAACCCCAAAAAAGTTTTTGCTTGCAACAAATAAACCCTTTCTCGTTGATTTGTTTTTTTTTACCAGCATAATTGTTCTTTGTTGTTGTTGTCATGTATATGAGATCTGCTGAACAACTAAACTACTCTATTAAGAGAAAAGAGCAAATATAAAAATGTTTACTTAATCTATCTTCAGATTATGTGTCAAGGATCAAATTATGCATGGAGAGTATAGTGTATAAGCAAAGAGAATCTTGTTCACAAATAGAAACCCTTCTTTGGAGTAATCATCACATGAAAACACAACCTGGTTCTCTCTCCAAAGATAACCAAATAAGAAACACTTTTAGTTCTAGAGAAGAAAAAAAACCCTACAAAAAACTTGAACTAGCTTCAATCAAAACCAGAACCATCGTTCGAAGTAGATACCATCCGAGATCTGAACAAAAAACCAGCAAAGTCATCAAACAAATAGACTCTGCTTTAGAGAAATATAGGACACTCCACATGATCCAAGAAGAGGCTTACATAACACAAGCTATCTCCAAGTCCTTCAATCACAACTTTTCTGCCAATATCTTTCTCGCGATCGTAACTGATAATACTGAAGGGGCTATCCGAATAGACTGGTGAGAAAATGAATTCGCCGGAACTAAGAATGGCACCTCTGCAATCTAATATTCTTTTTCCAACTAAATCTTTCCAAGAAGGAACCACGATAGAGATCTTTGACCATTCTGGTTTCACGCCAATATCTTCCAAAACCCACATATCAAATCTACCATAGTATATGTTTTGAACCCATGAGTTATTCAATAAAGCTATCTTCCCATGGTAGTTGACCAGTTCACCACCATCAATTTCGACACCGTTGGGTAAGTTAACAAGAGTAAAATCTTCCGATCTCACATCAAAGCACACAATTAGGGATCCTCGTGTAGCTCTGTCACGGGTTGACCAAGCTCCGTAGTAAATAACACCCTTCGTCGTCGTCGTCATACATATCCCGTTGGTTGCAGGACAATGCGGGACCTTACATTCGATCATCCTCCATGTAGCTTCTTCTTTCTCCTTCTTCTGACCTAAAGTGAAAACTTGATGCTCTTCGCTCACAACCGGTCCAGAAAGTTTCAATACCGTCATGCACAAGACTTTGTATTCATCTTTAACCGGATCGTATCCCAAAAATATTGATATCCCTCTTCTCTTAGTTCTGACTTTAGGTAAAACCAAGAACTGGCCTGTGCTAGGATTCGAAACCACCACCTTATCCAAATCTTGAAAGCAGATCAATCCGCGTACCGGAGGAGAAACATTGTAACTTTGTGAACAGAGCCGCATATTAAGACTCAGAGGAAAGCTTGATGTTGTACTAGTGTAAGAAGAAGTTGCCTCCAAAGACTGCAAAGGAATTGAGCGGAAGAACCGGATGCTGTCACGGTGGAACGCGAGGAGAAAACATGGATTTACAACTAAAGATTGTTTCATGTAGAGATCGATGAAATGTTTGCTGCGGATGATAGAAGACCAGAGCTTCGAGACGACGACGAGCTTTGGTATGGATTTAGCCGGCAAGTTCAAAAGAATCTCTATGATCAGATCTTCAGGTAGAGAAAATGATGGGCCACCGTCTCGTATCTGTGGATCGTTCTTCTTCGTAACCCTTTCCATGGCGATTCCTCTGCTTTTTCTTTCTTCCCTTCCCGGCCTTGAAACAGATTTCTAAAACCGTTATATGTATATATACCAACGACTTATATTTTTATGTTGCGACA
Source organism: Camelina hispida (assembly GCA_023657505.1). Classification (NCBI taxonomy): domain Eukaryota; kingdom Viridiplantae; phylum Streptophyta; class Magnoliopsida; order Brassicales; family Brassicaceae; genus Camelina; species Camelina hispida. Next base: position 5,417,141 of record CP094637.1, on the reverse strand, counting down.
AACAACTTTTATAATAATTAATATTTATCAAAAAAAATGGTCAATTTTATATGACGCAATATGGGTAATTGGGTGAGGTAATATATACCCAGTGGGCCTTATAATGAAGGTGGTATGAAAGACAATTTTTTCTTCCTTTAATTTGATTTCCTAGTGTAACCTCAAAACCAAACGGTGAACATAAGAAGTTAAAGAACAATGTGAATAATTGGGATTGGCCGAGTTTTGAGAATACGATGTGAATGTGAAGTGTGAACCACCAAATCCCTCGTTGGCTCATCCAGTTCCAGTGTTCTATTTTTTTTTTCTCCTTTTTTAATTGGTAATTTGTGTATGAACCCCTGATGTTATATACTTTCATCAAATAAACATTTAAAAAAAGAAAATGTAAAATTTATTATAAAAAAAAAGATTTATATCAATTACAACTTATGGTTAAGAGTTTTTGAGCTTAAAGCCGTCTTTTATTCATTAGTAATTTTTATATAAGCCCCAAACGTTTTTGTTTACAACAAATAAACCCTTTCTCTTTTAAAAAGGAAATTTCACAACAAGAACACATACACATATTGATAAATACACATATTTTTAACCCTCTCATTATTTTCTTACAATCACTCTAATTCACATCGAAGAGTCTACAATTAAATATCTAATATAATATAAAAAATGTTGAAGATCATTAAGTATACTTATTATGTATTGTCGACAAAAACGTTTTTTAAAACACCTGAAACCGTGAAATCACCATCTAAATCGGATTCAGTTAAATAGATCTTTTTGGTGATTCCACAACGTCCGGTGCTGCTGCTCCGTCACCGAGACACGTGCCAATTCCAGTTTGTTACGTTTAAGGACAACCAAAAACATGGAAACTAATGCAGTCTTTAATACATTTCCTTAAGTCATAAGAAACAAAAGAAAAAAGGAAACATTTATCACCCAAAAACGTTCACAACGGAAAAATTAGAAACCAAACAAAATATAGGAAAATACGACATGTTTCCTTTTTGCTAAAAACCAAATCCAAGTAGGTTAAAGAACTCAACGACGATTATAAATAAAAATAGAGACACCCATTAACCCTCTCATTATTTCTTCCAATCAATCGTTTAAAGCTTTGTCTCGTTTTAAAAGCAGAAGACGAAGACGAAGAATCCATAAGAAGAAGAGTACTCTGCTGTTCTGTTCTTAAAACGACCCTCAAAATCTCTCTTGAAGATGTCGATCACGATAATACACCGTTACCTCGTTCGTGACTTTTTTGCTGTTCCGTTTCTTACGCCACACGGATTTGGTTACCACCACTTCTGTCGTGACTCCGTTTTACATGTTCCACAAAGACTTGTTCCTCTTTTGGGCTTGAAGAAGAAACGTTCACAAAGAGCTTACTTCAAACCTTCTAATACCACAAAGCCGCAATCTTATAACCATGATCCTGTTCAAGTACCGACTAAAGAAGGAGCGCAATCTTATAACCCTGATCCTGTTCAAGTACCGACTCAAGAAGGAGCGCAATCTTATAACCCTGATCCTGTTCAAGTACCGACTCAAGAAGGAGACTTTTTTGATGGTTCGGTCACGATGTGTGCTGCTCCTTCGCCAAGACACGTACCGATTCCGATATATTGTGGTAGAGAGATGACGAAAGTATCTTCAAAGCTAACCAAGACTTGAAAAATATGAGAGAATTCAAGAGACCAAGCTTTCTTTTTTAAAGAGTTTTTGTTAAGCAATTATTTTTCTTCTTTTAATTGTGAATTTTGTTCAGTAATCAGTATTCACCAATGTTTACTGTACTAGAGTCACAAGTTGTATAGGCATTCATAAAAAAATACTAGTTTATCAGAATCATGTGAAACTAATATTTTGTTTCCCAGCATAATTGTGGTTATATATGTGATCTAGTAGCAAAATGTTTACTTAATTTATCTTCAAATTATGTTTCAAGGATCAAATTATGCACCAATTGTATGGAGAGTACTATAAGCAAAGAGAATTAATCTTGTTCACAAATCAAAAACTGTTGGAGTAATCACCATGACAGACACAACTTTGTATAACATTTGCTGGTTCTCTCCAAAGATAACCAAATATGAAATACTTTAGCTAGAGAAAAACTAAAAACTTGAACTTAAATCAAAACCAGAACCACTGAACTAAGAAACCATATCCGAGATCAGAAAATTAAAAAAACCAGCAAGTCATCAAACAAACGAATAGCCTTTCCTTTAGAGAAGTATAGGACGCTCCACATGATCCAAGAAGAGGCTCACAGAACGCAAGTTATCTCCACCAAGTCCTTCAATCTCAACTCTTCTGGCAATATCTTCCTTGGGATCGTAACTGATAATACAGAACGGGCGACCCCAATAGACTGGTGTTGAGAATATGAATTCGCCGGAACTAACGACACCTCTGCAAGAGAAGTTGAGTCGTCGTCCAGCTAGCTCATTCCAAGAAGGAACCACGACAGAGATCTTTGACCATTCTTGTTTGACGACATCTTCCAAAACCCACATATCAAATTTACCAAAATATGAGTGATTCGCTAAAGCCACCTTGCTATGGTAGTTCACCAAAACAGAATCAAAACGAACAATTTCAACACCATCGGGTAATTTAACACGAGTAAACTCTTCCAGTCTCACATCAAAGCACACAATTAGAGACCTTTTTCCCTTACTGTTGGACCAAGCTCCGTAATAAACAAGACCGTTGCTGCATAGCCCTTTGGTTACAGGATAATGAGGAACCTTGCATTTGATCATCCTCCATGTAGCTTCTTTCTTCTCCTTCTGAGCTCCTCCACCTAAAGTGATAAATTGATGCTCTTCGCTCACAACCTTTCGAGAAGTTTGCAATACCGTCATGCACAAGACTTTGTATTCATCGTTAACCGGATCGTATCCCAAAAATATTGATATCCCTCTTCTCTTAGTTCTGACTTTAGGTAAAACCAAGAACTGGCCCGTGCTAGGATTCGAAACCACCACCTTATCCAAATCTTGAAAGCAGATCAAGCCGCATACAGGTGGATAAACGTTGTAACTTAGTGGATAGAGCCGCGCATCAAGATTCAGAGAAAAGCTTGACACTGTAGAAGTGTAAGAAGACGGTGCTGCCTCCAGAGACTGAGACGACTTGATCTGGAAGAACCGGGTGATTTCACGATCGAATGAGAAGAGAAAACGCGGACGAGTTAGAGATTGTTTCTGGTACAGATCGATGAAATCTTTGCCTCGGATGATAGAAGACCAGAGCTTCGAGACGACGACGAGCTTTGGTATGGATTTAACCGGCAAGTTCAAAAGAATCTTTTCGATCAGATCTCGAGGAAGATCAACCATGGATGTGTTGTCGTCTCGTATCTGTGGATCGTTCTCCTTCTTAACCCTCTTCATGGCGATTCCTCTGTTTTTTCTTTCTTCCCGGCTAAAACCGTTATATATAGACCCAACGAATCTTTTTCTTTTTGTTTTGGAATAACAATTTTGATATGATAAAGTCATAACTAAAACTTATGGTAATTGGGTCAGATGATATATACCCAATGGGCCTCAAAATGATAGTCCAACATTTTTCTTACTTTTTTTTTTTACAAATAAACAGTAACAGGGTGGCCTGCGAAGTAAAAAAGAACCAATCATCATGAGCCAAATACAACAAATACGTTACAATCATCATGTGAACATATTGAATTATTTGCATTGCCTTGTAGATAAGATATGTTGAAATCCACCAATACAGGTTTTGATATAATGTACTAACGGAAGTAAACACTATTATATACAATCGAAAGACATGTATGATGTAAAACTATAAAAATCCAACAACGTAGCAGCTATCTACAGAAGAAGACGGTGATGCTGCCTCCAGAGACTGCAGAGAGACTGAGTTAAAGAACCGGATGCTGTCACGGTGGAACGAGATGAGAAAACAAGGACGAGTTGAAGACTGTTTCATGTAGAGATCGATGAAATGTTTGCTGCGGATGATAGAAGACCAGAGCTTCGAGACGACAACGAGCTTTGGTATGGATTTAGACGGCAAGTTCAAAAGAATCTCTATGATCAGATCTTCTGGTAGAGAAAATGATGGGCCACCGTCTCGTTTCTGTGGATCGTTCTCCTTCGTAACCCGGTGAACATAAGAAGTTAAAGAACAATGTGAATAATTTGGATTGGCCGAGTTTTGAGAATACGATGTGAATGAGAACCACCAAAACCCTCGTTGGATCTTCCAGTTCCAGGGTTCTATTTTTTTAATTTATTTTTCTCCTTTTCTTTATTGGTAATTTGTATATGAACCCCTGAAGTTATATACTTTCATCAAATAAACTCTTCTTTTTTTTTAATAAAATGTAAAATTTGTTTTAATTTTTTTTTTTTTTTTTCTTTTTACATCAAGTGCAACTTATGGTTAAGAGTTTTTGAGCTTAAACCCTTCTTTTGTTCATTAGTAATTTTCATATAAGCCATAGACGTTTTTGTTTACAACAAATAAACCCTTTCTCTTTTAAAAAGGAAATTTTACAACAAGAACACTAATCATAAACTGATAAATAAATAACTTTTTAACCCTCTCATTATTTTCTTACAAATACTCTAATTCACATCAAAGAGTATACAATTAAGTATCTGATATAATAAAAAAATTTGAAGATGATGATTATGCTAACACATTGTTACACTGTTAGATGTTTATCTATTTTGTTACAAAACACGGAATTACATTCCGTTATTTATATCGTAACTCCGTATCTTGTATATATTCATCTAAAAGTGATTCCTTTATTTTGGTTTCGAATTTTTTTGTTATTGGAATTCAACCGAGATCGATCGAGTCTTGTATTAAAAGGACTTCTTATCATTGTTTTCAACTAAAAAAAAATAAACATGAGCTGATGAACCCTAATTCTCAATTTGATCTGAGAGCGATACAAGTTGAGAGATCTTATTGGTGTTAAAGAGATGAGAGATCTCATTGGTGTTCAAGATTGCAAGAAGGAAGTGTTTAAACTTAAAGGGGAGAATGTTGGATTAAGCTTGAAGAAAGCTTGATAGAGAAAAGGAAATTATCCTAATAAGAAATTAGGAAATTGTCCTAAAGAGAAAAGGAAGTTTGCTTAGAGTTTTTTCTTATATAAGGAGATGCAAGCCTGTTGCATAACTTATAAGTTTTAGAGAGTTGTTCTGAGAGATTGAGATTGTGGTTGAGAGCTTAAGTTTTTTAGAGAGTTTTCTTAAGCTAAATTTAATAAAGAGAGGAATATGTTATTAAGTCTTTGAGTTCTTAATCTAAACAACTTGAAAAACATCATTTCATTATTTTGTTAACATTGTCGGTATCAAAAAATAGACATATCTAATTAAATTGATTAGATAAATATTATGTAAAAAATAAATTATATTGCGGTATGCCGGTATTATATGATTTATTTAACAATTATTATATAATTATAACATATTTAAACAACAAATACAACTTATAATTTAAATATTTTTAATTATAAATAATCTTTCTCCGCGGTGTACCGCGGGTCCTAATCTAGTATGCTTATTATGTATTGTCGGCAAAAACGTTTTTTTAAACACCTGAAACCGTGAAATCACAATCTAAATCGGATTCAGTTAAAGAGATATTTTTGGTGATTTCGCAACGTCGGGTGCTGCTGCTCCGTCACCGAGACACGTGCCAATTCCAGTTTTTATTCGTTTAAGGACAACCAAAAACATGGAAACTAATGCAGTAATACATTTCCTTAAGTCAAAAGAACAAATGAAAAAAGGAAACATTACCACCTAAAATGGTCACAACGGAAAAAATAGAAACCAAAAAAAGAAGGAAAATACGACATGTTTCCTTTTTGCTAAACAACCAAATCCATGTAAGGTTTCATTTTCCTCAGTTATGCCACTTTTATTCAAAAAATTGTCCTAAATGCCATTTTTTTTTTTCCTCTTCTAAAATGCCATTTCTGTGGGGTAAGGTTATGATTAAAAGACCATTTTGTCCTCGCCTTAAATCGTGTTAATTTGAGGAAAAGCAGTGGCGGGGGATTTAAAATTCGGCGTCATTAATGACGAAAAGACATGCATTTAATTGAAGGATGGACAGAAGATTTACGAGATTATATTGTGGTAAAAGGAGTTCTCTGTAGTTAATGCTGCCTCTCTCTTTCTAAAACTAAGCTTTCCACTTGCCTAATCTCAAACAGATCTCAAGTCGTGGGTTGGTGAAAGAAGGTGGAATTGCTTGTCGGAAAAGTGGAGGTATGTAACCTTCTTGCATTTAATATGGTCGGTTATCCTAAAATGGTGTTTCTTGCATTAAATCTGGCCAACTGCACATTAACCTGCATTGATTGTTAACACCATGATTCTCTTTCTCCATTAATGATGCAGATGTACGAGAGAGTGTGTCTCCTGCTGGGTGAGTGGACATGTTCAGACGTTGGTGTGTGGAAGTTTTCTGTCCGTCATGGACAAATGGCAAGATATTTGTCTATCGAGAAAGATACAACATATGCGGGGATAAAGGCCAAGATTGCAGAGGTTTTGGGTGTCGTAGAAGAGGAAAGCAACATTGAGTTAAGCTTTTGGCACCCAGGAGACACAATTGTCTTTACACAAGGTAAGATGCCTCCAGTTTCAGTAGACAGTGATGTTGAGTTTCAACAGTTTAAAGTAAAGAATGAAGAGTGCGGTGGACTGTATTTGTATGTTTCCCTGAAGAAGAAGGCGACCGACGAGGGGGGACATAATATTTTGTCCACCAGTTGGAAGACAAACACGACAGGAATGCTGGTAGAACCAGATGGACAAGGGCATATGGCATCTGGGGGAGATCTTTTATTGTCTACTGAATGTGGACATAATGGAGATGTTATGGGGTTGTCTACCCAAGCCTTTGATAACAGTATATGTCCATCTCGCGGAGAAGTCCCCGATGAATTGTTGTTAGAATGTCTGAGAAATTTTGAAGACAGCCATCGTGCGGAGTTGGGGCACAAGGAATCAGAAGCAGGTGATAAGCATGGAAAGAGAAAAGTCGTTGCAGTCGATAAAGGATACGGAGCGGGAAGTGGTCCATCGGGTACCTTCGAAGAATTGCAATGTATCGAAGACTCGGAAGACTATGATTTTGACGAGTGGTCAGAACGGATTAACAAAGAATATCCGCCAGAATGGGATCCTTACAAGGGTAGGGTGGAGAGGACAATGGATCCCATTGGTTTTGGGTTAGGAATAGAGCTGGATGAGGAGTTGCCGAACGAGGGCGTTGAACGTGATGATGTGATTCATACAACCGGGATGGAAATAGTCCCACACAATCCAGCGTTGATAGATTACGGACCACCAGAGCATTTTGAGGACATTTTACGTGGTGTTAATACAGGGATGGAGGATGCACCACCAGTGCGTGACAATGCTGTAGGGCAACCTTCTGAATTTATCGGCTGTGGCTTGGAGGAGATGGACTCTGGGTTGGGCGTTAGTGAACGGAGGATCATGGAGATGGACTATTTACGGAGTAATAGAGCAATAATAAGGGAAGACGATCCTCATCTACTGAATGATGCTCCTCCAGTGCATGACAATATGAGAGGAGCCCCAGAGGAAGAAATGAATATGGATCTAAAAATGGCGAGCGACAGTCTTTATGTGGGGCGAATATTTGCAAACAAAAAGGAGATGCATAAAATGCTATCCCTATATGCGATGACAAGGCTGTTTAGTTTCCGGATAAGTAAGTCTGATACCGGTAGAGTTATAGCGAATTGCGTAGACAAGAACTGTGGCTGGAGAGTGTATGCAACAACCCATGCCAATTCGTCTAACTTGGAAATAAAGACATTGACATTGAAGCACAGTTGTGATGTCGGGGCAAGGTCGAGATATGGAGAGAAAGCTACTGCTAAAATATTGGCAGATTTGCTAAAGGCCAAATTCGCAAATGGCAAGAAAGGACCAAGAGCATGCGAGCTCCCTGATATTGTTTTGTCTGAATTACACGTGACAATTTCGTATACGAAGGCTTGGAATGCGAAAGAGCTGGCCATGGAGCAAGCCAGAGGGAATGAAGAAGACAATTATCGGTTTCTATCGACATACTTGCACCTACTGAAGTCAACGAACCCAGGGACGTTGACTGCAATGCACAATACGGTGGACAAAAAAGGGAAAGCATTGTTCAAGTACCTGTTTTTTGCTTTCGGTGCTTGCGTAGCTGGTTATCAATATTTGAGGAAAGTGGTTGTAATCGATGGCACTGCAATGAAAGGGAAATATAAAGGTTGCTTGGTTGCAGCGAGTGGACAAGATGGTAATATGCAAATTTTCCCCTTGGCATTTGGAGTTGTAGATGGGGAAACTGAAGGAGGATGGGTTTGGTTCTTTGAAAATCTGAAAAAATTTGTACCAGATGAAGAAGGCTTAGTCTTTGTCTCTGACAGACATGCATCAATATATGCAGGCCTACGGAGAGTGTATCCTTTGGCGCAGCATGGGGCATGTTCTGTTCATTTATTTAGAAATGTGAAGCACAACTTTCATTGTGAAGGTTTGGCTACAGTTGTTTCTAAAGCTGCAAGGGCATATACAGTTGGCGATTTCCGTTACTGGTGGAGAGAAATAGAGAATCGTAGACCTGCGTGTGCTACGTATCTCACAGAAATTGGACTACCACACTGGACACTTTCTCACTTCCCGGAGATCGTTACAATATTATGAGTAGCAACATTTCTGAGTCGCTGAATGCAGCAATGCAAACTGCTGTTGATTACCCGATTGTGTCGATGGTGGAGTTCATACGAGCTATGTTGATGAGGTGGTTTTATTGTAGGAGGACAATGGCAAATAAAACCAAAACACGATGCACCCGGAAATAGAAGATATACTGATTGATCACCTGGAAAAGCGGTGGACTGCCGGGTGCTATCCGCCAGCGAGTGGATTTACCAAGTCAATGATGGACGCGGCCTTGCTTTCACGGTGGACTTGCAGAATAAAACTTGCACTTGTCGTGTCTTTGATGTATTAAAGGTGCCTTGTTGTCACGCTTTAGCTGCGAGAGGCGTGCTGCAAATTGATATTTACAGCCTCATTGGGGAATTCTACTTTGTTGAGTCGTGGAGGAAAAAATATTCACAAATAATTATGCCAGTACCAAAAGAAAGGGATAGTGATATTCCAGAGGCTGTAACTGAAGAGGCTGTTGATCCACCTCGAACAAAACGCAGTGGTGGAAGGCCGAAGAAGAAAAGGATACCATCACAAGGTGAAAAACATAAAGTAAGTTTCTTATGCGTGATATCTTTATCTGTGTTTTTTTTTTAAGTGATCTACTGACATAATTTTTTATGAAAATAGAGGAAAAAGAGGAAGACAGAAAGCAAGTGTGGAAGATGTTTTGGAGTGGGACACAACAGGAAAACCTGCTCGCAGTTGATTTGAAGGAAAGGTTCCAAAGTAGGGATGTTTTTGAAGGAAACCTATTACCTTTTAGAGACTGAAACATTGTTGATTGTTGAGTTCAACAGAGACATTACTCCATTTGGGTTGGTTATTACCTTTTTGCAGGTGGACTTGTCTACGGAGACATTACTCCTTTTTGTATCTTACGTTGGAAGGGTCTGTTTGTCATTGTTTATCGGTTGTATTATGTCTACTTTAGCCTCGGTAGACAAGTCGAACTACTATTTGCTTTTCCATTTGTAATGTCATTATTATGTCTGTCATTATTATGTCTATCATTATTATGTCTACTTTAGCCTCGGAAATATGTTGTGATGTCTATTGACTTTGTAATGTCTATCGGGATTATTATGTCTATCGGTACTGTAATGTCATTATTATGTCTATGTTAGTAAGATCTTTTGACGGCATAGAATGTCTATCGTTATTGTTTATCATGTAACCATATAGCGTCGGTAGACAAGTCGAACTATTAATTGCTAGGGATTCTTTGGCGCAGTCATTATCATCACTACGTTAGTAATGTCATTTGGTTTTATATCTTCCATCGGAATTATGTTGTTTTGTCTATTGACTTTGTAATGTCTATCGAGTTTATTATGTCTATCGTTATTGTAATGTCATTATCATGTCTATCGTTAATGATATCTTTTAAAGGCATAATGTCTATTGGATTAGAATGTCTACCACCATTAACTTGTGTAAAAACCACAGATAAAAGAACTAAACAACTATATTAGTTGGAACCAGATTACAGATAGACAATAAAAAACTCGCATACATGTCCGTCGAATACTAAAACCGCAAAGCAATACAATATTGCGAGTAAAACAAAAAGATAGACATAGTCGTGGTAGACAACAGAAGACATAGTTTCATGTCCACAGATGAACATATTCGCCAGAGAAACTTAGTTTCCAAATTTGCTAATGGAAACCCAAACTGCGAGGGAAAGGACAAGGACAGAAATGAAAGTGTAGAAGAGAAAAGAAAATGTTGACCGGTTGCGTTTTGGGTGTGTGGTAGGAGGTGGGAATCGCTGAACATGAGACCTGAAGTCCGTGTACCCAGCACTTAACTCTGCGACCATCTCCTGGAGAATGTCGATCTGTTCGGCATTAGCCTTCACACGAGTCAGAACCGAGCGAGGGTCACATCTTTCACCATCATCTGTGTAAGTTATGAACCGCAGCATACGGTCATCTGTATCTGAGAACCTTGCCTTGATGTCGTGTATCTCCTCCATAATGGCTTTGTCCCACCACTTGCTGTAATGATGTCCACCAGTCTTGCGAGAAGAAAAAGTTGGATTAGCCATCATAAAGTGGCGATGGACAAAATAAAGAGTGACTGATGGAGATCTCAAGTATAATATTTGAAAAAGTTAAAAACTTACACCACTCCTTTTGCATTCATAGACAATACGTCCAATGCCTGGTTCTTCGGTTCTAGTTCCCGTTTTAAGATGACTACCACAACTGCACTTCTTAGGTAAGCCATAGGTAAGATCTCCATAACGTCGAGATTGAATAGAAGAAGCAGATGAAGGAGATGAAGGAGATGGAGGCGACCGAATAGCCGAGGGTTGAAACTGAAACCCATTAGATGACTCGGAAGAAGATGAAGGTTGAGAATAACTATACTGATGACCCATTTTTTTCTAATCAATTTTTGTGAGTTTCAAGAAAAGAAGGCGAAAGAATTCGTAGAAGGGTCATGGTGGTATAGAAGGGAGATGTTCCCCTTTTAATGACAATTATTAAGGGTATATTGGACAAAATAATAGTAGTTTGACTTTTAAATATTAAAAAGGGACTGTCAGATGTTAAACTGTTAACACGCAACTTACACTTCAGTGATGTGCCCCCACTGTAGAAAGCATAGAGAAAAGATAAAGTAGGTATCACCCCCACGTGAACATAAAGAAAGAGAGACTGAAGGACAAGGAAGTACGAATACATAAAGTAGGTATCAGCCCCACGCCTACATTGGGTTTCCACCCTCTTGTTCACATAAATATCCGGGTCCTAAGTAAAAAAAGTTACAAAAGGACAAAGATGGGTTTCCACCCTCTTGTTCACATAAATATCCGGGTCCTAAGTAAAAGAAGTTACAAAAGGACAAAGAGGAAGTACGAATAATACAAAAGGTAGGGAAAGGAAAGAAAAGGTAGATATTGTCATTAGGAAAGGAAACAAAAGATTTGTTGTCTTATAAGGAGACAACAAACTCCTGGTAGACATCTACAGCGTAAGACATCCGAAATTGGTCCACCAGTTCTTCGGAAAGGGATTTAGGATCCGGCAGTACTCCTTGGGCATGGAGCTCGATGAACTTACAGGTGAGAGGACCACAGTCGCCGGTCCTTTCATTCTGGTAAACATTCTCCAACCTCGACATACTAAAGACGTGTGGCAGAGGGATGTCCGTCGTCTCTTGGTCGACTAAAGTCTTGACAATGAGTGGGAGCAAATCCATGAAAGGCTTCATAAGGCGAGGGACCTTCTTCGGACTATTGCTGACAATTAACGGATCAAGGACATAGACATGGGACTTTTTCAGGTTAATAGCTACTGCGACCCAGTGGCGTTTCCCCCAATTCATAGGTACGTAGACAGTATCAACGTCGGTGTACCATGCCAGTCTGTCCGATCGGTTATGGACATCCCCTCTGACATAGTTTTTAATAATGCTGTTCCAGGCGAAGGTATCCTTATGTTTGCAATTCTGGTAACGCCTTAAGTCAGTGGTTAACATGCTGGAGAACCATGTGTCAAGGACAGCTACTCTGGACTCCCGAAACTTATCCCCGTAACGCCTCCAGATAAGGCTGAGCATTGCTTCCATGTGCTGCAATGATCACTTGTTTCTCCATTACTAATATAAATATAAATGATCCCAAACTCTTTGAAAGGTCGGAAGAAACTTACAGGTGTATCCACCCAGTGTTTTGGCGTGTATAACTCTTTGAAGAAACTGCGCTTGACATTGATACCATCAATATTGTACTCTCTGCAAAATATGATCATGTCCATATTTAGAATTTGTCCAATATAGACATATGGGAAAGGTAGACAAATAAAGAACGAGGGTGGACAATACTTTTTGGCATATGCTTTTAGCTGAGCGAGAAACTTCCGCTGTACTGATGGTCTGACGGGTTTAAGAGGAAGGAAAACATCCTCATCTGAGCTTGATTCTGATGCTTGCTGTCCCCTCGGGGTAGTAGAGCACTGTCCATAACGCCTAGGAACTGTCCTACTTCTTTTCGGCGGGAGTGGAGTAAGATATTGGTCGGCAATAGGGTTACGCCGTTTCCTACTAGCTTTGGTGGGTACCTGTAAAATTCCATTGCCATCAGGAAGGCAGCAAGGTAAATAATGATAAAAATTAATAATTGGATGTCCATCAATCATACCTGTAAAGCCTGTCCTTCTCCATCTGCATCTTCATCTGCATTGGTTTCATTAGGAGACACATGTAAAGCCTGTCCTTCTCCATCTGCATCTTCATCTGCATGTCCATCTGTATCTCCACTGGCATCTCCATCTGCATCTCCATCTACATGTCCATCGGCTGCATTAATGTCCTCCTGCTGAGAGACAATCTCTTCCTCCACTTCAGAATGGTCACCGCGGGACATGTGTGTTTCCTCGTCCCCCGAAGAGTCAATCGTACCATGCTCCTTAAAACCGGGTGGACATAAGTACATGGGTGGACAAGTTTTGTTTAACAGCAATATTTGTCCATTTAATATTTACCTGGTTCTCAGGGTGGTTCTCAGGCTGATCATCAGGTGTCCAGTCGAGTCTGTCGAAAACAAGGAAGTTACGCAACATTTATAAACTCGTCCATCAGGTCAAAGAAAGAACTACATCAGGTCAAACTCGTCCATCAGGTCAAACAACTACCTCTTGTTGATCCGGAACTAGTGATTCCGTTGCGTTGTCCTCCTCATCAGCTTTCTGATACGTAGATAATTGTATTGGATTTAGGGTGTAAATATGTTAAATAAGAAAGATAATGAATTTGTTATTATGTAAACCTCATCCAGATCAACATTATCTTGGATGTGAGCGTCTTCATTTTGTCCATCATTTCCCTCCTAATTAACATGGCAGAGCATGTTGACACAAGTTAGGCATGGAGAGTAAAAATGCATTATAAGGACATATAGTTGCTAGATGTACTATATCCCTATTTGCTCACCTTTGCGGCTTCGTTCTCCTTGTTGATATTTGTGATAATGTTTTGGATGTCCACCCCGTAACTATCCCATCTTGAGTGGTTGAACTTGTCCATCGAGTTTGGATCATTGGTAGGTGGTGAGCTACAGAAAACCCCTTTTCTCCGCAAAGTGCAGAGTATATCATCATAAATCTCGACCTTTAAGAGACTTTTCTCAACAGCCAACATCTGCTGAATTTTGGATAAATGTTCATTGTTTCTCCGGTCAATCTCGAGTAGAAGTTCATTTGCAGTGTAAGGATGAAGAGGAACATTTTCTTCTCCCACAGACGCACTCGGTTTCCGTTTGCCTTTGTTTTGTGTTGTGGTATTCGGAATAGTAGACTTAGTTGAAGCTTTGGAAGGTAGTTGCACCGGCTGGCTAGGCTCATCGTGTACTATACCCATAAGTGGGAGAGTCGCCAGTCCTCCGTGCCAGACATCCAGCTTAAACTCGTGGCCGTCCTTGAGTTTTTGGCAAATGTAATCAACTCGCTGATCTTCCACCTCGTCATTCCAAGAAATTGCCATTCTGTCTACTGCGTCGTTTGAGTGCATAATCCATTCCACGTCAAGCTGTATATGAAAAAGTAAAAATGAGATGACATAAGAGAACATAAATCCAGGATCTAACTATTTACGCTGTGTGGATAAAATACAGTAGAACTTACAGTGGTTGCCATTTCTGTTTTGAGGATGTTAGAATTGTGGAATGACCTCAGCTTTGTAAGATGTTGAACAGAGCGGTCCGTAAAATTGAGCTCATCATCAGCGTCAGGGAGATAAGTCTCCAACATGGGGATAGCATTTAAGATCAACAACTGGAAAGAAAGGGTGAAGCCATGTGTGGCAGTATGGGACCGCATCAGCTTTTTGCGTAAGACATCAGGAGTGCGGTTGAATTTGCCAACCATAACCGTCTCTATCGTCCGTTCAAAGGATTTCCTTCCCCATGGGTAGTTGACAAAGGCCTGCAAGTCTTTCAGCATCTCTGCTACTTCCTTTGATGCTCTAACCTTTGAGGAGTCGCAAACAAGTATACCTTCTACGATAACAATGAGTGCAAGCCGTATCCTACGTTGCCCGTCCATTCTTTTTTCTTGCGGCAGCAACTTATCCCGCTTCAACATGCTAACAATGTCACGGATTGAGTACGAGTCTTTTGGACCAACCAGAGTATACCAGTAAGGCTGACAGCCTTCGTCTGGTGTTTGCAACTTTTTCGTCTCTAACTCAGAAGGGTAAGGTGTACATTTCAGGCCTGTGAGGAGACCAAACTCACGGAGGGAAAACCGAATAGGTTGTCCGCCAAAAACAAACCACATTTCGTGTAGCTTGCGGGTTACAAGGGACCGACAGAGAATCTGGTGGACAAGTTTACCAGACAGTGAGCTCTTGCGGACCGGTAGTTGAAACAGATGTCCAAAGGGAGATGCTTTCAACCATTGAAACTCCGGAGTTCCCTGAAAAACTTCAACAATGTCCATCAGATACTCTGGCTTTGAGTATGAATTGATGCGACCTGTAGCTGGATAGCGATTAGTCGCAAATAACCTAGGAGGGAGTAAGGAGACGTCAATATCTTGAGTAGATTCCGCAGGCAAGGGATTACTATTGTCCCCGAACATTTCACCCATCCTGTTCAGCGAGGTAGACACAACAATGTTCATCAAACATTTGGTGGACAGTTAACGGTAGACATCAAGATAATAAAGTTGGAATGGTCCATCTTAAAGTAGACATATACCTTGTCTGTATAGTCTGGTCCACCATTGGCCCGTCAGTGTCACCACAAGGTACAAACTGCTCCTCCGGAGGCATAACAGACCCAGTTCCATCGTGGTCATCAGACCTTCATTGAAAATACGTAATAAGGAGAAACGTAAGTAAATTTGGGGGACAGGTAACGGTAGACAGAAAGGTTAGAAGATTAGAGATTGTCCATCGTAAAGTGGACATATACCTTGTCTGTCTGGTGTGGTCCACCAATGGCGCCTCAGGAGGCATATCAGACCCAGTTACATCGTGGTCATTATGTCTGGTCTGGTCCACCATATGTATTACAGGTTCGGCGCTTTCGTTGTCAGCAGACCTGCATAATGTAAACAACGTGAAGTTTACCACGAGTAGAGCGAAACGAGAAAGAGGAAAATACGGTTAGACAAAGAACAGGAAGACGGATCTGCCGGAACGACAAAGAAGACCATGGTCTATCATGATGAAAACAGTGGGGTGACAAAAGAAGACGGATAGACCAAAGGTCAGAAGACGGATTGGTGTACAAAAACGAAGGTGGACAATGGTGTATCTTGATGAAAACAGTGGGTGGACAATATTCAACGGATTGACAAATATGTCTCTCAAATATTTGGTCCATCGGGCGAATTCCAATCTTTGATGGACAAGATTTCACGGATCTACAATTAGGTCTCCCGAATATTTGGTCTATCGTCCGAATTTCTAACTTTGGTGGACAATATTTAACAGATCTAAAATTAGGTCTATCAACAATTTGGTCTATCATCCGAATTTTTACGAAATAGGCGGCTATGATAATTGGAAACAATAAACACAAACAAACCTGGTAGAGGCGGTATCGGCCATTGTCTCTACCTCGCTTAAATTCACGGAATCTGGTCGCTGCAGACTAAAACGAGAAAGACGAGAACTTATGTTTTTGGATCTTCTTTAAAAGTAAAATAATAAACGCGAAAGTTATCTCAAATACCAAGGCTCGGGTTCGGAAGGATGTCCCTCTGTCTCGCCGACTTCGGCGGCTGGAGGCGGCAGCGGCGGAGGATTCGGCCGAAGGAGTGACTGTATTAAGTTCATCATGACACTGGGTGTTCGCCGACAAAGAGGAGAGGAATTCGGGATAATTCTGAGAAGAGAAGGAAAGATGATGTTCTTCCGGAGAGAAGACGAATGGGTGGGTGTAGTGAGTAAAAAATTGTTTTGTTTAATTAAAATAGTTTTCTTTATTTTTTAACGCGAGATCAATAGGAGGGTAAACTTGTCTTTCTGCAGCGACCGTGTGGCAGGCGGGAGAAGGAGAAAGCGGAAGTGGCATTTCTCATAAAGTAAGTCACTGTACATGGCATTTCTCTATAAATAACCCATTAGCCCTCTCATTATTTCTCACTATCAAATCGATCAAAGCTTTGTCTCGTTTTAAAAGCAGAGAAGACGAAGAAGAAGAATCCATAAGAAGAAGAGTACTCTGCTGTTCTGTTCTTAAAACGACCCTCAAAAATTTCTCTTGAAGATGTCGATCACGTTTGCTGTTACGCCACACGGGTTTGGTTACCACCACTTCTGTCGTGACTCCGTTTTACATGTTCCTCAAAGACTTGTTCCTCTTTTGGGTTTGAAGAAGAAACGTTCACAAAGAGCTTACTTCAAACCTTCTAATACCACAAAGCGGCAATTTTATAATCCTGATCCTGTTCAAGCACCGACTCAAGAAGGAGACCTTTATGGTGGTTCAATCACGATGAGTGCTGCTCTTTCGCCAAGACACGTACCGATTCCGATATTTTGTGGTAGAGAGATGACGAAAGTATCTTCAAAGCTAACCAAGACTTGAACAATATGAGAGAATTAATTCAAGAGACCATTTTTTTTTTTTTTCAAGAGTTTTTGTTAAGCAATTATTTTTGAGAAATTTGTTGATTCTGCCATGAACAGTGACGATCTTTCTAAAGAATGCCATTTTCCAAATCTTCTTTTCCCGCTTGCCACACACAGGTTGCAAGAAGTCCATTATACCTTTAGTCAATTTATCTTAAAAGTTTTAAAAAAAAATTATTATGCCATATAATCTCATCATTAATTGCTTTGTAAACCGAGACCTTCATTTGATCTCTCTTCAGAGATCTTCGATTCCTCTTCTCTCTCGTCTTATCATCTTCTTCTTCAACATAATATCACTGCAGACTCCACTAAACAGTTTGAGGTCATAATGATGAATTTTTTCATTCAGTCACTCTTAAGTCTGAATCCTCCGCTTCCTCCACTTTCTCTGGCTCCAACCACCGTAGTTGGCGAGGCCGGAGAATCTATGAAAAACCCTACCCTTGGTATGTAACCAAACTTTTGAGGCATTTTACAGTTTTTGAATAATCCCAATCCTAAAGCCCTATTATTTCATCATTCTCGTTTCAGTGTAGAGTCAGATCCAGAGATTCTTAGCAAGGGAAAGCCAAGGGCCGCAACCGTCTCTCCTTGGTGATTCTGTTATTTTTGTTCCCTTTTTGGTTCTTTCTTGTTTGACAGCCGCCAAAAGCGTCTTCTGATTTTTGTTCTTGGTCTTTAACAAAAAATTGTTGGTAAACGGAACTGGGAAACCGATCTGAAGGACCAGTTAATAGATCCTTTTCTTTGTCAACCAATTTTTTTTTTTAACGATAGACCACTTGTTATCTGATTTTTATCCCTTCCAGTTATAGTCCACCCATTGTTTTAGTCCACCAAATTTACTTAGTTCTCCAATTAGCTTAGTAGACATATTAAGTGCGGCCTATGTTTAGTTTACCCATTATCATGTCTCCAATGCAGGTCTGATGACGATGTAGGCTCTGGGTATGTTCTGCCTCAATAGGACCAGTTTCAACAGTCTAGGTATCTCGAACTGTAATTATAGTCCACCACTGACATTTTTGTCCCTCCAATTATAGTCCACCGCTAACATGTTTGTCCCTAATGCAGGTCGTCTGATGACGCAAACGAAGGACATGTTAAACATTTGGTGGACCAGTTTCCGCAGCCTAGTTACGTCCACCGCTTGTAGATTCTTTCTGGTTTTGGGTTGACCAGACTAATTAGGCTTTGTACATGTCTATCACAACCATGTCCACCAGTATCTTATATGTCCTCCACTTACATGTTCATAAATGTTTCTTCATCCATTGTTTATTGTCTATCAATGGACTAACAACTGAAATCTCCCCACTATTTATGTCTCCAACGAAGGTCTGATGACAATGCAGGAACTGTTCTGCCTCCACAGGACCAGTTTGACAAGCTAGGTATGTTGAACTGTAATTTTGTCACTTGCTTGTTCTAGTGGACTGATTCAACCGCTGACATGTTTGTCCGTAATGCATGTCTGCTAACGATGCAAGCGCAGGACCTGCAATACATAAGATGGACCAGTTACAGCAGCCAATGTATGTCCACCCTCATAGATTATGTCTGTCTTTTGGGTTTTGGATAGACAAGGCTAATTTGGAATGGGACATGTCAACCACAATCAGGTCCACCACTATTATATATGGCCCCCATTTACATTTTCACATATGTGTGGTCATCCATTGTTGATTGTGACAATTGTTATTCAAAATTCGTTTGTGCATCGCTTAATTAACAAATGAATTTCTCATAAACGTAGCCATGTTGATGGTGTCCTCACTGACTATGATGTGGACATGATGGACCAGATCAGACAGACAAGGTAGATGTCCACTCTAAATTTGCATCCTTTGCCTTCTCCTTGCACTTGGGGTTTGCATTACGAATTTTGCGTAAGTGATAGACGCGTATCATCTATCATTGTATGTCCATTCGTGTTGATGGACATACATTTATGCTTTATTTTGTCTACCGCCACGCGTATGTCTGTCACACACGGTCGACCATGTATTTCTACTGTTTTTCTCAACCATTTATCCTATCTTCCATCCAACGAGGTGGACATGTATTGCGATGGGCATGGATTTTGATGAACATGTATTCTTGTTGTCTCTTTTACAAAATGACTTTCTCTTACAATATGACCATAGACAATTTAATGAAATTTGTCCATAAACAACCTAATGCGATTAGACATCCTACATAAACAACCTAATGCAGATAGACATCCTACCGCCGATAGACATTATATTTCTGATAGACATTATTATGTCGATAGATTGACATTTTACTGCTGATAAACATTCAAACACCATCTCCACTAGACCACGTTCATGGACCAAAAAACCTACTAAAACAAACAGACTCCTGCAAAATAATTGTCTTCCCTCTGTTGACAGTTCACTAAACATGTCCATTTGCCCACCAAAAGACACATTCTGCCGGCCATCTGCATAAACATCAAAATTATGTTTCAACACAATTAATGCAGTATCATCGAATTTATGTTGTAGGAGTCCAGATTAAATGCCAAAACATGCATATTTGGTCAAACCACCATATTTAATGAGAAAACATACCTCCAATCGACACACACCAACTCCACCTCCTCTTCACCACTTATGTTCTTTAGATCTGTATAGGTTTAGTTCTAAACAATGGTAGCATTAACTCCAATTAACTCTTTTTAGAGACAATAACACACTTAATTGCCAGTCCATCTCTGCCATTAATGGACGTCCCATCGTCATTAATTTATTCCATTTTGAATTCATCCGTGTCTTCTCTTCAGTTCATTAAACGTGAGGACATTTTCGTCTTTTTCTCCAATACTCAAACAGGTAAACTGGCATTTTTGATAAGGTAATAAGCAAACTGGCATTTCTAAGAAATTTTTAAAACAAAATGGCATTTCTGGCCAAATTCCCATTATTTTTCTTCCTTTATTTGTAAATTTTGTTCAGTAATCAGTATTCACCAATGTTTACTGTACTAGAGTCACAAGTTGTAAAGGCATTCTTATTTACAATAATAATAATAAAAAATACTAGTTTATGAATCATGTAAACTAATATTTTTTTTCCCAGCATAATTGTTGTTATATCTGATCTAGTAGCAAAATGTTTACTTAATTTATCTTCAAATTATGTTTCAAGGATCAAATTATGCACCAATTGTATGGACTATGGAGAGTACTATAAGCAAAGAGAATCTTGTTCACAAACAGAAAACTTTTGGAGTGATCACCATGAAAGACACAACTTTTCCTGGTTCTCTCCAAAGATAACCAAAGATAACCATCAAAACCAGAACCATTGAACTAAGATACCATATCCGAGATCAGAAAATTAAAAAAAAAAACCAGCAAGTCATCAAACAAACGAATAGCCTTCCTTTAGAGAAATATAGGACGGTCCACATGATCCAAGTAGAGGCTCACAGAACGCAAGCTATCTCCAAGTCCTTCAATCACAACTCTTCTGGCAATATCTTCCTTGGGATCGTAACTGATAACACAAAACGGGCCACCCCAATTAACTGGTACGAATATGAGTTTGCCGGAACTAACGACACCTCTGCAAGAAAACCTGTCTCTTCCAACTAAATCTTTCCAAGAAGGAACCACGATAGAGATCTTTGACCATTCTTGTTTGACGACATCTTCCAAAACCCACATATCAAATTTACCAAAATATGAGCCATTCGCTAAAGCCACCTTGCTATGGTAGTTCACCAAAACAGAACGAAAACGAACAATCTCAACACCATCGGGTAATTTAACACGACTAAAGTCTTCCAATCTCACATCAAAGCACACAATTAGAGACCTTTTCCGTTTATTGTTGGACCAAGCTCCGTAATAAACAAGACCGTTGCTGCATATCCCTTCGGTTACAGGACAATGCGGAACCTTACATTTGATCTTTCTCCATGTAGCTTCTTCCGTCTCCTTCTTCTCAGCTCCTCCACCTAAAGTGAAAACTTGATGCTCTTCGCTCATAACCTTTCGAGAAGTCTTCGTCATGTACAAGACTTTGTATTCATCTTTAACCGGATCGTATCCCAAAAACCTTGATATCCCTTTTCTCCTAGTGTTGAGTTTTGGTAAAACAAAGAACTGGCCCGTGCTAGGATTCGAAACCACCACCTTATCCAAATCTTGACAGCAGATCACGCCGCATACAGGTGGATAAACGTTGTAACTTGTATCAAGATTCAGAGGAAAGCTTGATGTTGTACAAGTGTAAGAAGAAGACGGTGATGCTGCCTCCAGAGACTGCAGAGAGATTGAGCTAAAGAACTGGATGCTGTCAAGGTGGAACGAGAGGAGAAAACATGGACGAGATAGAGATTGTTTCATGTAGAGATCGATGAAACTTTTGCCTCGGATGATAGAAGACCAGAGCTTCGAGACGACGACGAGCTTTGGTATGGATTTAGCCGGCAAGTTCAAAAGAATCTTTTCGATCAGATCTTGAGGAAGATAAGATGATGAGCCCTTCTCCTTCTTAACACTTTCCATGGCGATTTCTCTCCTCTGTTTTTTCTTTCTTCCCGGCTACAACCGATTTCTAAAACCGTTATGTATAGACCCAACGAATCCTTTTCTTTTTGTTTTGGAATAAACAATTTGATATGATAATGATACTACTTTATAACTTACGGTAATTGGGTGAGATGATATATATACCCAATGGGCCTCAAATATAAAAGTCCAACATTTTTTTTCCTTTATTTTCTAAGAATAAAACTTGTTTTTTTTTTAACAAATAAACGAATTTTGTTTTATTTTGAATTTAACAAGTTAATATAAATTGGTCAATAATTAAAAGCTGATATGAAAGACCAAATTTTGTTTTATCTGGTTTATTTCTAGGAATAAATTTTTTTACAAATTTATTTCTTTAATTTTTAATGCACATGTTATTCATTATTTCAAAGTAATCTTTCAGTTAGTATTCCATTATGCACCAGTTTGATGGAGAGTATAAGCAATAATAATTAAACTTGTTTTCACCAAAAATAAAAATAATAATTAAACTTGTTCACAAATAAAAACCGTTTTGGAGTATAATCACAATGGAAAGACAACGTTTGTATAACAATTTATGGTTCTCTCCAAAGATAACCAAAATAAGAAATAATGTAATTAGTTCTAGAGGAAAACTAAAAACTTAACTTAAATCAAAACCAGAACCATTGAACTAGATAGATCAAAGAAAAACTACTAGACAAATATGATGAATATGTTTCAAAGATAAAAAGGACTGTTAGAAAAACCAGCAGGTAGTCATCATCAAACATCAAACATACAAATAGAGTTTCTTTAGAGAATTATAGGACACTCTGTATAATCCAATAAGACTATCACATATTCCAACCCATCTCCAAATCCTTCAATCTCAGCTCTTCTGGCGACGTCTTTCTTGGGATCGTAACTGACAATAAAGAACCGGCCATCCGAATGTAAGGATTTTCTTGAGAATATGAGTTCGCCCGAACTAGTGATACCTCTGCAACACAAGAAGTGACACTCAAGTAACTCAACCAAATCTCTCCAAGAAGGAACCACGACAGAGGCCTTTGACCATTCTTGTTTGACGACATCATCCAAAACCCGCAGATCAAAGTTACCATTATGTGAGTAATTCAAAAAGGCCACCTTCCCCTGGTAGTTGACCAATGCAGAATCAGTGTCAAGAACTTGGACACCGTCGGGTAGTTTAACAAGAGTAAACTCTTCCGATCTCACATCAAAGCGAACAACTAGTGATCCTCGTGTATCTTTATCAGTATTGGACCAAGCTCCGTAATAAATAACCCCGTTCGTCATCCATAGCCCTTTGGTTACAGGACAATGCGGAACCTTACATTTGATCATTCTCCATGTAGCTGCTTCTTTCTCATTCTTCTTAGCTCCTCCATATAAAGTGAAAACTTGATGCTCCTCGCTCACAACCGGTTCACCTTTGTAAGAAATTTGCAATACCGTCATGCACAAGACTTTGTATTCATCTCCGATCGGATCGTATCCGAAAAATCTTGATATCCCTTCTTTTCTCCTAGTGTTGAGTTTTGGTAAAACCAAGAACTGGCCCGTGCTAGGATTCGAAACCACCATCTTATACGAATCTTGATAGCAGATCAAGCCGCGTACATGTGGAGTAATGTAGTTACCTTCTGACAAGACCCGCGGATTAAGTCTCATAGGAAAGCTTGATGGCATAGTGGTGCAAGAAGACGTTGCTGCCTCTCCCTGAGAGATTGAGTAAAAGAACAGGTTGCTGTTACGTTCGACTAAAAAGAGAGAACGCGGACGAGTTAGAGATCGTTCCAGGTAGAGATCGATGAAACTTTTGCTGCGGATGATAGAAGACCAGAGCTTCGAGACGACGATGAGCTTCGGTACGGATTTAACCGGCAAGTTCAAAAGAATCTTTTCGATCAGATCTCGAGGAAGATCAGCCATGGATGTGTTGTCGTCTCGTATCTGTGGATCGTTCTCCTTCTTAACCCTCTTCATAGCGATTCCTCTGCTTTTTCTTTCTTTCTTCCCGGGTATAACCGATTTCTAAAACCGTTATGTATATATAGACCCCAACGAATCTTTTTTCTTTTAGAATAACAATTTGATATGATATAATATAACTTACGGTAATTGGGTGAGATGATATATACCCAATGGGCCTCAAATATGAAAGTAACATTTTTTTTTCCTTTTTATTTCCTAGGAATAAAACTTTTTTTTACAAATAAAGTAATAAACAGTAACAGTGATCTGCGAAGTAAAAATGAACCAATCATGGGCCAAACGCGTGAATACGCTATAACATCAAAAGCCAAACGCATGAATCATGTGAACATATTGAATTATTGCCTTGTAGATCCACCAAGGCAGGTTTGGTAAATTGATTTGATCATATGATGCAATGTATCAATGGAAGTAAACACATAAATTAACCCTATATACAATCGAAAGACATTTATGATAAAGGATTTGTAAAACTATAAAAATCCAACAACGTATCTAATCTACAGAATCACACAGCATAACATTAAATTCAACAACTGCCTAAACTTTGTAAGTATTGCCTTCTAGATCCGAGAAGTTATGACTTTAGGCAGTTGGATTCTAAGTGAAAAGGTTTTTCACCCAAGAGATCAAGGAATGGAAAGTGAAAATATTTTACAAAATTCACTCTTGTTTATAAGAAGAAAATTTTTTTAAATTAACTAAAAATTCGAACAGGATTATATTCAATGTTGAAAGTTGAAACTGTAATCAGAACACTAATTAGTTTTAATGAATTTTCATGATCGGTGGTTACTATGCTATAACCAATAATTCGGATAGATAATATTAACTAATTGCTTCTTGGATTTTGAAGAGTTAAAAACATTTTTTTTTGTTTTGTTTTGTTTTGTGACATACTATCACACAACAGTTAAAATATCCGAAGTGTTTTTGGTTCTCTCCAAAGATAACCAAAATAAGAAATACTCTAGAGAAAAACTAAAAACTCAACTATAAATCAAAGCCAGAACCATTGAACTAGATAGATCAAAGAAACCACTAGACAAAATGGGTGATGAAATGTTTCAAAGCTAAAAAGGACTGTTACAGAAACCAGGTAGTCATCATCAAACATATATACAAATAGAGTTTCTTTAGAGAATTATAGGACACTCTGCATAATCCAATAAAACTACCCCATAACGCAAGTCATCTCCAAGTCCTTCATTCTCAAATCTTCTAGTTATGGCGACGTCTTTCTTGGGATCGTAACTGACAATAAAGAACCGGCCATCCGAATAGAAGTCTGTCGAGAATATGAATTCGCCGGAACTAATGACACCTCTGCAATACAAAAAGCATGTTCTAACTAAATCATCCCAAGAAGGAACCACGATACAGATCTTTGACCATTCTTGTTTGACGACATCATCCAAAACCCGCATATCAAAGTTACCATCATGTGCGTAATTCAATAAAGCCACCTTCCCCTCGTAGTTGGCCAATGAAGAATCACTATCAAGAACTTGGACACCGTCGGGTAGTTTAACAAAAGTAAACTCTTCCGATCTCACATCAAAGCAAACAACTAGAGATACTCGTTTCTCTTTATCACTGGTGGACCAAGCTCCGTAATAAATCACCCCGTTCGTCATCCATAGGCGGACCATAGCCCTCTGGTTACAGGACAATGTGGAACCTTACAATTGATCATTCTCCATGCAGCTCCTTCTCCACCTAAAGTGAAAACTTGATGCTCCTCGCTCATAACGGGTTTAGTACCGAGAGTAACTCCCAACGCCGTCATGCACAAGACTTTGTACTCATCTCCGATCGGATCGTACCCGAAAAATCTTGATATTCGTCTTCTCTCAGTTCTGACTTTTGGTAAAACCAAGAACTGGTTTGTGCTAGGATTCGTAATCACCACCTTATCCAAATCTTGGACGCAGATCAAGCCGCGCACCGGTGGAGTAATGTAGTAACCTTCTGACAAGAGCGGCGGATCAAGTCTGACAGAAAAGCTTGATGTAGTAGTGCAAGAATACGGTGCTGCTGCCTCTGCCTCCTCCTGAGATTGAGAGATTGAGTGGAAGAAGAGGATGCTGTTACGTTCGAATGAAAAGAGAGAACGCGGACGAGATTGAGATTGTTTCAGGTACTGATCGATGAAACTTTTGCTGCGGATGATAGAGCTTCGAGACGACGATGAGCTTTGGTACGGATTTAGCCGGCAACTTCACAAGAATCTTTTGGATCAGATCTCGAGGAAAATAAGATGATGAGCCCTTCACCCTCTTAACACTTTCCATGGCGATTCCTCCTCTGCTTTTTTCTTTCTTCCTGGCCAGAATCGATTTCTAAAACCGTTATATATAGACCCCAACGAATCTTTTTCTTTTTGTTTTGGAATAACAGTTTGATATGATATAATAACTTATGGTATTGGGTGAGATGATATATAAATATGAAAGTCCAACATTTTTTTTCCTTTATTTCCCTACGAATAAAACTTTTTTTTTTACAAATAAACAATAACAGGTGGCCTGCGTAGTAAAAAGGAACCAATCATGAACCAAACAGAACAAATACGTTCATCAAAAACCAAACGGTGAATCATGTGAAATTGTAAACATATTGAATTATTGCATTTTAATTTGTGATTATTGCCTTGTAGATCCACCAAGGCACGTTTGGTAAATTGATTTGATCATATGATGCAATGCAATGTATTAACATATTGCAATGTATACATGATGCAATGCAATGTATGATGCAATGCAATGTATTAACATATTGAAGTCCTTTTTATCTTTGAAACATTTCATCATATTTGTCAAAGAAAAACTACTAGACAAATATGATGAAATGTTTCAAAGATAAAAAGGACTTTTAGAAAAACCAGCAGGTAGTCATCAATAATCAAACATATACAAATAGAGTTTCTTTAGAGAAATGTAGGACACTCTGCATAATCCAATAAGACTACCACATATTGCAACCCATGACTAAATCCTTCAATCTCAACTCTTTTGGCGACGTCTTTCTTGGGATCGTAACTGACAATAAAGAACCGGCCATCCGAATAGAAGTATGCTGAGAATATGAATTCGCCGGAACTAATGACACCTCTGCAATAGAAAAAGTATCCTCCAACTAAATCAGTCCAAGAAGGAACCACAACTAAGATCTCTGACCATTCTTGTTTGACGACATCATCCAAAACCCGCATACCAAATTTACC
The DNA here is from genome assembly GCA_023657505.1 of Camelina hispida. Lineage (NCBI taxonomy): Eukaryota > Viridiplantae > Streptophyta > Magnoliopsida > Brassicales > Brassicaceae > Camelina > Camelina hispida. The sequence continues at coordinate 5,390,047 of CP094637.1, read as the reverse complement.
ATTATGTGAGAAATTCAATAAAGCCACCTTCCCCTGGTAGTTGACCAATTCAGATCCACCACTAAAAATTTCGACACCATCGGGTAACTTAACAAGAGTAAACTCTTCCGATCTCACATCAAAACAAACAACTAGAGATCCTCGTTTATGTATATCACTGTTGGACCAAGCTCCGTAATAAATGACCCCGTTCGTCATCCATAGCCCTCTGGTTACAGGACAATGTGTAACCTTACACTTGATCATTCTCCATGCAGCTCCTCCTCCACCTAAAGTGAAAACTTGATGCTCCTCGCTCACAACGGGTTCACGTTTTTGCAATACCGTCATGCACAAGACTTTGTATTCATCTCCGATCGGATCGTACCCGAAAAATCTTGATATTCGTCTTCTCCTAGTTCTGACTTTTGGTAAAACAAAGAACTGGCCCGTGCTAGGATTTGTAATCACCACCTTATCCAAATCTTTAACGCAGATCAAGCCGCGCACCGGCGGATTAATGTAGTGACATTCTGACAAGAGCCGCAGATCAAGCCTGACAGAAAAGCGTGACGTAGTAGTGCAAGAAGACGGTGCTGCTGCCTCTGCCTCCTCCTGAGATTGAGAGATTGAGTGGAAGAAGAGGATGCTGTTACGTTCGAATGAAAAGAGAGAACACGGACGAGACTGAGATTGTTCCAGGTACTGATCGATGAAACTTTTGCTGCGGATGATAGAAGACCATAGCTTCGAGACGACGATGAGCTTTGGTATGGATTTAGTCGGCAACTTCAGAAGAATCTCTATGATCAGATCTTGAGGAAGATGAGCTGATGTGTTGTCGTCTCGTATCTGTGAAACGTTCTCCTTCTTAACCCTCTTCATAGCGATTCCTCTGCTTTTTCTTTCTTTCTTCCCGGGTATAACCGATTTCTTAAAACCGTTATATATAGACCCCAACGAATCTTTTTTCTTTTAGAATAACAATTTGATATGATATAATATAACTTACGGTAATTGGGTGAGATGATATATATACCCAATGGGCCTCAAAATGTGAGTCCAACATTTTTTTCCCTTTATTTCCTAGGAACAAAACTTTTTTTTACAAATAAAGTAATAAACAGTAACAGTGACCTGCGAAGTAAAAATGAACCAATCATGGGCCAAACGCGTGAATACGCTATAACATCAAAAGCCAAACGCGTGAATCATGTGAACATATTGAATTATTGCCTTGTAGATCCACCAAGGCAGGTTTGGTAAATTGATTTGATCATATGATGCAATGTATCAATGGAAGTAAACACATAAATTAACCCTATATACAATCGAAAGACATTTCTGATGAAGGATTTGTAAAACTATAAAAATCCAACAACGTAGCTAGCTATCTACAGAATCACACAGCACAACACTAAACACGTTACAAATTTCAATACTACAGTGCTACTAATCCAACAGATGATTAGTCTTGACCGTGTAGAAAAAAAAAGCTACAATTTCTTGTGCCAACAAAAGTCATTGAAGTTTCACTATCATCAAATAATTCCTCCCAACCTTTATTATCAATCAATACTATTGACCAAAATTTGTGTCTCATTAAGAAAACTTCAATTCCGTTATTATAACCCTCATGTTTTTCTTCATAGCTGATAAAGAAAGGTCAAGCTTTCGTATTGGTTCTTTATATTAAGGAAAGAGTATCATCATATCACCTATGATTACTCAAATCCCATATATTACTCTAATATACATTAATTATACTCCCTCTGTTTCAATATATAAGATGTTTTGGAGAAGTTTGTTGTTTCATAATATAAGATGTTTTCAAATTTCAATACAACTTTTAGATTAATTTAGTATTTTATATTATGCAGTATTATTTCTGATTGGTTGAACTTGTTAAAAGTAAAGATTTCTTAATCTACGTGCTTTGCTTAAAACATCTTATATTTTGAAACGGAGGGAGTATTATTCTATGTAATCCCCTTAATTATGTTTTTGATTATGGTTTGTACTTATATATAAGTTGTATCATTCTATTTGATAATATAACCAGAACCGTGCCGAGGGTCATAGAGGCCGGAGGCGGTAAGAAAAAAACACTTTAACTCATATAAAAAACAAAAAATTAATGGTAACTAATATCAACTTTAAAAGAAACAAGCTTAAGTTTGACATTAAGAATAATAAATAAATTAGATTTTTTATCCTAATTTGTTATTTTGATTTTAGTTTGAAGTTATAATTTGTTTCTTTTCTTTCTTTGTTGTATAAACTTTGTGGTTCTATTAATTTAAAAGCATTATGTTTCTTAAGTTAAGCTTATATAATTAGAAACAAAAATTGAAGGCCGTAGGCCAAAGTTTATTTTTTGCCTACATAGGCATGGCTCTGAATATAACAACAATAATAATACAATTCTATTCTCTCTATTTACATGGTATCAGAGCCACAATGATCTAACGATCGGCTCCGTTCCTGTTTCTAAGCTATGTGTTTCTTTTGTTTATTTTTGTTTTAAGCCAAATGCTTCCATATTCAAGTTTGTTATAAATCTCTGAATCTAAGCCATAGAGCTTCTCTCATTCAATACCATGTTCGACCTCTGAATCTAAGCTAAGTGTTTTTATTTATAATTTTTATTCTCAAACCAAAAAAGTGCTTCTATCATTCAAGCTCATCATAAGCCTCTGAATCAAGATGAATCTCTTTTGAAAAAAAAAAAAGGCAGACTCTAACCATGGTTGATGTCGGCCACCTCCACATCACAACTCATCACCATATCGGGTCTTTAGCAAATCTTACTCAACAACAACAATCATCTTCTCAATTCATAAGCGGATCTCCTTCTCAACACGTGGGCTTGTCAATCTCAAGCCGTTATTTTCGCTTAACTTCATCACCCTTTGAGATTGAGGGGGCGTATTAAGGAAAGAGTATCATCATATTACCTATGATTACTCAAATCCCATATATTACTCTAATATACATTAATTATATTATTCTATGTAAACTCTTTAATTATATCTTTTGGTTATGGTTTGTGCATATATATAAGTTGTATCATTCCATTTGATAATATAACAACAATAATAATACAATTCTATTCTCTCTATTTACACTTTAGTTGTTCAGTTGATTCCACACGCTAACGTGATTTTGTTTTAACATTTCATACCGCAATTTTCCAAAAACACGACGTCACGTCAAGATCCATATTTGAAATGAGTATCATCAACATTCAACAGTGCAGAGCTCACTACTTCAAAGCTTTATTATACCAAAAGTTTCTTATATAAACTCAGTAAATAAACCCTTCTTTAATTCATTCGTAATTTTCATATAAACCCCAAAAGTTTTTTCTTGCAACAAATAAACCCTTTCTTGTTGATTTGTTATTTTTTTCCAGCATAATTGTCATTTGTTGTTGTCATCTGAGATATGCTGAATATTAGGAGAAAAGAGCTAATATAAAAAATGTTTACTTAATCTATCTTCAGATTATGTGTCAAGGATCAAATTATGCATGGAGAGTAGTATATATAAGCGAAGAGAATCTTGTTCACATATAGAAACCCTTTGTAGTAATCATCACATGAAAACACAACCTGGTTTTCTCCAAAGTATAACCAAATAAGAAACACTTTTAGTTCTAGAGAAAAAGAAAGAAAGCAAAAACTAAAAACTTGAACTTCAATCAAAACCAGAACCATTGAACTAGATACCATTCGAAAAAAAAACCAGCAAGTCATCAAACAAACGAATAGACTTTGATTTAGAGAATTATAGGACATTCCACATGATCCAAGAAGAGGCTCACAGAATGCAAGTTATCTCCAAGTCCTTCAATCGAAACTCTACTGCCAATATCTTTCTCGCGATCGTAAGTGACAATACAGAAGGGGTTATCCGAAGAGACTGGTGAGAATATGAATTTCCCGGAACTAAGAATGGCACCTCTGCAATCTAATAAACTTCCTCTAGCTAAATCATCCCAAGAAGGAACCACGATAGAGATCTTTGACCATTCTGGTTTGACGACATCTTCCAAAACCCACATATCAAATCTACCATAGAATGAGTTCTGAACCCATGAGTTATTCAACAAAGCTATCTTCCCCTGGTAGTTGACCAATTCAGCTGATTCACCAACATCAATTTCGACACCGTTGGGTAATTTAACAAGAGTAAAACCTTCCAATCTCACATCAAAGCACACAATTAGGGATTCTCGTGTATCTCTGTCACGGGTTGACAAAGCTCCGTAGTAAATAACACCCTTCGTCGTCGTCGTCGTCATACATATCCCTTTGGTTACAGGACAATGCGGAAACTTACATTCGATCACCCTCCATGTAGCTTCTTCTTTCTCCTTCTTCTGAGATCCTCCTTTTAATGTGAAAACTTGATGCTCTTCGCTCACAACTTCTCCAGAAACGTGAAATACTACAGTCGTGCACAAGACTTTGTATTCATCTCCAACCGGATCGTATCCCAAAAACCATGATATCCCGTGCTTTCTGAGTTTTGGTAAAACCAAGAACTGGCCCGTGCTAGGATTCGAAACCACCACCTTATCCAAATCTTGAAAGCAGATCAATCCGCGTACCGGTGGAGAAACGTTGTAACTTTGTGAACAGAGCCGCTTTGTATCAAGACTCAGAGGAAAGCTTGATGTTGTACAAGTGTAAGAAGAAGAAGACGGTGACGCTGCCTCCAGAGACTGCTGATAGATTGAGTGGAAGAACCGGATGCTGTCACGGTGGAACGAGAGGAGAAAACATGGACGAGTTAAAGATTGTTTCAGGTACAGATCGATGAAACTTTTGCTGCGGATGATAGAAGACCAGAGCTTCGAGACGACGATGAGCTTTGGTATGGATATAGCCGGCAAGTTCAAAAGAATCTTTTCGATAAGATCTCGAGGAAGATCAACCATGGATGTGTTGTCGTCTCGTATCTGTGGAACGTTCTCCTTCTTAACCCTCTTCATGGCGATTCCTCTGCTTTTTCTTTCTTTCTTCCCGGGTATATAACCGATTTCTAAAACCGTTATGTATATATAGACCCCAACGAATCTTTTTCTTTTGGAATAACAATTTGATTTGATATAAGTATAACTTACGGTAATTGGGTGAGATGATATATATATATACCCAATGGGCCTCAAATATGAAAGTCCAACATTTTTATTTCCTTTATTTCCCTACGAATAAAACTTTTTTTTTAGAAATAAACAAGAACAGGTGACTTGCGAAGTAAAAAGGAACCAATTCATGAGCCAAATTGAACAAATACGCTATAACATCAAGAACCAGACGGTGAACATATTGAATTATTGCCTTGTAGATCCACCAAGGCAGGTTTGGTAATTTGATTTGATCATATGATGCAATGTATCAATGGAAGTAAAAACATAAATTAACCCTGTATACAATCGAAAGACATTTATGATAAAGGAGGATTTGTAAAACTATAAAAATCCAACAACGTAGCTAGCTATCTACAGAATCACACAGCACAACACTAAACACGTTACAAATTTCAATACTACTAATCCAAGAGTTGATTATTCTTGACCGTGTAGACAAAAAAAAGCTACAACTTATATAATTTCTAGTGCCAGCAAAAGTCATTAAGTTTCACTATCATCAAATAATTCCTCCCAACCTTTATTACCAATCAATACTATTGACCAAAATTTGTGTCTCATTAAGAAAACTTCAATTCCGTTATTATAACCCCTCATATTTTTTCTTCATAGCTGATAAAGAAAGGTCAAGCTTTCGTATTGGTACTTTAGTTGTTCAGTTGATTCCACACGCCAACGTGATTTTGTTTTAACAAGTCATACCGCAATTTTCCAAAAAACACGACGTTACGTCAAGATCCATATTTGAAACGAGTATCATCAACATTCAACAGTGTAGTGCTCTTTAAAAAACCCAAAGCAATGGGGACACTTGTACTGCATAATTCTGAAAACTCTTAAAACAATGCACAATTTATTTAACCCCACCACCACTACTTCAAAGCTTTATCAAAATGTGTAATTGGAAAGCGAAATTGAACCACACACTACTTACAGGTTTAGCAAAATATTTAACAAACTACAAACAAGAGTTTAAAATTATTACTGATTTATCAATAGCATCATTATATAAGTTCAATTGACAATTACTGATTTCGATTTTTAAATTTCAGATTCGGTATTTTGTTTTAACGCTTGACCTTTTTTTTGTTACGTTTAGAATCAGATTCAATTTCCATCAGCATATAATTTGATGCCAACAAAAATAATGATTTGATTCTGAGTAACAGTTCGATTTTGTGTTGGAATGATTCGATTTAAACGCGTTTGGAATATATTCACCGATTTTATAAAATTATCAAATACTCTGTATGCGTTTTCACATAATTTCGCAGGCTTTGTGTGAATCGTTTAGGCATAAGAACAAGAGATCTAAGAAGAAACATCCATAAATATATATAAAATAAATAGAATAGATTCAATATATCATATCAAAAAACCACATCCCATCACTCTAAAACCACAAATAATACTCAAAATAATAAGAGATCCTCAATACAGATATGAAGATCTTAAGAACATAAAAGAAAGAGCTAGGTAGAAATGAGATCTATAAGCTTCCGAATACACACGAGAACAGACGAATAATAATAATGATGAATGGCCTATACCGGATAATAAACTCTGTACGAAATCACCATCTTAGCCAAAAAAAAAAACTCAGATCCGAAGAGCAGAGCCGAAGACGAGAGCCGCAACTGCTGCAACTCCAGCTGAGACGAAAGACGCAGAGATCGCGCTAGATCCAGAAGAAGGACTTGGTGCTGGAGCTTCAGACTGAGCAGAAACAGCGACGACGGAGACGATCACCATCATGATAGCAACGATTGAAGCCTTAGTAGAGAACGCCATTTCAAATAAAGAGTATATGCTGTTTGTGTTTGCTTAAGAGAGGCTAGGGTTTGTGTTTGCTTAAGCTCTTGAAGGTTTTTCTAAAAAATGAGATGTGGTGTGAGGTGTTTATAAAGAAGAGGTCGGGGCAGAGAGTTATGAAGCTGCCCGGATATTTCCAGCTGGATTTATGATTAATCAACGGTTGATATTGAAAGTATGGAATCACTGAGATTTCGACAGGTCATCTCTCTGCCGTTACGGCGCCGTTTGCGAGGATATTTGTTTTTTGTTTTAACGCTCGTACGAGGAGCGTGAATCTAACTCGCTTGCATGAAAACGCGCAACGGTCTGGTGAGTTTTTTTTGGTTGTTACGGCGCGTGGAGAAATTTGGGTGAGCTGTCTATTTTTTGGAACAGTAACGGCAAAACGCGGTTTCGTGAAGGAAACGGCCAAGATGCGCAGACTTGTGTTGTATGTGTTGGAAGAGCAGTGTAGGGACCAAAGCTTTTATTTTTATTTGCTTGCACATGGTTCGTGCGTGTAACGGCTATTTGTGTCTACAGAGTTTTTTTTTTTTTTTTTTTTTGGTAACGTCGACAAGTGTTTGATTTTTTTTTTTAAGGGAATTTTACAACTTGGTGAACAATTATGTTTGGTGAACAACTCATTTTTTTTTTCCCTTTTGGGAATCATAGAAATTTATTGTGATATTGAAAAGATTAGACAAATAGGAAATTTTGGAAATCAATTATTTGAGATGATATGGGAGAATAGTATTATATATTTTAAAATTTTAATTATTATCATGATGATTTGTCAAAAATGGTCTTGTTTTTCCAATAACTTATTAATTGCATTTAAATCATATAGATGTGGTTTTATTTATTTTTTGACAAAAATGTGAGACAACCTGGTTGAATGGGTGGGATTTTTCTCTCCTCTAGTTAATAGAAAAAGTCAGATTGAAGAATATAAATGAAATTAATTTCTTGAGACCCAGAAAAAAAGATGATAATATTTTCTCATTTTCTATTTTTCCAAAACGAAAAAAAAAAAAAAAAATGGTGGATTTTGTGGAATTTATTTGTATCCTAGAGAACATATTCCAAATAAAATGAATTTTGAAACCTTCTTTTTCCTCCTCAAATGAAACCTTTTCACATACTTTAATGTGTATTTGCCAAAAAGGAATAACTTTATTCACATTTTTTTTTTCTTTTAACTTTATTCACATTTTTAAAGAGAACAAAAAAAGAAAGACAGATGGTAGACGTTGGCAGGCTCTTGAGGGTTTCGAGAACGTTCCATTAGGTGTAAAAGTGCGTCTCCACCCGGCTCTCTTTTGTTCCCATTGTGTCATTTAGTTCTTCTAGTCTTCTGGATTCACATTCAAAGCACATATCTTGGTCGGTAAGCGATGTACCAAGATTAGTTTTATATCCATGATAACTTGTTTATAATCGTATAAAATGAGTTACAGACAATAACAATGTTGAGGCACAAGGGTTAAATGGGAATTAAGAGTAAATAATCCGCATAAATAAGACACAACATTAGAAGAACAAAAAAAACAGAAATTGTGATCCAGTAACACTTGTGTAAACCTGTTTTATTTAATCCATCGTAAAAAAAAGTCACAAGACTATCCGAAAGAAAAATTGATCTATGCATAGTAATCCTCTAAATATATAAAGTTTACATATGACTGGATCCTGTTGTGCAACCTAGTTTCTCTTTACTAATATCTCATTTCTTCCAAACTAATAATATCACAACAAACAAAATAATATATATCCACCCATTTCGTGACCTCTATTTGATGTCAAGAGGTTCAGAAACTAGTCAAAATCCAAGAATCTTCGGAGCAATGTTGAGCAAAGGCTCCAGAGCACTCGGAGCAAACTTCCTAGCAAAGAGATAGCAAATGGAAGTGTTGCGACCATTGTAAGTGCAGTTTCTTCCATCAAAGATTCTTCCAAAGAACTTCTCTGTAATGTCCGATCTCCCAAACGTAGCCGGGTGGGGACCTCCCCTCGACCAGTCCACCCACGTTATGCTCCTGTTAGCCAAGACAGCTGGTTTCTCGATTGTCAGCATTGTCGGGAAGTAATGCTCGTCCACATAGCAAGCGGGTCTGCAAAACTCTTTGAACTTCGGGTAATACAATGTGTCTTTGACAATGGTAGCTGCGAGGTCCCTGTTAATCTCAAACCATTGAGACCCTTTTCGCCATTTGGTAACTGGAACTTCAGGTTCCATGTTCCCGTTGTAGCGTCCGCGCCCATATGGCCCAGGGTCATCAAAAGCACCCATGAAGCTGTGTTTTGATCGGCTTAAGTAGCTGTAGATGGTTGTGAAGTTGTAGAGTGGAATGCATGACTCTGAGACGAGAACAAACCATTCGTTGGAGATATCTAGCAGCGCGTTGGCGAGAAGACGCTTCTCTGCATCACACATGGACATTCTCCCCCATTCTGCAACCTGCACCAATGATACATACAAATTACAATATAATCAAATACATAACCAATTAGCTTCCAAAGCAAATCTGAAGAACTGCTTGAACCAAAGGCTACTAAAAACACCAAGTTGAATCTAGAGTTACTAAAAACACCAAGTTGAGCCAAAGGCTACTAAAAACACCAAAAGGCTTCTAAAGAAACCAAGTTTGATCCAAGAGCTCTACTTTCTCATTACTATATGTAACAGAAGAGGAATAAAAAGAAGCAGACCTGGCTCGGTATCTGCCTCCGGTGGAAAACAGAATTAGCTGGAAACTTGGCAGTAAAAGAAGGGTGAGGATGAAGGTAAACCGAGTAAAGCCCATTGTGACCTTTAAGAAACCTCTCCCAAAGCGAAGCAAGCGGCAAGGGACCTTTAGTCAAGAACATAAACGCAATCTTCGGAACCCTTTTAAAAGGATACTCTTTTCTCCGAGGCCAAAAAGAAGCACGCCAAAGAAGCTCTTCATCACTCATATTATGCATCAAAACCGCAGGAGGTTGTATCCATTTACTCAAACCACTCGATTCATCGTCACGACATGGAACAAAGCTAGAAGTCACTGTGGTTACTACACTTTGGAATCCAGTATACTTGATTGTAGATACACTAATGATGAAGACAGTAATAGCAAAAGCAAGGAAAAAACCTAACAGAAGTAGCAGTTTCGTTGGGAATGCCTTGTATTGCCCTGTTCTAACAACACTGATTCCATTATCTTTCCCTTCTTCCAACTGTACAACCCTATTCTGCATCTCTCTCTCTCTCTCTATATATATATATAGTAGCAAGCAGATTCTAAACAAAGCAGATTCTGATTCTGCTTCTAACTTGATCTAAGTTCTGAATCTGAAATCAACTAAGCCTAAAATCAATGAATTGGTTGCTCGTATCGTAAGAACTAAAAACTAAGAACACCAGATCTGCTCCGCTAATAACGAAGCAGGTTGTGAGACTTCACCAGCAAGACAGAATCAAACTAAATCGGGAAAGTTATATCAAATACACAAATCTTTCACGAAATCGAGAGCCGGACGATACGGAATCGGTAGTATCTAAAGTTGATTCAGTTACTAATTTGTTCAACGGGCGAGGAAATCGAGACTAGGATCTAGAGAGCTGAACTAATTTAAGAAACTTACTTCCCCCATCTCTCTCTCTCTCTCTCTCTCAAGTCTTCACAGAGAAAAGGGGAAAAAGCAAAGAATAATCCACGTGTCGAGCTTACAAGGAGAAAAAGTAAGAATCAAATTCAATAATGCGAAGATGACGACGGAGAAAGCACTGAGAACAAGTTACGAATCCGTGAGTGAGAGAGAGAGAGAAGAGATGATGGAGAGAAAAGTAAAAGTGAGGAAGACGCCGAAAACTGTTTTTTGCCTAGACAAGACCGCTGTGCTTTTGCCCTGTTTGTAGCGTCGACTGCCTTTTTTTTCTTATATATTATCAAAATATCAGATTTTGGAATTTTTCTCAATTAGTATAAATTTTTTCAATTATAATTAACAACACGAAAGATTTTGTGGCGATATCAATGGACAAAAAAAAATTAAAAGATGGTCATATGGGCTATGTGGGCACAGCTATGCTCTAACATGACAACATGTGGTCGATTACAAAAAAAGGACAAACATCTATAATTCAGGGATTGCAATCACATTACTTAAAAGTGAATTTGGAATTTTTATTTATCAATCTTCTTTACACCTTATTTATTAAGCATCCATCAGAATGTTATCATTATGAATATTGGGTATGTTTATTGTTCAAGTTAATTTCAATCTCATCTCGAACTTTTTCCCAACAAGCAACGACAGTTTAGAAACCTCCACACTGAGAAACCTTGGATCATCATCGTCCATAACTGTTTTAATAAGAGAGATTCTTGGACTCCTCAATCTCTCACCTGTCCTAACCTCGTACGTTTTCACGTTCTCTACGTTCTCGAACCCAACAAATTTTACTTTCTCGATGCTCCATTTCATTCTTGACGCGTACTCTGGGTTCACCACTTCTGATCTCAGTACCACGGATTTTCCCGTTATGTAGCACCGGAACTTCACGAGAGTCCAATCACGGTTTCCTCCTCCCTCTCCCATCTGAAAGTTTTCCCCGTCATCGAGAAACAGTTCGCCCGAGATGTTCTCATGCTGGCTGGCTACAACTAGAAGCTGATACGGTGTCTTTCTTGCGTCTCTAGTTGTCATTGCTTCTCCTTGCATTGCCACAATACTACCTATTACACAAAGTTAAAACAAACTCGGTTCAAGCTCAACTCCACTTATCAAAAATGGCTATCAAAGAATAGACTATAATTAACTTCTCGGACATGAACGTTGACGTGATCTGCGGGAGTATCAAGCCTAACGTGCTTGCCAGAATCTCCACCAATGACAGATGAATAGTTAAAAAGATCAAACCAGTTTCCTGCGGGGAAATATGCATCGACCGTCACCTTCCCTTGCTCCAGCGCTGGAGAAACCATTATGCTTTTACCGATCAAGAACTGTGAATTGATCCCATAGGTGTTGGTGTCTCGAGGGAACGAGAAGAAGAGTGGTCGCGCGATTGGGACGCCGCTAACGTGAGCCTCGTACATCAGTGTGTAGAGATGTGGGAGCAGTCTCATACGGAGGCCGAGAACCTTTCTTGCAGAAGAAGCAACAGAATCCCACAAGTATAGTTCTTGTCTGACGGAATTAAGGTTCGAATGGTCTCTTGCAAAAGGATAAAAAGCTCCAAGCTGATAATCCAAGAGCCAACGTTAGATCATGAACTCAGAAAAAAGTCTACAGGTTGTTTCCGAGAAAGAAATCACTCTACCTGGATCCATCGACGACATAGTTCCTCGGTGGTGTCATGTGAGAAACCGCAGATATCAGCTCCAACCATAGGAATCCCAAACAGACCAAAGTTGAGAATTCCAGGGATTGAGTAAGCCAAATCCTCCCACTTTGCAGCATTATCGCCGGTCCAGTGAGCTGTGTACTTCCCCGAGCTTACAAACGTGGATCTCGACAAAACAAACGGTCTCTTTCCCGTTACATCCACTAAAGCCTGGTGAGTGGCTTTAGCTTCCAAGAGGCCATACAAGTTATGCGCATTGTATTCACTAACGTTACCATAATGGATAGATGTTGCGGGTACTGTGTTATTGATTATCGGCGCTTTGTTCCCTAAATTGTTAATCTTGTAAGGAGGATCATCGAGTGAAGATCCAGGGGTTGGAGGTGAAGTTATGAAATTTGATAACTCATTCATGTCAATCCACAGACCATCCAAAGGGAGAATGTCCTGGAAAATCTTGATTTCGTTGCTCCAGAAAGTTGCAGCAGCTGGATTCAAGAAGTCGGGGAAGTATACTTCTCCGGGCCAAACCTTACCGAGATAAGGCTCACCATCTCGCTTTATGAAAACATCTGCTTTCATCCCTCTATTAAACGTCCCGTCAGAGCTGTCCACACCAATACCTACACGTAAACCCAATTCATTCATCTTGTAAAATCAATTTGTTGAAAAGACTCTAGAGACTATAGATATAGTTCATGAGTGTTACCGGGATCTAAGATCAGCACGTACTTCTGACCACTCTTGTGAAGTGTATCCACAAATGACTTCATCTTGCCCTCCGGGAAATTTACAGGATCCAAAGTGAAGTCTTTGTGGTTGTCCATGTAATCAATGTCTGTCCACATAACCTCAAGAGGTATTCCAGCTTTTGCATATCCATCAACTACAGATTCGAGGTCTGAAACATTCTTGTAGCCATACCTACATTGGTGGAATCCTTCACAAAATCAAAGCAAACACACACATCTCAATTCACACAAACAAGTATATAATCTCATAACGCTATGGACTAACTCTAAGCAAACAAAATGCACACTTCACAGAGCAATGTCTCTTACCAAATGACCAGTAAGGCATAGGAGCAGGTCTTCCAATAAGCTCTGTGTACTGATTCATAACCAACTCCGGTGATGGTCCGGCGAACACATAAAGATCAATGATACCTCCGATGACATTGTAAGTAATCCGATGACCTTCATACTTCACATCCATTCCATTGCTGTTGAGCAACAAAACGCCGTGAGTCGTCCCTGCTTCGTCATGACCGTTTGATCCTCTTACATCCATGTAAAACGGGTGCGACCCGTAGAGGTTAACATCCGGATTCTCGCTGCCGACGTCGGCGTTCCACAGAGTCATAGTTTCGCCGGGAATTAGCCTGAACGATCGCTTCGTGTGCTCTCCGAGACCGTACAGATTCGATCTGTTCTCCGGTAAGGCGGAAGATAGTTGAAGGAATTGGTCTTTGAAGATGAAGTAAGTGTTCGGATCTGATTGACCCGGTGATGTGTCGAAGAGGACATCTCCGGAGGAGCGTCGGGTGACTGAGAAACCGAAGGGCGTGGTGTTGTGGAGTGTGAAAACTAAGTCCGATGATGGATCTGTTAAGAAACTGTTCTCCGGCGAGTTTCCTCCGTTTACTTCCTCCGTTAAGTAACGGCGAGGTGAGTGGGGTCCGGCGCGAGGAATAACGGATTCCGGTATCTCCCATCTTTGTTGACTAGAATCTGTGATTCTGATTCTCAATCGCTCACTCGTCTCCAAGCTACACAATCATTAAACTTTCCTAAATTATCGCACATTTAAAATAACTTTGAAAAACTTGCCAAATTAGATATTGATTAGAGTGAGAGAAGAGAACTGAGAAGATTATAATGACCTGACATGAAGACTAAGTGATTTAACATCTGGTGCGTAAACGGACGACGGTTTGATCAGGTCAAGAGTCGCCGTCAAAAGCTTCTGGTTGGAGTCAACGGCCACTGATCTGACTACGTAGCCGTATCCAACTACTGTGGCTTCTTGTGAGCTCCCATGTGAGGGTGAAGCTAACCTCGAGGAGAAGAAGACGACAACGACGAAGAAGATACTGGGAAACCAGTGAAGAGATGACATTTTCTGTTTTTGGGTTGGACTAGTTTTTTGTTTTTGTTTCAATTATTATTTGTAGATAAGATTAACCTTATACTTTATAAGTCATTCGTGCGCAGCGAACCAAATTGTGTAAAGCTAAGACTAGTCTTAACATAATCATTGAAATTTGGTCAATGTGAATGTGATACTACAATACAATACACAGTTTCTTTTGACACACGATAAAAAATATCATTGTAGAGTCGGACAAGATATTCTTCTGATACATGTACTTTTCGTATAAACAAAACAAAACTTAAAACCAATAATAATAACTCTCTTATCAAAACCATAGACAATTCTTCTCTCTCATTTAAACCAAAAGTAAATGCCACAACAACAATGGCACATCAGCCACCGACTAGATTGTCTCATGAATGAAGTGCAAAGGAACAGCAAGCCCATTAATTAAAAATTACTTAGATTTCCAATATTGTTGAATGTAGGACTCAAACCTGATATGTCTTTTCCGTCTGAAAACGAAAATCCCAAGACAGATTCACTACTTGAAGCCTCCAGATTGGTAGTTTTGGTTACTGAGGCTGGAGAAGAAGTCATCTGAGATTTCAGGTGCTTGTTGTTGTTGCTGCTGCTGTGCACTGTATAGACCAGTTTTACCGAGCCCGGATCCTGCACCCATGGACCAGCCAGAGTAGTATGAAGCAGCAGATGCCTTGTTACCTTCATCATTGCTCAGACCGCCCACAACGCCCACATCAGCTAGAGAAGCTGTTTTGGCTGTTTACAGGGAAAATCAAATAGTCAGGACTGAGATCAGACTTCTAAAGTAAAACCCAAAAATTTATGTCTTGACACAATGCAAAGTCAAGCTACACGGTATTGGAACTCTATGTGAGCCAAGAATTTTGATTGCTAGAATGAAGTATTCAACAATTAGTTGGAATGTAATTGACCAACTATACCATCTGAGTTTGATCTGCATCTAATGAGAAAACAGACTATTTTTTTTTTATGGTTCACTACTTCACTACCACATACTAGTGCATGGCACATGATAGAGTTCTTTATAAAAGAGGAAGTTTTTGACTTACGAGCAGTTATATTGAGATCAATCAGTCCACGGCTCAGAGAATCTGCCCAAATTCCAGATTTCACTTGGAAAGGATCTTTCTTTTGCAACTGTTGTGGCTTCGAGTCTGCCAAAGACACCGGGCTTGTAGTGTTTGTTGCACTCCCATGTACATTTGGGGCCTGTGGACCTGTAGAGACAGAAGCGGAGTTGGAAGTGAAGGCACCAAAAGGATCAGATCCATCAAAATTATCCATTGGAACTGCAGCGAATGGGTCAACAATGTTGGGAGTGGTCATAGACTCAGGTTTAGATATCTTGGCTTCTGGGCGTGCAGATTCAGCAGATGCAAAAAGATCAACCGATGGAGGAGCTGAAGAAACTGTGACAGAAGGTTCAGACGCAGAGAAAAGATCAACTTCTTTCTGTAGAAACAGACAATGCGGAACCATATCAGTCTACGATTTAACAGCACAATTCATTGTGACACGTAATAACTTCAACAACAAAATTGGACCTGTTTGTCAAGCAGCGCAGAATTGAATCAGATAGAACATTGATAAAAAAAAAAATCAGTTGTTTAAAGCCGCATACTAGCTTAGATGGAAGAAGTCACCCACCTGTGGCTGTGACCCAAATTCTGTTCCCTGAGCCGAGGCTGATACAAAAGCTGCATCAGCAAACAAGTCAGCCTCTTGAAACTTCTCGTTGTTGTTGGTGGAAGATGTTTCTGTTGGCCCAGAATCCATGAGGTCACCAATCAGATCTCCTCCAAAAAGGTCTACTTGGTTGGTACTGCCTGTGGATGGCTCTGTCAAAAAGAAAGCCATACAGATAAGACATCTTCTGCCCTATAATTTATCAAATTAACTATTGTCCAATAAATGCTAACAATCAGAAAACTCAGCAGTTGTAGGACAAAACATACTATTGCTGGAAGTTCCACGTGGATCAAAATCATCAAAATCATCATCGTTGTTTGAAGGAGCTGCAGACACATGTGAACTATATTTGGCTGAGTCGGGTGACTTTTTCCCACTGGATTGATTATCATGGTCCGTGCTGCACATTCAGAATTGAAACTGAGTGAGCAAAAATAAGAGTAAACGCACACAAAACGAGTCGTAAAAGAAAACAGAAACTAAAAGCAAACAAACAGCCTCATCTGGGAAATAAACTCCCAAAGTGAAATATATTCAAAATCCGTAATGAATATGACATCAGAAATGAATAGGGTTGACATAAAACCTGCCATAGCGTGAAAAACTCTTCTTTGAAGTAAAGCCTTGGTCGTCACTTTTAACACCGCGTCTTGACTTCTGAAAAGACTCGTAGTCATTCTTGTCTTCTCTGGAATCCCTATCATAATTGCTTGAACCACTTTGAAAATTACCACCAAAGGAAGCTGAAGCTGAACCAGATTTATATGTTATCCCCGTGGATGAGAGGCCTACATACCTGATTGGAGGCAACAAAATCCAATCAGGGAAACGTGTAAAGAAGAACGGGCAAACCCATTATTATCAGTTGTATAAAAACTAACTTGTTACGATTTGCTATTGCTTTGTCTCTGATTTCTGAGATTTTCTCTTTGTTATTCAAGAGAGCGACTATGTTTTCCGCCTTCTTTCTCACGTTGATGCCCACATCTTTTCCATTTGGTTCAACATACTCAAAACTCGTGAGTGACTACATGGATGACAAATCAAAAACAAATACCATGGGTCAATAGGAAAACCACAATATCCACCACGAGAATCACATATCAGTGTGTAAGAAAAATATACTTACAGATATTTGGTAAGTATGCTCTATAATCTCATCAACCGCTCGCTCTGATCCATTTGAAATCAGATAATCGATGACAGCCAAAGCCTGGTAGACAAACAACCTCAGGTTGTTACACCAAAAATATAAAAACTGTAAACTTCCAAATACCGCAGGAAAACATCAAGATGATTTCTCACCTTGTAGACATATCGCCAATCTTTTCCAGTCTCAGATAGTCTAGTCCACAAAACACTCATAACCATCTGGCACTCCGAGCTAAACATATTACAAACGCACATGTTAAGCAATATAAAATAAAAGTTATTTTCAAGTAGAATCACACCAAACAAATATAAAAAAAAAAAGAGAAGCATGAAAGAACATGAAGCCAGAGATTACAATTTCTTTGTGGCCTGTGCTATCTCTGCCAATGCAGTACCATGAGGACCCCAAGGCTCATTATCTGTAGCATCCAATACCTGTACTAAACATAGCCATATAATAATTACAAATGATCACAGAACTCGAGATGACCAAAGTGAAATTGAAGACGTGATCAGACTGAGAATACTACCCATTGCCGCCAGCTTAAACCTTACAAAACTAATCGAACAAGAACTCGAGATCAATTAGTATATTCATTGAAAAAGAACTCGAAATTTCTAAGTCCCGAAGTTGGATCTAATCTCAGATACAGCATCCAAACACAGAAACATAACGAATCGAGCTCAGCTGTTCAGGATTAGTAACTATTATCTTCGTAGATAAAGCATGATTTCATTATCGTGCATATAATAGCTAAACAATATGAAAAAGTTCTGAATCATATTTGCAGATATAGAGATACGAATCAAATGAATTCACCTTTTGCTCCATCTCAGGGACCTTCAAAACTTTCAGATTCACCTCCCTCTTTCTGAAATTGAAAACTAATGGAGATCAATCGAAGAAATAATATAAAACCAAAAACGATCTACGGATTTGGATCGAAATCGAAGAACATAGATAAGAGGAAACGGCAAAACCCACATCTCTCGAACCGTTTGATCGAAGACCTTCATGAAATCCATTTTCGAATTGGCGAAAATGATATGAACAGAGGAAACGAAAACTGGTAAAATTTGCGTGCGAGGAGATGTGTAGATCTGATCAGAGATGGTGCCTCCTCCGTCTTTATTTTATGAGTTTTTTTTTTGTGTTTAACAAAAAAAAAAAAAAGGAAAAAGCAGCGTGTGAATATTTTGGGTAACTGTCGAGCTGACCGTAGCTGATCCGCATAATCCGAAACTTATGGCCGTGTGGGTGGTTTCAGTTTACCCGTTTGGATCATCATTATTCATTTGTTAATAATTCGTTCTGGTAAGAATAGTAAGAATACTGGTCGCATATGCTTAAAAGATCAAATAATCGCATATGAATTTTGGGTAACTGGAGCAATGGTGTTTTTTTTTTTTCCTGTCATTTAAAAGATCCATATTAACCGCCACTTATTGATATCATAGTGAGAAAGTTTAACAACCTCTAATTATCTCTCATTTCATAAACGAAGGAGTTGATTGGTTAGGAATGTGATTGGTTATGATTTATGAATTATGAAGATGCGATATTCTTTTGAGTTTTAACTATGATCGATTTTTTTGCTTGCTTTGTGTGTTTAATTTTTTTGAAGGGAAAAAAGATACTCAGCTACCTCATGTATCGCGGAATGCATGGCCACACATGCCAACTACGAGAAAGGACATCCAGCTACACGATTTATATGTAAATCATGGCCACATATATTAAGTATATGAGGTTATGTGCGGAACACCATACACATCAAATCTCAGTTAACCGGACGAATTTCGTCGGTGTTGACTCCTCGTTGACTCATCGGTCCCCGTTTAAAACCCGATCGGACTAACTATCAACAACCCGAGAAAGTGACCCGGTTGAGTTTCGGGTAACTGTTTAATGGACTTTTTAATGGGCCTAATTAAACAAAAAATTAATTGAGGCCCAATAACTAAAATCATTCCATCGTTTTCATCGTAAAAAGTTAAAACTTTTTCGATTTCCCAATTCAGAGTGAAAGAAATTTTCTACTTTTCATCTAGGGTTAACTCGAAGAAGGAGAAGAAATTTCATCTTTACTAAAGGAAACTGTTGTAATCGTTGGTTTTAATCGGGAATTGTTTGGTGTTGGTGTTTAGCTGTCGCTCAAATGAGGTAAATTTTTCAATTTCGTTTCGATTTTATTACATATTAAGTAGTTGTTTAAGTGTGAACTAGTGGGGATGTGGGGATGTGAGGATGTTGTCGGGTACTTTATGGGGTTGGTTATGGGTTTTCCTATAGTCGATAGCTTTTGTTTGATTCCTCTTTTTACATGTGAGTTTATTCTTTTTACATGTGAGTCGATAGTTGCTGTCGGGAATGTGGGGAATTTTGTTGCTTTATCCTCTACAGTAAAACTATTGTCTTCTATTGTCTTCTTGTGTGACTAAAATTATTATTTTTGTTTGAATTTTGTAGTGATAAAATTTCGGTTAAGGTGAAATGCCATCATTCTGGCGAATTCAAGTTAGTCGGTGGAGTGTTAGACTACGTTAATGGAGTTGTTGAGGAAATAGAAGTGGATTCTTTCACTATCTTTGAAGATGTACTGGTATATATGCTTGAGAAGCGAATTAAGCACATTGGGAAGATGTGGTACAAGCTACCATTTGAAGATGTATCGGATAGGAAGCCTTTGTGGGAGAATGTTGATGCTAACAAGAAGAAGTTGGTCTCAAAAGGACGATGGATGAAAGAAGTGGACATTTACTTCGAGAAGATTGAAGAAGAATGTGTTGAAGCTGTAGATACAGTAGCTGTTGGAAAGGAGAGTGCGTGTGAAGGGTCGCTTATTCTCAAGGAGAATGTTTGTGAAGCTGACGAAGGTCAGAGTTCAGAGGCAGCTTTATCTGAATCATCAGACTCAGAGGTTGATGGTGACATTGGTGACGAAGAGGCCGAGATTGAAGAGGAGGATATACAAGTTTTCAACAATGAAAATTATGAGGAACAGATACCAGACGAAGATGATGTGTATCCTGCTACTGATGATGAATCAGGTGATGAGGAAGCACAAGCAGAGAAGTTAGTTAGAAGAGGTGTAGTGGATGGTGTGTTCAGTTTAAGGCAGGTTTTCAGCAGTGGGATTGATTTTAAGAGGAATGTGATCAAATATGTCTTAAAGACAAGGCGGAATGTTGTGTTCGACAGGTGTTAAAAGGAGAGGTTGGGTGCTAGATGCAAAGCAAAAGGTTGTGGGTGGAAAATCTATTGTTCTGTGGAGATACCACTTGGAGGAAAGTGGATGGTGAAGACTTATGACTATGACCATCAATGCCATCCAACAGGAAGGTGTGAGATCATTAAAACTCCTGTCATTGCTGATTTATTTCTTGAAGATATTAGAAGAGATCCTGAGATGAGCGGTCCAGAGATAAAAGATGAGATGAAGAGGAGGTATAACATAATTATCTCGCCAAACCAAGCAAAAGTGGCTAGAAGACGTGTGTTTGATAAGCTGCAAGCT
The DNA here is from genome assembly GCA_023657505.1 of Camelina hispida. Lineage (NCBI taxonomy): Eukaryota > Viridiplantae > Streptophyta > Magnoliopsida > Brassicales > Brassicaceae > Camelina > Camelina hispida. The sequence continues at coordinate 5,369,289 of CP094637.1, read as the reverse complement.
GAATGTGATGAACAGTTTGCAAGACTAAGAGACTATGAGCTTCATCTTATAACGTAAGTTAACAGTTTGTATTAACACTTTGTTCTTTTTAAAGATGTATTGTATTTGTCTTAACAATTTTGTGATTTATTGTAGGTCCAATCCGCATACTACAGTTGAGGTTAATACAACATTAAGGGCTGATGGTCGTGAGGCATTCCATCAAATCTACATTTGCTTTGAACCGTTGAGGACTGCTTGGAAGCAGAACTGTCGTCCAATCATTGGTTTGGATGGTACCTTTTTGAAAAACTCTACGAATGGGATGATGCTTACTGCCGTAGGAAGGGATCCTAACAACCAGATATTTCCAGTGGCATGGGCAGTAGTGGACTGTGAGAACAATCCCAATTGGGAATGGTTTGTTCGTAAGCTGAAAGAAGATCTAGACTTGGGGCTAGGTGAGAACATCACTCTGATATCAGACATGCATAAAGGATTGATTCATGGTGTGGCAACTCTGTTACCAATGGCAGAGCATCGAGCTTGTGCTAGACACATCTACTCTGCCTTGAAGAAATCAAACAAGGCTGATATGTTGAAGCCACTGTTCTGGAGAGTTGCAAGCAGCTACAATGAAGCTGATTACAAGGAGAATATGGCGATTTTCAAAGAGTTTGATCCTCAATCTTGCCAAACTCTACTTAGGAAGGATCCAAGTACATGGTGCAGAGCATTCTTTCGGGTTGGTTGTTGTTGTGCGGATACTCACAACAATCACACCGAGTCATATAATAGGACACTGAAAATCGCAAGGAGGAAGCCATTTGTCCAGATGTTAGAGCTGATAAGGAGGGATGCTATGCAACGGGTTGCCATCAGGTCCACTATTGCTGGAAAAGAAACTGCTAAGTACACAAAAAAAGCAAGAAAAGAGCTAGAGAAATCATGTGATGAAGCTCAATATTGTGCAATGATCACATGCACTGGTGGCGAGTACGAGGTTGTTGAGTTTGGGACAGGATATTTTGTGAATTTGTCTGCGCGTACTTGTGCATGCAGGAAGTGGGATTTGACTGGTATCCCATGTCGCCATGCTGTTTGTGCAATAAGAGAAATGAATTACGAAGTGGAAGACTATATGTCAGATTACTTCTTGACTGAAAAATGGCAAGAGACATATAGGAGAGGTCTGAGGCCTGTTAATGGATCCAAATTTTGGAAGGAATCTGGGAGACCACGGATTGTTGCACCTCCTTACAAGCGTCCTGCAGGGAGACCGAAGGGCAAGGCAAGAATCAAGGGTCTAAATGAATCACCAAGCAAAAAGAAATCTGACAAAAAAGTTGGTCGCCAAGGAAGAGTAGTCCACTGTGGTCTCTGTGGTCAAGCAGGTCATAATTCAAGAAAGTGTCCAAATGAAGTATGTCTTCACACTATTGTTCTTTCTCTTTAAATTTGGTTCTTTTGTTCTGACTATACTTTTGTTAGTCCTCTGAGAACAGGAACAAGAGAAGAAAACTAAATGCGGCACCACAATTGGAAGCTCAAGATCAAGCTGAAATGGCAGCAGCTTTTGCAGCAATGGAAGCTCCTGACCATGAACCTGAACCTCAAGTCGAACCTGAGGTGCAAGATGTTTCCTCATCCGCACCACAGAGAAGAAGCTTTGTCGAGAGGATGCTATTCGGATGAGGTAGCTGACTCATTTTTTGGACATGTCGGGTCGGTTTTAGACTCCTTTTGGTACAATATTGACATGTCGGGTTGGTTGTTATTGACTCCTTTTGGTACAATATGCTCATGTAATTGGTGACTTGAAACACCTAATCGGGTATTATTTTGGTCATGTATTTGGTGAATTGAAACACATTATAATCGGGTATTATTTTGGTCATGTATTTGGTGACTTTAGACACACTTAGTCCCATTTATTTTGTTCTGCAAAGCCACTAACCAAAGTCATTACAAAGTCATTACAAATTCATTACAAATTCATTACAAATTCATTAAAAAGTCATTACAGAACCACTAACCAAAAGCATTCAAACAACAACAAAGTTATCCAATAACTCAACCAAAGACAATGGCTCCAATGGAGCATACCAGCAATCCTGCCAATCCAGTGATGACAATGCGTTGACGATAGACAGTTGTTTCCATCTCAACATTCTTTGATGACATCTCCAATTTATGCTTCTCCAAATCATCACGAAGCTCCATGATTGTCGATTTTAGTTGACTTATCATCCTATTCTTCTCGTTAATTTCAGCTTGAGCTTCTACCAACGCTTGTCTGGGCCAGCCTTTCACCTCTTCTTCATCAACCCACCTAAAGAATTTGCAGTGTGCGCTACCACCTTCCTAAGACCACATCAATAAGAGACTGAACTAATCAACAAATCTGACCACCTCAACACTGTTAGTAACACTTACTAAACATACCTTGTACAACTCACACCCAAAGAACTTTCGATGTGGATTCCTCGCCGTTTTAGATTTGAAAATTTTTGCCGGTAATCCACAATCACAGACTTTGCGGCCTCCATATCTGCTGCTACTGGAGGATCCCGAGCTTAATTCCATCTTCAAAACGATGAACCCTAAAAACCCTAATCGTCGACTCAAACCTTCGAAGAAGAGAAAACCCTAATAATGGAGTCGATCTGTTTCGGCTATGTCGAAGAAGAAATAAGAACGATGGAATATATTTTAGTTATTGGGCCTGATTTATTTTTGTTTAATGTTTAGGCCCATTAAACGGTTACCCGAAACTCAACCGGGTCACTTTCTCGGGTTGTTGATAGTTAGTCCGATCAGGTTTTAAACGGGGACCGATGAGTCAACGAGGAGTCAACACCGACGAAATTCGTCCGGTTAACTGAGATTTGATGTGTATGGTGTTCCGCACATAACCTCATATACTTAATATATGTGGCCATGATTTACATATAAATCGTGTAGCTGGATGTCCTTTCTCGTAGTTGGCATGTGTGGCCATGCATTCCGCGATACATGAGGTAGCTGAGTATCTTTTTTCCTTTTTGAAGCTGTTCACCATATTGAGTTCATGTAGCTATATTGATTCTATTTTTTTTCTTTTCATTTTATTTATACAACGATCATTAACACAAGTTAATTTTTGGTTAGTGTTTAAGTTGTCTAACTCAACATTGCAAACGCAAAATTCAAATAAGATTGGATAATGACTTTTTTATAGCTAACAAAAGTTTTCTTAACTAAAATATAGCAATTGTAGTACTCCATTATTAAAGAAGTCGGCGTGATGAAGTCATATGTAAGTCAAATTGCATTTGTTTATAATCTGGAACCAACCAAATAAACCATATAATATCATTATACACCACGTATTCCACTATTTAATTTGGTCTCTTGGTTGACCATGCACTAATCCTCCTACTTGAAACATTTTTTTTATATTCATTAACCAAGATAATCATCCTACTTGAAACATTTAGTGTCCCCAACCCCAAACCATATCCCATGTAATAATATCATATCCTCATCAAACCAATACTTGTCATTTTGCTGACGCACAAATTAAATAAAAGATACCATTTTCCATTTTGCATTTCAACCAATGGGGATTGTAATCCAGAACGTAAAAATCGAAGTGATTTGGAAGATTGGTTTGATGGATTAAAGAAAGTGTTGATAAATGCTGCTAGTTTTCTATTGGCCCAGCCAGATTTGTTAAAATTTTGTTTTTTAACTTCGCATTCTCTGTTTCTTTTCCAAAAACAAACACTCTCAAAACCTTGGCGCGTCTTTATCAATCTCCTTCAGCAACAGGGCCCATCAAAAAGCCCAATTCCAAACACCTTTCAATATCCAAACGTAATTCCCTGACGGTTTACAATTTTTAAAATTTAAAAACCAAGTCGTCATTAATTAACCTCTTAATCCAACAGCAAATCGAGTAATTAAACGTAACACAGACACGTGTCGTAATATAATTCGATTATAAATCAAAATTCCAGATACCGCTGACACATCCAGTCCACGTAAACCACGACGCACAATAGCATTACCTTTTTGGAGCAACCTAAAGAATGACGTGGCGTAATCTGATTAGCTGATTACGGTGAAGTCGCACGCACCGGATCGTAACTACTCTCCGTTCCAACCTGTGTGTTTCTTTCTTCTTGGAAGCTCCCCCCTTCCCTCTCTTTCTCTCTCCTCCGAGAAAGGAAAAGCACCACTTCTCTCTCTCTCTAAGATCCCACCATTTTCGCTGAAGGTTTATGCGCTTTCCCTTCTTCATATCTTCTTCTTCAATAAGGCGACTTAATACGTATACATGCGTATGTTGATGTGTGCATAAGTGTTGTGTGTTGGAAGATAGAAGAGAAGGGGTTATTTTGAGAATTTGGGTCTTTGGGGTTTTTTTTTTTTTTTTTTTTGTTTTTCTTCAGTTTCTTCAACCTCTATTGCTCAATGACCCGAATTGGGGTCGAATCGAAAACCTTACTCTGTGATGACTCTTGATACTAGTCGATGGCTCGATTTCATTCTCAATTCGTCTTCTTCTTGGTCCTTGTTGCGGTTTTTGCCGTAAACCCTAGTTCAAGCTATCGATTCACCATTGTGGAACCGAATTCGGGTTCTGATTCGGATTTGAACTCGGATTCAGAGTCGTTGCTTTTCCATCAGGATTACTCTCCGCCTGCTCCTCCACCGCCACCACCGCACGGACCGTCGGTATCTTGTAACGAGGATCTCGGCGGCGTTGGTTCTTTGGATACTACTTGTAAGATTGTCGCCGATTTCAACCTTACGCACGATGTGTATATAGCTGGGAAGGGTAATTTTATCATCTTGCCTGGTGTTAAGTTTCACTGCCCTATCCCTGGTTGCTCTATAGCTATCAATGTTTCTGGTAACTTCTCCTTGGGTGCGGAATCTACAATTGTCGCTGGGACATTGGAGCTTGCAGCTGGTAATGCTAGCTTTGCTAACGGGTCGGCTGTGAACACCACGGGTTTAGCTGGGAACCCTCCTCCACAGACTAGTGGGACGCCGCAGGGGATTGATGGTGCTGGTGGTGGACATGGTGGTAGAGGTGCTTGCTGTTTGACTGACACTAAGAAGCTTCCTGAAGATGTGTGGGGAGGTGATGCATACTCGTGGTCCACTCTGCAGATGCCTTGGAGCTATGGTAGTAAAGGAGGGTCAACGAGCAGAGAGATTGATTATGGAGGAGGAGGAGGTGGGAAAGTGAAGATGGATATACTGCAGTTTCTGGATGTTAACGGAAGCATTTTGGCAAATGGAGCTTATGGAGGAGCTAAAGGCGGTGGTGGGGCTGGTGGCAGCATCTACATCAAGGCATACAAGATGTAATGAACTTTCGTTTCTATACTCTCTTCTACTAGCATATATTTTTTAAATCTTTCTAGTCAGCTGAGAAGGCAAACTTTGCAATACTTGTTTGGTCCTGATTGTTTCTGAAGATCAGAATCTTACCATAGGGCAAGTCGAGTTTTAAAAAATGAAACACAGTTGCACTTTCTTTTCATGGTAAAATTCTCTAGAATTGTGCTTATGACTTTCTGTTTTCAATTGGAAATATTTGATTTAGTATTGATCTTATTTATGACATTACTTTTGATAGATTTTAGATCTTGCTCATATTTCTCCGAGATGTGTTGTTTGCTGTTGTATGTTACACATGAAAAAATTCATTTTCTTTGCTTATTTTAAAGGGTGTTAGTGGGCCTTTTGTCTTCTTAGACTCTTGATAAATTAATCTCAGCTACTCATCCTCTGCTTTGCTGTTCTTTGAAGTGCAGGACTGGAATTGGACTGATCAGTGCATGTGGTGGGAGTGGTTATGGTGGTGGGGGTGGTGGAAGAGTATCTGTCGATATTTTTAGCAGGCATGATGACCCAAAGATCTTTGTGCATGGTTAGATTCTTTACATCTGCACATTTTATCTCCTTGAATTTTTTTTTTGTTTTTGTTTTGAGCCACTATATCCAATACGTACTTGCCTAACATCTTCAACCATGTGAACTGATCTTATTCTTCCTATACACAGGAGGATACAGTATCGGTTGTCCAGATAACTCAGGCGCTGCTGGGACGCTATATGATGCAGTTCCCCGAAGCCTTTTCGTTAGTAACTACAATATGACGACAGACACTTATACGCTTCTCTTAGAATTTCCCTTCCAGCCACTTTGGACCAATGTTTATATTCAGGATAAAGCACGAGCAACTTGTCCTCTGTTATGGAGTCGTGTCCAGGTATGTCGAAAATAATTTCCAGTACATGGGCTTTGTAGGCTAATTGATTTATCACCTTGCAATGTTTATGTTACCAGAATTTGTGATCTTATTTACAAGGCTTTCCTTTTTTTTTTTTTTCCTGCCACAAAAGTATTTTTTCTGTCTCCTCTATATCCTCTATATATGTTTTAAAAAAGTAAATATCCTGTTTTTCAGCCTATTATCTTGCAAAATTGAAGACGTATTACTCAAACAGAACTCAATATGTAGGTTCAAGGACAAATTAGTTTATTGTGCGGTGGTGTTTTGAGCTTCGGATTAGCTCATTATGGTACATCAGTATTTGAGCTATTGGCGGAAGAACTCTTAATGAGTGATTCTACTATCAAGGTGATTCTTATCCTAATTCTCCATCTTTTTTTGGCAATGGTGCAACAGCATTGTATCTGTCTATGCCAGATATGAATATTTCTTTCTGTTGCTAATATCTGCTTAATTCTTGGTTTATCTGGCCTTTTGTCATACTCCACATTCTGTTTTGGTATTCATGTGAATTACCTTTTCATCATGTTTATGTTTATTGGTATATACCAGGTTTATGGGGCATTAAGGATGACTGTCAAGATGTTCTTGATGTGGAATTCAGAATTGCATATAGATGGAGGAGGAGGAGATACAAGTGTTTCCACTTCCATACTTGAGGCTAGCAATTTATTCGTTCTTAGGGTACTCACAAATTTATGTCATTGTTTTTCTTCTTCAAGTTATTTGTGACATACCGATGTATCTAATTTTTTTGTGCGACCTAAATATAGGGTTCATCTGTCATTCGGTCAAATGCAAATCTTGGAGTCCATGGACAAGGTTTCTTGAATCTCACTGGACCAGGGGATTCGATTGAAGCACAACGGCTTGTTTTGTCTCTGTTTTACCGGATATATGTAAGTCTGCGTGTTAGTTTAGTAACAATCCTGCTTTGGATTAGATCCTGTATTTTGTGCAGAATCAAAAATAGTGTGTTTTAGCTCTGAAAATGTGATAAATATAGGCATAATTTTATAATCGGTCTCCTTCAAAGGCCATATTGGCTTTGAAATAACAGATATAGGAGTTAATGATTTCTTTCCCTGGCAATTGAAGGTTGGGCCTGGGTCTATTTTGCGTGCTCCTCTACAGAATGCGTCTCGAGATGCTGTGTGAGTTTGAAGGAAAATACCATATATATGCGTAGTTTGATTGCAATATTCTTTGGATATGTAAACAGCTAACAATATTTGAACTCACATCCTTTGCAGTACACCAAAGCTCTATTGTGAACGGCAAGATTGCCCCTATGAACTACTGAATCCTCCAGAGGATTGCAATGTCAATTCGTCTCTGTCCTTTACCCTACAGGTATTTCTACCTTTCTTTAACTAGTGTTGTATGCTCTTGCGTGATAAGTCTGATAATATTCTTTCTTTCTAGATATGCCGAGTTGAGGATATTCTGGTCGAAGGTTTCATTAAAGGATCAGTAGTTCATTTCCACCGAGCAAAAACTGTGACCCTTCAACCCTCTGGGGAGATTAGTGCCAGTGGAATGGGTAACATTAACTATATATTTTTGGATTTTCTTTTGATCACGCATCCTACTTCTACATTTCGTATGGGCATGTCCTTGGCTTACTCCCCCCATTATAAGATTTAAGGTGCTACCTCCGTATAGGGAGAAAGAAGATATGATCCGACGTTCTTTTAATATGTTTTCTTAACGACATACATATGTTTAAATGTGTTTCACAGGTTGTAGAGGTGGCGTAGGTGAAGGTAAATTGCTTGGAAATGGCATTGGCAGTGGTGGTGGGCATGGTGGTAAAGGGGGGCGTGTATGTTACAATGACAGCTGTGTTGAAGGTGGAATTACGTATGGGAATGCGAATCTCCCTTGTGAGCTTGGCAGTGGAAGTGGTGACTATAGCCCTGGTTATTCATCGGCTGGTGGTGGTATTGTAGGTATGAAACGTCAGATATTTTGATTGATTCTGTACCATTAAACTTGAGAGATTAGGTTGTGTCAATGTATGACTTGATGCAAATGTCTGATGTAGACTATTGACTATTTGTATTCCATGTGTCAAATATTTGGCCAATTATATTTTGTTAGTTTTTTACAAGTTTATGATTCGTCGCCCGTTTACATTGTAGAAGCTTGTCATCATTTATTAACCTGTTCTTTCTTTTCCTTTGAATCTGGTCAGTGATTGGTTCAATGGAGCAACCTCTATCTGGTTTATCACTTCAAGGCTCTATTAGGGTTGATGGAGAAAGTGTCAAACGTTTGAGTAGAGATGAAAACGGTTCTATTCTAGCACCTGGGGGTGGTTCTGGTGGAACAGTCCTTTTGTTCCTGCGTTATCTTATGTTAGGAGAGTCGTCTCTTCTCTCAAGTGGTGGTGGGTCTGGCAGTCCTGCTGGTGGTGGTGGCGGTGGAGGTGGGAGGATTCATTTTCATTGGTCAAACATTCCCACTGGAGACATATACCAGCCAATTGCTAGTGTAAAAGGAATGATTCATGCACGGTATGTCCTCTAAATACCTCTGCATTGCCCATTATCATTAACTTGTGTTTCCCGTCATTTACTGCATTTCCAATGTCTATGTTATTTTGGACATCGTTTCCAGCCTATTGCATTTACATTTTTTTTAATTGTAATCGTAGAGGGGGAGCGGCAGTAAATGATGGGTTTTTTGGCAAAAATGGCACAATAACTGGGACGGATTGTCCGAAGGGACTCCATGGTATATTTTGTAAGGTTCGGAAAAAAACGGTTTACCCCTTAAACTTTTAATCCCTTATCAAAATTGAATTTCTATTGTAGTTTTCGAAGCTCATTGTATTCACACTTGTATTATTTTCGCCAGGAATGCCCATCTGGTACATTCAAGAATGTTACTGGATCTGACTCTTCTCTTTGTCGTCCTTGTCCCGTTGACGAGCTTCCAACTCGTGCTGTCTACGTCCCAGTTCGAGGTATAAATAGCATCCACTTATATCTTCAGCTCTCGTCTATTACATATGCACTATAACTTTTTTCCTAACTTTCAGTGACAAGTTTTGTTTTCCGTTCAAACTACCAAGCATAAATTGTTTTCTATTCATATTTCCACGATCATGAATAAACCATTCAACTACGAAGTCTGTAGATTTAGCTGTGGTTGAAAATTTCAGTTGGGCTATGGTTTTTAGTATTATTACATGTCTCAACTATAAACCTTGGAATTTCCTATACAGGTGGTGTTTCTGAAACACCATGTCCATATCGATGCGTGTCGGAAAGATATCACATGCCACACTGTTACACCGCGCTTGAGGAGTTAATTTACACATTTGGTGGGCCTTGGTTGTTTGGTCTCCTTCTGATGGGTCTCCTCATCCTCTTAGCACTTGTACTTAGTGTTGCACGAATGAAATTTGTTGGAGTTGATGATCTACCTGGCCCAGCTCCCACGCAGCATGGCTCTCAAATAGATCATTCCTTCCCTTTCCTGGAATCACTAAATGAGGTTAGATGATTTTCTTTGTGTATAAACACTAGATCGAAAAACTGTTTGTATATCTTTCTTTATGTGTTCATCGATATAAGCAAATAAAGAATGATTTTAGTATTCGCTGATGTTTCACTCCAGATGCAAGTATTGTTTGTCCAGCAGATATGATTGAGCGAAATAACCCGCCAAACACTCCTTATATTATAGTGTTGTGCTGCTGTTTATAATGTTATTCTTTGGCAGGTGTTGGAAACAAATAGAGCAGAGCAATCTCAGAGTCATGTGCATAGAATGTATTTTATGGGTCCTAATACGTTCAGTGAGCCATGGCATCTCTCGCACATACCCCCGGAGGAGATAAAAGAGATAGTGTTAGTTGTTTCTCATTTTATTATCAAGCTGATTTAGAATTCTCTCTTATTGTTTTATCTATAGATACTCAATTAGTGGCCTTGGCTCTGAAATATTCTTATATTGGTTTTGGGTTCTTTAGATATGAGGCTGCATTTAACACATTTGTCGACGAAATCAACTCTATAGCTGCTTATCAATGGTGGGAAGGTGCAATATATAGTATTCTTTCAGTAGTTGCATATCCGCTTGCATGGTCATGGCAGCAATGGCGGCGGAAGATGAAGTTGCAAAAATTGCGTGAGTTCGTACGTTCAGAATATGACCATTCCTGTTTACGCTCCTGTCGCTCCCGAGCTTTATACGAGGGTTTGAAGGTAATGCCTTCATGATCTAGTTGATCCCATAATTACTTAACAGAACTACAGATTTTGAGAAAATCTGGTTCCCGTTACAAGGTTTTCTTGTTTTAAGATTTAGTGGAATATATATTTTTTAAATATAGGTCGCTGCAACCTCCGATTTGATGCTTGCGTATCTGGATTTCTTTCTTGGTGGGGATGAAAAAAGGACGGACCTTCCACCTCGGCTTCACCAAAGGTTTCCGATGCCCATATTGTTTGGTGGTGATGGCAGTTACATGGCTCCTTTCTCACTTCAAAATGACAACATTCTTACCAGTCTGATGGGTCAGGTTAGTACTTTAGGTTACGTGAAGCAGTTTTAGCAGTTATGTTAAAGGTTTATTGATTATCTGTCATTGTTTTACATTCCCAGCTTGTCCCACCCACTACTTGGTACAGACTGGTGGCTGGTGTAAATGCTCAATTACGCCTTGTTCGCCGTGGGCGTCTGAGATCAACTTTTCATTCTGTTTTGAGATGGTTAGAAACTCATGCTAATCCCGCTCTGGAGACACATTGCATACGGGTTGATCTGGCCTGGTTCCAGACTACAGCTTGCGGTTACTGCCAATATGGTCTCCTGATTCATACTCTTGAGGATTGTGAACCAACATCACCTCAGTGTGTCAGTGAATCAGCATGGACTGAAATCCAACCACGGTAAATGAAAATGTGAAATTGCATCCAATCTGTCTTTCTTTTGTGTTATAGGGTGGTCCATTCATGGTGAAAAGTAATCGCCACGATACTGTTCTTTCTTCTAAAATGTTGTATTGTTTTAACTTTAATATAAAATATGAACTGAGAAATCTAGATAAACAAGATGACAACTATTCTTTCTGCTGATCACTTTAGAATTTCAAGGTTTTTTTCTTGATGTCACAGTTCAGCATGTTTTCGTTGTGCACTTCGTATCTAGTTATGCGGAATTTTGATGTCTTACTTTTTTTAACTTATAGGTACGGCGTGCATGCACATAAAGGAAACTCTCCAGCAAATTTAAGAGAGAGTATGCTCTTCAACCAGACCAGCATAAACACTGAAGATTTTACAACACGAAGAAAGAACTATGGAGGGATAATCGACCTTGACAGCTTACCGAGTCTGAAAGAGAAGAGAGATATGTTTTTCCTTCTCTCTTTCTTAGTTCACAACACTAAACCAGTGGGCCACCAGGTACTTGTCAATCAAATCCTTATGGTATGGATGTACATAAATGCTGTGACGTCCAACGTTTCTAGAATTTTAACGTCTCTTTCCTCGGCTATCTTTGTGATATTGCAGGATATGGTTGGCTTAGTTATCTCGATGTTACTTTTAGGAGATTTTAGTTTAGTCTTGCTCACACTGCTCCAGCTGTATTCGATTTCTTTGCTGGATGTACTTTTGGCTTTGTTTATATTACCTCTCGGCTTGCTTCTGCCATTCCCTGCTGGGATTAATGCCTTATTCAGCCATGGACCCAGGCGTTCTGCTGGATTAGCACGTGTTTACGCTTTGTGGAACTTCATCTCCTTAGTCAATGTGGTAAGTTTTCATTGTTGACAATCTGTTTTGTGGAGAAATGCAATATGACATTAGTGGTTCATTTTACATGAGGATGAATAGGTTTGTTATATCTGTGGATATTATGGGTGTTGATTCTTTAGACATGCGGACATGAGATATCTCACGTTATCTGACGAGTTTTGGTTTTGTGACAGTTTGTTGCTTTTCTCTGCGGATATGTTCATTATAACAGTGAATCATCAGCTAGCAAGAAAACTCCTTTTCAGCCATGGAATATAAACATGTGAGTTTTACTACTTATGCAAAGTAATACCTGAAAAGAGTCACTCTCTCTATATTCTTATCATTTGGTCTATTGGGTTTCTGATGTTTGAGCGGTTTTGGGGGATGCAGGGGTGAAAGTGAATGGTGGATATTCCCAGCAGGATTGGTCGTGTGTAAGATAATGCAATCGCAGCTCATAAATCGACATGTAGCAAACCTGGAGATACAAGACCGCTCATTGTATAGTAAGGATTATGAGCTTTTTTGGCAGTCGTGACAAAGTCTCGTCAGGTAATTTTCCTCAGAACAACTAAAAACAGTCCTGCCCCAGGTTGGAGTGGGGATCTCAGTTTGTTTTTTTTTGTTTTGTCTGTTTCTCTTCTTGTAATTCTATTACTCCAGGTGAATAGAATTAGGGTACAAAAGAGAAGGAACTCTGATTGTTAAGGGAAAAGAGTAAAGAAAAAAGAAAACAAGTTTATTTGAGGGATATAATTAGGGACAAAACTTTGTAATCTAATGATCCTGGTTGGGTTCCTTGGGGTCTCGGTTTTTGTTTTGGTTTTGAGTGGATGGTCGTGTTGGTGATTGGTGAAGATCCTCCTAAGGGTTGTATGTAAATAAATGAGAAATCAAATGATCTATCTACTTGAGGCTGTGCTTATTATATCTGCCTCAGTACACTTGAGTTGTTTTTATTTTGGTGTATATTGACAAGAAATGGATTTGGTTCTTCATTTGGTGTGTGCAGTAAGTAGTTGTACTTTATTAAGGATTAATCAGAATGATCAAAATCAGTGAAAAAGTTTACTTTTGACTTTTAATCTCAATGACCGACCTCTTGATGATGATGACTCATTCCCTCTTCTTTCTGTGTCCCAAATGGTTTTTGCCCAGACATGTCATAAACACTTGACGATTCAAAAATATATCTTTGATGACCTTAATGATTGGAAGATAAATCTCAGTAAATTCTGATGAAATAGCAATTTTAGAGTATTTTTATAAAGGACCACGGAGATGGAACGACGTAATTTTAGAAAACTCATGAAACACAACCCAAAAAGAGTGAGAGCGAGGCTCTCATCAGTGATCAATCACAAACCCAAAAAGCTTACTACTTGTTCAGAAACGCAGGCCCTTTGATCAAAGCAAGCAAAACCCCTCCCATAACCGCTGATGTAGAAGCTGCAACAATCCCTCGCCGCATAGAAAGAAAGCCTCCTGTAGCAGCACCTGCTAGGATGGAGTTCCATGGATCTTCCTTCTTCCTGATGTACACCAGTGTGCAGTCAAATGCAGAGAACAAGCCTCCAAATGCAGCAAAACTGCCTGCCAGACGAGGAGCATTCATGTTGACTGCTTGTGCTCCTCCGACCAAACGAGCACCCATTGGGGAATTGTATGCCCCTTTTACGAAATGATATACAGAACCTCCAACAGCTCCCATTCCAAATGCAGAACCGACATCATTGACTACACGGTAAAGGCCATGATGATCCCGAGATTCCTTATGGGTGCCCATCAATCAAATATAAAAACCTTGACTTCTCTTGCTGCAAAACACCCTCAAAAAAGTATGTCATTACTATGCTCCTTAATTTTGAAGTAAGAACATAAAAAAGAAGAAGCTAAGCTAAGACACCATCAAATCAGCTTCTTTATTACTACAAGTCAATGAAGAAGCCTGGTATAGCCACTTGGGTATAGCTAAGGTCAGAGACACAACACAGTTGAATGATATCCTAAATCTTTAGAACAAACTAAGGAACACAACCGCATGAAAAGCTGCAGTTTTGAAGCAGGATAATGGACAAAGAAAGACCTAGTTAGTTGTTGTGGACACAGAATTAAGTAACAATCCATTGGAGTAAACAAATCAGAGCTTCAACATTTTTTATCAAAAGATATCAATCGAATGAAGTTGAGCTAAGCACAGGAACCCGAAAACATCAAAGTAACAAATCTACAAAAATTAAAGAACTGTTTCGATAAAAAACGGAGACTAAATAACACTAACCAGAAAGAAGCAGCAGATTCTAGTGACCCTACTGCGCGACTGCACAGAGCCCCCGAAATTAGGGTTTATGGGTCGAAACGATCAAGAAAATAGATTCTCACTCAGCTTCGCTCTTCCCTCTCTTAATTGGTGTAGCAGTATATAATAAACGACTAAAGTAACTTTGTGTAGTTTAATTTCAAATTCCCCCAATCAGTTTAATTGGGGCAGAACAAGAACGCGCTCTGGTGCTGCCTGATCTGAGAGTGTTACAATTTTGTCGAAAATAATCAATGCTCTTGTATCACTAATCGAACCGAACCAAACCACTCTTTTTCAGTAATCTCCCGAGCTTCTGTGATTTTCGTTTGTTTGTGATGATTACTTACTTCTATGGTTGACGTTGTTGTTGTTCATTTTGTGAAGTAAATATAAACCGAACTTTTAATCATTATATATGAATCCAACTGTTACACAGATACAACCCACACACCCAACAAGTCTCATCTTTATCACCATTACACAACTCGTTCAGTTTCCAAGGTTAACACAAAACCAACAACACATCTGCTTATTTGCAACACTACCCCGTTGCTATTTATGTGTATTCATCATAACCTTTGTGTATTTTTTTTTGGTCTATGTCAATGTTCGGCTGCACCCGAATGGTAAGCTCTCCGCCTCAACTGAGATTCCCCTGATGGCTGCTGCAAATATATCCTCGTTGGATCATTAGGGTCCACGTACCTGCAACATACACAATGACCCACACATGCGATTTTCAGAAATAACAGCGTTTTAATTCTCTACGAAAACATTCTATTTTGATTCAGAGAGGGGACTTACGCATGTCTCATCATTTGTTCAACAGGGGTCTGAGCGGCTTGAAGAGGATCAACTCGTGGAGCTGCCGCCGCTGCTTCTGCTGCTTGTTGCATTTGTCGATTGTATTGCCTCACTGATGATATGAGATTCAGAAAGAGAGGAACAAACGTCCCGCAACCACCTTCCTTAAACAGGATCTTGAAACTGTGTGTCGAGTACAGAGCTCTATGCTCGTTTTCTGGCACCACCTGAACATAGTATTACAATGCCATTAATTATATAGTAATTTCCTGGCAAGGATTCAAAATTGTTAATCCCACATGAAAGTTTTGTACTTACAGGCTCCACTTGTCCAGCAATATTGTTGCAGTGAAATATTGGCTGATTGAATTTCTCAGCATGGACGTAAAGCTGCAGAGTAATAACATATATAGTCCATAAGCTAATATGTATCATGAAGTCCCTTAGCCAGATTTAATAGAGATATACTTGTACCATGTAGCATTAACTGAATAAGAAAAAAACATAAGATAAAGTTAATGTACCAGGGGCATGTCAAAAGCAACGAAGTTCTCAACAGGCTTGCTCGCAACAAAGACCATCCGTACATTAGACAAGTAAATCACTCCCTTGGACTTAACATGACCTCCATGCCCTCTGGATCAAACCAAAAAAAAAAAAGAACTTTAGGGGAAGATGTTTAACACCAACAGCTCATATGTCTGTTCACTTCTGAGACTTATCTTATTTACAAGTAAACGTATTGGATCATATGCTCAAAAACTGATCAAAAACAAGCGAGAGAAGAGTAGGGAACACGAACCCAGGGATCTTGTCGACTTCAAACTCAACACCATCTCTGACTAGAACGAACATTTCATTAACAAAGGGAACAGGCATCCCATTGGGTAGCAATTGAGGGTTAAGCGCCATGACCTCTGCAGTTCAGATTGATCAAACAATGATTATATTAATTCCTTCTTCTGTTCTGCTTCTTTGTGTAAATCTGATCACCACATACAATTGACAATGTAAACACATCCCAAAGACATCACTAATCAGAAGTATACTCAACAACAACAAAAACATGAAAAGTTAAAACCCAGGAATAGGATCCCTTTGTTCATGATTCATGGCAATGACACACGTTAATTTACAATTTACACTGTTACCCAATTCAAATCAGCAATCAAAATTCAATAGATCAAAGTGACCAGAGCCGATTGAACAAAAATCAAACCAGTCGTAATTGTGAAATATAGAAACAAAACCTAGGGTTAGTCCATAATAACTGACAGAGACAAATCAATCATACAAAGAGAACATGTAAAATTCCTTAATTCTAAGAGAATCAAAAAAATATGATAGTCACAAAACGACCCAAATTTTAGCAGTTTCAAGCAAGCCTTGCACTATTCGCGCCGCATCTGATCTGAGGACTAGTAGAGTTTCCCGGAAAAAAGCAGAGAATTTGAAAGAACATACCTCTGTCGGAAGCTAAAAAAGAAAAAAGGATTTTGATCGGAAGGAGAGATTGAAGAAGAAGATAGTAATTGATTTGATCAGAGCTTCTCGCTTATTCCAGAAGAGAATAGAGAGAGATGATGATCACGCGGTTTATTCTTAAAACCTTTTTAACCATTTTTAGGTCCCTCAACTTATTTCTTAAGTTCGATTTCGCCCGCTATTAGTTTTTGACTACTTTTGACCCTATATCTACAAATGGCTGCTACTATTTTTGCCAGATTTTGGTTTAAACTTTTATAAGTACATAATTATATTTTGGTTTTGGACTTTTGGTTATTCAGCTAATTGTTCCTAGCCTCCTAGAGTCTCCATGAAACTTTTGAAACTATAAGATAGTACAAAAGAATTCCAAACTAAGGACAAAGCATAAGTTGATTGTGTTCTCAATCTCAGTGGGGGTTGGAGATGTAACGTTTTGGACAATAACGATTGGTCAGATTATAGCAATTAAAAATTTATTATTCATCAGCAGATACAAACATTATAAAATATTGGAGGTTATAAATTTATTATTCATCAGCAGATACAAACATTATAAGAGTGGAAGTTCTTAAACAAACATTAAAATGTAGGAGGTTATAAATTTTTACCAAAAGTTATAAAATATTGAGATCTAAAATATTTTCCTAAAAAGTTTTTTGACTGTAATAATAAGTAATATATTTCCAAAACTTTATTGGTAGCAAATTTGAAAGAATCATTATGGTCAAAATAAACTCTTGAAGTATTAAATTAAAAAAAAAAATCAACAAAAAATCATATAAGTATAGCTTTTGTGAAGAACTAAAGCTAAAAAAATCTTTTCTTCTTAAACATAAATAAAACTAAAAGATACACATAATGAGTATTACAAAAATCTCTATCACCTTTTTTCTTGTAATAATATTGACAATTTCGTACAACAATGTTTTAGCCGCTTCAGGTATGATGTTTCTTACAAAAAGAATTCTCTTCTATCTTATTATTATGTAACTATTTTTGATAACTTTAAAGAATACTTTTTTTCAAAATATAGAATCGAGAATATCCATTATATTATATATATATATATATATATGCTAAGCATATGGTTAAAGAAATAATTATGTTGTGGATTGTATGTGTAGGACCTCTGAATTGTTTTGCTAAGTGTGCTATAGGATATTATGAAGATTATGAATGTCACATTGACTGTGCAATGAAAGGTTACTTTAATGGACATTGTGTTCCAAATCAAGAATCTGGAAAATGCTGTTGCACTAGAGAATAAAAATCGATTATTTTGTTATAATTGGTGATTTTAAGCGACGAATTATGTTTTTATAAATTTATGTTCTTGGTTTTCAATTGTAATGGGTACTAAATTCATCGAAATAAAAGTTATTATTTTACTATATGTTATTGCTTCGTAAAATAACATATATTGATAGTACAAAAGAATTCCAAACAAGAACAAAGCATAAGTTGATTGATTGTGTTCTCAATGGGGCTTGGATATGTAACGTTTATTGGAAATAACTATTGTTAGGATTATACTAGTACTTTGAAATTTATTATTATTCATCAGCAGATACAAAGAGAGAGAGAGAGTTCTTAAACAAACATTAAAATGTTGTAGGAGTTGAAATCAAACAAACAAGCAACAATAAAACTTTTAATACAAGCCTCAAGAAGAACTATTATTAAGAGTTGTGAATAGAAAAAATCTGCAGGTTTCTTCAACAAAACTTTTTTTTAACGGTAGTTTCTGTAGACAGGGCTGTACATGCTGCTCTCTGCAAACTTCACCAGATCCTTCGCACGTGGGAGGTTCGACGCCAATCCTACAACCACAAGTACATCCATTTAGAACTTTGAGAATAGAGTTAGGACGGTCTCGTTAAAAGTGTTAAGACAGTTTTGTTCAACTAACCGAGGTCATAGGTTTTGGCGGCGACACTGGCTGCAATATTAGCTGAGATCTGTCTGATGTTTGCGAATGGCGGGTATATCAGACCGTTGGCGAAGTGCTCTTCTGTGACTTGTGCTGCCAATGCTTCAGCTGTTGATAACAAAGAGAAGCAGTTAAAGAGAGTTGCATTGAGAATCTTGCAAGTGACTGTCACTATTCATCAGTATCCATGTTTGATTTTGTGATGTTTATTTCTACTTACAAGCTGCGAGAAGCATGTCATCACGGACACGGATAGCACCAGACATGATCAAACCAAGTCCCAAACCCGGGAAAATGTAGCAATTGTTTGCCTGAGGTGAAGAAGGATTATGGAAATATGATGTGAGCACTTAAATTGTCACATATAGAAATTTTAAAAGTTGAGAGGGAAGGAGTTGTGGAACAGCACGAACCTGGCCAGGCAAGTAAGTTTTGCCCTCGTACTCAACAGGATCAAATGGGCTTCCACTTCCGAAGATTGCACGACCCTATATTAAGCACAATATATGATGATCAGACTTGAGAGGAGCACCAAAACTAAATTATATAAAAAGGAGTCAGACATGAATCACATTTAGATGTCATATGAGACAGTATACCTTGGTCCATGTGTAAGCCTGTTCTGCGGTACACTCAGCTTGAGAAGTAGGGTTTGAGAGAGCAAGAATCAACGGTTTCTGTAAGCCAACACCAAGACCAGTATTAGAAGAATAGCATGTAAACCTTGCTTTTTGAAAAAGCAGAGAGGAAGAACAAAAAGAAACCTCGTTGTTTGTAGCCATGGCCTCGACAACTTCCTTTGTGAAAGTTTGACCCACACCGGATGTTCCAATGAGAACAGTTGGCTTGATTGCCTTTTTGAAAAAATTTCAGAAAAAAAGAGTGAACACAAGAATAAAACATCTGACATCAAGATTCTCTATTCACCCATCAAGAAATTTATAACATGAGCTCATCGCGTACATTGACAGCACCAATGAGGTTCTTGACAGGTTCGTGCTCATGCGCCCATGGTTGCTTGAAGTGCTGAAGAGATTCTTTGCGCGAGCTAACAATCAGTCCCTGCAAATAAAGTTCAAAAGAGAAACATTAAAACCAAGAAAGGTTTATCTAAAGAGAATGAGCCTGGTCTGGGTGGTTGCCAATAATACCTTGGAGTCCACGAGCCAAATCTTCTTACGGGTCTCATCGATGGGAGCTCCAGTCTACAAAACAACCGAAATATGATCAGTCACATATTCTTGGCTAGAACACAGAGAAAACGCAAGAACAAAGAAAAAAACAGATTGACTAACCTCTTTTGAAATCTTAAGAGCAATTAGCTCAGCGATACCGGTTCCAGCCTTCAAAGAACCAACGAGATAAAAGCGTAAGCATAAAACATCTATGTAAACAAAAATGATAAGCTTATTGAGTATAATGCTTTCTGATCTCACCTCTCCGGCACCCAAGAACAAGAAGGTATGGTCAGCCAGGGTTTTACCAAGAACCTTCTGAGCGGCAATAAGCCCAGCAAGCACCACTGATGCAGTACCCTGCAATTACACAAAACAAAAAACAAGCTCTTAGTAAGGCTCTCTGACACCTCAACCATAATGCAAAAAAAGTATCAAAATCTTGAGGAACAAATTTTTTACCTGGATATCGTCATTGAAGACAAGATGGCTAGAGCTGTACTTAGACAAAAGGTCAAATGCATTGTGGTTTGCAAAATCTTCAAACTGTAAAGAAGAGTATGTATGGTATTATTCCATGACATCTTAAGAAAAAAGATAATTCTAACAAAAGTCATAGTTCTTAAGAGAGTTGTATCCTATGGCTCACCTGTACCAACACTTTCTCTCCATAGTTCTGCTTGACAGCGCACATGAACTCGTGCAGAAAATCTGCATATTCCTGAAATCACAAAAGCAAACAGACTTGTCAATTTTTTAAAACATAACCACTGCATTAGTCATAAAAAGAGTAAGAAATAATATGAGAGAGATTAGTAAACCTGGCCAGTTGCCCTTCGTTGTTTAAGGCCGATGTAGAATTCATCATTCAGCAACTTCTCATTGTTTGTACCCACATCAATGGTGATTGGAAGGCACTGCATTTGAAAGTGGATTTGCATTTTAGGATCAAACTATTATTATTGAAATAATCCATCAAGAGTAACCAATTTCTAGGCAGAAAATATCGCAGCTTATGTTCTAGTGCTTACAGCTGATGGACGGATTCCTCCCAAAGCGGTGTAAAGAGAAAGCTTCCCCACTGGAATTCCCATTCCCTGAAAAGTTTTATAACAACTGATAAATACAGATTTTCAACATAACATGGGAATAAGTTTCAAGTGTTTAACTCAAGGAACCATTTTATTACCTGGCAACCGAGATCTCCTAGACCGAGAATGCGCTCACCATCAGTAACAACAATAACTTGGATCCCTCTCTGGGGCCAGTTCTTCAACACTTCAAGAATCTTGCCCCTAAAGAACATACATTTCAATTTAGTGTTTCAAAGAAACAAAATGGAAAGTGACCCGGTTAAAGAGATTCAAACACACACTTCTCTTTCAAACTGATGTAGAGACCCTGTGGCTTCCTGAAAATGCTTCCATACTTCTGGCAAGCCTCACCAACTGTTGGTGTGTACACAACTGGAAGCAACTCCTCAACGTTATCAATCAGAAGCTTATAGAACAACCTCTCGTTCCTTTCCTGCAAGATTCAGATACATAAGCCACCACTTCCGAAAAAAGTAAAGTAACCAAACAAATCTTTATGCACATTCTCTACTACTAATAAACATGGTTTCGAAAAACAATCACTGACCTGAAGATCCATGAGGGCCATGTAACGCTGTAGAGGAACAGTGTACTGACGGAGATTGTGCATAAGCTTTCTCTCCTAATAAAATCAACCACAAATCACAAGTTAACACAAACAAAAAACCCAAATCAAAACTAAACAAAGGTGAGTTCTTTTATATAATAAAACCTCAAGTCACCTGAACATCTTGACTCAAAACCACAGGGGGAAGAAGACCAGTTAAGTAATGAGCATCTCTTTCTTTATCAGTAAATGCAAGTCCTTTGTTGTAACGCGGATCACGCATCAACGAGTAACCACTGGAAAAAGATAAAAAAAGAAAATTTCAATAAAAATTGGAACTTCAACAACAAGAAAAAAACTTAAGTTCATAAGTTGAGAAACTTATAAAAAAGTGAACTTTACTTGCAAGCAGCTTTAGTTAGCTGAAGAAATCGTGATAGATCAAAAGGGAAAACAAAAAGGGTATGTAATCTGAAGGAGAGCGTTGACTCACCTAGCGACGGATGTAACCCAAGGAGTGACGAGCTGATCCAAGGTGGCGGAATCCTCACCGTAGACGTCAGAGATACCACCGCCAACGCCGGATCTGTTATCGGCGACATCCTCACAGGGTAACTCAGCAGGAGTACTTCCCATATCTCTCTCTCTCTTCCGAGCTTAACACAACAAAATCAAGAAAAACAGAGGAAGCAAGGTTAACGGAGCAGAGGTTGATGAATGATGAGCTTAGAAAGATATTATTAGGTGAATGATGGAAACACAGAAGTGGAGGATAGTGGAATTATATAGGCCAAAGAATAAAATTGTATGAGAGAGAGACAGTTTGAAAACGCTAAAGTCTGAAACTTGGAGCTAAAATCGTCAAATCGAGGAGAAGAACGTGGACTGGACTCGGTCACCTCTCTCTCGTGTAGGTCCTCTCGTCATCCATTACCTCTCTTTTTTTTTATTCTTTTTTTTTTTTTTTTCTTAACACTTAATTTATCATTTTCTTTTTTGTCTTTTTTCGTTTTTTATATGAAAACGATTTTCACATTTTAATAATTGTAGTAGTACTACACTTCCCCAAGTTGATGGATAAAATCATAAAATAACAAAAATTCATCAGCAAGTGTTGTGTATTTCTTATTTCTTTTTCTGAATAAAAAATAATTAGATAGAATAGGAATATAAATTCTAAATTGTTAATTAGATGGTCCTTTTTCTCTTTAATAATTAATAATAATAAATGGATATAGTGATGTGAAACTGGAAACAAATAAATAATAAATATACAGTGAGAAAATCGAAAAATGAACGAGAAAACAATAATTGTATTTTGAGGCTGCGGGGATGTGTCTCAGAGGATCAAATTTGGCAGCCATATCGGACCCCCACCACCCAAACTTGAATATATTATATGTCAACAAGATATTTACTTTTTAATTAAAAAAAAAAACATATTTAACAGAAAAGTAAAAGATTACCAAATAAAGTAATAAACTATTACAAAGAAGAAAAAAACCCACCTCAGACAGGTATCGAACTGTCATTATTAGTGCATATAAACTAACTATATAAGGAATACTTAGTCAATTAATGATTTAATTTAACGATCATTCTCATTCATGGATAAGGATTAAGGATAGTGCGTTACTTGTAATTAATTCATTACTCGTAACGACGTACGTATGTTAGTTTATAATATGCTTCTTCTTTTTTTCTTTGTTGCATATATATGAATATATGATATATATCTCACCAAATTTGTAGCACTCGCCTATTATTGTCTCCACTACTTTTCAGTTGACCATTCCCTTCCTATTATTTTCTTGTGTTCATAAACTAAAATGGAGCAAAACGCGTTTATAGTCCGATAGAGAGGCTCATTTGTTTCTAGAACATAGAAGGAAAGGAATCGGTTCCAATATATGTTGTTGCACTTTTTCACCAACTCCTACCATTTTCAAAGTTGACTTTCTATGTTTCATTTTCATTTTTTTTGAAGATTAGAGAAATCTGAATACGAAACAAAAGGAAAAAGAAAAGAAAAGACGATACTCTATAAT
This sequence comes from Camelina hispida, assembly GCA_023657505.1. Taxonomy (NCBI): domain Eukaryota; kingdom Viridiplantae; phylum Streptophyta; class Magnoliopsida; order Brassicales; family Brassicaceae; genus Camelina; species Camelina hispida. The sequence continues at coordinate 5,345,871 of CP094637.1, read as the reverse complement.
CTACCGCAGTCAAAAGCCCAATCTCTTACTAGACATAAACTCTTAATGAGAAAGAGAGTTCTAAAGCTAAGTCCAGTAGTCCACACATGCAAATTCTGGAAATTTACTGACATTATGCATTAGTTTATTAGTCGTTGTTCACAAAAAAAAAAAATGCATTAGTTTATTAGCTAATGAAATAAAATAATATATGAAATAAAACTTATAAAAAGAAAAAATAGTTAAAAATAGAATAAAGTATGAACAAAACATAAGTAAAAAATTAGAGAAATATAAAAATGATTATATGTTTAAGTTACATTTTTGCATTTATGTATAATGTGTTTATAGTCTATGACTCCGCCTATCTGATCTCTCTAAAAACAAATAGTTTGTTTGATGGAGTCATCAGATTATAATGAGAATGTTTGTACTACCTGCTCTGATGATACGCCGGGCATAGCAACACACTATAGTAAGAAGACACACCACAACAATAAACCCAAACCTCTAGCAAATTTGTGATGCAACTATCTATTCAGTAAGATTATCTACGTGAAATTAAACGAAATTATTCAGTTGACAGGATGAACTATTCTGTTAACGGAGTTAGCTGTTCTGATGATAAAAGTGGACCCACGAACACGAATATCAATTGAAGGTTAGATTTAATAAATTTGACACTTTGGTGGTTTTAGTTAGAAATATAATAGTTTGGAGGTTTAAACTGGAAATCATTGTCACCTTAAGAGTTAATATTGAGACCAGAAATATTTTCCTATAAAAAGATTGTCAACGATATATTATATATTTCCAAATACTCTTATTGGTAACAAATCTTAAAAAATTTAGTCACTTTAATTTTTCTTGTAATAATATTGACAATTAATCTATCTGACAACAATGTTTTAGCTGCCATAGCTATGATGTTTTCTTGCAAGAAGAATTCTATTATATCTTATAACTATGTAACTATCTTTGATAATTTTAAGAACAATTATATGTAGAGCTATCTTTTTTTTTTTTTTTTTTTTTTTTTTTTTTTGTCAAACATATGTAGAGCTATCAAAATGCTAAATATAGTATTAAAATATAATTTTGTTGTGGTTTGTTTGTGTAGGAACAAGAGATGTTTTGCTAAGTGTGCTATAATATACTATCATAACTAGATTATGACCCGCGGTATACCGCGTAATAAGTTTTTTTTTAATTCTTTTTTGTTAATGTACTAATTTTACTAATATACTATTTTGTTAATTTTAGTGATTTAGTATATAAACCGTGGTATACCGCACAATAATTTTTGTTTACTACAATATTAATTAAATCAGTTTGATTCGATATATTTTATATTAGTGTTGTTAAAACATTAAAATGAGGATTTAATCCGTGTTGAAATATCATATTACTGATAGTTTATTTTTTAGTATTATTAATTCAATCTTGTAAAGTCATATAATCCGTCATGTAATATAACTCGTTTGTGTAATTTTGAAAATTTAATATGTTTAAATATTTATATTTTTAAATTTTTTTATTAAATTTAGATATATCAGTTATAAATTATAAACTTCTTAAAATTTTATAATTTACTATATACAGTAAATTTACTATACTGTATATTTATGTTGAACACACACTTTTATATTAATTGAGTAATATATGTTTGTTTTAAAATTCAAATCATAATATATGCAGGAAAAATACACATTTTCATTAACTTTATGTATTATATGATGATTCACTATATTTAAATTTTAAAATCAAAAAGAGATGATAGGAGAATAATATTTTTTTAATTTGGAATAAATCTTCTAAATATCTATATTAATTATAGAACATTATATATATGGATATTTAAAATATTTAATTGTGTTTGGTTATAAGAATAGTAGAGAAAGTTAACTAAATTTGTTTGGATATGAATATAAACATTAAATAGCATTCAATGTAAAAACTTTCCAAAAAATATTTTTGAGCAAAACTGCTGCAAAAATACTATTATAAATTATGATATGATTGTCTAATTTGAAATAAAATATATTGTAAAAAAAAATTATGAGCAAAACTTAAGCGAAACATAAGAAAAATTTAAGAAAAATTTACAAAATGATAAAAAGCTAATTTTATATTTATGTTTTTATGTACAACTATAACCCTTTTTAGATTATGAGTTTTTTTTTCTTAGTTGGGTAAAGAAGAAACACAAGTAGAGAAGACACAAAACAATGTGTTATATAAACAGTCTATGACTCAGCCTTTATGATATCTCTAAATTACTAAATACAAATGCTGGCTGTCTTCTTTTATCCATGCATTCGACGTTATCACCATCGGAAGTCATCTTCTCAAAATAAATTTCAAAACAAACAAACGAGATTCAGAAAAAATAAAAGAACTCTCTTCATCAGATAATGAGAAGTGTTTCCAATACCTTCTGTGGTGATACTCCCGGAGTAGCGATGCACGAAATAAAGAACACCCACCACAAACATCTCCGCAAATACAAAGACAAAAATTTGAACTTGAACTTGGAACTAAAGACAAAGTTTCCAAAATCAGGTAAAGTGAGAGTTGCCAAAATCTGGGGAAAAAAAAACGAACCTGGTCAAGCTGAAGAAGAGGGGTCGGAAGATCAAAAGAGAAAAAGAGAAGACAAGCGAGGATAAATCGAAGAAGCTTCTTTCAAGACTCATTAGTATTTTGAATTAATGAGTATTTTTTTGTTCTCAGTAGGGTAATTATAGAAGAAACCCTGCTGGTGGAAAAGGATGTGTCTATCTCTCTTCCCCTGTAATGAGTTTTTTTCCCGCCTCATCTCATCAGTCGATTGACGATCCCAAATAGCGAACAAAGATATAAAAGGATTTACTTCAACGACACCAAACCCTTGCGTGCTTGTATTTAAATGGCATTGGCCCCATTGGGTTTGTTCTAACTTTTAATTGAGCTAGTGAGCTTTCCTTTTTCTTTTGATAGTGTTCAAAATAATTTTACCTTATATTCTAAATATATATAGTCTACTTTTATTCTCCCTTAATTGTTAAATCTTGAAATTATAAAAATATATATATAATTTTCAAGATATATATGATTCAAATACATATACTATTCTCCAACTTACTGAAAATTGTCATTTTTTTAATCGTTAAAAATATATATGACTCAATATTATATCTCAAAATAGATTAGATCTTGGTTTATCTATTGAATTTGAGTTCATGTATGTACGTAAATGGCGAAGGCTCGCTCAATTTCAATAGGATTCCAATTTATATTATAGAAAGATAAAACTGAATAAATAAACTATATATAAAATGTTCTAAGGAATTTAATTATTTTAAATGTTTTATATATGGTATCTATATTGTATTTGTGTCTTGATTAGTATTTTAGTAGCAAGGGCCGTGCCTCGTGCTTTAAAAAAAATAAACTTCCGCCTACGGCATCATGTTTTGGAAAATTTTCAAAGCACTATTTTTAATCATAGATATGTTCAACAAACCCTTATTTACTAACTATAGTTTTTTTCGGTAAGGTCTAACAAAAGTATCCTCATTTACGTTTCCTACTTTTTAGTTCTTGTATAGACTGTTGATTTTAATCAGATTTCATTTAAGTTAAACAAAAAAAGAAAAAAACTGAATAAATAGACAAAGTGACAAACCATCATCGTTCATCTTCATCATAAAATAAGCCTGCTCTCTTCTGTATTCTTCGTTTTGTTTTTTTATCGTTTTAGTTGTACTTGTTTTTAGTAGAATTCTACTACTTTTAAATTTTGTTTTAAAATGCAATCATAATTGTTAAACACTATGTTAATCGTTTTTAGTAGAACACTCTTATCTTTGTTTAAGCATGTTATAAGAATATTTGAGTCATAAGTAAGCACTTCTTTTTTAGGTTTATCCTTATCTCTTTCCTTTCATTTTTATGTGGTGTGTTTTGAGCTCATGGAATCGCATATTTTTCCTGTTATTAAGGCCAATGATGACTTGACAAGAAAGCATAATTAAGCAATTTTTTCCTGTTTTAGTTACTGCGTACACTGAAGAGAACTTTTAATTTTGTTGTGGGTTGTTTGTGTAGGACCACAAAATGTTTTGCTAAGTGTGCTATAGTATACTATGAAGATTATGATATGGTTTTTTAATTTGAAATAACATATATTGTAAAAAAAAAAAAATTATGAGCAAAACTTAAGCGAAACATAAGAAAAAATTAAGAAAAACTAAAAAAACTGATAAAAAGTAATTTATATTTATGTTTTAATGTACAACTATAACCCATTTTAGATTAGGAGTTTTTTTTTCTTAGTTGAGTAAAGAAGAAACACAAGTAGGGAAGACACAAAACAATGTGTTATATAAACAGCCTATGACTCCGTCTTTATGATATCTCTAAAAACAAATAGTTTGTCTGGTGGAGTCATCAAATTATAATGACAATAGTAGGATATTGGCCCATCAGAGATATTGTAATGCTTTAAAATATATTTGGCTAATAATAGTACATAACATAAAATAGATTAATAAAATAACAAAACTAAAAATTAAATGAACCTGTATAGTTTGTGATATTTTAGTAGTGGGTTGTCAAATGCTGGCTGTCTTCTTTTGTCGATGCATTCGACAATATCACCATCGGAAGTCATCTGTGTGAAATATTGAACTGAAAGTGATAATAGATTAACTTAACAACGATGGCTTAAATAGCCTTACATGAAGCAAACAACAACTGAATCAAAGCTAGAAAAACGGAGACAGACTCCACTAACAAACTGACTCTCAAGTCCACGACTCCACTTACTAAACTCCTTAAGACTCGGACTCCATGACTAAATCCACTCCAACAATCTGCTCAAAATAAATTTCAAATACAAACCAACGAGATTCAGAAAAAAATAACAGAAGTCTCTTCATCACATAATGAAAAATTGTTTCCAATACCTTATGTGGTGATACCCCCGGAGCGATGCACGAAATAAAGAACACCCACCACAAACATCTACACAAATACATTCCTGATTCCATTATCACCATTGACACACTGTTAAAATTAAAATTAAAATTCCGTAACTCAAAATCTATTGCATTAAATTTTCCTTTGAGAAATCAAAAACTCAAGTTCGATCTGTCTATGACTCAGCCTATATGATATCTCTAAAAACAAATAGTTTGTCTGGTAGAGTCATCAAATTATAATGACAATAGTAGGATATTACAACAATGGTTGATCACGCAACCTACGCACAGTGGGGCGGCGAAATTCTGAACTTGAAGCATTTAGGACGACATACAACGACCCAGATGGGTTTCGATCACTTCCATGACGAAGGCTTGGGGAAAAACAGCTATTTATGTAAATTGGAAGTTGTTGATCCCAATCAAAAAGTTACATAGCAACCAATCCAGTGTTACGACGTCAAACATCTCTACTACACAGAAAATTGCAAGACCTATTTCTTCTAGGGGAGGCCAGGGTTTAGGCTTACACATTTAAGAGCGGTTCCATTTGCATTTGGCTCTTCTCTTGTTTTCTTTGTAGTTTATTTTCTTATCATTGTATTTTTCTCTTTACTGTATACATTTTTGTTGTAAAAAGATTGTTTATAGTGAATGTGTGGCTTCTACATTATAAATTTTCGTGTCTCCGTAATCTACAATTAACAAATCCGATTTATTAACTATTTACTATGAATGAAAACATTCTAGTTAAAAATCAACTAAGCAAAGCTCATAAAAATATACTTTTATGTTTCATGTCATCAAAACTGGGACTTCCAAAGTAACAAAGACTTGTGTATTAACTCTTGTCTAAACAAAAGTAAAAAACTTCAATTTTTGTTGTACAAATTTATATTGTGGATAAAATTTTAAGTTTTTTATTGTGGATAAATTTTTTAAGTTTATATTGAGCTCTCAAAATTTGAAGTTTCAATAGTAAAATTTCTATTGCGGATGAAAAAAATTTTGTTGGACAAATAAAAGCTTATACAATGAAGAATGTTTATTTTTTTCGATTTTTGTTGACAAACTTTGTTTTATGTTGTAAGTATTTTAGTATCGCGCGACGTCAATCAGTAACTAATAACTTTAGTTTTTTCGGTAAAGTCCAATAAAAGTATGTCTTCACCTAAAATTAGTTTTAAGAATAACGACAACTCAAATTTTAGTTTAAATAACTTTTCAAAATATTGCATGTTTAAGAAGTACGCATTCACAAATTTATCTTCATATATGATATATGATACTGAAAATTTTCAATAATCAAACAATTCATAGATTAAACTCATTATATATGTATCTCCTACCCTTTGGCTTTAAAAGACTATTGATACCAAGAACTTTAAGAATACGAACACAAAGAACACAAACTATGAATAACTCTCTTATAAGATTAAGGAAAATAACTCAAAACCTTAAACTCTTACAATCTCTTAATCTCTCAGACAATGCCACAACTCAGCATTAGTGCTTATATAGAGGAGAAGTAAATATTTAGCCTAACAACTTTTAGGAAATATTACATAATTTAGATACCTCTTAAATCTCTAGATATGTATATTTAGATATCTCCTAAATATACTTAGCTTGAAGCTCAAGCTATTTCAAGCTTACACTAACATTGTCTCCCTTAAGCTTGAAATCATCTCCTTTCACACCTTGAACTCCAATAAGGCCTCTCATTTCCTTGTATTTGATCTTTGTGAGTGCCTTTGTCAAAATATCAGCCTTCTGCTCATTTCCTGGTAAATATTCAACCTCCACTTGATCTTTCTCCACACATTCCCTAATAAAATGATATCTCCGGTGTATATGCTTACTGCGGCCATGGAATACTGGATTTTTTGTGAGTGCAATCGCCGACTTGTTATCCACTCGAACAGTCACACTCTCACATTCCCGATCAGATATTTCTGCAAACAATTCTTGAAGCCAGATTGCTTGTTTTGCAGCTTCTGTGGCTGCCATGAATTCAGCCTCACAAGATGATAGAGCCACCGTTTCTTGCTTTTGAGAACACCATGTAATAGGACATCCATCAAAGTAGAAGATATGGCCAGTTGTACTTTTTCCATCATCCTCGTCAATGTTATGGCTGCTATCGCTATATCCCACCAAACCTGTACCATCTGTTCTTCTGAATATAAGACCATAAGTTTGAGTTCCTCGCAAATACCTTAGTACTTGTTTTAACGCAGCTCCGTGTGATTCTTTTGGTTCTTGCATGTATCGACTAAGAACCCCATCACTGAAGCTCAGATCAAGTCTTGTGTGGAGGAGATAACGGAGACAACCAATAACTCTTCGATAATCTGTCTCATTTATACGACATTCTCTGGCATCTCTTGACAGCTTAACATTTTGATCCATTGGAACTTGCGAAGAATTACACTCTTTCATTCCGGTTTCTTCTAAGATTTTGATTGCATATCTTTCTTGCTTCAGTGTTATACCATCTTGATTCTGCAGTACCTCGAGCCCAAGATAATAGCTTAACTTCCCGAGATCACACATTTCAAATTTCTCTGCCATCTCTTCTTTGAACTTAACGATCATGTGTATGCTCGAACCTGTGATCAAAAGATCATCGACGTACACGGCTACAAGCAGAAGATGTCCCCTCTCCTCCTTCCGATGTAATGATGGTTCCTTTGAACACTTCCTAAATCCCAGCTCCTTGAGAGTTTTGTTCAGCTTTTCATTCCACGCCCTAGGGGCTTGCTTTAACCCGTATAGTGCCTTGTTAAGTTTGTACACTTTGTCCTCACTGCCGCTGATTTCAAATCCTTCCGGTTGTGTGACATAAACCACTTCCTTAAGCTCACCGTGCAAAAATGCAGTCTTGACATCGAGATGGTGTACTTCCCAAGCATTGGAAGCTGCTAGAGCAATGATGAATCTGATAGTCTCAATGCGAGCTACAGGAGCGAACACTTCATCGAAGTCAACACCATGCTTTTGGACATAACCCTTTGCAACCAGCCGAGCTTTATGTTTGTTGATACTTCCGTCGGGATTACGCTTTATCTTAAAGACCCATCTCAGTCCTATTGCTTTTGTTCCAGCCGGCAGATAACTAGATTCCACGATTTGTTCTTCGTTATTGAGCAAATTTCATCCTCACACGCTTTTATCCATTCATTTGACTTCTTTGCTTCTTCGAAATTCCATGGTTCTTCATTAGACACCATCAAGAGTCGTTCCCCTTCAACTTCAGCTAGACAGATATAATCGCTGAGATAGGTTGGCTTACGTTGTATCCTCGTTGATTGCCTCAAAGTGGGACTTGATTGACCACGTTCCTCACGCTCCTCATTCTCCTGATCATTTTCAGCAATGGTATCTCCATTCTCGCTTTCCTCATCGACTTCTCTGTTTTCCTCTGTTTGCTCACTTCGTGAGTGTTCATTCATCACTCGAGGTTCTCGAACACCATTCTTATCTCCAGAGACTATATCATCACCTCTCCTTATACCTTTGTTGCCAAACTCTCCAAAACCGAGAATAAAAGATCCATAATCTTTATTACTCTCTTCTACTTGATTCTTCCACCTCCAGCTCTTGGTTTCATCAAACAAGACGTCTCTGCTAACAATAATCTTCTGATTTGCAGGATCAAACAAACAATAAGCCTTTGATCCTGGCTCAGTTCCTAGATGTACCAATGCTCTTGATCTATCGTCCAGCTTTTTTCTTCCGACCGCCTCTGTTCTTGCGTAACTAACGCAACCAAATACACGTAGATGCTTGAGATTTGGTTTCTGACCCTTGAAGACTTCATACGGAGTCTGTAGAGGAAGTGCTTTTGTTCCCACTCTATTAATCAGGTAAGTAGAATGTCTTACCGCCTCTCCCCACAGATAGTTAGGCAAACTCATATGTTTCATGATACTTCTCGTCATTGCAAGCAACGTTCTGTTTCTTCGTTCGACAACCCCGTTTTGCTGTGGCGAATATGGTGCATTTAGATGCCTCGTGATCCCTTCTGTCTTGCAGAAAGCTTGGAACTCATGTGATGTGAATTCTCCACCTCTATCAGTGCGAAAAATCTTGATTTGAGCTCTTGTTTCCTGTTCTACAACAGCTTTAAACTTTTTAAATTTATCAAAAGCTTCACTTTTTTCTTGCAGCAGAATTGTCCACATGTAACGAGAATAGTCATCTATAAGTACAAAGACATATCGTTTACGTGCTGGTGTAGCCGGTGTGATTGGTCCACACAGGTCGCCGTGGATAAGCTCCAAGACATGCAAAGCTCTGTATGAGGTTGAGTGAGGAAACGCTTGCCGTGTCTGCTTCCCAAGTAGACATGAGACACAACTTTCTTTCTCAACAGGAATTCTTGGTATACCTCTCACAAGCTCCTTATGAACCATTAGCTTCATGGTCTCGACATTGATATGTCCTAGTCTCACGTGCCATATACTCGATTCACTTGGTTCTGTTCCTGTTAACTGCAGACACTTGACGTTGTCAACTTCCAAGACCACTTTGTATAAACGATTCTTAGACCTTGTAGTTTGTACAAGCAATTGGCCATTCCTTCCGTAAAGTTGAAGAAGATCATCCTTCATACGCACCTCACATCCCACTTCAGTAGCTTGACCAAGGCTAATGATATTGCTTTTGAGATCAGGGATGAAGTACACATTATTCAATATTTTTTTCTCACCATTGTCGAACACAAAGCAGACCGAGCCTTTTCCTTCTATATTTATACGAGAATCATCACCAAACCTCACTTTTCCCGTAATTGTCTCATCAAGCTCCAAAAAGAAGGATCTTGCTCCACTCATATGATTGCTGGCCCCATTATCCAGGTACCACACATTACTCGCGTCTAGGTTTGACTCAAAGACTTTAGGCTTTACTTTTTGTTCGTTGAGAAGTACCACTTCGTGCATCATAAGATCATCAGCCTCCTGAGTGTCTTCATCCTTTTTCTCCATTGCCTCTTGGAGCTTAAGTAGCCTATCTGGGCAGTCTGAAGCATAATGGCCGAGTTTATCACATCTATAACAAGTTATACGAGTTTCTTTCTCCTTATCTCGACCTTGTCGGAACGATCCATCATAATTGTTTCCATATCGTCCCCGACCTCTTCCTCGCCAATGAGAACGACCTCCTTGTCCTCTTCCTCTGTTGTTCTTCTTCTTCATTGATCCTTTCCTCATAGGTCTTTAGGTGTCCGACGATATCTTCAAAACTGGTCTTATTGAGGTCAAGAAATTGTTCGAGAGCTGCTACAATATGTATGTACCTCTTTCGTGGTAGACTTTTCAGAAACTTTTTCACAAGTTTCACTTCATCCATTGTTTCTCCGAGAGACGCTGATTTGGAAGATATTTCCGACAGTTTGCCCACAAAAACATCAATTGTGTCTTCGTCTTTCATCCTGATTCGATCGAACTCCGCCATCAAAGTCTACAATCTAGCCTCTTTCACTCTTTCAGCTCCAACATGTCGTGCCTTTATTGCCTCCCAAACTGATTGTGCCGTGTCAAGATCGCCGATTTGTAAGGTTAAAGCTTCGGGTATGGATTGAAATATCAAGGCGATTGCCAAGTTATTTTTATCTTCTTGTTTGCTTTCAGGATCTATGGTTTCCCATACCTTATGCACCTTGAGGGCAATCTTCATACGTAAGGCCCACACTGTATAGTTTGTTGAACTCAACATAGGACACTTGATTGAGGAGGGCTCCATCTCCTTGTCTCTCGGTTTAACTTCACCAGCATCTTTCGTATCTCCCATGATCGTTTACTTGCTCTGATACCAAATAAAAGACTATTGATACCAAGAACTTTAAGAATACGAACACAAAGAACACAAACTATGAATAACTCTCTTATAAGATTAAGGAAAATAACTCAAAACCTTAAACTCTTACAATCTCTTAATCTCTCACACAATGCCACAACTCAGCATTAGTGTTTATATGGAGGAGAAGTAAATATTTAGCCTAACAACTTTTAAGAAATATTACATAATTTAGATACCTCCTAAATCTCTAGATATGTATATTTAGATATCTCCTAAATATACTTAGCTTGAAGCTCAAGCTATTTCAAGCTTACACTAACAGGTTTCTGATTTTATAATCACACCATTTGTATTACAACTACTACGTAGAGAAGAAGAAGAAGAAGAAGAAGAAGACTTCTGATATGTCGCATTTGATCTTCTACCAGAGGCCAGGGATGATCCGTTAACATCATCAAGCCGCTTTATCATCCAGTCAATGATATCACGACCGACATCCTCACGCTCAGGTTCAAAGAGAAGGTCGTGTAAAAAAACCATCATAGAGTTTGATGTCTTTGAAAACTGATGGTGGATCAGTGACTTTGTCCGTACTGGACACTGTGTTTTAAATCAAAGATCTGGAACATGCTGTTGTGATTGACCATAAAAATTGATCGTTTTCTTGTTATTGATCATTTGAGCGATGAATTATGTATTTGTTTGTTTTCAATTTTAATGGGTTCTAAATATTTGTACTGATAATAAATAAGTAACCGAACCGAAATGCCTGATAACCGAACCAGACATTTATTCAGATAACTTCATGAGGATTTTTGTGGATAAACCTTTTTTTTTGTCACTCAAAATATTTTTTCTTCTATAAAGTATCAGTTACAGTATCAACAATGATATAATATGTATGCATTCACAAATCTATCTTCATACGAAAATTTTCAATAATCAAACAATTCATAGATTAAAACCATTGTATATGTATCTCCTACACTTGGCTTCTGATTTTACAATCACACCATTTGTATCGCAACTACCACCTAGAGAAGAAGAAGAAGACCTCTGATATGTCGCATTTGATCTTCTACCAGAGGCCAGGGGCTGATCCGTTAACAACATCAAGCCGCTTCATCATCCAGTCGATGATATCACGACCGACATCCTCACGCTCAGGTTCAAAGAGAAGGTCGTGTAAGAAACCATCGTAGAGTTTGATGTCTTTGAAAACTGATGGTGCCTGATTGTACAAATCTTGTGAAGCTAGTGGATCAGTGACTTTGTCCGCTGTACCATGGAGAACAAAGAAAGGCACTGTAATAGACTTGAAGTTCCGGGTCAAGTAAGCTGTTATGCGAAGAATCTCATGGCCTGTTCGGACTCTTATTGGACCCGTGTAGACTAACGGATCAGAGTATTTGGCTAAGAGAGCTTCAGGGTCTCTTGAGACCGGAATCCCTCTCTTGTTTGCTCCTTTAAATTGGAACCTTGGAGCGACCAATGAGAAGATTGGAGCTATTGCCTACAAAAGAAACATATGATCTAATGATAACCCACAATGTAAAAAGCATCTAACTTGAATACTGCAAAGGAGACTGACTTACCCCGACAATGGGATGAGCGGGTTTGACACGAAGTGCAGGCGATGTCAGGACAATGCCAGCTAACATATCTTCAACAGAGGGAGATGAAGCTGCCTATGTTAACACAAGGTAGACCCTTAAAGTCAGGACACTGTAAACAATAAAAATTCTTGAAGAGAGAATCAAAGGTACGAAATTAAAGTACCTTCAAAACCACAGCTCCACCAGTAGAGTGACCAAAGAGGAAACACGGTACCCCCGGATTCTCAGACCTAATCTTTTCCAAGAAAGCTTCCTGTACAATTCAAATCAAGACACCAAATCACTAAATCAACAACTCTTCAAAAGGAAAATTTCTTATAGTTTCTCTAATGTTATGTAAGATTGTGTGAACTTACGGTGTCGGCAACAACATAATCAAGAGAAGGAACATAACCATGCAAACCATCACTCCCACCGTGACCTAATAAAGTAACATATGGCGACCTGTTCAGACCCACAGTTTCAGAACAAAATATGAAAATGAAAAAAAAGAAATAGAACAAGCTCATCTTCATACCAATCCAGTCCATAGCGTATACACCTAAATGACTCGCGTTTAGCTGCTTAGCGAATTGAGAATATCTTCCACTGCACATTTTAAGAAAATTCACAGAATCAGAGATTCATTGATCTAAAAACAGAGATTTTAATAAAACGAACTAAAATTGAGAAAAAAGTAAAGATTTTTTCACCTGTGTTCATTCAATCCATGGATAATAATCAAAATCCCTCTGAAAAACATAAACAAAATTTCAAAATCCAAAGTCAAAATCGAAACCAGAAGAAAAACTTAAACCGGAGAATTCTAATTTTGTGCATGCAAAATACCTAAGTTCACCGGAGAGAGGCAACCAAGACCGAGAGAACAAAGCGTTACCACGACGGCCGTAAAACAAAGAACTGTTCCAACGACAAGAGATCTCTCCATCACCGACCATCTCAACGCCTTCCGCTAACGAACGACGTCTAGCCGTATCTTCCTCCTCGAGCTTCCAAGCCATCTTCCGTCTCCATCTTCTCGAAGGAGCAGGATCAGCCTCCTCTCCTTCCTCCTCCTCCTCCTCTTCCGGCGTTGAAAGAGGCGAGACACGGCGACGAGGACGGAGACGGAGAACGAGGAGAAGAGAAAGAACGAGAGAGAGAACGAAGACGAGACACTTCCTTAGCGTTCTCAATATAAAAATTATCCGATTGCTCGCTCCTGATGTTAATTGCTCCATCTCCCCCGACGTTGACGCCATCGCCGGAAAATTAAAAAAATTTCACAAATCGTAAAAAATAAAAATGGAAAAAAGAAGAAATAAGGAAAGCGTGTAAACAGAGAAAATGTCAGAAAATTTTGGGGCAAAGGGTGGGGACTCAATTTATAAGAGGTGAATATTTTTTTTAATCTGATACAGTGGCGGAGTATCGTGTGAGTGATTACGTGGCTATATTTGATTGGTTGTTGAACTAACGAGATTGTGTAGTAATGTTGTTGAGCGGTCAAAAGTCAGAGATTTGGACGGTGCTGATACTGTGTTTCCGCGAGGGTTCGGTCAAGAACCGTTGATGAGTTGGATAGAATTTGATATTAAATGGTCCGTTACGGGTTATACGACATTTGCATAATTAATTGACTCGCGCGACTTGGCTTAAAAACCGCGTTTTCAGAAACTGATTATTATAGTATCTTTTTATTTCGTTACATTGAATTTGTATGCCTGATATGTTCAATTTGACACATTCTTATAGATTTATTATTATAATCATATGATCGGGTATTTATTATATACTTTATATATGTAAATAAAACGATACACACGAGAAAGTGAGAAGCAAGCTGAGTCACATGAGATAAATCAAATCAATTTATTTAATGGATTAAGTAAGATTTTGGAACATGTTGACCAGACGTTGCCACTAGGCATCATCCTCACCAAGTGATTCATTTTCTTGTTCATCCAACTGTTAACTACACGTCTTTTAAAGATATCGATGACTCTTTATTGTCACATTTCACATACTTATTGGGATCCCCATACTTGATGAGTTGTTGCTTTCATTACATATTTTAGTTTTGGAATGTTTGCGAGCAAATAAAAGGCAGGTAAAGATATGAAACACACGATACTTTGGGAAGTAGTCGCCGCACGACGCCACGATCCAACCTTTTAGGTAAGTACAATAAATTAAAATTATACATATACCATCGACTCTTTTATTTTTTTTACCAAAACATGTTCATCGTATTTACAACTAATTTTACTTTCGTGAATAAAGAAAAGAGTATAAACAAAATTTACAACCCGTTATATAATCCTTGTTTTGAATTGGTAGGTCGAGTATACTTTCTAATTAATTTGATTTTTCTTCAAATTTCTTTGTGTTCAATTTTTTTTTCACGTTTGATGGTAATTTTCTAGTCCACACATCGACACATGGATATATAGCCTAGGAAGTAGGATAATGGGTTGTAGTTAAAGCACATGAAAACAACACAATAAGAGACGTACGAGTGCCAATAAGCCTCAAAAGTCATGAATACGATTAGCACTTCGTTGAAATAAAAGTCAGAAACTGATATTTCATTACCAATCATATTCAAGAACACTTCGTTGAAATTTCAAGCCGTAAGAATTCAACAGAATCTTTCTATCTCTATATAGCACTAAAGTATAATACTGTCGTTTTCTCCCGCGAGCCTCACCAAAAAATGACCATTATAAGAGAACAAACAAACGAATGAGGGATAGTCTAAGTGGTTGTGGTGATGTGTGTTCATACTGCTCTTGAAATAGAAAGCCAGAAAGTTGTATATCGATTTACCCGTTTTCTCCGACTATGATCCGTTTATGTAATCAAGTAGAAGCCGATCAAGCTCAAAATGTTGACATAGAAGTTTCTGCAAACATCAACAATAAGAGATTTCATTAAAGCCTTAAAGAGAATCAATGCAGCCATTATAAAATCTGATTTCTTGCCAATTATGTCAAAGCATGTAAACCTTCGTTATGGGTAAAGAAGGTGCAGCATCAACATAAAAGTCTGGGAACCGAGAGTTCGACACCCTTTTCAAACAATATGTATGTTGGAAGCTGAGACATTCCACCTAATATGTGTTACACAATATGATCAGCTGCTTCCACAAACAGAGAGACTCGATGTGTTTTTGGGTTTGTGCTAATAAAGGAGTTAGCCAAGAATTATTACCGGCAAGAGATATTCCAAACTGCGCTGCAGTATTAGGGAAAAGTCCAAGATCAACAGTTCCGAAAGACAAAAGATTATTCGAGTACCTGAAGAATTGAAAGAAGCGTGAGTGTGTGTCTCTTAAGACTAACAGTGAAACTGGGGTGTTTTATTACACAAAGCTTACGTGATGGAGAGCTCGGGAAAGCATCGGCTTGAACGAACACACTTAGCTGAACTACATGCAAAGAATTCTATCTGCAAAAGGTGTGAAAAGGCACATCATCAGAAAAAGTAGCTACAAACCTACAACAGTAGCCTTTTAGCGCCAAACGTTCAATTTCATACATTATTTTACTAGATGTTGCAGATCAGTTCTGTTTCTTAATTGATTGACAGCTAAACAAAAGAAAGACAAACTTCGATGTCATAATAGTAAGGGGAGGCTACTATAAGTAATATAATCTAGCTTCATAGACATCATGCTTTATTGGAATCTGAGTGTAAGCTCTGCTCTATGCAATAATATCAATTTTGTTAACCCAAAGTCTTCTCCTAGTTTTTTCAAGTGTATCATCTAATAACCTCACTGATTCGGAAAGAGCAACAACATGAAGTAGAAGATAAAGAGCCAGGAGTTGCAACGTACCAACCAGTATTTAGTTGTGCTCCCATCTGATAGCAAATCCTCCAACTGCATAGGTGTTAGCTTCTTCGCAGTTCCTGCAAAAGGTTTAAGCAATTTTTTAAAAAAAAACAGCTTTTGTTTCCCAAAAATCCACAGAAAGTAAAAAAAAAAATTGAAGAATCTTCCCAATACCTAATTTACTAAATGCTGGTTGTTGAGCTAATAGATATATAACTGCAAAAGGAAACAACCAAATCAAACTTAGAAAGACTCAAAACCGAGTTAGATCTATCAACGAGATTGAAATTGAGCTCAACCTGAAAAGATGACACTAAACCAGATCGCCACACGATAATCCATAATCAACGACACAGCTATGAGAAAGATCTGGATGTTGAGTAAATCAAATGTGTATCAGCAGATTTCACATGAATCTTACAATTCGGAATCTGAAATCGGAGAGAGTGTTGTTAACCTTAGCGTAGAGTAAACTATCGGCAACAAAAGCTTCCCATGTTTCCTCTCTCACCATCTACAAAACCAATTTGCACGAATCAATTAAGTAAGAAGTGAAGAGACTTAAACAAAGTTCGATTGAAATACAGAAGAACTCAAACCTTAATGGCGGAAAACATAAGGAACGCTAGAAATGCTTGGATTTCTCTGTCGAAGAGTCGATGTGAAGTGTAGGGTGCGGCGGAGCTACGAATCGGAAGGTAAGAGAAGAAGGCCATGAAATGGAGGAAATAGTAAGGATCTGATACGATTCGACTCATTGCTTCCATTACTCCTTCACGCTTTTTTTCCATTTTTGTTTGCTCTCTTCCTCGTGTCGAAGAGCTGCAAATTTGCTCAGACTGAGGTAAAGGGAAGGATTGTTTGAAAAAAAAAAAAAAAAAAAAAAGTAGACGTCACGTCGTTTTACATTATAGGAAACGGCAAGGCGTTTATTGAATTTTTGAACAATGTCAGAAACGACAAGGCGTTTTAATTTTTAACACACTACTACATACAGAGTTTTTGGGTGGTCTGACTGACTATATGAGTATCTGATGGGTTGGCTCAACTTTCACACTGCAGATCATTTTGATAGTTATATACGATCACCAGATTTAATCCTAAATAAAATTTTGAATAACAACTGATGAAAAACAATCAAGTAACAAAAGCAACTAGCCAATAATGGAATAGCTAAACCATGGCTTAACCAATGGCATAAACAAGACACTATTATTGTTCAATCTTTGATCTATTGAACATAGAAGTTCCAAAAGACATTGTGTTGCTTGATTGGATGTAACAAAAGAAAGAGTGTATTTTATCACCCATAAAACAGAGAACTGGTCTGAGTGACTGAATTAGACCAGCAAAAGCAAAAATGCAGAGAATCTCATCTAAAATGAATCCATTTTTCTTCGAGTCTGGTCTCATTATCGAGGCACGCTTAGGCCAAGCTCTGCAAGATTCATGAGAGACATAGATTAGCATATGCACCATCAAAACATACATGTTTCAGTTGTATTCTTCAATCAATAATACTACTACAAAAAGTTCAAACAAAAGAAGATGAAGAACGAGCAGCACCAAAATGGCATCTTTCTCATCTTTAAGCCCAATACAAGATTCTTATGCAAAAACAATTCTTTCGAAAACTGCAGTAGTCCTAATGAAACTACACAATGTGAAAGGTACAGCAAAACAAAAGCAATCTACAAAGTCGTTGGGTTATAAACTGCTACAGATTCAAGTCATATTGGGAGGATGGAACGAGAACTACTAGAATCAAAGCTCTAATTTTGATACCAAGAGTAGACAACATGTAAGTTCGAAGAGAGTTAAAAAAATAAAAAAAAAAAGGTTGCTTACAGATATACTAAACACAAAACATTTGGAAGAATATCAAACTCCTGGATTCGCACTGCAGAGCATACCCTGAGCTAATGACCTAGAATTCTGTGAATCGATACCGAGGCACGAAGTCAATCTAGCTGAAGCCACCGCACTATACAATGGAAGCAACGATTGAAGTGATCCCAGCTGACCAATTGGCCTATCATAAGTAAAAAAACAAACCTTTAACAAAATACATGACTTGGGCACTCACGAATACGAATCAATCAATCAGTTGATTTACCTCGAAAGTCCAGGTGAAGGAGGGACGCCGAGAAACGATGAAGCCGATTTGGGTCGAACCGAGGGCTTGTTCATTGCAGATCTAAACATAGAAAACGCTGGTTTAGACAATGATCGACATCGAGAAGCCATTTTTGCCGGCTAACGAAACGAATCTGAAGCTGAGATTTTGATTTCTAGGTTAACACTACGAGAAAGAAAGAGGATTGGGTTTTTACGAGGTTTAACCTAAAACGACAACGTTTCTAATAAAAGTCATTGAAATATAAATGTCATTCTGTGCCACAGTACTTCCTAAAAACAACACGACGTCTTAAATTTCAGATCAATTAAATTGGGTCGCGAATATAGTTGAGAACTTTTTGCCTGAGCCCAAAAACTAAATGAACGTCGCCTTTCGTGTAACGCTGTCTTTGTGATCTCCTACACGTCGCCGTTATTCCACACGTGTGCCATTGTTTCATACAAAGAATCTTCACAAAATCACATGACGTGTATACGTAACTGTACACCTTTATAATCAACAATATAAATATGTAATCGCATAATCTCCAACTGTTGTAACGGAACTTTTAAAAATCTATGGAATCTGTCGGATCGAATCAAATATCTCCGTACGTAAGTAACCGAGACCAACGGTATTTCGTGGCTCAACCGGTGGCGGATCGGATGTTTCGAGCTCTCCGTCACAGGATCCGTCTCCTCAACCGTCCAAATGGCGGAACTTTTCATGTTCTCGGTGCGACGTGTAACGTTTACACCGTGACGCTAAATGCTACACCGACTTGCACCTGTCCCGACCGTCAGAAGCCGTGCAAACACATCTTGTTTGTTTTGATCCGAGTTCTTGGCCTTCCTCTCGATGATAAGTGTCTAAGGCAACGGAGACTCCGTCCATGTCTCCTCTACCGCCTGCTCTCCGCCCCGACACGGCCTGATTGCCTCGCCAGTTTCCACCTCCAGCAACGGTTTCTTCAGCTTTTCTCAGCCGCCGCTTCTCAACCTGGCGATACTACTAACTCATCCTCCTCCACCAGTAAAATGGTAAGACTTTTTTTTTACCCTGATATGTACTTGCCATCGTATAGAAATTCATTAAACATCTGTTAAAAGTACGTCGTTTACTTAAAAAGTATATCTAAAAGAAGATGTAAAAATCTAAATCTTTTACATATTTTTACTTACTTGTTACTTTTTGCTTATCCTAAATAATCAATGTTTAAATATTTTTTTTTATAAAGATATCTTACATGCATATATGATATAACATTTGATATATGGAATAGGAAAATGAGGTGGACGAAGAGCCAGCAACATGTCCAATATGTCTAGACGATATCAACGCCATTAAAAAAGGAAACAGTGAAAATGATGGAAGCGAGGAGAAGGAAATCGCGGTGGTGAAGTGCAGAGTCTGCAAGAACAAGGTGCATGAAGAATGCATGCTGGCGTGGAGGAGGAGTCGTGGACGGCGGCCGGGCATCTGCGTTGTATGCCGTGCACGGTGGCGAGCCAATAGTTCTAGTAAGAGTCCTAATGTTGGTGGTAGTTACGACAACTGCCAAGGTATTTGTTACTTGAATCTTGCTCCTTACGTTGATGAAGAGGAGGAGGATGGTGTTGGCACGAGCCAACGGCCATGTTGAGGAAGTTGAAGGATTGATTGTTGTGATTCTTATTATCATTTTAAACAAAATACTGTACATTTAACAACAATTGTAGGTCTTCATTGCACATATAATATCAATTTATTGTTTTACATATGTGTTCAATGATTATTGAGATAACGAAATTAATGGTATAGTTTCGCCTTCGCAATATATCAGTAGAAAGTAGAAACTATTAAAAATTTGGCATGTTGAGGGAGATCGGTTAGGTACGCAAAATTTTTGCACTTAATAGTTTTGCTTTTAATGAGAAAAAATTAGCAACTTCTGAGGATTTAATTTTGAGGACTTTAACCAATGGTAGATAACAAATGATTCTGAGGATTTAACTAGATTTAACTTTCTCTTGGGGAAAATACAGAGATGCGCAACTTCCAATGCCTGGATCACGTTGTAGAGCAGAGTGCGGGATGCAAACGCTGACACTGAAATTTAAACTTCAAATATATAAGCTCATTGTTTTGAGAGCCTTTTATACATTTTCTTGGATTGAGTAAGATATTAATTTCTAGAAGTAGTATATATTAATCAAGTCAACTACTAAAAATAAGTAAGTATATGCTGTAGTACTTTGGGTAGGAAAACTGACTAGGTGATATTTTTAGTAGCTATGGTTTACATGTTGAAAAATAATGTAGTAGAAAAAAAAACAAAACAGAGGCAGCTTTTGGAAAAGAAAACTATGGGCCATAATTGACCAAACATAGATAATTAAGGAGGCATCTTCTGAAATATGAGAAAAGTTATTATCATACCTTGTTGGCTTGTCAATCCAAAACACTGTTTTGTCTGGTATACTTAATTAGTGAAGACTTTTGATTGTACAAAATTGAAAGCCATCGATTGCATTGTCTTGTTGTCTCTTTGCTTGTTAATTATTTGTCTAGTTCTTTTGATGATGATCACTCCAAGAAACTTCAAAGAACCTCTCGGATCCGAGAGTTCTATATATCAACAAGCTCTTTTCTGATGTCCCTGTAAGTGATCAAGTTCTGTTTCTGGAACAATCTTTATGAATCAGTACATAAGCTTTTAGCCTTAAAGTTCATGTATTAGTTACAGTTGGTGTATTAGTCAATTAGACAAAACTAATATTGTTTTCAGGAAAGATCCGTTTAGTTCAATAGAAATCTGAGCTCCTTTTCAGGTTGTGATGGATCAAATTCGTGGTTTGCGGTTTCTAGGCCGAGCAGAAACATGTTCTCGAGTTGTTCTTCTCATGGTTCTGGTTGCTGCCTTCGTTTTAGGCCTTCAGTATTTCGAACTTGCTCCATTATCTATTGTTTCACCTGGAAACGGAAACGTTTCTAAGCTCAGAGATTCCAATGATACCACCAAAAGTGCTGAGAATGAAACTTTTCTTGCATCTCAAGAAGAAGCATCGTCTGGATTCAAACCGTATAATAGCACAACCAAAGTCTTGAAAGGTTTTGAGCACAAGTTTCTCAATGATTCTCCCAAAACAGAAGCTTCTCGGCAAAGTAAAGGCAATGAAACCACCACTAGTTCTCTGCATTCTCTTCAACCCAAAATCCCTAAAATCCGCAAGAAACATGAGCAGAGGAACACCAAAAAGCCACCTTTAGTTGTCATTGAAGGCAAAAGAGACTCTTTGTAAAAGATGGAACTTTGTATTATTATTTCAGCTCAAAGTGTTTACAATGCCACTCTTGACTTATTTATACACTTGAACATAAACCCTAGTGTTCTTAGACACTTGTCAAGATCCGCTCACACATATTGGATCAAGGGTTGTAAAGCGATTAGACAGCTTGATGGTTGGCTGGTCAATTGCCAGCTTTGAACCTGCTTTAGTTGTACGATCTGAACACACTGCTACCTCCTTCCCTTTGTCGACCTTATCTCTTGATGTCGCTTTCACAGGCACGGTTTTATTGTCTTGTGGTGAGGAGATAGCCGTTGGAGTCAATTGTTGGATTTGCTCAATCTTGGTGGGCTTCACGTTCTTGTTTACGCGGCCCAATTCTTCATTTGTTAAAGTGACGTCGTTTTGCGTCTTTGCTGGGTTTGAAGCAAGCAAATGCTCTGCTTCTCTTGGAGACTCTGTTCTGATATTGCTAACAGCCCCCCTCAAATTTGGTGTGGGAGGAAGGCCTACACCAAGTTTGCTTCTAAGGAATGAGAAGGTACCAATTGGAAGAGACTTCGTAAAGATGTCGGCGATTTGTTGTTCTCCAGGAATGTGTGTGACCACCAACGTCTTTAGGGCAACACGCTCTCGAACGTAATGGTAGTCCACATCAAAGTGTTTTGTTCTAGCATGATAAGCTGGGTTGGCAGTTAAGTATACTGCCGAGAGGTTGTCACAATAGAGCTCCGGTGTGTGTGGCAATGGAATGCCAAGCTCACGCAAAACAGAGCTTATCCACTTAATTTCTGATGCTGTTTCAGACAAAGATCGATATTCAGCTTCTGTAGAACTCTTGGACACTGTTGGTTGCTTCTTGGATGACCAAGAGATAAGGTTACGTCCCAAGTAAGTGCAATAACCACCAACAGATCGTCTCCCTTCTTTGCAATTTGCATAGTCACTGTCACTATAGGCTTTAAGATCAAAACTTGAGTTCCGACTAAAAGTGATTCCCATTGTGACAGTACCCTTGATGTATCGAAGTATCCTTTTAAGAAGCTGGAAATCGGAAACTGATGGATGATGCATTTTCTGACAAACATAGTTTACTGAGAACTGAATGTCTGGTCTTGTCAAAGTCAAGTATTGAAGCTTGCCTGCTAGACTTCGAAAATATGTTGGATCAGAGAAGTCTCTTTGTTGATTTTTAACTCTGTCCAATTGCAGGGGAAGAGGAGTCGGCATTGGAGCACAATTCTCCATGGCAGCAGCGACCAGAAGATCTTCAGCGTACTTTTGCTGTGACAGAAACAAGCCACCACTAAAATGCTGTATCTGAATGCCAAGAAAGTAATGAGCCTGTCCAAGATCTTTCATCCGAAATTGCTTGTTGAGCTTCTCCAAAAGATGTGTAAGAGTTCTCGAGTTATTACCAGTAATAATCATGTCATCCACATATAGGAGAAGAAGAATATTATCTCCATTATGATCATAGATGAAGAGAGATGGATCAAGGAGACTGCATTTGAAGCCAAATTCCAGAAGAAAATCACTGAATTTATCAAACCAGGCCCTTGGAGACTGCTTCAATCCATACAATGATTTGTGAAGAAGACAAACATGATCAGGTTTGTCTTTATCTATGAAGCCAGCAGGTTGCCTCATATATACAGTTTCTTGCAGATCTCCATGAAGAAAAGCATTGCTGACATCCATTTGTTTTAATTCCCAATTTCTTATAGTTGCAGCTTGTAGCACTAGTCTGACCGTTGGAGTTCGAACAACTGGGCTGTATGTCTCCAAATAGTCGATTCCCTCTTCTTGATCAAACCCTTTTGCCACTAGACGAGCCTTAAGTTTGTCTAATGTACCATCTGCATTGAACTTTGTTCGAAAAACCCATTTGCTACCAAGGATGTTCATGTCGGGTGTTGGTGGAGTCAAGGACCAGGTATTAGCTGCTTTGCAGTTTCCCATTTCTTCTGACATAGCATTGTTCCACCCTGGATGCTTGAGAGCAGCAGTAACGGTTTTTGGTTCTGGATACGTAACTTTGTGTGACATCAATGCATAACGAGGGTTTGGTTTTCTTATACCATCTTTTCCTCTAGTAGTCATCGGATGATCATTGATTGTTATTGGTGGAATGACAGCTTCAGAGTGACGTTGACTTGATGACAATGGATTGCTATCAGAAGGTTGAGATGCACAGTCGCTGGTAGGAGCAGAGGTGGAGTCTGCTGAACTCTTAGAACACTCACCAACTTCGTAGATAGTAACAGGAATGTCACTGTCATCGTGAATATATTGTCTCTGCAGCGTCGGAGCTGATTGAGATGTTGTGCTCGATGAAACTGCAGACAGCGAAGATTTTGGTTCACTCGATGGAGGAGAGCTTGTTGAAGGAGCTTCTGGTGACACAGGAAAACCTTTGTACCATGCAGAAGACAGAGTAGTAGCTCCTTGAGGATGCATTGTACTATATACTGAGCCAAAAGGGAAGGCTGCTTCATCAAACACAACATGCCTACTGATATAAACTCTACCTGTTGGAGGGTAGAGACACCGATAGCCCTTATACTTCTCATTATAACCAAGGAAGACACACTTGAGAGACTTAGGATCGAGTTTGTTAGAAGCATAGTCTCTCAAAGTTGGGAAGCAAGCACAGCCAAAGACCCGCAGAGATGAATAAATAGGAGCTTTACCATGAATTTTCTCAAACGGTGAGATTGATTCTTCAAGCGGTGTTGCAGGGAGCAAATTAATGAGAAAATTAGCAGTAAAGAAGGCTTCAACCCAGAATTTAGATGGAACTCTGCCTTGAAACAACATTGACAGTCCAAGCTCAGTGATGTGTCTATGCTTCCGTTCTGCTAGACCGTTTTGCTGTGGAGTGTGAGGACATGAGAGATGTTGTTGTATACCATTGTTCTGTAAATGTTGCAAGAACTGAGTACTGATAAACTCACCACCACCGTACACTGAAAAGATTTAATCTTGCAATCAAACTGATTTTCAACCATTTTCTGGAACATTATAAAGACAGAAAAGAAGTCTGCTTTTGATTTCAGTGGATAAAACCAACTGTATCTAGAGTAGTTGTCTACAAAGACTACATAAAATCTGAACCCTTGAACAGAGGTTATTGGAGAGGGACCCCATAAGTCACAGTGAACCCTCTCAAGAAGTCTAGATGCAACAAAACTAGAAGAAGAAAAAGGAAGTCTTGAGCTTTTCCCTAGCTGACAAGCTTCACACACCGACTTGGTGATTTTATTGAAGACGATGGAGTTGGTTTTGGCTAACTGCTGAAGAACTTGCATATGAGGGTGACCAAGCCTTCTATGCCACACTTCATCACTTGCAAGATGTTGATGTGCAGAGTAGTAGACTTGTAGCTTTGGTTCCCCCACACTATACGAACCATTATGTATTTTTCCCATTACCAGCAGCCTCTTGGTTGCCTTATCGTTTATACGAACACCATCATCATCAAATTCAAAAGAGCAAGGATAATCCATTGTTAATTTTGAAACAGATAACAACGATTTAGCAATATCAGGGCACACAAGCACATCCTTTAAAGGTAAGTTACCTGATGTGGAGGCAATGCTTGTAGAACCTGTGTGAGTTATTGGGAGGAAGGAGCCATCACCAACCATAACTGTATCAGAACCTGTGTATGGCTGTGAATGCTGCAGGACTTGTGTGGAGTGAGTGACGTGAGCAGAAGACCCAGAGTCTGGCAGCCATTCGTGTCCATGCTGATCAGTGACGTCTGTGATTCGCATAGCAGCCAATGCTACTGGAGCTTCGTCATACTGATAGCTATTGTTGAATCTGTGCCAACAGCGAAGAGCCGAGTGACCATTCTTGCCGCAAATCTGACATGTCATACTTTGAGATCCGGTGGAGCTAGAGAGTTGTTGATGAAAGCCTCGTCCTCTTGTAGAAAAGGAGTTTCTGCCACCTCGACCAGACCGAGTATTCCCACGACCCCTGTTGCTGTTGTTCTGATGATAGTAACTTGGAGCGTTTGTCTGAGAAACAGCGAATGCAAGGTGTGGAGTAACTGAGGATTCAGTCAGATATGTTTGCAGTCGGTCATCATATCCGGTAAGCTTTGGACAAACATCATCAAGAGTAGGACTAGGAACAGAGTCAACAGCATTCTCAATGGTAGTCTTAATCGGTTCGTACTCTCTTCCTAATCCGTTCAACGCAGCAAAAATTTTCATCTTCTCTGTAACAGGACTACCAACCGAAGCTAACTGGTCACAGATTCCTTTAAGCTCCCTAAGATAAACTTCCATAGTCCTATCCTTCTTTTCTATAGTTTGTAATTTCCTCTGAAGCTCAAACAGCCTAGAAGATGAGACCCTATTGAAGTGATTTGCAAGAGTGGTCCATACCTCATAAGATGTGGAGCAGTTGAGAACCACGCTGAGGATATCTTCAGCGAAGGAGCCTAGCAGCCAAGATTTGACGACAGAGTCTGTTCGGATCCAGTTCTGATACTCGTTTTGGTACTCTGGATTTGGCCTCTCTGTTGTTGTACCGTTAATTCCAGGAACACTGACGGTAGCTTGAGGAACTGGGATGGATCCATTGATGAACCCGAGCAAACCTTGACCAGTTAGAAAGGTCTCGAACTGATTTTTCCACAGAGCATAGTTCTGACTAGTGAGAGTAACGGTGACACAGTTGGAGATGTTTAGAGTAGGAACTGTGTAAGTTCCTACCTGACGATTCGCCATAGGCTCTGATACCATGAAGGCAAAAGAGACTCTTTGTAAAAGATGGAACTTTGTATTATTATTTCAGCTCAAAGTGTTTACAATGCCACTCTTGACTTATTTATACACTTGAACATAAACCCTAGTGTTCTTAGACACTTGTCAAGATCCGCTCACACATATTGGATCAAGGGTTGTAAAGCGATTAGACAGCTTGATGGTTGGCTGGTCAATTGCCAGCTTTGAACCTGCTTTAGTTGTACGATCTGAACACACTGCTACCTCCTTCCCTTTGTCGACCTTATCTCTTGATGTCGCTTTCACAGGCACGGTTTTATTGTCTTGTGGTGAGGAGATAGCCGTTGGAGTCAATTGTTGGATTTGCTCAATCTTGGTGGGCTTCACGTTCTTGTTTACGCGGCCCAATTCTTCATTTGTTAAAGTGACGTCGTTTTGCGTCTTTGCTGGGTTTGAAGCAAGCAAATGCTCTGCTTCTCTTGGAGACTCTGTTCTGATATTGCTAACAGTCATATCAATAACTCAGATGAATAATATGATGTGGAAGCGGCATAATGATCCAAAAAATTCACTTGTATGCAAATGATTTTATACCATTAGCTCCAGTTTCTTATTACTCATAACTCTGTTCATTACCTGTTTTTCTATTTTTTTTCATGTTCATAGGCACCTCTTTGGGGATCAAAAGTGGACGAAGAGCTTAAAACTGCAAGAGATAAGATCAAGAACGCCGCTTTGGTCAAGAAGGATGATACTCTTTATGCGCCTCTCTACCATAACCTATCTACTTTCAAAAGGTTTACCGTTTAACCAATCTGAGCAATACTACATAACTATATAAGAGTAAACAGGCCTAATTCTTGTGTCAGCATTTGATTTTACATTTATTTATGTTTTATTAACAAAGTAAGTTTTAATCTTAGTTATTGCGCTTGCCTTTGCATTTAACATATAATTTTAACTTTTCATTTAAAAATATGAAATTGTGTTTCTTAAGGAAAAAATAAAAATAGAGTACTATAAGCAAACATACATATACGTTTGAAACAAATTTTTGTTTTAATGTGTTGTTCCTTTTCTCAGTCAGATTTAAGACCAAATAATACATGTCGTAAGAGAAAAATATGGTTTACAAAATGGTCAATCTCTTGTAGGAGCTATGAGCTAATGGAACGGATTCTAAAAGTGTACGTCTACACGGAAGGGGACAGACCAATCTTCCATCAGCCAGAGGCAATGATGGAAGGGATTTACGCATCAGAAGGATGGTTTATGAAACTAATGGAGAGTAGCCATAGATTTTTGACAAAAGATCCCACCAAAGCTCACTTATTCTACTTGCCTTTCAGTTCCAGAATGCTTCAGCAGAAACTTTACGTTCATGATTCTCATAGTCGTAGAAATCTTGTTAAATATCTCAAGAACTACATCGATCTTATCTCTTCCAACTACACTTTCTGGAATAGAACTCACGGCTCTGATCATTTCTTCACCGCTTGCCATGATTGGGTATGATCTTCTTTAAAACCCTTGTTTGCATTATTTAAGTTTCCTTTCTATAAGCTAGGAATGAAGTGTATCTTTATGTAATTTAAACTATAAAAATAATAATATTTTATAAAAAATGGAAATATATTTTTAAATGCAAAAAAATATGTTCATATTTGTTATAGGCTCCAGCTGAGACTAGAGGGCCATACATGAACTGCATTAGATCACTCTGTAACGCTGATGTCGGAGTAGACTTCGTAGTCGGGAAAGACGTCTCTTTGCCGGAAACAAAAGTCTCTTCGTCACAAAACCCAAACGGAAAAATTGGAGGAAACCGTCCTTCCAAGCGAACCATCCTCGCCTTCTTCGCCGGAAACCTACACGGTTACGTCAGACCCATCTTACTTAACTATTGGTCTTCGAGACCCGAACCAGATATGAAGATCTTTAACCGGGTAGATCACAAATCGTACATCCGGTACATGAAACGAAGCAGATACTGCGTTTGCGCTAAAGGTTACGAGGTGAATAGCCCTAGAGTGGTGGAGTCGATTTTGTACGGCTGCGTTCCGGTGATTATCTCTGATAACTTTGTGCCACCGTTTCTTGAGATTCTGAACTGGGAATCTTTCGCTGTTTTTGTGCCGGAGAAAGAGATTCCTAATTTGAGGAAGATTCTGATATCAATCCCGGTGAGAAGATACGTGGAGATGCAAAAGAGGGTGTCCAAGGTTCAAAAACATTTCATGTGGCATGATGGTGAACCGGTTCGGTATGATTTGTTTCATATGATTCTTCATTCGGTTTGGTATAATCGGGTTTTTCAGACGTTTTAGCCATATCTTTTAACCAGGAATTTTATGGGATTGTTACATCGATTTACTTTACTCTCTCTGTTTAATTATATTTTGTGTGTAGCTAAGGCTCGTTATTAACTACATCAAATTAGGATGTAGATTACTGATTTTTATTAGCCAAGACATTATTATACAAACATAGACAAAACGATTAAGTAAATTAAAATAAACTATTCATTTTTAAGTATATGATTTTTTAAACAGACATTATTTAATTTTAATGAAAATATTTCATTATATATATATATATAAATTAGCAGAATTTTTCTTTCGTTTTTGGGCGAGTGTGTAAATTTTAAATTACCGTTAAAACTTTTCAGTTTTTTTTTTACCGTTTCATTACATAAACAATGGGAAAGCGGCAAGATTTAATCGGAAGATTGCATCACTTTTTCTTGTCGGATTCTTCTTTCGAGCAGAAAAAAAAAAAAAAACAGAACAAAAAAAAGTAGCTGAGCTAAATCTGAGCTATATTCATGGCGACACAGGGAAGACCAAGTTCAGCTAAAAGCGAGCCACGCGATGGGTCTTCTTCTCTTTCATCAAGAGTCAAGATCGATCCGTCTATTAAGGACAAGAAGAAGATCGCTTCCTCCTCTACCAGTAGCAGACCGATCATGTCGGATAACAAACCCAGATCCTCTGTTTCCACCGTCACTGCGAAACCACAGGTATCAAATCGGGAAAAAGTCTCTGTTTCCACCGTCGCGGCGAAAACACAGGTATTAATTGTAGATCGGTATCAGTTATTGGTTGATTCGGATTTAGTTGTAGATCGAACTTATTAATTAACGATGAAATTAGAATTGTGTTGATGATAATGATATTATTGTGAACTTTTTGTGAAGGCAAAGCCCAAAATACCTGTAAAAAACACAGCAACAACAACTGCAGCAGCAGCCAGAGGAAAAGCTAAAAGAGAGAAGAAGGTTTATTCATTACCTGGACAAAAATTTGATATTCCCGAAGAGGTTATAAAGAGTAACATCTCTAATGAATGTTTTACTATATCCTTTCTTAATTCTCTTCATTCTCAATCTCATGATTCTTTATGTATTTGCAGAGAGAGCCCTTAAGGATATTTTATGAATCGTTATCTAAACAAATACCAGGGAGCGAAATGGCTGAGTTCTGGTGAGAAAGGAAACACTATATATCGACAAGTCTTTATGATAAACTTTAATAGTACATTGTTATATAATGGTCTCTTGAATGTGTTGGGACAGGCTAATGGAACATGGTATGTTGTCTCCGGATAAGGCGAAGCGAGCCTTTGAGAAAAAGCAGAGGAAGATGAAGCAAATTCGAATGGGGACACCGACTAAACCTGCACCAACGTTTACTAGCAAAGCGGAGAGTTCTCAAAAAACATCTGCGTCCGCCAAGAACAGCGGTTTAGATCCGAGAAAGAAGAAGAAAGTTGTTGATGATGACGACGATGATGATGATGATTTCATCCTTAGCCACAAGAGAAGGAAAGTGTAAACCACACAAATTTAAAAAGCTCTGTTTCGTTTATTTAGTTATAACATGTGCAATAGCAGATCAGATCAAGAACCTTAAAGTTTTTTCTTAGTGTTCATCGAATAAGTGATCAGAGCTCGTTGTTGTAGCCTGTAAGGTCCTCAGAAGGTTGTCAATGGACCATTGAGATGTGTAGAAGTTGACTGTTGGTGTGTAGAAGCAAAGAATCATGAGATACAATTTTAGTAAAATCGTAACCTAAATCTGCTGAAACTTTTTTACTTTGGATGTACTGTACGTGGCTCAATTCTCTACATGAAATTTTGTCTAATCGGACTAATACAATTTTGAAAGACTTGCACACTCCATGGCCATTAGCCAACACTAGATAAGTTATTGGCAATGGCGGTCTCATCATGACCGTCATCGTATTCAGTAACATTGCAATCTGTCAAAGATGGCAAGTGTATCAAAATGAGCCATCCTCATATTTCGATCTGACTGTTGGCTTATGAAGATATAACCATTTTTCAATTGATCAAATCGTCTTCCCTCTTAGTTTATTCAGACCAACGTCCTAGATGATTTGATTTCATGAACACAACATCTCTGTTTCTTATAATTAATGTTCTCTCAAGATATAAGATCACATAGTCTATAGTCAATGTTGCTCATGCTATCTTCAAAAATCCTTGAACACTTTTTAAGTGCATCCAATCTTCCAGTGAACTCATTGCATGTTTAGAACCGGGAAAAAAACTGATAACACAATATATTTAAAAAAGGTTATAAAATTTAGCTATTTGATCTCATGTTTTCCACTATTGATTGTGCTAATATATATATATTGTTAAATTTCTAAGAATATGCTAAATAGTTTTTTCCTACCCAACAAAAACAACCCTAATAATCTCCAAACATGTTCATTAAATAATTCTATCTTTACAACTTAAAACAACTCTAGTGACACGGTCGGGAAATATTATCTATACCAAAAACATGCAGAAGGTTTTTGTGCCTCTAACAATATACCCTTTTGGAACATACTGATCAAAGTCACTGTGTGGCTATATCATGAACCAAAAGCAAGTAAATAAGCAATTGCATGTGACAAACAACCAGCAGGACTGAAGCTGTCAAATAGTCAGGCACTCAATCAATTGTCAATACCTTCTTTAATTTCCCTGAATATCTTCTTTCAATAATGATATGTTTTTTTCTCCTTGCCAAACAATTTGGAGTAAAAAGAAAAAAAATAGAAGTGGGCAAATAATAAATGGTGATGGTGAATTTTGACTGTTGATGTTTGATGTACTTTTTCAGTCAGAATCATGTTTTTCTTTGTATGTTTTGTCTGTCTCTTACACGATCTTAATTGTTTCTAACTTTTCATCATTTTAACTTTTTACAGTTATTTTATGTCTGTGATAGCCATTAGGAAAAGGTAAGTGAAGAAGAATGATCTAATACGTTGAAAGGTCTAATCCTATTTAATGATTTTCTAACGGAAATATAAATGAATTGTCTAGACTGGTCACACTGATCTATCAACAATCTTAAAATAAATAGTACCAATCACACTATTACGCATATATTGTCAATCCCAATACGACTTTCTTATCATACTAATATATGTAAATATATATACGTATATAGCAATATAGTTTTGGTAAAAATACTTTTGCCCTTTGTTTGTCTTTTTCCTTTATAGACCAGTGTACAAAACTAAATTATCCCCATTTCCTAAAACAAACAAAAACTCAAATATATTGAAATCTTCATGACAACGAGTATCTTAACAAATTTTCTCTGTCCCAATCTAAAACGAAAATATCTTTTTTCTGCCATGTATATAACTCACACGTATTATCAAATTCAAATCTAAAATATGATCCGATAACGACCGCATTGATACAAAAATAGGGGTTGAACTTAATTAACTGATACCGTACCTTTTTGTAGTTTCATTGCATATGTTACGTTGGTAAATCAACTAAGATGGCTCAGATCAATGTCTTAAGGCAGATTAATATCGTTTTTCATGTTTCATCGATCGAAATTGATTTAAAAAAAATATTTTTAGCAATTCAAGATGTGGATGGGTCCAAACGACAACAATTTGCGTATTTCGTTGACTACTCTCTAAAGCAAAAACATGTTAAGAGTAAATGTCCTACATCTCGACGTGTCTCATTTTTCTCTATCTGTCAATTTTTGTCTATCAAATGAACATACACAAGATAGTGATATTTTATGTACATATATACTTTGAGTAGAGAATAAAAACTACCCGCCATGATATCAACTGCAATTTAATTATATACTTCATTGGTCAGAGAAGAATATGGAGGGCATATATTTATTCTCTAACTTTAATATAAATGTGCTTTATTCTGAAAACAACACAATGTACCTATGTAAACCCACCTCAAGTGTAATTACTACATGTACCATTGTGGTCTTGCGGTTATAATGGTCCAAACCGAAGATAGGACAATTTTAAGTGTTAGAAAGAGGTGAATTAGCGAATCAATTGTAAGAAAACATATTGAGCCTTCCAAAATCCTTAAAAATTTGATATCCGGTGCTAAATGTAATATCATTTAAACTTTTGTAAGAATTTGTTAATTACAATTAAAAAATTGTGACATATTTTTGTTAACACATGTGGCTTGATTTCCTATATATAAAATCAAATAAACTCCATCACAAATCTATCGAAAATAGAGTATTAAAAAAATCATTAAAACTTTTAAATTAGTTCACAAGATCTATCGGAACTATCTGAGAATCATTGCATTACATTCATAACTGAACGCTGACCCTATATAATTGTTCCTTTTTGGCTAAGGATCTTTGACCCTAGCTATATATCTTTAAATCTTACCAAACGACGAGAACACAAAGCAAGAATATGAAGAAGAAGAAGAAACGTTCTATTCCAAAAGGCTTATTTTGGACCTTTTAAAACATTTCGACTTTATGGTCTCTGTATACCTAATAAAACCATAGTCGGAAGATATTGATATTTTGGTTTTGTCTGTCTAAATAAACACAAATAAAATGGACCAAAAATAAAATAAAGTAAAATACATATTTATTTTTTGTTAAATACATATAAATCGTTTTCTCCCCTCTATTTATAAGTGGGTCCGCTACGCTTATTGAGATGGTCTCCATTCATAACTAAAGGACAAATTTTGAAATGAGTAACTAGAAGCTTGAACGATCTTATTAAAGGGGATAAGGAAGCAAATAGCATAATTAAAACAGCCACGTATCATATTGATAAATACAGCATTATATTCATTAAAGTACTCATATAGTAAGTTAGTTATAAACTTATAAAACATGATTATTTAATGGGTTTGAGGTGATCTTGTAATTAAATCGTTCTCGTCTCGTCTTGTGTATACTTAGTGTATAGTACTGCTATTCATTTATTCAAAACAATGAATATATAGTTTTCCTTTTCATCTCAAGTAATAGACTTGTAATTAAGAATCTCACATAATTAAATGGTGATTTAGCATAAAATGTATAAAAACTACGAGTCATTTTGAATTAAAGTCTTTTATAAGCATGCAGTTGATCAGTTTCGGTCTTTTGAGAAAATTAGCATATAACTATATATATATATATATATTGATAATTAGTTATATGTATGTGATCAAATATCAATATAAATGCATACAAGTACAATTGATGAAACGAGAGGCGAAGGAACAAACAACGTCGTTCATTGCAACTTGCAAGTACTTATAAGTTATACTATATAGCTATTATTTGAGAATTAATTAAAACGCAAAATGATGATTAGTTAGACGTTTTTTTTTGTTTGGCATGATTAATAGAAGACTTTAATATATATATATATAGTGTGTGTGTTTGACAGAAACTCGTCCTTATAGGTACGCAAATACGGTCCCATGATTGAACAAGTTAATGTCCCTTGACATTTCTTGAAGTTTCCTTTGCATACTTCTTTTCTTTATTTGTATTATTACACGAAAATGTACTCTCTTTGTTTTTAGAACCAATTTTAACCTAATAACAGTTGGCTGAGATAGATTGTTTTTGTAGATCAGATCAAGACCAGGACAGATGTTAATTATCATATTACTTACTATGATTTTAAAATTCTTTACAAGGATTAATACCTACCTGCAGCATATAAAATAAAAATGATTCTAATATGTACCATAACAAAAAATCATCAAAAGGAAATTTTTAATACATATACTGATTTACATGTTCATATAAAGATTCTGAAAGACAAGAAAGAATTTGCATTTAATTCGAATCAAAATCAGAATACCAACCATTATATATATATATATATATATATGTGTGCATACATCGATTGGCGTCACATGAGCAGGCATATGTAAATGCAAATGTATGATACAATGAGTCTAAAATCAGGGTAAAGGATAATAAAACAGTAAAATTGAGGTGAAAAGTTCTTTACCACACAAAAAAAAAAAACAGAAAAGACTTGTCTCACCATGTTCATCTTGGAGACAATTTCATATAATTTACGTACCCGGCCGGCAGGGACAAAGTCGTTTTTCAACACCCTTCTAAATATGGTCGTCTCATAATCATTAGTATATAAAAAGTATTGATTTGCTTTCCTAATTTAGTTGCATAATATGATTTTTAAGAACCATTAAAGCAAACAGTGACCCCCCAAGTGTGTCGTTTTATACTAATAGCAATGTATACTAATAAAAAAATAGAGTGGGTCTTTAAAGAAAGAAAAACAAAACAAAATAAATAGAGCCATTGGGTCCACTTCCTTTATTCAATAGACTTATTGCAATGGTTTTGGTCCCATTATAAACCCCCCTCCTCCTTCTCTCTAACCCCGTACCCAAAATATTAATGCGTATAAATATTTTGAGTGACTGAGAAGTGTTAGACAAAATTTCACCAACATTTCTTCTTCTCATATCACAGTTTCTCCCTTATTTCTTCTTAACTACACACTGTCCTGTTTCTTTTTTCATTTCCTCATTTTGAATAGTTCTCAAACTTTTATTTTTTCCTTTCCTCCTGAACCTCTTTCCTCTATTAGCATAAATCTTGGGATCCGAATCGAAGAAAGCAATCAGAATAATAATAGACTTTGTACGATATATTCTTGTGACTAAGCTAAACAATGGCAGGTAGTGCGTCCGTGGAGGAATACTACAACCTCCGCTCGGAGAGAGTGACTCAGCATCTTGTCCCTAACTCGGAGTCTAACTCAGTGAGTCATAAAAGCAAAGCAGAGCAAAGCGAGAAGAAGACGAAACGTGAGAGAGACTCCGGTAAACACCCGGTATATCGTGGAGTAAGGATGAGGAACTGGGGGAAATGGGTGTCGGAGATTCGTGAGCCGAGGAAGAAGTCACGTATTTGGCTCGGAACTTTCCCGACGCCGGAGATGGCGGCGCGTGCACACGACGTAGCGGCTCTGAGCATTAAAGGAACCTCAGCTATACTTAACTTCCCTGAACTCGCTGACTCATTCCCTCGACCAGCCTCGCTAAGCCCTCGAGACATTCAGACAGCAGCTCTCAAAGCAGCTCACATGGAACCAATGACGTCGTTTTCATCTTCCACGTCGTCGTCCTCCTCTTCGTCTCTGTCTTCAACGTCGTCGCTTGAGTCACTTGTCTTGGTGATGGACCTCTCGAGGACTGACTCCGAAGAGCTCGGTGAGATCGTGGAGCTACCAAGTCTTGGAGCGAGTTACGACGTTGACTCGTCTAATCTTGGGAACGAGTTCGTGTTCTCTGACTCGATGGACTACTGTTTATATCCGCCGCCGTGGGGACAGTCGTCGGATGATAACTACGGTTACGGAGTCATCCCTAATTTTAGCCATGGCTTGTCATGGGATCTTTAACAGTTTATTTTATATAATTACCATAATTAATGTTTTGTTTAATCACTTTTCTAAAAGCCCTTTTTGTTTTTCCTTGAGTTTTGTGGTGTTAGCTAAGAAAGGGTTTTTTTTCTTCTTTTGCATCGGGTGCGTGTGTGAGCTCCATAATGATACGTGTACAAAACTCTATTTGTGTTTTTTTATATATAAATATCGGTTTTGTTTGTCGGAAAAGAAGGGGGAAAAAAGTGAAATATTTTTGCAAGTCTCATCAAGTGAATGAATAAGCGATAAAAAATAAAGTCCACTAACTTTACGATATTGCAATTATGCAAATCATAAAAAGTTCTAAACTGTTGCGTGTTTTTGTTTTTGTCTTTTTGTTTGAAGAAAACTATAGGAATTACGCTTTACTCATTAACTGAAAATTTGAGTCTGATCACTATCTATTAATACTTTGTTTTGTCGACATAAATGTAACGGGGACTGTAGTGATCAGTTACGTTAGGGTAAAAAGGAGAGAAAACACCGAGAGCAACTTGTTCAAAGCTGACGCAAACATTACACAGCCACATACCATATATGTATTGTATTATACATCCATGCAATACTTTATTTTATCTATTATTATATTAATGACCAAATTTTCCCACTTAAATTGTTGGACAGTAGTTTGTCCAAAAAAAGGAAAAAAAAAATTGTTGGACAATATAAGCCACACACAATAGCATCACACAACTCGTTTTATTTTAGAATTAGAAAGAGAAAGGCTTATCATAAAATCAGATCTGATTAGCTAGCTCCACAAATTTTTTTCTTTCTGGTTCTGATTCTACTGTAAGTTAGATTAAAGGCAAATTTATCAAAGTTTCATTATGATCATCAATTCATCATGCATCAGTTAAAAACTTAAAAATAATGTATGGATGAAGACTTAATAGTTTTATATTAAAATGAATGAGTATAATTTCCTCATGTAATTAATAAAGGGAGTCCCTTCTCTCTTTCATTATATATATGTCTCTTATTTTATTTATAGCCAAACTTGAAACTTGTGTCGTAAACACTTCTACCACCACCGTTGTAGCGGCATCACTCATTTCGTGACTTTAAGAAGCTAAATAGGATTTAAGGGTCTGATTGGTAACGTAGTCAAAATTGTACAGAAAATGTGTAAGCTGTAAGCTTTTACGGAATAGTGCAAAGGTGTAAGAAAGAATTGTACATGAAAGCTGTATAAAAAATCTGAGAGTAAAGCTTTTAATAAAGTTTTTGGTAAAGTTTTTGTGATTGGTAAAAATTCAAAGCTGTACAACTTGTAATATTTTGTTTGTGTTACCAATCACTATCAAAATTTTGGTTTTAGAGTTTGGATTTATGCTATTTCATTTTATAATTTTCTTTTGTCAATAAAATGCTTTCGGAGGTAGAATTTAGATTTTCCGTTTCAGATAACTATCACTGAATGATGAAAACGACTAACAATGGTTTACATGAGAAATTTATGAAATTTTAAAGAGAGTTTCTAAAAGTGTGTGAAAAGCTGAAAATTACTAATGTTTCTGTTCTATAATGGTGGAATATACTGATATTAATTATATTGGAAATATATACACAAGAAACTTTGAAAAGTGTTAACTGAAAGTTTTTTAAAGTTTTCAAAATGTGTGAAAAGATCCATATGGCAGAAAATGTAATATATGGACAGCAAGGGTAATTATGTTAAGAGAGTCTTATGTTAAAGCAAAATGAGAATGTTTTATTATCTAAAGAGAATGTTAGTATTTTCCACTGAGAAAATGTGACAGTGTTATTGGAGCAGGTTAAAAAAACTAAAAAGACGGAACTAGTTGACACTTATAAATAGTAATTACCCCTAAGATGAATGTAGACATAATTATATATTTGAGTCTATATGACGAATGCTCATAATATGGGGAGAATGAGGAATTAGTGACATGTCTAGTCCTGTCAAATGCATATCTTTTGAACTTCCAACATCTCGGTTTTTATGATAATTATATAATCATGAAAAAGAGATGTGATGATCCATAAACTACTTGGTCTAAAGTGGAATATATATCCATGAAATTGAACTGTCTTAGTCATATCGTTATGCCACTCGAGGTTTCATATCGATTTATATATGCTGGAATTACTATCTCTCTAATCAGTGTAAAATGTATCTAACAGTTGGCAAATTCCTAAAGTTTTGTAGATTTTCAACATGATATTTGTTTATTATAAAACATACAACGACAAGCTTCGTCCAAGATAAAGACTAGTGTCTTTATTTTTGGTTAAAGATAAAGATGAAAGATAAAGACTATTGTCACCAAAACTAATACAATAATGATAAAATGATGTCACTGACACCGTTTGAAAACATATGAAATATTTTTGGATTTTACCCCTTAAGACTTTCTTACGAGAGCTAGCTAGCGTGGGACATCAGGACATGGAATGATCAAATATTAAATCCCGTTTTAATTATCCATGATTTAAAATAGATTTTCCCTTTTTTATCAATAGAGTGAAACAAATATGTCTAGTAGTACTATTTAAGATTAATAATGATATTTTACGTCGTTAGTTGTTATGTGTTTTTTTCTCTGGTTGTTACATGTTTACATTACCTTTAGTATTTCTTTTGGTGGAGAGTACTATTTTTTGACGGATTAATGGATTATAGCAGCGCTTACTTCCACGTTCTTTTAGCGAATCCATGATCACGTAGTAAAGAAGCATGAACAGTAACTTTACAACCTGTTTTACAAAAATAAGTTTACACAACTATAGAATTTGACTAAGCAATTAGAGCTCCAGATAAATTCTACATGCGATCTCATTCTTCATAATTAGGAATGAAGTAAATATCCAAATAGGTCTGGACCAATCCCTAATTGAAACGAGAACACTAAAAAATTAGTATCAGTTAGTGCAGATACTTGTCAAAAACTATTAAATTTAATGTCAGAGTATATATATTTGAAAGAGCAGGATCACCGGGATTTTTTTAGAAAGAAACATTTATCATTTTTGCAAATGCACAGGGTCCACTTTTTTATTGCTAGATTTTATACATAATTTTAAAACCTTTTCTAAATAAATTATATTTGATGCTTATAAATTTAAATAATTTTATAGTTTTGCACAGGGTCAGTCACTCAGTTGTATTAACGATCGACACGGCCATGAAACTACTATCATACATAATCAACAACATTTTTACAAGATATATAATGTGAATTCCAGAATTCAAACCTTAAAAGGATTCCTCTGTCCGAAGGTTTCATAGTTGTCTGAACGACTATTAAAAATATTGTTTTCTTTTTCACGCAAACTAGAGAAGGTACCAACAAGTTCCACAGTTAACGGTTAAGATTACTTAAACCAACGATATGGGATTTTGAGTTTTGCTAGGTTTGACAATGATTGCGGTTTAGCTCGTACATTATGTTTGATTATATAATGGTTGATGTGTTTTTGGTCAGTTTTAGTTAATTTTGGATTTGATTCACCAAGCTAGTTTAATTTGATTCGATGTCAGTTTTCTAACCTAGGTTGAATTGTCACTTTGATTTAACTTTGGTTCAAGTAAATCTGATCGGTTTATACCGACGTAGCCCCATTAACTATAGACGAATAGTTTAAAATTTTAAATTAATCCATAGGTTTAATCCATGGGTTTAATTAACGACATTATACCGCGCGCAAATCTAGAGTGGATCCGACATTACTTTCTTGCATATCTTTTGTGAGGTGTTGAAATTCTTAAATAAATTTTTATCTGTCTCTCTAATGATGGGACTATGCAAAACTCCAAAAACGGAAAACGTATCATTGACTCCTTTATTACTTTTTAAGAGATTTCGACCAAAATCGTCAAAAACGACTTTACAAAATGCTGACATTTTAAAATTAATAAAAAAGGTATCTGAACCACTTGAAATTCTCTACTAATATGCTTTTGTTCTAAATATCTAGGGATCAAGTAAGTCGGCAGGTTAATCACATTTAGTAGATTAATTTAATTGACGGTGGCCATTAGGATCGAATCTGCGTAAAGCATTTGGAGAAATCTGGTTACAAACTAATATAACGGCCGGTTAGCCATGCATATATGATTTGGCATTTTCATCCGGTTTACATCATTTAATGTTTTCTTATACGTAAAAATATCATCAAAGCAATTAATCACAACTGGTCGTATCGAGAAGAAGGGAAAAAAAAAAGTCACAAAAGCAACAAAGAAGAGAACAATGATAACATCAAAGACCCATGGCAATAAGCAAAATACAAATTTTAAATATAAACTCGTATATTTCCGTATTAAAGCATTGCCGATATTTTTTGTGGAAAACTTTCTTTTGCCAGTTGCTATTTCAAGGGTGTTTTTAATATATAATTGTTTAGTACAAAATATCTTGGGTTAGTGCTGCTTGATTTAGTAATGTTGAATATTATTTTATGCAAAAAAGTGCTAGACAATAGAGTAGTAATTCAACGTGTGATGTCTAAGCGATTATATAGGTACGAATATATATAGTTGGTAGACACTCATACATTAGTGTTAAGAATTAAGATAATCTAAAATTTCCATAACACTTGGCATTTCACACTAGTACTACATCTCTAGCTATTTACCTTTACCAAAAGAAATTTTGAAAATAAAATCAAAGTAATTATTAAAGCTCTGCGCTCACGTTGGCTTATTATACACCTTAATGTATATTATGGGTTATTTAGCCAATAAATAGTAGGTACGCATATTGATATACTATAATTCATTGTACGTGTCTTAGAACGTTTTGAGCCGGAAAATTATCTTCACACAGTAATAAAATTTCAAATTAAGAAGCTTATGAGAATATCAAACAGTTTAACGTATATATTTGGGTAATATCTAACACTCAAACTAGAAAACCACGTATCGGAATCGAGCCTCCTCCGCTCCCAAAAGACAACCCAAAGCTAGCCATATCACTTCTCCAGCTATGCTTCAGCTTCAGCCGACCGTTTCGGCGTTTCCTACTACCACAAGCTAATGGCCTGGCACTAGTATTAATTGCTTCTTTTACCCTTCAGTTGGGTTGAAATTGGGACCAGTATTATCAGAGTTAAAAATAGAAAACTATACTTTAGATAATAAAACAAAAAAAAATCATCTACGTTGC
The DNA here is from genome assembly GCA_023657505.1 of Camelina hispida. Classification (NCBI taxonomy): domain Eukaryota; kingdom Viridiplantae; phylum Streptophyta; class Magnoliopsida; order Brassicales; family Brassicaceae; genus Camelina; species Camelina hispida. Next base: position 5,304,696 of record CP094637.1, on the reverse strand, counting down.
GTATTTATATGCTTCCGTGTGTCTAACACATTTGAATGTTGTGGTTCAAATCTTAAAAAAAGTTGTGTCTCATGACCTTTCTTTTCTTGTTTTTTTTTGTTTCTTTTCAACAAAACATGACCGCTTCAGATAAATGATACAACTTTTTTTTTTTCGAACAGATAAATGATAAAAGTGGTATAGAACATATCAACAACAAAATGTCATTGATATATATGAACTTGAGTTCAACTTATTTCTAAATACATTAATTAATAGTGAGTTGGCAATAAAATGATTACATTGAAAAAAAAAAAAAATGATTACATTGATATGTATATGTTGGAGAATTTAATATGAAAGGACATTGCAATGGTTGTTGGATGATTTTTTCTTGTCCTGCACTGGTTGTTGGATGATGTGATACTACAGTGTCAATAATTTTGTAAAATATAAAGTAAAATAAGATAATTTATGGACTGATTCTTAAAAAGGATTTTTCTTTTTCTTTTCTTTCTAATTCTCCTAACGAACGGTTTCTCAAAAATACATTTTTAATATTTTTTTTTGTCAAAATAGTATTATTTTAAAAACTTTCCAAAATAAAAAGGTTTAAAGGGAGTTTTTAAACGTCTACTAGCTCTTAATTAACTAATTTCAGACCCTTTAAAAATATATTTCAGAACACTAGCTTATAATAGATATTTTTTTTAATAACTCAGTGGGGTTTTAATATAGCATAGTAATTGGTAACCAATTAAAAAATTTATCTTCTCTTATTTTCTCTCTATCGAGTAAATTAAATATATCATTGATTATTTCGGATATTCATGACAAACATTTTTAACACAGATATAAGAGATGGTTTTTTTTTTCGTGTATGCAAACAAGGGCTTTCATTACTTAAACCTCAAGAGAGGGAAGTTCATACAACCAAATAAAAAAAGATAGACAAGATAATGGTTACATGAGTTTTCCAAATGGATACAATTTGAAAAAAATTTTGGGACCATTGTGGAATCGACCATGAAGCAGGACTTCGCGAATTCCTTGATCATCTTGTGATCATCGAAGCCATGTGCAAAATGTGCGGCCAGGCTTTTTGAAAGGTGCTCCATGAGGGAGACAAGGATTGGGATATTAGCCAACATGAGAAGGATCATAACCAAGAACTCAAAGATCTTTATACTTGTGGACTCATAACTCATGGCATTAGATAAAGCTACAATCGAGAGACGTAAGTAATAGGAAGCAATCCGTAACATGGCAGATGGGTCCTCCCTCTCATGAAGCCAAAGGCCATGGAGGTTAAGGATATCCACACAAAGCCTGTAAACGGTTGTACCTTGGGAGGGAGATAATAACCTGAGCTTACATCCTTTTGGCAGCTTGGTATGGGTGGTAATGGGGGGCTCAACAAGGGTGTAATGACATAGATATATACAACAATGTAACATAGCAGGTGGGTCCTCCCTCACATGAAACCAATGGCCATGGAGGTTAAGAAATTCCACACAAAGCTTGTAATCAGAGTTGCCAAGACATCGACGAACAAACCCAAGGTTCAAAGAGGGATAGAAGGTATTGGGGGTATTACATGTACGGTTCCAGCAAGAGATGTTATTCATAGGTGATTCTATTGACCGGGTTCTCATAAGTACTAATGACCCACAAAGCAACAAAGTTTGACTTGATATCAATCGACGCCTTCTATCAACTGATTCTAGAAGAAACAATGAACCGACCTGAAATTTTTTGACGTTTTAATTGTGCAACACCTTGAAGAGGTAATTGGGCCTAGGCCCATATGGCAAAAATTAGGGTCCACCCGAGGGACACCCAGAGCAATTAGGTTAGCGTCGTCAATACTTCTCTTTTGTTTCATCGTCGCATCTGTTCGCCGGATTCTACATGCCATCATCGGAGCCATTGTACGCCGGACTTTCCCCATTTGGAGACATCTCGAGAACTTGTTACAAGAACTGTAGGGATTCACTTGGGGCATAGTTAAGAGGGTTCGTAACGCCGGCGTTGAGATACGAAGGTGAGACGCTTCAGATGCGGTCGAGAGCTTACCAAGTTTGTGAGGTTTGGATGTGCTACAAGAGTCACTCCCAATTCCGTAATAAGAAGCCCCGCTGGTAGAATACAGCTCCTTTGGGTTCAGATTGGGAAGGGGAAACGGAAGTAGGTATGGGATTTGTCCAAGGCTAGCTCCGGTATGCTTCTCCGGACTAATCTGAGAGTTTTCGCTGTTGGTTAAGGGTACCGATTGAAGGTGGTGAGATGATTGAGTAAACAGCCAAAATAAAATTGAAACAAAACACGACAGATGAAGAGACCAAGCAAAGGATTTAAATTCCCGACGCCGACAAGCAGAGGCTTTGCCGGCGTCGGAGAGGTGGTTCCGAAAGAATGTCTCGATATTCGGACCTGAGAGAAAAGAGTGTCTAAAATCAAATGGTAGAATCTAAAATATAAGAGATGATTTAGACAATTTACAGTGGTGTTGCTCACCAGTTGCTCACATAAGAATTTTTTATTAGAAAATAATATAACAATACAAAAGAGAGAGAGAGAAGCAAGAATAACAGTTCTCAAAATCCTCATAGAAAGTTACTCAGTATCATCCTACACCTGTCAACTCCTTCTTTATTAGACTATGTACAAAGAGGGTGTTGAATAAATTTTTCAACTGTTTAATTCATGCAATGGACCTGTTGAATTTTCTAAAAATCATACGTGTATTAAACTGAGTTGAATAGATTCAACTAGTTGAATCTGAAAAAAGCGGGACCTACATTGACACATGGCGAAATATGAAAGAAGAAGATGTGAATGAGTTGTATCCATTTGCTTTTTGTGAGATTTTATTTCATCCTAATTATTTTAGCTCAATTATCTTACATTAATTTATTTTTTTATAAAATAAAAAGTACATCAAAATCCATCATTTAAAAAAATCTATAAATAGAGACTAGTCTTGTTTTATTTGGAAATAGAAAAATTATCTATTTTTATTAGAATTTTCAATTTTCCTTAGACCAATTTTTTTGTTTGTGTGTGTTTAACCTTCTTCATTTAACTTACAAAAAACAAAAAGATTTAATTATAAATTACAATATAAATAAATTTATATAGAAATTAATTAATTTTAAATTATATTAATTTAGTTTTAATTGATAATTATTATTAGATATGTAATCATAAATCATAAATTAAAATAAAAATAAAGAAATATAAAATAGTAGGATAAGGTGTTGAATTTTATCAAACAGAACCATTGGAGAAGTTAAAATTGAATTGAATATTGAATGAGTAGGTGGAAGAAAGAGAAACTGATATGAAATGTTAAAAGTTGAGGTGGAGGATGTTGAATATGGTAACCATTGTACATAGTCTTACTTACATAACAAAATATATAAATATTTTTTTTTTGAGGAACGGGAAGAGTTCTCCGTTGTAAATGCCCTTAAAGCTAAAATCTTGATGTAACATCACCTCACCTCTTTTCTGATTGTTATGTTAACCTTTATTGCAACTAGAAGAGCTTTTTACAAACAAGGTGACTATTTGAAAGGTTTTGAAAGAATTTAATCAAATAAAGTGTGACAAGAAAGTATAGAGAGAGTAATGAAGTGTCGAAGATTTATATAAGCTACGTGTGCCAAACCAGCCCACGAGAAGAGGTATTGTGTATTTGCACAAGTAGCATAACATCACATATTTTGGATATATAGCAGTTACAGGATCATATCAATTAGTTTTACTATCCTATGGCCTCCAGGTCGTACCAGATAATCAGCTTTCTTATGTCAGGCATTATGTCGAACTATGAACACCAAAACCGAATCTTGTTCTCATAATTTGCCCAAAACACACAGTAACTGAAGACAAATGAAATTATATATATTGTCAGTTTAAGTGAATGTATTAGGCTATCAGAACACAACAGGGGGGATATTAATTAATGTCTAGGGGCTGAAGACTGAAGACAATCTTTCATAATCTCCTGAATCCTTCTCTGCAACACCTTGTCCTTAACCCTACCAATCATGTCTTCATAGAAAGCTTGAAGCCTCATAAGCTGACTCTTGTCTGCACTCTCCAGCATCTCTCCCCACTCTTTGCCCATATCGAAATACCCTGATACCCGTAATGAATACGGAATATCTTCTTCTTCGTTAAACGGTTTTCCAAATATGGATCCATGGAGTATGCTTGCATATCTTTCCATCACCATTAGCTTTGATTCTAGCCGTTTCATCTCCTCGGTTGATGCGCTTTTTTCAGCATCAGGTACTACTTCTTCTTTCTCCGATTTCAGCTCATTCGGCCAGAAGACGAGAGTAGGGACATAATGGTCGGTAACATCCCCAGTCCCGAGCACTCCATTTCTTCCTCTTCCCCAAGACCACAGCTTGTAACCACCATTTGCCACAAGAACTGTATGTGCGGCCCCGCAAGAAACTTGCACCGGGTCACGAAATCTTGACCCACCTGAAATTTTTCTTGGAACACTGTCATCTCCTGCTTCCACCTCTGTGAAGTTGACATCGGGGCATAGTCCTAAACCTCTCTCCATTCCCCACGACCACACAAATCCCTCAGATGACACCACGCTTGTGTGGAATAACCCACAGTCTACAGAAACTAAATAAGAGTTTTCAGGGAGCTCTGAAACTGGCTCTGGTAACGATGAGCTCTTGGTACTTCCATGCCCAAGCTGACCATTTTCGCCAAAGCCGAATGTCCAGCAAATGCTCGGTCCTTTCGGAGTCTCCTTCTTGCAGGTGAGAAGAGCTGTGTGATGAGCACCACAAGCTATGTCGTAGACTGTAAGACCAGAGTTCTGGTTAAACGTCTCCACAATCTGAGGCCTTGCTCGCCTTTCTCTATCCCCAAGCCCTAACTGGCCACGATGATTATTTCCCCAAGAATACAAAACAGAGTCATCATAACTGTTGTCTTTGTGGATCCCAACGAGGGCAACAACGTGTTCATCCCCACATGCTACCTTCAAAACAGTCCGGCCATGGAACTCGGGTATAGGAAACGGAATCGGGATGCCTGTAAAAGAGACAGGAGGCTCAGGCCCACTGTCTTGTGGAGGAACATTCCCCCACATCCAAAGACCTCCAACACTATCAATGGCAAGAGACATCATGGATCCGGCCTTGACAGTACAAACCTAACAAGCGTAAAGGAAACTATTATTATGGTTCAGGCTTTTGACATATAAACCGACACTAAAGTGTAACCAGGACCATACCTTCAAATCTGATCTGGCCTCTGAATCATTTAGAGAGGAACTAGATCCTTCTTGTTCAAAGAAACTTTTTATTAAGTATGGTGCCAAGGCGTTGTCCCCATCGAAACCAAGTTGGCCATCCATCTATCAGTCAAGGATTGAAAGACATTATAGATTTGTAGCAGGCAATGTAGAGAACAGAACACTAAACTTGACAAACATAAAGAACGAACAAAGCTTATAGAAACGGTAACAGTCAGATAAAGAGGATACAAATGTTATAACCCCAAGACCAAACCGAGCCATCATCTGCCAAAAGCTTACACGGCAAAAAAACAAGATAATGGTCAATAGAGATCCTTAATCATATCAATATCATATAACATAAACAAGAACAGAGCTTATATGTTTCGTACAATGGTGGTCCTATAAGGTATATAAAATCAAACTAAGAAGCCTTTTCAATTAACAAAATCAAGAAACTCCAACTTAATTAAGCTAAAACGTTACCATACATATACAATTTCAAGCATACGTTTTTAATTTGGCCAAATTAGCAGGACAAGCTAATAACAGAAAAGTGAAAATTATACATATGAATAGAAGAAACCACCTGAGACAGCGAGACTGTGATAAGCACCAGCAGCGATACCAACGATTCGAGCCTGATCTCTAGCTACTTGATCAGGGAACTCGAACTCGATTCGAACTGGTACAAGCTCATCCGATTCTTTACCCGTACCAAGACGGCCAAACATCCCTCTTCCCCATGAGTAAACACATCCATCGCCTTTCAAAAAAAACAAATTCCAAATGAACAAAAAATTCAAACTCAAGAAAAGATAACTAAAATGAAAGCTGCTGTGGAATTATAATTATTTGTACCGGTCAGAACGATGGTATGCGCTTCACCGGCGGCAGTAGAGGTTATTTTCCGGGATAAATCTTCAGAAATTGGTAACGCCGCCGCTTGATCCTCATCCATTGCTACTGCTTTTGAGGATTTCTCTGTGGGATTTAGTTTTTTGTTAACGGATAAGGTTTTGTGCTCAGTTTGCTTATGCACAAATTTGTTGAAGCTTCTTTCACCGATCAAAAGACGACAAATTATCCCAAAATATCTTCAGTCACACACAGTCTCAGTTCTCAGCAGCGTAGTAGTACTGTTTGAATGGCATGTTTCTGTTTTATTGGGATAGGCCCATATATCTAATTAGGCCCATTTATTTATTTATGATTCTAACGGATAAAGGTAATATGTCTCGATTGCTTTTAAAAAGATTCATGCCACAAACAAACAATTCATGAGCACCAAAACTGAAACATCCAGTTCCTTAATTGAACTTTGAAGAGGGTCCACTTAGGTAGAACACTTATTTATTTGATTTTCTGATCAAGACATGACAAGGAACTATGTTAAACATATAGGTATACCAACACCACCAAGAGTCAAAAATTTCGAAATTACTCGTTAAAATATGGATCAAGAAGCTCTTCTCGTCGGGAGACCTATCTCGGAACGCAGTATTCCGACCATTCCTTTTATTCTTGGTATGATTACTTCTCCTATTCAAAGGATTTGGATATAGATAGTTGTGTTTTCTTTTTTTTTTTAAAAATAATAATTCTTGGTTAAACTAAATGGTTTTGGATAGCAAGTCAGGCGTTGGAGAAACTTGCATATTTTGGATTGGTTTCAAATATGATACTCTTCTTGACGGTCGAATACGGCATGGGAACGGCGGAAGCTGCTAACTTCATCTTCCTATGGTCTGCCGCCACCAATTTCTTCCCTCTTGTTGGTGCTTTTATTGCTGATTCTTACACGGGTCGGTTTCCTCTCATTGGGTTTGGATCCTCCATCAGCCTTCTGGTACATATTTTATATTTTTATATCAACCTTACAAGTGGAATTGTGGAAACATATATATGTGAACCTACCTGTGAGAACTACAACAAATTGATTTCATTCATTTTCTCGTCTCTAACTATTTTTTTTGCTAAGGAGTATTACAAGATTCACGTATTGTTTTCCTTAGCTCCTCACACTCATCATTTTTATGCATGTTAGTTAATGAACATCATATATATTCCAATTTCCCCTCACCACAATCGAAGTGAACAAAAATAATATTCAAACTAATATATAACAAATGGACAACAGGGAATGATTTTGTTATGGTTGACAACAACAATTCGACCAGAATGCGATAAATCAACACACGTATGCCAACCCACCACAGTGCTCCAACTTTTTCTCCTATATTCCTTTTTTGCCTTCACCGCCATCGGTGCCGGGGACGTCAGGTCCTCCTGCTTGACCTTCGCGGCCGACCAGCTCCAACCCAACTACACATCACGTACCGCCACGTCGTCAGCCCTAGAAACCCTCTTCAACTGGTACTACTTCTCCGTCATGTTCGCATGCTTTCTTTCTCAGTCGTTGTTGGTCTTCGTTCAGACAACGTATGGCTGGCAGATTGGTTTTGGGGTCTCTGTCGCTGCCATGGTTCTATCCGTCGCTTTGTTCTTTGCTGCTTCTCCGTACTATGTAAGGTTTAAGTGTGAGTCCGGCCTTGTCGCTGGACTTTTCCAGGTTCTCGTTGCTGCTTACAGAAATCGACACGTTGATTTGTCATCGGAGGAGCATATTGTATCGTACCATCACGAAAGGGGCTCTTCTTTTTCAATTCCTAGCCAGAAATTGAGGTATATTATATTCTAGTAACTAGTAATAGTTGATGTATATAATTTTTTCCTCATCTTGATTTTTCCCCCAAAAATATATTTATATATGCCACGGCTGATACATTTGGAAATATTTTCTACTACAGGTATTTGAATAAAGCTTGCGTCATAAGTAACCCCAAGCAAGACCTAACCCTAACAGGGAACTCAAGCAATCCATGGCAGCTATGCAGGATTCAACAAGTAGAAGATCTTAAATCTCTCATTAATGTCCTACCCATCTGGTCAACGGGAATCATTTTGTCACTTGTCACGGGTTGCCAAGTCTCCTTTTGTAGTCCTTCAAGCTAAAGCCATGGATCGCCGCACCTTCATTCAGGGTTTCCAGATTCTTTCAGGCTCTTATGGCATATTCTTGGTCATCTCCTTCGTGCTCTTCCTTGTTCTTTACGATCTTGTTATCGTCCCGTTAGTTTCTTGGGCTCTTAGGGAGCCGTTCCGATTGGGAGTTATGGTGAGAATGGGAGCTGGTTATGTAATATCGGTTCTGTGCATCTTCATTCTTGCCGCTGTGGAGCACGCCAGAAAAAAAACCTCTGTAAGTATTCAATCCAGATTTTGGTTCAATTTTGCATGATTTCTCAGTTACTGGGTTTGTTTTGGTTAGCTGTTTACAATTTTTTGTTTTTCTATAAATGTATCTTATATAGTTATATTAACAAAAATAAGTTAATACTATAAAAGTATGGAATTATTGTGGTTTTGGTTCACTAGGGAGACGAGAGAGGTAGAATGTTGTCGGCGATGTGGCTATTACCGTACATGATACTAGGAGGAATTTCGGAAGCACTTAATACGATAGCACAGAACGAGTTCTTCTACTCTGAGCTCCCTAAATCAATGTCAAGCGTCGCCACCACACTCTCCGGCCTCGGCATGTCCGCAGCAAGCCTCATATCATCCTGGATCATCACCATCGTAGACGTCGCCACCGACGGGAGCTGGATCACAGAGAACATAGACGAGGGACACTTGGACTATTACTACTGGCTCTTGGTGGGATTATCTGTGCTCAATGTTCTGTATTTTGTGTGGTGTACCAAATAATATGGTAAATGTAACATATAGAAAAGCGTGAAAACAAATTTCTAATTAACTTTTTGAATAAATCTTATACTACACACACAAAACTTAACTCATGATTGGATCTTTTAACTCGGATAAAAAGTAATCAAACAAATTGAATGGTGGTGATATTCCAAGGTTCTGAAATGGGTTATGCCATTTATTTCCCAACACGCTGCTCTGCTCCGTGATTCTTACAGTTACAGCTAACCAAACCATTCGGAACTAAATTCTTAAAGTCAACAGTGTCTAGAACTATACGCAAGTACACGACACGAACATATCTGTGTAGAATGTAGTAAAAAAACATTTTAAAAAAATTTGTGATATATATTTTCTTCAGAAATTTAACAAATTTGTTTATATGGTTTGGAATTAACAATAGTTGTAATTGGTTGTTTTTAATCATTATTTATGATAAATGTTGCATGTCATACGTGGATTTAAAGTATTGGCTAGGTGAGAGCAACAAAATAAAAATAAAAATAAAAAATAAATAAATATTCGCTTAGTTCTCTGTAGAAGAAGAAGACCTTCTTGTTTGGCTTTGGTTAAAGCCTCCCACGATTTAATCATCCAGACCAAAAAAAAAACTCTCTTTCATCTGCCCAGATCTGCTGAGGATAGTAGATTTAGTCAGCAATCGTCATAGCTATGGCGATTAGGGTTTTTCTTCTCCTTCTCCTCTTCTTATCATCTGCAATTGTATCCTTCTCCCTTTACGAAGATCAAGCCGGCCTCGCCGATTGGTAATAATGAACTCCTCTCTTCTTCAGTCTCGCTCTCTATTTGTTTCTCTGGAGCAGATTAGTTTCGAAGTTTAGGAAGTTATCGATTTAAGAAGTCTTAAGTAGAGCTTTTCGCCAATCTGATTAAATCCAATCCGCAGTGTATCTCGAATCTTTGATTTATTAGTGTTTTTCTTAATAGATCTCATTAGCTAGAGAATTGTGAATTTGAGATGCGATCGGGTTAAGCTACTTTTATACATAGGATTGAAGTAACTATAGTTCGATAGAAACCACAAGTGTTTTCATTGATAGAGAGTCACTGTTGTATTGTTGTAGGCACCAACGTTACATCGGGAAAGTGAAGCATGCAGTGTTCCACACTCAAAAGACTGGTAGAAAGCGTGTTATTGTCTCAACCGAGGAGAATGTTGTCGCGTCACTTGATCTCAGACATGGGGAGATATGTAAGGATTATTCACGTTTATACCTCTGTGTCTTTTTTTTTTTCTTTTGTTTCCTTGTTTCTTACTTTGTTTTCTGATTTGTTGCAGTTTGGAGACATGTTCTCGGGACAAAGGACGCTATCGATGGGGTTGGTATTGCCTTGGGAAAATGTAAGAATTATCTGTAAGACATGTGGATCAACTATGTTTGGGTGCTTTCACCTGCAACAATAATGAACTACAGTCTTGAAATCTATTTTCTTGGCTTCAAATTGTTTCAGATGTTATTACTCTTTCATCAGAAGGAAGTACTATAAGAGCCTGGAACCTTCCTGATGGCCAAATGGTTTGGGAAACAGCTCTGAATAGTGCACAGCATTCAAAGTCACTGTTATCTGTGCCGGTAAGTAATAATACTAATACAAACGTAGGACTTCTGCTATAGTCTTTTAAAAGAGGACGACTGTTACTATCCTTTTCTTATTGTAACGACAACTTTGATCTATAGGGCATCGAAGAATGATATTATCTGAAATCTTAGTTTCATCATCATTTCCGTGGTTGCTTATTAATGAACTAGAGTTATCTTGCAGATAAATTTGAAGGTTGACAAGGACTACCCTATTACTGTTTTCGGTGGTGGGTACCTTCATGCTGTTTCTGCTTTAGATGGTGAGGTCCTGTGGGAAAAGGATTTCACAGCGGAAGGGTATGACAGCCTTCACTGTATATTTGAATGAGTTTGCTTTAAGTGCATATTATAATGTTTTTGGTGTTTAGTAATCTTTTCTTTGTGTTTTATGGTGCCTCATGCAGGTTTGAAGTTCAGCGGGTTCTTCAACCTCCTGGAAGTACTGTAATTTATGTGCTGGGATTCGTTAATTTATCTGAGGCTGTTGTTTATCAGATTGATTCCAAAAGTGGAGAGGTACTGGCACAAAAAAGTATGGTGTTCCCTGGTGGATTCTCTGGCGAAATTTCATCAGTTTCAAGCGATAAAGTTGTTGCTCTTGATTCGACGAAGTCAATTTTGGTTACTATTGGCTTCATAGATGGAGATATTAGCTTCCAGAAGACCCCTATCTCAGATCTTGTTGAGGATTCAGGAAACGCTGAGATTTTATCACCTCTTCTTAGCAATATGCTTGCTGTGAAAGTCAACAAACGCACTATATTTGTGAAGGTTGGTGGCGAAGGAAAGTTGGAGGTGGTAGACTCATTATCTGATGAAACAGCCATGAGTGATTCACTTCCAGTTGCAGACGATCAAGAAGCCTTTGCTTCAGTTCATCATGAAGGGAGCAAGATTCACCTCATGGTGAAACTTGTCAATGAATTGGATAATGTATTGCTTAGAGAGACCATTGAAATGGACCAACATAGGGGGCGTGTCCATAAAGTTTTCATGAACAACTATATCAGGACAGACAGGAGTAATGGGTTTAGGGCCCTTATTGTGATGGAAGATCACTCACTCTTGTTACTGCAACAAGGAGCGATTGTTTGGAGCAGAGAAGAAGGCCTGGCTTCCGTGACTGACGTTACAACGGCAGAACTCCCTGTAGAAAAGGATGGTGTATCAGTGGCAAAAGTGGAGCACACTCTCTTTGAGTGGCTTAAGGTATGAACTGTCTTAAATGTCTTGCTTGCGTTTTCTTAATTTCCCTAGACCTGTATTGTTTCGTTGTGTATTTGGTGTGTTTTAGTAGTTTTTCTCACCCTGATCAGTTGAACTCTCTCTGTATCTTTGGTAGGGGCATGTGCTAAAGCTTAAGGGATCCTTGTTGCTAGCAAGCCCAGAGGACGTGGTAGCAATTCAAGAATTGAGGGTGAAGAGTTCTGGAAAGAACAAACTGACCCGTGACCATAATGGCTTTCGGAAACTAATCTTAGCACTTACTCGAGCTGGAAAACTGTTTGCTCTGCACACTGGAGACGGGAGGATTGTCTGGTCCATGCTGCTAAAATCACAAGCATGTGAACGTCCAAACGGCATTAGCTTGTACCAATGGCAGGTCCCTCATCATCACGCCATGGACAAAAATCCTTCTGTGCTTGTAGTTGGTAGGTGCGGATTAGATTCAAGTGCGCCTGGTGTACTTTCATTTGTAGATGTGTACACGGGAAAGGAGCTTACCTCGTCGGATATTGGTCACTCTGTTGTGCAAGTTTTGCCTCTTCCATTCACCGACTCAACGGAACAACGTTTACATCTAATAGCTGATACTGTTGGCCACGTCCACTTGTATCCGAAAACTTCAGAGGCTCTCAGCATCTTTCAACGCGAGTTTCAAAATATATATTGGTACACTGTTGAGGCAGATGATGGTATTATCAGAGGACACGTAATGAAGAGCAGTTGCTCTGATGAGACTGCAGATGAGTACTGCTTTACAACCAGAGAACTTTGGACTGTTGTGTTTCCTTCGGAATCAGAGAAAATTATTTCGACACTAACACGAAAACCTAATGAGGTATAAATCATGGTTTCTAAATCAACGTTTCTTTAGTACTTGTTAGTATTTTACCCAAAAGTTATACACAGATTGCTGTGTTTCATCTTGAGAGTAGGCGTTTCTTGAGAAGTTTTTACTCAGTAACTGTTTTTTTTTTTTTTTTAGTATCTGACTTGCATACGATTTTTCATTCCAGGTTGTTCATACACAAGCCAAAGTCAACACAGATCAAGACCTGTTGTATAAATACGTATCTAAAAACTTACTGTTTGTGGCCACCGTTTCACCAAAAGGTGCTGGTGAGATTGGCTCAGTTACACCGGAGGAGTCATCACTTGTAGTATACCTTATTGACACCATCACAGGACGGATACTGCACCGTTTGTCACATCAAGGCTGTCAAGGGCCGGTTCATGCAGTACGTCCTCATGCAATTTCATCTCATTTCTCTTTGTCACAGATTCAATGCGACTTTCTTAGCCTTCAAATTGTTTTCAGGTGTTTAGTGAGAATTGGGTTGTATACCACTATTTCAATCTTCGAGCTCACAAGTACGAAGTTACAGTCGTTGAGATCTACGATCAGTCTAGGGCGGTATGACTTCATAGTTCACACTCAAAAACAATTTTTCAGTTGATTGAGTGTTCGCACTGTGTGAAACGCTATAAATTTTATTTGCAGGAGAACAAAAATGTCTGGAAACTAATTCTGGGAAAGCACAATCTAACAGCACCAATCACTTCATACTCAAGACCAGAGGTGTTTACAAAGTCACAGTCATACTTCTTTGCTCAGTCCGTGAAAACCATTGCGGTGACCTCCACAGCAAAGGGTATAACATCAAAGCAGCTTCTCATTGGTACCATCGGGGATCAGGTTTGTATATTTCCTTCTCGTATATAGATAACTCCATGGATTGAAAACTGATCCTCAAAAACTGTTGCAATATATGATTTAGATATTGGCACTTGATAAACGATTTGTGGATCCACGCCGGACACTTAACCCGTCTCAAGCTGAAAAGGAAGAAGGAATCATCCCTCTCACGGATTCATTACCCATCATTCCTCAGGTTCATTCCAACCCATTTTCCTTATTTTTGTTATGACTAGACACAGTCCCCCCTGGTTTGGTTATCTAATGCACCTGTCATATTTCAGTCGTACGTGACACACTCCCACAGAGTAGAAGGTCTAAGAGGCATAATAACAGCTCCGTCCAAGCTAGAGTCAACAACACACGTCTTTGCATATGGAGTGGATCTCTTCTACACAAGGCTTGCTCCTTCAAAGACATACGACTCGCTGACCGACGATTTCAGCTACGCACTTCTCCTGATAACGATTGTAGCGCTGGTTGCAGCCATCTACATCACTTGGGCCCTATCAGAGAAGAAAGAATTAAGCGAGAAATGGAGGTGATTGGATCTTTAAAAAGGTTTTAAAGCCTTCCTCTTTTTTTTCTTTTTCTCTTTCACAGTTGTAGAATGTTTACGAACCATTTTTGGCACTCGTAGAGAAAAAAATCCATTGGCTCGCTTAACTTAAATCCTGATGTTATAGGCTTTGGAATATGAGTACTTTGCAGACACTGCTCTTGCTTTGTGACCTTTTCTCACATTCTAGAGTTGCGCTGAACCTTGTGAATTCAAAAGTTTATAGAAGCCTCTGTTTAAATTTCCTTGTTCCAGATAATGATTGATCCAATCCAATGAAACAAACCTGTACATTTGAACCCTCGTCAAAAATCGTGACTTCGTAATTCTCATGGGACCAGAGCCATACACACACATGTGATTATAATAAATATTATTAAATGGTTTAATGTGCGAGTAATAATAATCTTAGGGGAGAATACAAGTGTAACGCCTGACAAATTTGGTGCGAATCAATTATTTTCTTCCTCCTATTTAAAAAAGTGAACTCTTCACTTCACTTCACTTGTTCACTGCACTCCAACTTCACTTGAAAACTCTCTTCTAGTGAGCGATGATGAAAGCAAACCAAAAACCAAAACCCCACGCGCCGCCGCGTCCTCTCTTCTCTTGTGGCTTCTTCCGCCGCTGCACACAGTCCGTCCTAAGTCCCACATCTCCTCACCAGCAACAACCTCGCCGTAAACCAACAACCACCCCCTCCTCATCTTCCTCTTCCTCAACCTCAACTTCTCAAAGCTTCACTCAATGGCGCTTCCCTCATCACCTTGACCAAACTCCATCCACCGCTCCTTCTCTTCCTCCGCCTCCTCCACCGCCGCCTCTTCCGGTAACCACCACTCTCCAAGAAACATTCCAGATCGCAGAGCTTCACCTCACATCCGTCTCCGAATCCGACAAGCTCCTCGCTCTACAGCTACTCGAACGAGTCGTCGTACCCGACCCGCCTTCTGATCCGACTTGTCCACCGGGTCTCATGCGAGGCTTGGTCTCTTGCCTTCGCAGCAACAACAAGATCGTAACAGCCAAATACGTCACCAAGATCCTCCTCGCGCTCTGCCTCGCCGAAGGTAACCGCCACGTGGCGGTCGAGGCTGGAGCCGCTCGAGCGGTGGTGGAAACCGCGGCGGGGCTAGAGATCTCAGCTGTGGAGCGCGCCTTAGCGGCTTTAGAGCTCATGTGCACGACGAAGGAAGGAGCGGCGGAGGTTAGAGCTCACGCGATGACGGTGCCGGCGATGGTGGCGGTGATGGCGAGGTTGGCGGGGAGAGGAAGGGAATACGCAATAAGCATACTCTCCGTGGTATACGGGAAAGGAGGAGGAGGTGAATCTGGGGAGGAGATAGCGGTGGCGCCGGCGGAAGAGGTGGCGAGGGCGGTGGCGTTGGCGCTTGAAGGAGGAGAGTGTACAGCGAGAGGGAGAAGAAAAGGGACCCAACTATTGAAGACACTGGAGGAATATGGACGGTTGGATCTGAGTCAGAATGGGACATGAAGAAAATGATATCTAACGGTTGAGATTTAATATGTCAGATGCAAAAAAAAAATAATAATAATCTGAAAGCTAGTTTTTGGGGGTCACGGGCTTGTTGTTCTTTTGTTTAAAGATGTGTGGGCCTTCGCTCTCTGTCTACTCTCCCCTATCTATGTGTATATAATATGTTACAATTATGAATTATATAGTTCTCTTTTTTAAGTTTTCATTAATAGATTTATATAAACTATGTCGAAAGTTTTAGGTTTTACTGTGAGAATAAATTTTTACCCTCGAAAGACATATTTGACTGTTAACAACGAACTGGTTTTAACGACACAGGATTAATTAATTATACAATACTAGGTTAGCAGCTTCTCACGGTGGAAGTGTGATTTAAGTAATACTATGATTTTGGTCTGATGGAAGTGTTTGTCATCTGATTAGTTTTGACTTTTGAGTTGCGTTTTGTAAGGTTAACCAACACAAACTAAATTAATTCACAATGAATAATTTTGACACCTTATATATAGAAAGCTTTATGTTAATTATTTGAAACTTTTGAAGTAGGATCTTGACACATTTTCTAGAAATAGTCATTTTTAAAAATCTGTTTCGAGCCATATGACATTCTAAAACCGACAGTACGTAAAAATTTTACTTGTATCAAATAATTGAATTTTGATATAATGTTTAACTTTGTGGGTTCCCAACTCATGATAATGATTTGACAATGAGTAAATTGGTACATGTACATCTATACATATTAATTTACTTTTCTTCTAACTTCTGATATCAATCCTATATATATATTAGTAGAAATACGAAAACTCATGTGTTCTTGCATGTTCATGGATTGGTCTTTTTCCGACTTAACTATTTGCATTAACATGTGAAGTGGTCTCTATTTACAGTTGAGATCAGGCACCTCCATCGACACCAGAACATTGCAATGTCATTTCATAGCAACTCTGATACTAACATGCACTATACTAGAAGTTTTAGATTTCTTATATATATGTATTGCCTGTATATTGCAAGTCGAACTACTCAAAAAAACAATAAATCAAAATGTTAAATGCTTATAATATGAACTATATATATATAATTTGTGGTCTGAATATTATTAATTAAGATTAAGATCAGGGTTGCTATAAACGAACATATTGTTCAATAAGAAATAACACTAGCTGAGCTGACATATACCAATATTGTTTGAACTTGTGTTCAAGCATTGGTACATAACATAATTAATACATGTTAAAATCTACTAAGTAATTAACCACGCGCGATAGTATAAATAACGTCATAATGATCTAGGTTTTCTTCAAAATTGTCTTTAAGCATGAAAAAATAATCATGATCTTACCTCGAAGCATGATCAGTATATTTATTAATAACCAAATAAATACTATTACTTTAGCCTAATGGCCCTAATCGTACAATTAAGACAAACTCACAAACGAAATCAGTCGATCCAATCCAAACCATAATTCGGTGCTACTATAGTCTATATATAGTATATATTGATCAAAAAGGTGCTACAAATGGTGCTACTATAGTCTATATATACCATAACCATATATACTGACCTCATGCACGTTTGGCTATAACACAACGGTCTTTTTTTTTTGGGGTCAAAAACATATATCACTACAAGAAAACAATCGATTTGCTAGGAACATTTGCGAGGGAAATTATTCCTAGCAAAATTGCGATAGAATTGCGAGGCTTTTGCTACAAACATAAAGTCACTAGTAAATTCCTCGCAAATTTGCGAGGGAGTGGGTCCTCGGAAATCCGTCGCAAATTTGCGAGGTATTTACGAGATAAATTAGTATTCCTAGCAAATCTATTGCAAATTTGCGACAGTTTTGCGATGACAGTATCCATTGCAAAGTTTCAAGGGATTTGCGACGGAATTGCAAGAGTCATCGCAAACCCATTGCAAATTAAGAAAATAAAATTCAAAAAAGTAATTATAACATTTAATCGAATTTTATTTCAAATACATTTGAGTGTTCATAGGTTCATCAAATTAATTTCTAAATTTTTCAAAAAAATAAGAAAAATTAACTTATGTGTTTATATGTTTTGTTAATTTCACTTCCCAAACAAAACCCCAAACCCTATACCCCAAACCCTTAACCTAACTCAAAACCCTAAATCATAAACTCTAAACTTTAAAGTAAAGTTTAAACTTTAAAAATCCTAATACAAATCCTAATCATAAATTTAAAACAATATATGTATATATTTTACTTTACACAAAATCAATCTTTTTAATATATATATATTTATTTACTTATAAATTTAAATCTCTAAAGTCTAAACCTTAAATTCAGTTATTATATATATATATATATATATATATATGTTCAAAACTAAAATTCAAATATATATATGACTCTTTGTTAAATCATAAAATCCCAAATAATCCCAAATTTTAAACTTAGTACAAATCCTAAATCATAAATTCTAAACCTTAGAATTTTAAACTTTGAAATTTAGAAATTAAATTGTAAATCAAAATTCAAATATACCAAATAATATACCAAATAATACTCCAAATTACAAAATTAATAAACCAAAACAATACTGAGTTCCCATTGGTTAGTTCATAGAGACATGGATTGGTCTTTTAGCTTATCATGCACCGTCGATTAGATTAAATCGGACGGACACAATTGTTTTACCTTTGTTTTTTTTTTCTTTCTCCTCTTCGTCACCAACCTCCTCGAGCAATCAAATATCTCTTCTTGTCCCTCTATACCCATATCACGAGATCTCATAACCAGCAATCTGAATTTGAACAAGTCGTCAAGGTTTTCACAGTTCTCTTACCTACCTTTCTTCCTCGTATAATTCTCGTTTTGATTTTGATTTGGTGAAACTAATTTTACGTCTGCTTTCTAGGATCTAGATCTGTTGCCCGGAGATCCTGGAATACGAACTCCTCCTCTATCCCTGAATCCGAAATCCACCCGAAGATCCATAATTGAAGATGGAAAAAGAAATCCGGCGACAGAAAAAGAGTGCTAAAGGAGACGGTGGCGGTGTCGCGAGTGGAGTGCTGGTTCTTACTAACTTCTTCCCTTCCACCTAGTTGAAAATCTGCTTGGTCGGAAGATCATTTTTGAGGGATTAATTGGCCAAGAGGCCGACATACTAGCAGCTGGCAACGGGGGCTCGTCGGCAAACGGAATCTGGTTGCGGCTGCGTGTGATTAGGGCTTTTTTGTTTGTTGATTTTAACGTCCGGTTCAACCAACATTTTGTAACCAGTTCAATTCTGTAACTCTTAACCAATTCCCGGTTTGGGTGGTTTATTAATATTAGATTTTATTTTAATCTGGGTCACTAATTCTATAAATATACCTAATACATATATATGAATATCTAATATATAATTTTAAATTATTTAAGAAAATATATAGTTTTTTTTTTCAAAAATTCCCTCTTAAATCTGTAGCAAAATCTGCGAGGGATGTACTATGAACAATATTGCAAGGAATGTGCTACTGCTTTTATTCCTCGCAATTTACGATTATTTTGCGAGGGATTTAATACCTAGCAAATATTGCGAGAGAATTGCAATGTTGACCAATTTGCGAGAAGCGATTTGCGAGAGATTGACTTCCCTCGCAAATCCCTTGCTATAGCCGTTTTGCGAGGGATTAGCTAGATATTTTTCCATCGCAAATCGATTGTTTTCTTGTAGTGTATATATATATATATGTATATAGTCTTTAAATAGAATAATTAAGAAGAATTAGTATCACTCAACAGACAACAGATAGGTTAATGATTCACCAGGCATCGTTCAACGAGCTAGTAATGAGAGTACGAGATCACTCAACAGACAACAGATAGGTTAATGATTCACCAGGCATCGTTCAACGAGCTAGTAATGAGAGTACGAGACTTACCAGTAATCATGTAAGACCATCTCCAATGTACTCCCCCTGTTCCACCAAAATTGATGTTATATGATTTTTTCTTGTCCCACAAAGATTGATGTTTTACCATTTTTAATTAATTAATCTTAAACTTTTGTAAATTTCAAGAAATGATGATTAAGAAAATTCAATAGTTATTGGTTTATAAATATATAATACTCCTTCTGTCTCACAAAGATTGATGTTTTGAGATATTTTCTTGTCCCACAAAGATTGATGTTTTGTAGATTTCAATAAGGAATTACTGAAAATATTTAAATTTTTAAATTGCTATTGGTTTATTTTTTCTCTCTCTACCAAAAAGTAATTATAAATTAATTTACAAATAAAAACTAAAATTTTTCTTAAAATGTGCGAAAATGTCAAAACATCAATCTTGGTGAGACAGAAGGAGTACTTTTTAGTAGAAAAATAATATTGTATTTAAAATTAATAATCATTATTTATTAAATTGTGTGAAGTCCCTCAAACATCAATCTTTGAGGGACAGAAGGAGTATATCTCTATTTTTTTTCTCTAAAATGGAGTAACTCTAAAATAGAGCATTGTTTTTCTCCAATGTATTACTTTATTTTAGAGTTGAAAATAGAGATAGTGTAAAAAAATAGAGGTGAGACTAGAGTTGCTCTATATATAAAACAATCCTATAATTTTCTCTATGTTAGAGTAAAATATAGAGTAGGATTGGAGCAAACATTGCTCTATAATAGAGTTTTGACTCTAAAATAGAGTGGGGTTGGAGATGCTATAAAGCACAAGGAACTAAAAATCATCACATATCCTAAGTATACTTCTTTCTCCTTACGAACATCGAAACGACGTATGAGTGTATGACTCTTGGAATATCTAAACATAACTAATTCATGTATATGTTGCATGACTCAAACTCCGGCCCCAATTATTGAATAGTTATATATGAAACTATGAAAAGTTTATTTTAAACTATGTTCGAATTTCTTATATACGTAACTTTATCACAAACAAATATTTCTCAAACTTAATAAAAATATTGGTCTGAGATTATATCAAACTCCAAAACCAAAAAAAAATATATTGCATAAAAAAAGAAAGGAAAATAAAGTTCCTAATTTGAAAAAGTTAATTCATTTAGATTAAAAATCCGACTTGCTGCGGTCTAAGGTAAGTCCTTAATGCACAAGGCACCATTATACTAGAGATTGAATCCCGCTTTTAAGCTAATGGGTCGATCTGTTGTGGCCCAATGGTTGAAAAAAAAAAAATCCGACTTGCTGCGTTTATGAGACAAAACCCAAATTTGATTATAACTTTTAGATCCGTCATATACTTTGCCTGTGGAGTTCACAATTAACCGTTAAATTAAATAGGTTATTAATCTATATGATGAGCCAGGCCAAGTACTGACCAACTTTATTCAAAACTTTATAATCGGTCCTACAAAAGCTGGACTGGATTGGCAATTGGCATGAGGGTGCTTCCACCAGAACACCTTTTGTTATAAGTATCGGTTGGCCACGGGAACCAATGACCTTAGAGAGTTCGTTTGCCGTTTACTCCATGATAGTAATGGTACTGTGCCCTTGTCGAAGCCTAACCAACTAAAAATATAGTATTGGATTAATCTTATCCCCTTTATAATAAAAACGAAAGTACACAACACTATATTGAAGACTTTATAATTTTAATAAATGGTTACAAATAGGTTATATATATATGTTATAAATTAATACATATATTAATTATAATAAATAAAAATTTAATTGTAACAGAAAATCTTAAATAGTTTATTCCAAATTGATAGTTCATGGATATTCCAAACTTTATTTTCGGAAGATCACATATATAGTTCCAAATATCTATAATCACAATATTACCAATGTATTTTCCACATATTTTATTGATAAACCACATCAATAAAAAATTATTAAAGAGATAAAAATATACTATTAATCATAAAAAAAGAATCAAATCTCGCTATTTAACAAGATTAATCGTGATTTTCGGAATCATATTCAGAAATTAAAATTTAAACCTTAATACTAGATATGGACCGTACTAGAGCACGGGTTGAAATTCTTTTTATTTACATTATAATTTTAGAATAAATATAATTTATATGATTGATTTTAAAAGTTTTTAAGGTCCTAATCTAGCATTAATCGTGATCTTCAGAATCGTATTTTATTATAAAATTATAATATAAATAAAAAGATACAATCCATGCTCTAGCACGGGTCCTAATTAGGGGTGTCAAAATGGGTAACCCGACCCGACCCGACCCATACCCACATGGGTTAGAGACTTTTGTGGGCGGGTTCAACCCAATCCATTTATTATAATGGGTTGAATTTATATACCCAAACCCAATTAGACAAAACCCAATGGCTAAATGGGTTATATGGGTACCCATATAAAAATAAAATAAAATAATTGATATTAAATCTATAATATATTTATATAAAATATAATTAAAAAACCAACCAAAGTTTTCAAGCTTAAAAAGTTAATTTCTAGATATTATAGAAAATTTCACATTCATTTTGGATCATTGACATATATATTATTGTTTACTTTCTTTTGTTTTTAGCAAAGTAGAAAAACTTAACATTTATTTTAGATATTTTACCTAAATTAGTTATAAAAATAAAATATTTTACATATTAATATATATCTATATTATATTATATGCATATATATATATATTATTTTTGTTTTTTTCAATCAACCCATTGGTAACCCATAACCCTAATGGGTTTACCCCCGATAAACCCACAAACCCATTGGACGAACCCATCAAAACCCATTTATTTATATGGGTATAAAAACATAACCCATACCCATTAAAATAATAGACAAACAGGATAAACCCATGGGTTTCTACCCATTTTGACACCCCTAGTCCTAATCTATATATATAACTTCAACCACTTACTGAATAACTAATCACCAATGTCAAGGAAAAGTAATTAATCATAATAGCCCTCATTCACATGCTTAAACAGTTAAACTAACTTAATTTTAAAATTATACTCCTTTTGTATCAGAATAGATAATGTTGTAGGAATTTATTTTGTATTAGAAATGATGATTTTCTATATATTTTTATCAATTAATGCTAAAAATTGCAAATTTCAAAAATCATTAAATAAGAAATTAAAAATTTGATGAAATATTTATTAGTTAATAATTATAAAAATATGTTATTATAAATAAATAATACACTTTATTGCTAGATATATAGTGTTTTTCTTAATTTATGTAAAAATTATAAAACATCATCTAATGTATCACAAGGGAGTATATAATATATCTCTACTTACATCGATTATTTCATTATTTCATGGATATACGTGCTATATATATTTGATGAAGGAAACTAAAATTCATCGATTTTATTCAGCTGAAGCTGATATTAAGCATCTTTATTATCCATCCCCTCTTTATTATTTGGGAAGTGCATGACTTATTCTTGGTAGACCATATAATAGTTATATGGATCATTAGTTGGTTATAAAATTGACATATTAATAATTTAAGTATAACATTTAATAATCTTTTAATATTTACGGGTCTACTTTGATTACTGTTAGAACCTATATCGCTTATTTATTCAATTATTCATAATTAATTATTAATTATTAATAATAGCAATAGCAATGAATCTACTTTAAACCTAATCGGGAATAATAGCATTTGAAGGAATAAAAGATGATATACACAAATGAAACAAAAATATTTTAACTCGAGAAATCTTCCGAGCTCGGTAACCCTAAACATAAAAACTGTGATTTTTGTTAAACTAAAAAATATTTCGATCTTACCTAACAATATATACCCTACTTCTATATACTGTTTAAGGAAATTTAACAAATTTAAATATCTCCCGATTTAAATAGGATTAATTCTGGAGACCCTTTCGACGGTTAAAAATATTTAAAATTAAAAATACTGCTTACACATAGTCTACACAATTTTTTATAATAGATATATGAATACAGTCAGTACATAATTTTTTTAGACTATATAATAAATATATGAGTCATTAATTGGTTATAAAATTAAAACATTAATCATTTTAATTGTATTTAAGTGTATCATTTGTATAATTTACGTTAACGGGTTTGCTTGATAATCGAGATTCGAGATCGGGATCTATAGGGAAAGCTTGATAACGAGATTTGTAGGGTTCGCTTGGTAATCAAGATTTATAGGGTTTACATAATAAACCCTTGCCATTTTAATAAATATCATATCTAAAAGTTATTATTTGTAATATGTACAATTTAAATATCATATCACAATTTAAAGTTATATGTACTTTTTTCCTCAGAAACATATGCATATCTTATTTACATATTCTATTATTATTTACCAATTAAAAAGTAGTTAGTCTAGGATAAAATAAGTTATAAACTTATGATTTGGTTTAAATGTAAAATATCAAGATTATATGATGATATTGTTTAATGCTAAAAAATATATCAAATCAAAATATTTAAATTTGTTGTATAAAATAAAATTTAATCCGTGCTATAGCACGGGTAATAATCTAGTTAACTATCTATAATCAATGTTGGATGGAGTATATCTTCTTTCAAGTTTCAATTAGTATAAATAATTTGTTAATCAATTATAAGCACCAATCATTTTTATCACCGCTTTAAAACCAAACACAACACGCTTTTCCTTTTGTACTTTTTTGTCAGATCAATTATTTTGTCAATTTCCACCTTTTCTCACTACAAGAAAACAATCGATTTGCGATGGAAAAATATCTAGCTAATCCCTCGCAAAACGGCTATAGCAAGGGATTTGCGAGGGAAGTCAATCTCTCGCAAATCGCTTCTCGCAAATTGGTCAACATTGCAATTCTCTCGCAATATTTGCTAGGTATTAAATCCCTCGCAAAATAATCGTAAATTGCGAGGAATAAAAGCAGTAGCACATTCCTTGCAATATTGTTCATAGTACATCCCTCGCAGATTTTGCTACAGATTTAAGAGGGAATTTTTGAAAAAAAAAACTATATATTTTCTTAAATAATTTAAAATTATATATTAGATATTCATATATATGTATTAGGTATATTTATAGAATTAGTGACCCAGATTAAAATAAAATCTAATATTAATAAACCACCCAAACCGGGAATTGGTTAAGAGTTACAGAATTGAACTGGTTACAAAATGTTGGTTGAACCGGACGTTAAAATCAACAAACAAAAAGCCCTAATCACACGCAGCCGCAACCAGATTCCGTTTGCCGACGAGCCCCCATTGCCAGCTGCTAGTATGTCGGCCTCTTGGCCAATTAATCCTCAAAAATGATCTTCCGACCAAGCAGATTTTCAACTAGGTGGAAGGGAAGAAGTTAGTAAGAACCAGCACTCCACTCGCGACACCGCCACCGTCTCCTTTAGCACTCTTTTTCTGTCGCCGGATTTCTTTTTCCATCTTCAATTATGGATCTTCGGGTGGATTTCGGATTCAGGGATAGAGGAGGAGTTCGTATTCCAGGATCTCCGGGCAACAGATCTAGATCCTAGAAAGCAGACGTAAAATTAGTTTCACCAAATCAAAATCAAAACGAGAATTATACGAGGAAGAAAGGTAGGTAAGAGAACTGTGAAAACCTTGACGACTTGTTCAAATTCAGATTGCTGGTTATGAGATCTCGTGATATGGGTATAGAGGGACAAGAAGAGATATTTGATTGCTCGAGGAGGTTGGTGACGAAGAGGAGAAAGAAAAAAAACAAAGGTAAAACAATTGTGTCCGTCCGATTTAATCTAATCGACGGTGCATGATAAGCTAAAAGACCAATCCATGTCTCTATGAACTAACCAATGGGAACTCAGTATTGTTTTGGTTTATTAATTTTGTAATTTGGAGTATTATTTGGTATATTATTTGGTATATTTGAATTTTGATTTACAATTTAATTTCTAAATTTCAAAGTTTAAAATTCTAAGGTTTAGAATTTATGATTTAGGATTTGTACTAAGTTTAAAATTTGGGATTATTTGGGATTTTATGATTTAACAAAGAGTCATATATATATTTGAATTTTAGTTTTGAACATATATATATATATATATATATAATAACTGAATTTAAGGTTTAGACTTTAGAGATTTAAATTTATAAGTAAATAAATATATATATATTAAAAAGATTGATTTTGTGTAAAGTAAAATATATACATATATTGTTTTAAATTTATGATTAGGATTTGTATTATTAGGATTTTTAAAGTTTAAACTTTACTTTAAAGTTTAGAGTTTATGATTTAGGGTTTTGAGTTAGGTTAAGGGTTTGGGGTATAGGGTTTGGGGGTTTTGTTTGGGAAGTGAAATTAACAAAACATATAAACACATAAGTTAATTTTTCTTATTTTTTTGAAAAATTTAGAAATTAATTTGATGAACCTATGAACACTCAAATGTATTTGAAATAAAATTCGATTAAATGTTATAATTACTTTTTTGAATTTTATTTTCTTAATTTGCAATGGGTTTGCGATGACTCTTGCAATTCCGTCGCAAATCCCTTGAAACTTTGCAATGGATACTGTCATCGCAAAACTGTCGCAAATTTGCAATAGATTTGCTAGGAATACTAATTTATCTCGTAAATACCTCGCAAATTTGCGACGGATTTCCGAGGACCCACTCCCTCGCAAATTTGCGAGGAATTTACTAGTGACTTTATGTTTGTAGCAAAAGCCTCGCAATTCTATCGCAATTTTGCTAGGAATAATTTCCCTCGCAAATGTTCCTAGCAAATCGATTGTTTTCTTGTAGTGTCTCTATTATAGTCCCATTGTATATTTTTTTTCCTTAATATGAATGATGATTTACTTAGTGGGTATTTCATATTTAAACCTACAATATTTTCTATCACTTTAGGTTTTGACCAGATCTTAGATTATACTAAATTTTTAATTCTTTACCATCTTCGAATAAATCAGCTGCTACTTCAAAATAAATGATATGTCACACTTAATTCAGAATATGGTTATATATACAATAAAGATCCGGCAATATTTATTTGCTTCAAAGCAATGTTTTCCATCTTCAACAAAAAAAACTCATTTTTACATAAGTAAAGCATAAACCTCCAAAACCAAAACGAGAGATCTCCAAGAGATAAAACATAAATCATGATGCGTTATTGTTCTCATACCCTTCTGTATTTTTCATTTCTTCTATCTTTCTTCTTCTTCACTATATGGACCGTTCAATCCGTACCACCACAACCACCGGTCCGATGCGACAAAACCGGTTGCACCGTCTTCAACGCGTACGGCACGTGGCCCGACCGCAAAACATGCCGCGCGGCTAACGTCACGTATCCAACGACGGAAGATGAGCTTCGTAAAGCCGTGGCTTACGCGGCTGAGCACCATCTCAAAGTCAAAACCGTCACCAGATTCTCTCACACCATACCCAAACTCGCTTGTCCTTCCGGTTCAGACGCAATGCTAATCAGTACGTCTAAATATAATTCGGTTATCGAGATTGAACCGGACCGGTTAACGGTTACGGCTGATTCTGGTGTCTCGTTGAGAGAGCTGATCGATAAAGTTGAAGGAGCCGGGTTTAGCATTGGAACGTCGCCGTATTGGGAAGGAGTTAGTATTGGTGGGCTGATTAGTACTGGATCTCACGGAAGCTCGTGGTCTGGACGAGGCGGTTCGGTTCATGACCATGTTGTCGGAATCAGCTTTGTGGTTCCGGCGAGTTCATCTGAAGGTTACGCCAAGGTTGTTAAACTCGAGGAAGGGAGAGATGATAAGCTTCTTGACGCCGTTAAAGTATCGTTGGGTGTTTTAGGAGTCATCTCTAAGGTATAACTTAACGCCGTTACCTTTTTCTCTTTAAAATTGTTATTTTATTTCGTTTTGTTTTGTATATTTAATCTTTTGTAGGTTACGCTTTCGATAGAGAAAGCATTCAAGAGAAGTATGACGTATAATTTCACATCTGACGTAGCACTCGAAGACATATTTATGGAGCATGGCAAAAAATTCGAATTCGGAGACATAACTTGGTATCCTTCTAGGAAAACTGCGGTTTACCGTTACGATATCCGATCACCGGACAACGTCTCCGGCAATGGAGTCAATGATTTTACTGGTTTTCAGTCTAATCCTATCTTGATATCTAAAGGGGTTCGAGCATTAGGTTAGTAGACGACTCCTCCTACCATTCCCGGTTTAGTCTGGTTTTATTAGATGTTTAAGAATCTGAATTTTGGATTTGAAAAATGTTTGTAGAGAAGTCGCTTGAATCTAGCAAGAACGAGAAAGGAAAATGCACCACGGCGGATACGACTTTGGCCTACAAGAAACTAACTGGGAATGGTCTAAAGAATAATGGTTTACTCTTTACCGGGTATCCGGTTATTGGGAGGCAAGGCAAGATTCAGACTTCCGGGTCTTGCCTTTACTCATCTTCGATTAGAATTGACGTCGCTTGTGCATGGGACCCGAGGTATAACGGTCTTTCCTTCTATGAAACGACCGCTATATTTACGGTTTCTAGGTTTAGAGACTTCCTCCTTGATGTGAAGAAGCTACGAGACTTGGAACCAGAAAGACTATGCGGGATTGATATCTATAACGGTATCCTCATACGTTTCATCAAGGGCTCAACTGCTTATCTTGGCCAGACAGAGGATTCTGTGGTTGTTGACTTTAACTATTACCGAGCGGATGATGAGTTGACTCCAAGGTTGAACGAAGATGTGATGGAGGAGATGGAGCAGATGGCGTTTGTCAAACACGGGGCGAAGCCGCATTGGGGAAAGAATAGGAAAGTGGGTTTCTTTGGCGTGAAGCAAAAGTGTGGACCTAACTTTGACAAATTCTTGGAAGTGAAGAACAAGTTAGATCCTACGAAGATGTTTTCAAGTGAATGGTCTGATGAGATTCTGTTTGGAATAGAAGGTCCCAAGTACGACGGATGTGCCCTTGAAGGGAATTGTGTGTGTTCAGAAGACAGACATTGTAGCCCTTCCAAAGGTTACTTTTGTAGACAAGGTCTTGTTTATACGCAAGCTAGGGTTTGCAGATACTCTCCAGCGCAAGTTCTACTGACATAACATAACTTGAGTTTTTATGTTTAAATTATATTATCCGGTGACAAAATGATAAAGAGAGAATAAATCATTCTTTATATACTGATGAGTGTATCCAAAGGAATATAAATGTTTACTTGGATCTTGGATATCCTTAATTTTTGAGATATATTATATATGCTATTTGTCCGGAAATAAATTTTATTATCCATATATATTTGATTCTTTCAAAGTATTTGCAAGTGGATTTTTTTCTCTTAAATTTATTTGCAAGTGGTCATAATCCTTTCGATACAAAAACTGAAAAAAGTCATGTTGCTCCCGCTGCTGGATCCCTACGTTTACCCGATTGGATAGGAAGGTCTTTATAATCTTTGTACATATAATGGAAAAAGTTCTCAGTATTCTCATGTTCTCGATATGTAATCAATACACTTTCAAACCCGTCGATTTAGTTTGACCAATTAACGTGGTATTAAAGCTTAGTAACCGCATGCAATATATGACATTATGACTGACCTAAAAGAATGGGATTCAATCATAAATGAATGAAGATAAAAAAAATGAAATGACTTACACAGTTACACCTCACTTCATTCAAAACCAGTTTCAGAAAACAATCAAAGCTTTCGACAATTTTGGTGAATACAATAATCTCCGCACCGTTCTTGAGATATTATCGCGGCCCAAGGCATTGAATGCCTCGTTTTTCATATATTTTTACACGTCCTAACAAAATGGACGTGCAACCTTGTTTGAGGTTAATTTGAGCTCTTTTCTATCAAGCTCAACTACCTAGCTAATTCCCTCTTGGGGTAGAGGCACTTCTTATGGAGGTCCACTTATTCAACATCTTATCCTCTTCCTCTACTGACAATGAAATATATTTAGCTCGTCTGCGCATCTCATATAATTGTCTGAGGATTTTTTTTTGTTTTTTACTGTGTTTGTTAATCCCAATCTCTAGTTTTTAGATCCACTAAATGAGTTTTCTTAGGATATCCTACAAATCAGTGGCTATCTTTGCTTACATTTGGAATTAATCTCACCATCTATTCTTTTCTTTACTTGCTCCTCACCCTCGGTTTTAATTCTCCTTCAAGAACCATATGTCTCCTACTACACCGAGTGGTTCTCCCCAATCTGCCAACACTTCAATCTTTGAACCTCACATCCGCTCACGCTCACATCATTCCTTTCTTCTATGATAAAACTATCCGTTACTCCGGAAGCAAGTCAGCCAAATGCAAACTCAGAGTTGTTATATGATCAACAGTCTTAAAAAGGATATTAGAAAGTTGAAAGTAACTATAAACATTTCATCTTAGCTTTTTTAAATGTCAAGAAAGTTATTTTGCAGAATTTTTTTTTCCAAATTGGAGAATTATTTTACAGAATCTTAAAGTTAACTTTTGTTTAAAGATAAATGAACAGTTAAGAGGGTTTCTCTTAGGTTTTCCTCTGAGTTTGGAGAAGTTGCTTTGTCTGATAGTAACAGTTCAACACAACGAATAACACACCGGTTTAAATAAGACTACATAATTTTATATAACGAAACAAAAAGGTATCTGGTATCCCCCAAACAAAAAAACAACAAAGGCCTATTCGGGGGTAGTACGGTAATTTAAATATATACACACGCTGAGTTCTCCCAAGTACTGTATGCTTGAACAAAACATAATAAGAAACGAGTTTTGAGGAACAGGAGGAAGATTTGCAGTTTACTGCTTCCTGTCTGACTTATTTTTGATTTCTCAATAGGAATGTTTTCAGTCTCTCTCTCTCTCTCTCTCTCTCTCTCTTTGTATCCTTCTTTCTCTGTCAATCCCTCTGCCTCAGTATCTGTTTCACATTGAGTAGAGAGAAACCTATTTTGTAAGAAATGGAGACACAAAAATAAATATGATGAAGAGATTGATGAAACTCTGTTCTAATACCTAACTAAACACAAATCAGTCCTTAAGTAAGTAAGGTGCAGATAGTATTAAACTCTGCTTCCAGCACTAAAATTCAACGAAGCTAGTTTTCTCAAGTCAATGATTTCAATTAAAT
Organism: Camelina hispida; assembly: GCA_023657505.1. Lineage (NCBI taxonomy): Eukaryota > Viridiplantae > Streptophyta > Magnoliopsida > Brassicales > Brassicaceae > Camelina > Camelina hispida. The sequence goes on along the minus strand of CP094637.1, from coordinate 5,274,045 downwards.
TCGAATACTAAATAAATAGAAAGCAGGTAGTCCTAGCAACATACCTGCACAAATCTCTCCCACGCCCTATATCTCTTTAAGCATTTTCTGTAGGTGGACAAACAGGCTTATTGGTCTGCTTCATTGCATCCTGCTTACACAAGCTTGGTTTCTTCTTGAAGGTTGTGCGTTTTCGGATCTTAAGATTCTGAGCCGTTAACATGTAAACATTACCAGGTTCAGGAATGGTGAAATCAGCAGGGTTTCTATTGACGCTGCACACAATGGTTCCAGAATTCTTCACCGGCCACGCAGAGGCATTATTCAAGCTCTCTGCTTTTCTCTTTTGTTTCTTTTCTTTATCCGTCATGTGATATTTCAAAGGAAGCATCATGGAGTTCGATGCCCCTAGAAGCTGAAACTTCGCTTGGTCGTTGCTGCTCACAAACGACGCCTTTTCATTAGTATTATTGTAGACCCCCGGAGCAGCAAACGTGTCTTTTCTCTTAGCTTTCTTCTCTTGATGATGAGGACTCCATGAAGGTTGAGCATTTTGAAAAGAAAAGGAAGACGTACCAAGAGGTGGTATGATGGGGAAACTCTTTCTGGAAGAGGAGTCTTGTGCGAATCTCTTGTTGTAAAAATCAAAAGGTAACTGCTTAGTTGAGTAGGCTGTCTTACTAGAGTCCCCTGTTTGAAGCTCTATAAACTCCTTTGACTGGTTGTTGACTGGCGGAAAATGTCTTTTAGTAAATTTAGTGTTTCCGTGTTGGTCAGCGGGAGTGGTTGACCTCAGACGAGGATCCATAAGGCTGAGTAGATGCAATGCTGGTATAGAGCTCTCACTAGTAAAGTTATCTATTGGCCTACTACTACTACTACTAACCCCAGCAGCATGTTTGCAGCCAAATGAGAGTTCTGAATTAGTCCCACATTTCTGCTTCCCGTTGGCAGCGACAAAGTTGAGGTTCCATGTATTTTCATTGTTGGCTGCTTGTGAAACCATACCCGGCTTTGCTGACTGATCCATATTGAAAGAAACTGGCTTATGATGACTCTGTGGTGGTATCATGGAAGATGGCCATATTGGATGAGAATTAGGAACACTCTGGCACGTATCACAAGCACGTAATACCCGAAATGAGGATGGAGAAGGGTTCTGAGTAGCCACAGTTGGCGAATTCCCAAGCCACTGACAGTTGTGACCAGAAAACCGGATGGAGCTGGCTCGGTTTTCTTGTGTGGGAGGAAAGATCCCAAACGGAGAAGGCACATAAGGCTGACTTATTGGGAAAAAGTCATGAGAGTTCTGCTGCTGTTTTCCAATAGGAAAATGTTCTTCCCTCCTTGCACTGCTACTACACGGTTTTGGTGGTCTTGATGTGTTGTTGTTGTCCTCAAGTGATATCCCGTTATCATAGGTTTCGTTGAGATCAATCAGTAGAGCATTCTTGGATTTGTGTGCCGTTTCTTGTGATGGCTGTTTGTTGCTAACGTCTTCTTCTTTGTCCGGAAGACACCTCTCGTACTGGTTTTTGGCCATGAGCTCCACTATCTCCATGGGAATATCATCGTTTTGCTCTTCAGTCGTAGTCTCCTTTCTATCGTGACTCTGACTTCTAAGTGCTCCCTGATGTTCTTGGACCATAACAGTCTTCCCCTTTCTGTCTGCACCAGAAGCATCCTGCCAAGTAAATCAATCCCGTTATTATCCTCATCCAATCACTGAAGCACACCAGTTTGGAATAAACAGTGCAAGTTGGAAAACAGAATGAGCAAGCATGGCGATTAAAGAAGCTGACTGAGAATTTTTACGCTCCAGGTACTAATTCACAAACTTTAATACAGAGCTTTACATAAATAACAATAGATGAAAAGCTTGTACCTTTTGCAGCACACGTGAAACATCCGCAACTTCAGTAGAAGAAGGGACGTATCTTAAGTTTGAGAAAGACGATCTATTTGTATTGTTGTTGTTGCTTCTGAAGTCAACAACATCTGCTCCAGTTCTCAACCATCCACCTGTGCTGGATTTAGAAGAGGAACTAAAGTCTCGAAGACAGTTTGGTTCCGCATCTCTTAACCTGAGATGATCATTATCTTGCAAATGCAAAGAGGTGACCGGCTTATCATTAGGCTGAGGGATATATTTTCTGAAATACCCTTCTGATGCCAAACGGTTGTCAAATAAACTCTTCTCATTCAATAAATCTCGAGTGTGGGAAACTGTGTTTATTGGAGGACCAGTTTGGTTTCCATCAATGCCGGTATTAAAACTGATGAGGGTGCTCTTCCCATTATCTGTTACGGGCTTCTTTGTCTTCTTCTTGGCTAAACTGAGCTTCTTCTCAGTTCTCTGAGTACCTGGAGGACAAGGAACCGAATCTTTTCCAGTGAATAAAGATTGCACAGGAGTTGATCTCTTACTGGGATCTGCATCATGCTCCTTATTCACACCCTCTTGTGCAGTTTCACAAGGAACTGGCGGAACAAACTCGTCAACAACCTGAAATCTTCTGTTTCTCTGTTTACCCTTAATAGGAGTTCTCTCAAACCCACTATCAGTTGATTCACTTTTACCTTGATCAGAGTCACAACTTTTGGAGGCATTCTCAGAGGTGGCGCCGTTTGTACTTAATATCCGGCTGACATAATTGTTTTCAGGTAACTGCTTTCTTTTTCTACCTCTAACCGATTCCTTTTTGAAAGCAGACTCTTCTTTTCTGATGTTACTACTACCACCACCACTGGTTTTGGTATTACCAAGCAACTCACTGAGTAGACGAACCTTGCGAGATTTCCTACGCTGCAGCCCACTCATAGCAAGATTTATACTCTCTGATGACCCGTTATCGCATTCCAACAGACCACCACGGATACCTTTATGATTCTTGGTTGCCTTAGGAGGTGTATCTTCAACCACACCAGCTATTTCAGATGATCCGAAAGTTGTCACAGCCTGATGATCCACAACTTGTTTGTTAACCTTTTCTTTAGATTTCTTGTTTCCTACCTGCTCTGGACTCGCGAGCTTTCTACTCTTGCTCCTAACAGTAGAAGCATCCGTTGGTCGACCACGACCTTTCTTGGGAAACGTAGTAGCTGCTGCAGTTGTTAAGCTTTTAGAAATTAGTTACTCCGTTTTATGTGCACACTTGTAAGTGTGACTAGAGCAGAGAAAACTATACCTGTCTGATCTTCCTTCTGAGTTCTTTCACAGTTTACATCCAAATTCTCCTCAACAGCATTACCTGAAATAAATGTTAACACAATGATTAATTCAGGTTGCTATGAATTATGAAACTAAACACTAGCAGCAAATGCATACCTGCAATATCAGTTTTCGTTTCTTTCTCTTGATCAATGATAGTTAACGAATTCAACTTGCTTTTACTTGGAATAACCGAAGAGTTTCCAATAGTTCTTGAGATTGAATGCAGTCCACAATCTGGAAACAACTCAGTTGCATAAGTTCAAGTAGACAAGTATATATAAGTCTATAGAAACATAAAAAAACAATATTGGAAATGTGATGTATATACCATTAGGTCCAGTTGCTTTTGTTCCATCAGCATCAATATCTTTGATACAGCTCATACAATGCCACCATCTAAACTTGGGCACAGATAAAGGAGGAAGAGCATAGTTTTGTTGGTCCACCAAACTAATGCTCTCTTCTGAAAACGGCCAACATTTTCTATGGTCTCTCTCCCGGGTTTCAGCTACGAATGCACTGCATTAATCAAGAAGAACAAAAACTCAACATTCATGCCATTTAAGCATGTATATATATATGCATTTGGAAGTGAACATCATATAGAACTTAACACACATACAAACTAACCGACCTAACAAGGGAAGGTTGATAATGCATAAGAACGTTAACAAATTATGCTCACCGTATAGAGAAATGATCACATTTCACCTTATCAATCTCGTTTGCAGCACCTGCAAGATCTATGGATATTGAATTGATCTTAATGGAGGATCCCATTTGATTAGCTTGAAGAAGATTATAAGCCTCAGTGATGATTAACTTCCATGCACCATTACACTATCTCCGCAACTAGAGCTACAAAAGCAACACACAAAAACATTTCTTAGCATCACGATGTATATATCACACAGTATAACTGTGGTTGATAATCACAATGTTGTTGCATATCAAGACATAAATCTTTTAACTTTCCAAATGTACGACACCAAGCAATATAACTCTGATTAACCAAGCAATAAAGATAACATAATGCTAAAGCATATTCATGGAATATGCCACATAAAATAACATTTCATAACCAAACATCAAACTCCATAATTTCAACGGCAAAGAAACAAATTTAAAAACCCTAAAGGTCTCTACATAAAATCAAGAACGAGATTCATAACTAGCATCCCATTTCATTGACTAGTAAAACAAAAATTAATCTTAACATGTAAACCTAAATCTAAAACACGACCTAAAATTAGGGTTTTTTTCCGACAACCCGGAAAAAAAAAAACCAAAGCTTTCACCTTTATCTACAGCCAACAAAAAAAAAATTAAAGAAGATGAGACCCGATTCAGTATAATCTCGAAAAAAACAAAACCCAAAGAAAAGGTGAAATTATTATTAATCAGCGTAATTTAGGGTTTAAAATCGGAAATTAAGAAGGAAATTAACAGATAATAAAAACACTTAAAATTAACGGCATGTGATTTTGATTAACAAAAGAGTAAACCCAAAGACCCACCCAATTAATACGGGCCAGATCTATCGGCACGTGAATAGTCCGTGAAATTAAAAAAAAAAAAAAAGGGGTTAAGAACAGCGAGTTTCAGAAGACGCGAGACGTATAAATGAACAGTGAAGCTTATAACAAAAAAAAGAGACACGAAGATTTGAGCTCTTAAGTCAGACACAACAAATCTCAGACCAAACTAAGATCAAACCTTAAATCGAAAAGATTCATGTCGGAAACACGCACCTGGATAAAAAATCCGACCAGAAATTAGGGGGGAAAAAATAAAAGGGGGAGGATACGAGATTCGAGCTCGATCTTAAGCGGCAACGAGAAAAAACTGTATCGGGAGATTGATAAGGTTATGGATAAGAAGATTAGAGTAGTTTCGAGGATCGATTCGTCGTGAGATGAGTAGAATTTGACTGCGATTTTTCCAGAAACCCTAAGACGAAAGGGGAGGGAGAGAGAGAGAGAAAGGGGAGGACTTTATTTTTTTTTGGCTTTGTAGAGAGAGAGAGAACTGTTGGAGAAACAAAGAGAGAGAGAAAGTGAAGAAGCTACTCTTATCCTTGAAATGAGGGTTTTTTTTTTTCTCTCTTTCACGTCGATATAAGGGTTTTATTTCATTAAAATAACATTTTATAATTAATTTATTGTTGTATTTTTTTTTCAAAGAAAATAAAAAAGGAACAACTCATCTATGGAACATGACAATGCCATGTCACCATCTGGTCTGCCTATATCCAATTACACGAAACAAGGTTACGTATCTTTACTTTAACATTTGTGTACACGTATTTTGTATCTGTATCTGTATTTGTCTATAGTTATTAAAGAAAGAAAGAATTTTTTTTTTATGCTATATTATAGTGAAGGAAAAATATCTAAACACATTTAATAAAAACAGGCTGGATTAGGGTAACATATCTCAAATATTAAACAACAAAGATTAAGTGAAAGATTTTCAGTGTTTTCTTTATTTAAGGAAAGAAATCCATTTTTAAATTTTTTTAATTTATTTGTATGTGTGATAGAGGATGGGGAGGCACAAGAACCCAATGAGAAACGCACACGTGTCCGTAATGTGCGGTTCTTATCACAAACCTATTTTTTTCACTTGTGTCCTCAAAACCCTAGGAGCGCGTGAATTCCACGGCGTTTTGCTTTTATCTCGCGTGTGGGCACGTCTCGTCCGTGGACGCGTCGGCACGGACGATGGAGAGATATTGGAGCGTGTGGTTCACGAGAATGAAGAGAGAGTACGGGTAGTGAGGGAAGACGCGGGACCAAGTTGAAGGCAACAAAAAAAAAAAAAAAAAGAGCCCTAAAAGCATGATAAAATTTGTATGGGTAGGTGATGTTACCCTAGATGAGCCCATTTCCTCTCATTAAATGTACAATAATATATTAACCCTAACACTCTTTTTTTCCCTCCTACTTTCCAAAGTTTACCACAGTAAAAAAATAAATTTAAAAAGTTCTGGTTCACATAAAACCTATCTATTTTTCTATTCAAAAGATCTATATGGTAAACCCCTAATTATTATTATATATGTATGTACTATACTATATAGAGGGAGATGTGTTTGTTTAATATTTGATTTCTGTTTTTTCGGTGGTAGAAGTATCATCACATGGTACACCAACCTAATGGGATACCTATGATGTAAGCAAAGTTTTAACACAAACAAACTTTGTTTTTCTCTTTTAGACCTTTTGCATATTCGATATTATTTATATAAAAGCACTTAATTGGATGTTGACTCTACTTTGTTAATCAAATTCAATCACATAATCATATACAAATCTCTGGCTCTCTTTTCCCTGACGTATCTAATGTTTTCTTTTCCTTTAGATTTCTACGTATTGACACACATATATATATATATATATTTCTGGAATTAACTATTAAAATATAAGTATCATTAAGTTGTGTTAAATATAGTATATCCGGTAAATTTATACAAACCTTAGTGAAAATAAAATACTAGATCAGGTAAATAAATTGCCTCGAAGAAAATAATAGTAGTATACAGTTAGATGAGTGATGACCTTTAGTGGGCTTTATCCCTTTATAACACATTTCTCTCTCTCTCCTTGTTCCTGTTATTTTTTTTTTTTATAATATTCTTTCTTCGGTAAATTGGGTTTTTATTTATTATTCGCTTAGTTTTTTGTCGGCTTCGAGGTTTTTTAATACCCCAATTCTTTCCAGAAAAATTTAGGTTTGTTACTTTAGTCTATTTTGGGTGAAAAAATTAATCTCCTTTTTCTTCCCACTGCCATTTATGTGATTTACTTCTGCCACATAAGAATAGTTTTCTCTTGTTCGACGCAATTAATTACGGGTTTGACAAATTGTGATGCCAAGACGTGTTAATGGTCCATTTTGAAAATTTTGGATGCATTAGTTACGTTTATCACAAAAATTCAACAATATATACGCCCGCTCTGCAATTTCTAGCTAAATATTCATAATTTATTACCCAACTTTATGGAAAAAGGAATTGAGCACATATTCGTGATGATCTTATCTCTTCTTTAGATAATTAAGGGCAGAACGCCAGAACCTATCTTCAACCAACCAAACGTTTGAGCTCCACCTTATAAATCAAGATTCATTTTTTTTTTTTTTTTGTGAATATTATCTTCAAACGTAACTGTAACTCGAGAAAAAGAGATTAAATCTATAAGTAATTAATTAATTGATACACTTTTAGGTATGCATACGTGCACAACTACACAAGTTGATACGTATTAAATAAATTATAAAATTACATACAACTTATATAGAGAGAGAGAGAAGCGGTAGCAAAGGGGAAATAAAAAAAGAGGACTTAAGATGAAAAAGGACAGCTTTAAGGAGATGCTTTGGCCACCAGCGATACCATCATTTAAGCTTTGCATGTGCCTCTCTGTTAGCATCTCGACAACCACATCAAACCTTCTCTCTCTCCTCTCTCTCTATCTCTCCCCTTTTTAACCCTTGGATTTTTTTTTACTTCTTACACACACCCCAACATCATCATATCTGTTTATACCTATGTATATTTATGTTTATATACTCGTTTACATGCATCTATGTGTATCACCCATATATATATATATATATGTTACTGATACCTTTGAGTTTTATTTGATCCCCCATTCACAAAATACCTGAACTCAAATCTTTAGTTGCAAAACACAATCGTGATTAATTAGCTTAATGTTTGATACATCTATTAGACGATTAACTTATCTCAGTTGGTTAACACCTTAGTTCTCTGATAAAAAGATTGATCAATGCATCTATTATATACGACTGACTCATAATCTTGTGAAACGACTTGTCGAGTTTTTTTTTGTTTTTTTCGACAAAAAGCATTCGATACATTCTGTGAAGAAATTAAGCTCACTTGATTGACTATAGAGGTGTATTTTATTAGGGAAATAAATTAGAATACTAATGAATATATGATGTATATATGTTTTGACATGTATTATCAACGACTGATGCTAGATCCAAAACAATAATATATCTGAGATTTCTTAATTATAAAAAAGTGTTAGATGGTAAGACTAAGTTTCTTCAGCTTAGGGTGAGCACACCATATAGGCAGATACTATATATATATATATATATATATAGAAGAAGCAGACTTAAAAAGCTCATTAATCAAGTAAAGAGTGGTAATACTTACCTGTTGATTTTCTTCGTGGGCCATATAAGACTATTCAGATATTGGCAATTCGTATTTAATTATACACGCATTCTTTGTGTTTGTGGGCCATTAAAATTCCTTATAAGCATTCGAGAAAACAATCATAATGGGGTGATACGTTTATGCACGCAGGTATACACTTGCGTACGGTTCACTATGTTGAGATGTGTTAGCTTCTCGACGAAACACTTATCAGCGATCTGTTTGGTTCTCGACCGTCCAAACATTTAATCTGTTTGTATATCTATAAAATTCATCGCTGTGTATCCATAATCTCACTTAACTCATGGCCAACCTCTAGTTAATAATATTTTTACTGTTGTTGTTTGTGAAAGGTTATACCCTTCGAAAATGACTTAATTGCATTTTGTTTTATAAGAAACATTCGTTTGTGTTTGGATTATTGTGTTGAAGATATTTTACCAGTTATTTTTGATTATAGATGCTAAAGATTGTGATTTCAAATGAAGAAAAAAACACAAATATGTGTAAGCATGCATAGAAACAATAAACGGAAAGAAATAATAGAACCTCAATAGTATTTCTCTTAACCAAGAGAACTATTGATAATGGATTCCGACAGACAACATTTTTTCTAATATGTAAGACACAATCCCCTAATTAAATATGCTTTCTTAAAAAAGAAACGAAGAACAAAAAACGAAGAAGAGAAGAGGGATGCATGCGTTGCAGGGTTATAAATCTTTTGTGGAAGTCACTGCCATGAGCCACGTAAAAGGATTTTGTTTATGATCAATCGTAAGGAGTTTGAAAATTTCATGAATTACAATCTCATCTCAGCTTTTAATTTGTTTCGCTAATCATTATATTAGTTTTTAGATGCATAATGATAATGCATGCATGTGTGTGTTTGTTTACGTACGTATATATGCCTTTATATAACTAAAGCTGTAAGATATATTATTAGGTCGTAATTATGGTGGCCACGTAAACCCTCATGACCACGATGATATCTATTAACTTCAACTTTCCACCAAAATCCATCACCAAAACATGGGAACTAACGCTTGTGTTCGTGTTCTATGGGTGTGCAATATGTTTAATTAATACTAAAAAGAAAATTATCAAGAGAGAATGCTTTAAAGTTATGATATAGTCATAAATTTTAAGATCTTGTTTATAATACCCTCTCTCTCTTTCAAAATATAAAATGTTTTAGAGAAGTTTTTTGTTTCATAATATAGAATGTTTTTAAGTTTTTATGCAACTTTTAGATTAATTTAGTATTTGTATTATGCAATATTGTTTTTGATTGGTTGAACTTGTTAAAACTAAAGACTTCTTAATCTCGTGATTTAGTTAAAACATCTTATATTTTGAAACGGAGGGAGTATTATTTTACCACCACTATCAAAAATTGAAAAAGAGAAATTCACTAAATTCAAACTACATTGATTGAAATATATCTTACCTCCAATAATTCATAAACATTTATAATTTTAAATACTAAATTTTTACATAGCATTTCTTTTAACCACACGTTATTAAAATATCATTCCATGACAGTCCAAACATAAAAAAAATTACAAAAATTACATCCGGAACAAAGAAAAAAGAGCTAGAATCCTATAAAGAGAAATATAATACACTATGATATACTATACTCATTTAAAAAAACTACCGTAACTTTATATTCCCACAACTAAGCTTCATTAAAGATTTTGCGATTTTGAATAGTTATATAAGTTATAACCTTTTTATCAATAAAATGCATGATGGGGACCTAGAGAAGAAAAAAAAAATACATGATTAAAGCGTATTACAATATTTTCTGGATAATAGATTTTTACTAAAAACCACAACCCAACAAATTTGGTGGTTTTTAAAAGATATATAACTGTTATCGTAGGATAGAATAAGTGACCACCCTTACTTGGTAGTAATACACTAATATTAGTCTGGACCCGCGGGCATGCTGTCACTAATAATAGAATCTGTGGTAAATTAATTTATAACAAATTGTTTTTTTTTGTCATTAAATATCACAATATTCAAATTTAGAATATTATTTACACAGCATGAGGCAATATCTGATAAGATCTTTAAAAATGACAGTTTGGTTCAATATCCCTAGATGAATATACCCTATTTTTAAGCCATTACCTAAAATCTGGGTTGAACCCAAAAAGCATTTTGTCGGAGCCACACGATCCAGCGCATCTTTCTTTTTGAAAAAAGAAAACACACACAAACAACATCACTTGAAATAGTCATTTACGTTCAATTGACCAAGTCAGATATTTTAGTTTTACATATTAAATTTCACAAAAAAAGAAAGAAGTAATTTACGTTTTCAATCTTTAAAGTAAATTATTATTACGTGTAGTTGTAATAAACATTTTTTTTGCTGAGATTTGCGATAGGAAAATATCGTGATTTGATAATGTAGGGATTAGTTGCATTTGCATAGTCTCTTAATTATATTGTTATTGGATTTAGGGATTTAGTTGCATTTGCAAAGTTTTGCATATTAATTATTTTTCTCGCAACACCTCACGGCTCACTCGTACGCGAATTCCAGATTTCACAGTTACCTTACACAAGTATATGCTAATCATAACTGGAATTTGTAATATATTGATTAAGCTGTACTAATGTTGTTAATTAACCAGGGTCCCATTCGACATTATATGTGAAGTTATGAACTATATAGACGACAAACTTTATATTACAACTTTCTTGTTCAACATTGATATATTATGAAAATCGCTAATTTCATTACCGCAGTTTAGCTTTTAATATGTTTGTCCTTGGTGTCAGTGGTGCATACATTTTTAGACTCATTTCTAATCTACTTAGGTTGTTGAATAATATAGAGCGTTAATCATGAAATCCTTAGAAACCAAATAGATAACTATCATTGGTGAACGAGTTTTTTTTTTTCTTTCTGAATTACCATTTTTGTGTTCAAATTGCCGTATTCTGAAATTCCAAAAGTTTCACAAACTTTTTTTTGGTATTTAGAATTTTTTTTTCAAAACAGAACAAAAGGTAATATTTATTTATTTATTATAAAATGCTTCATATTCCATATATAATTTTGCATGTAGGTCGTCAACACCACATATAGAGCCAAATTTATTTTCGGAAAAAATAAAATATTTTGCTGTCATTTCTTAAGATCCAATTTGTTACCTGCTAGATGATGATAACTAGCTAAATAGTTGACCAAAAAAAAAAAACTAGCTAAATAAATCTTGAATTTGAAAAGAAAAAAAAAACCTCATGAAAACGAATCAGATAGAATAAGTCGGTACTTGTTACTATTTACTGTTACTTGTTTGAATTACCTCGTAAGTCGTATCTATGTAAAACTCGAATTTTGTGAAATAATGAAGGAGGCTATACATATTAGAGCTCAAACGAGTTACATACAGCTCAAAAGATGACGACATGATTTTTTTTTTTTTTTTTTTTTGTGTGCGAAAGACGACGACATGATATGTACCGTTTGCAATATTATTACATCACAAAATTCCAACCCGTTCATTTGTCGTGTCAGCAATTAAGTTTTCTTTCATTTTCAGCATTTATGTTTTTTTTAATGATCATAAGATTTTAAATCTAACGATCCAAATATATATGTAACCTCTTTGGTTGAAAACTAATAAAATTTGAAAAGTTCACACCAAAAAAAAAAAAAAAATTTGAAAAGTATGAGCTGCTCTCCACAGAAAACATGCGAATAATTTCTTACAAATAAAACATGCAAATAATTTATTTCTTATCCATCGTCAAACTCAAATTAAATTTTGGTGTAGCTCTCGCAAAAAAAATTAAGGACATGCAAACCCATTATATTTATTCCTAAAACATTAAATAATTTAACTTTATTACAATATAACTTGTTTAATCCATGAAAGAATCAATAAAATAAAGCATCCTCAAACTCAGAAACTCCAGAATAAATTACTATATAGAATGAGATTGAGTTGGCCTCTTGAATCTATTGATCTCCCAAAATGCATGTTACAAACAAATCCGAAGCTCAATGAAAGGCATCGGTAATCCAAGTAACTGGATCTTTATTATTTGAAGTTTTAACGGCGAACCTTACCAACTACTCCGCACTATGGGATAGGGTACAAGTAAACCGGTTTGTGAACTATTAATACAATCAAGTACTCCCTTCGTTTCACAAAGAGTGTCATTCTGACACATTTCACATAAATTAAGAAAAGTTAGAACTATACATGTTTACCCCTATTTAATAAGTAGTTAATGATCTAAATTCAATGAAAATAACTTTGGGTTTAGGGGTAGAAAAGAAAATTTAGCATTAAAACACTTATTGGAAATATAAAATGACACTCTTTGTGAAACAAAAAAATTTCTTTCAAATAACACTCTTTGTGAAACGGAGGGAGTACTACATACGAACATTATAATTTACTGGATTTCAATGTTCAAGATAAAAAAGGAGACAATCCAAAAATTTTAAACATATAAAATCAATTAGAGAGTATATTATTATAATAAACTAATGTACTAATTATATCATCAACGTCATCAAACCAAAAACTTTCATCAATTAGAAAATTGGATACTATATTTTAATGAGAGCCAGCTTCACCAAAATAGTATGTTTTTACTATTCCATTAGTTTGACGTACGTATTTAATAAGATTCGAGTATATTAGAGCATAGGCATGGTTAGGGACGATTTTCGGTCCCTCAATTTTTATATTATTATTTTGAAGGTTTCTTATTTTTAGCATGAACATTGGTGTCTATTTGTATTTGGTCCCCCGAATAAAATAATAATATTATTCAAAACATACAATTAAGAAATTAATAACAGAAAACATAAAACATAAAAACATCAAAACAAAAACAAACATTTTATTCAACTCATAGAATGCATTCCTCACAGTTGGTCCCCTGGATAAATTACAAAGTTACAAAAACTTGAAATATAATTATAGAAAAAAATCACACAAATAAACTCTAAAATATTAAATGAACTAAAAATATTATAATAATTGTGCATTTTTGTTCATATACTTTTGGGTAAGATAATTTAAAATTTGTTAGAAGTTAAACTAAAACTAGAAAGATATATAATAAAACAAATATTTATATAGAAAACAATAAAATAAAGAAATTGCATCAATAGTAAAAGATTATTAAAACATGTAGAAGACTTAAGACAAAGAAAAAAAAAAAACAGACGAGTTGGACAGCACAAAAAAGGATTATTAATACACAAAGTTGTTAATCGAACCCACCACCATTGAGTTAACATAGGGCACCATACTGCCAACAGAGCTAATAGGCCCAAACATCAAACTAACACAAACGAAACTATAAGAATTAGTATAGGGCACGTGCCAAATAGACGACGAAAAAACGTCCCTATTTAAGAAACTTTTTTTCATTATTGGGTCTTTTTTGATTTATTTTTAAAAAACAAATAACCGGGGATGGCTCAAATAGACGCCATTGCACATGATCTTATATCTAGCAATTTTCTTGTTATTACATAATAAAAACAGCTCACAACAAAATCTCCAAACAATTAAATTTATTTGCATAGTTAATGATCTGACCTGTTGCCTCACCATATCTGGATAAAATACCTTTGATTGCTACTGCTTGATCTAGAGATGCTTTGCACAGGAACAGGGAGTCATCAGCGAAAAGCAGGTGAGTCACCGAAGGACCCTGATCCGAGAACGAGATTCCTTCAATAGCTCCTTGTTCTTGTGCTTTATTCAGTAGGTGGGTCAATCCTTCAGTGCATAGAACAAAAAGAAAGGGGCTGAGCGGATCGCCTTGTCTCAACCCTCTCTGAGGAGAAATCATCCCATACGGCTGGTCGTTTATTAGAACAAAGTAGGTAACTGTTGACACACATCTCATAACCCACTCTATCCAGATCTCATGAAAACCCAAAGCACACATAAGAGATCTTAGATAACTCCATTCAACCCTATCGTAGGCCTTTGACATGTCTGTTTTGATCGCCATGAACTCAGTGGAGATAACTGGATGGACTCTCAGGCTATGCACTAACTCATGGGCAACAAGAATGTTGTCTGTTATGAGCCTATCTGTGACAAAAGCTGATTGAGATTCTGAAACAATCTCAGGCAGGAAGGGTTGGAGTCTGAAAACCAAAATCTTTGAGATGATCTTGTAAAGAACAGAACAAAGACTTATTGGTCTCAGATTTGCCATTTCAGTGGGTCGATGTGTTTTTGGGATCAAGCAGAGGTGGGTATAGTTCCAATCTGAGGGTAGAACTCCTTCGACAAAAAACTTACGAATCTCCAAAATCACTTGGTGGCCTATGATGCTCCAATAATGCTGGAAAAACAAAGCAGACATGCCATCTGGTCCAGGCGCACTGGAAGCTTTTATGGAAAAAGTTGCTGTTTTTATCTCCTTGTCAGACACTTTCTTGATCAAGACTTTATTCATCTCAGCCGAGACTCTAGAACTAAGGTCTGTAAACCAGTCATTGAAAGGAACCGGATTGGAGGACTTGAACAGATTTGCGAAGTATGCCGATGCTACCTCTCCTTTGGCCGCTTCAGATTTCTAGAAATTCTCATTGATGTCCTTCAGTTTCTGCAGTTTTTTCCTCACTCTGTTGTTCTTCACTGAAGCATGAAAGAATTTTGAATTTCTATCACCACATCTTAGCCATTTTTGTCTGTTTTTCTGTTGCCAATATTTTTCCTCTTCTTTGTATGCCCAACAGAGTTCTCTCTTCAGAATCCGGATTTTCTGAAAGTTGGGGCACCTATCAGACTGTTCTTTCTCCAGTGCCACCTCTATTTGCTGTATTTTGTCAAAGGCGTTCATGGAATTCTTTTTTTTCCAGGCACTTAAAGACTTTCTGCACTCTCTTAGTCTGTCAGCCACTGACATGGACAAACCTGTTCTGTGCCCTGTCCAAGCCTTGAATATCGCTTCTTTTACTCCTTGTTTACGCAGGAACCGATTATCAAACCGGAACTGACCTTTATATGAGTGTTGTGAAGACATCAACTTCACTAGAACAGGCCTATGATCAGATCCTCTCATATCCAAGAAAGCTTGATTCGACGCTGGAAACTGTGCAAACCATTCACTATTGCCAAAGCCCTATCCAATCTGCTCTGAATCCAAAGATCTCCCCTCTTTCCCGCCCATGTGAACTTATTTCCTTGGCTAGGGAGCTCTAACATGTCACAAACATGTAACATATCTGAGAAAGGTTTAAAAGAGGCATCACTTCTCCTAGGACCACCAATTTTCTCACCGTTATGTAAGATTTCGTTGAAATCACCAAGGATACACCATCTGTCCCTCCTTCCAATTCCAATCCTAGAGAGTCTTTCCCATACTTCATTCCTTTTACTTTTATTCGGGTTACCGTATACACAGGAAATATAAAAGTTCTGTACTCCGAACTGAACCTGAACATCCAGCATGTTCTTATCGAAAAACTTGAAGTCCAGCTTTATACTATCCTTCCAAAACAGAGCCAGTCCACCACACTTTCCAATGGGGTCAACCGTAAAGACTCTATCGTATCCTAGCCATTCTTGCAGGTCTACTAAAACATCTCTTTTATTCATCGTCTCCATCAGGAACAACATCTCTGGGAAATGCTTTTTACGCATTTCTTTGAGACGAGGAATCACCAGGTCATGAGACCGTCCCAGGCCCTGGCAATTCCAACTCATCAGACTCATTGGGCGGTAGGCAATCCCCCCTTTGGGATCACCTCTCTGGGATTAAGCTTTAACATTTTAGCAGTGCTTGTTCCCACAATATCTGCTTTCCTCTTATCTTTCACACCAATGATTAAACCCAACTTCTTGTTGTGGTCGCCTTCTTCCTGAGGAGTAGGATTGGGCTTGAGCTTCCTGGTGTATTTGGAAGGTCTCTTTCTCGGATTGTTTTTTTTCGAACCAGCCCCGGAAGGACCAGACTCACAAGAGCCAGTCCTATACACCGTCGGACCAGCTTTAAAGGGTTGAGAAAGAGTAAGAAAATTACCATGATAAGCTCTGGAACCAGATGCTCCATGATCCAAAGGCCAGGTCGTTGCATCCATCGTGGAGGTCTCAGGAAGAGGAGAAACTCCACTCGATTTGTGCGTGAGTTCTTTTGAAACTGAGCACACAGGGTTTTCAAAACCAAAGACGAATCCTTTCTCTTTATTCACCTCGTGGTGAAAGATTGGAGATGGCTCTAGCTGCAGGATCGATTTTTTCCCTATGGGATCTTTCTCTACCTCTCCCAATGATTTTTTAACCCTCTCCCTTTTTATCAGTAATTCATCCTCGTTTCCTATGCTTAGGTATTGTCTCATACCTTCAAGGACTTCTGGAGCAATACGAGGTCTTCCTGAGTTGGGATCCAACCCAACTTGATCTTCTGTCAACACACCAAACAGGGGGTCCGTCGGTTTTAGAACAGGAGCTGGAGTGGAAACAGAGCCTCCCACACCCGCTTTTTTTGCCTCCTCCAGGAGCTTCTGTTTGTTCGCGATTAGAGGACAGAAATCCTTCTCATGAGTTAGCCTCTGACATTCATAACATCTTTTCTGGATTTTTTCGTATTCAAAGTTTACTGATGTTGTACCGCCATTTTTTATAACCACCGCCTTTGATCTTCGGAGCGGTCTTGAGACATCAAACAAAACCTTTACTCGAATGAAATCTTGGACTTGAGGCTCATCCGGATCAAAGGCAACCTCCAAAACTTGACCAATAATCTCACCCAAAGCCGTTAAGGCTTGTTTCGTGTAGAAATTAATCGGGATCTTCCATATCTGTATCCAGATGGGAACAAGTTGCAAGTAATTATCAGGGGGGAATTCATACCACCTATCCATAACTAAAGCCCACTGATTGTAAGTCTGGACTCCTTTGTCAAGAACTTCTTGAAGGTCATGTTCATACTTGAATATGAACTAAAATCTTTCTCGCGATAAAGCAATACCTCTCACTCTTCCAATCTTCTGCCATTTCCTTAGCATATCTCTGATGAGGTGATTCATCGGTTGATGGGAAGGGTTCAAAGTGCGTCCAACCAAGCTTATCGTATTTCTTTCGCAGGATGAGAATTCGGGTAAGTCTGGCATCACGAACGGAGCGTCCTCTTCATCTGGGAGCGACATCGCCATTAAAGCTTTGTCCATTGCGGAAGACATGATGAAAGCCAAAGAGAATGAAACAAACTGACTTGTAAACTGGATCAAGAACTCTCGCTTTTTCTTTCTCTTTGTAGATTTACTTTTTCAAACCCGAAAAGGTGGAATAAACTGGATGAACAGAACTCGAAATAACGTGTTTTTCCAACTAAGACTCTAGTTTCACACTAGTGAAAGACACTAATTGAAATAGAATATTCTAAGCCCAAAAGAGGGAATCCTGATAAAATCCTGTTTTTCTCTCTCTTTCTCAGATTTTGCAATAATGATTATGCCGTTATTATTCTCCTTTAAGACATGGTTTTTTTTTTTTTTAAAAAAGAAGAGATTTCATAATACAAAATTACAAATATAAACCCTATTTTGGGAAGTATATATATTAGTATATTTTTGCCGGTATTTCAGGCTTTTTTAATGGATAATAGTAATAATATTACTAGAAAAGAGTTAAATATTATCTTGATGATGATGGGGTTCAAGTTCAAGGCACGCAACTTTATGCTACGCTGACGTGGCAACTTCGGATAGCGAAAACTAAAAAATTGAAATAAAAAAGTCCAAAAATCGATTCATTCGTTCATACACACAAAGAAAAAAAAAAATATGACTAACAGCGAGTTCTCTTCTTCTTCTTCTTCTTCGTCACCGAGCGATCGTAGGATCGGTGCTCTGCTCCGTCATCTCACTGCCGCTACGGATTCCGATAACCTGAGCTCCGTTTATGCCTCGCCGACATCGGGAGTCTCCGGCGGTTCTGTTTTCGCTCATCTTGTTCAAGCTCCTGAGGATCCTATTCTTGGGGTACCTTCTTCTTCTTCTTCTTCTTCGATTATCTTTTGTTTGTATATAAATTATCAAATATGTGTGTGCTTACGCATTGGATCGGTTATTCATTAGTGTGAAAATTCACGATCTCGCGATGTAATTCGAAAAATGATAGATGGTGAAATGAGAGAGAGGATTTTGATGTTCATGTTTCTTAGTTTGGTTGCATAATTAGTAGAATTGATTTGAATTGATAGATGGTGAATTGATTTTTTTTTTTTTTTTTTTGGGTTATATCAGTGATTCTGATGATGTTTTTGTTGTTAAACATGATTTTGATAGGTGACAGTAGCGTATAACAAAGACCCGAGCCCAGTTAAGCTGAATTTGGGAGTTGGTGCTTACCGTACTGAGGTAATGATCCTCTGTAGCTATCTCTGTTCTTCTTCTTTCCCTTAAATGTCATGGATTAGTGTGGTTCATTTAATGGTGTTTTTGTGTTGCAGGAGGGAAAACCTTTGGTTCTTAATGTTGTGAGGAAAGCTGAGCAGCAGCTTATCAATGACAGGTTCAGCTCTCTCTCTCTCTTGTATCTTTATGTGCTTGATGTTGTGAGGAAAGCTGAGTCTTGTTTTGTGTTTTGAATCTGTAGAACAAGAATCAAGGAGTATCTTCCCATTGTTGGGTTGGTTGAGTTCAACAAGTTAAGCGCTAAGCTCATATTAGGCGCTGACAGGTAACTATTATTCTTTTGTTTTCATGAGTATTAGTCTTTCAGAACAATTCTTTATGATTTTGGTGTTGTTTCCATGTATGTCACTTAGTCCTGCTATTCGGGAGAATCGGGTTTCAACCGTTGAGTGTTTGTCTGGTACTGGTTCCCTTAGAGTTGGAGGGGAGTTTTTGGCCAAGCATTATCATCAGGTACTTTCATGCTTTAGTCTAAGTTCTTGTGTATGTTTGAATTTCTTCTTCCTAGAGAACTTTTCATTTTAAACTTGCACTCTTCTCTCTTTGCATTCCAGAAAACAATTTATATTACTCAGCCAACATGGGGAAATCATCCCAAAATTTTCACGCTGGCCGGTTTGACTGTGAAAACTTACCGCTACTACGATCCATCGACACGTGGGTTGAACTTTCAAGGTGAGACTACGGTTAACTAGTACTGATTTCTATGCTTAATATTGTTGATAAGCTTATAGAATTTTCTAAACTGGCTATGGAAACTATTTTTCTTTTGTTCACAGGTTTAATGGAAGACCTTGGTGCTGCCACACCTGGTTCTATAGTGCTTCTCCATGCCTGTGCCCATAACCCAACTGGTGTTGATCCAACCATTCAACAATGGGAGCAAATTAGGCAGTTGATGCGATCAAAGGGATTGATGCCATTCTTTGATAGTGCTTATCAGGTACACTGATGGTGGTTACTTGTGTATAAGATCAGCGGATGGTTAAACCACACCTCTGCTCTCAACAAATTGTTAATACTTGTCTTCCATATGGTTTAATCTCATTTCGCATTGCAGGGCTTTGCGAGTGGAAGTCTGGATACAGATGCAAAACCGATTAGGATGTTTGTTGCTGATGGCGGAGAATGCCTCGTTGCTCAAAGTTATGCGAAGAACATGGGATTATATGGGGAAAGAGTTGGAGCTCTCAGCATTGTAAGATTCATATAAACCTGCTGCACTGGAAGAAATCGTTTTTAAGAAACTTAGGAACATCTTTTATCGAGTTCTGACATGAAAGTTGTTTTAGGTATGCAAATCATCAGATGTTGCAGGGAAAGTTGAAAGCCAACTGAAACTAGTGATAAGGCCAATGTACTCAAGCCCTCCGATTCATGGTGCATCAATCGTGGCTGTAATCCTCCGAGATAGGAATTTGTTCAACGAATGGACTCTGGAACTGAAGGCCATGGCTGATCGTATCATCAGCATGAGAAAACAGCTTTTCGAGGCATTACGTGCTAGAGGTAAGCAAGGCCTTTTCATTGTTTTGTATAGATCATCAGGACCATAAATGGACATAACTAATGAAACAAAACTCAAAATCATGTGACAGGTACGCCTGGAGATTGGAGTCACATAATAAAGCAGATAGGTATGTTTACATTCACAGGGTTAAACCCAGCTCAAGTCTCCTACATGACTAAAGAGTACCACATCTACATGACATCCGACGGGTAAGCCTCTCTTCTTCCATCTGTTATCTGTTAAGTTTCTTGAATTTGTCTTAACTTGTTGTGATTGTATAAATGAATAATAGGAGGATAAGCATGGCTGGTCTGAGCTCGAAGACTGTACCACACCTTGCAGACGCTATCCACGCTGTTGTGACCAAAGCCGTCTGAGAAACCGAACACCGATTATGACCACTTCGATTAAATCGCCATAATAAAGAATATGTTTTTTTCTCTCTTATAGCATTTCCGGCAGTAACAATAATGTCGTTACGATTATTATTATTTCATCCCAGTATTAATAAAGTACGCAAGAGAGCTCTTGTGTTTCTGCTACTGTTACCTACCCCTGAATCCATCTTTTTAGATTACCAAGCAGTCTCGAAATGATGATAAGGACATTGATCAGTTAAAGATTAAAAAAAACTGAGATTTAGATTACAGTTAAGGTTCTATCTTATGAAACCCAGAACAACAAGAATATGTTACTGCAGTTTTGGTATATAAGTACTCATGTACTCCCATATCTGCACCTGTAGTATAGGTTCTTTTCCCAAAGTATATGGACGTTATATGGACGTGTGCAGGCAATAAGAAATATGTATATTTATATATTGATCACAGAATCTACATAAATTCACTCGAGTTGATCCATTATAAAAAACATAGAAAAGAAATAGATCCAGACAGGGACAATTCATAGAAGATGCACATACATATTTATACATGTTCATGTATGTGCATTTGCATATTATGTATGAGCTTCTGGCAATTTTTTACCTACATCCCTTCAAGAGGTAAGATGAGACTTCTTCTGTTGCTTTGACGGGAGACTCGCAATCGTTGAAGTCCAACACTCGACGCTCCGCCTATAGATTGAGAAATGTTCAAAAAACCAAAACTCAATGGAGAGTAAAAACATATTATAGAATGAATGATTGGTAGTTGGTGAAATATGTAGATTACCAGTAGAGGATCATTATTCTCTTTGTTCAACTCCTTCTTCTGCTCTGCATCAACATTAGTTGGTGATAGTGAAACTTCCATTGCATCTGCAAATGCTGCAAATGCACTTGCATGTTCATTTCTCTGTGTCATCACTCCTATGCCCTCGTAACTTCTCTCCCCAGGACTGAAAATGTATCCCATATCCTGAAAAATAAGCACAAACTTGCCTATGAGTAATAGGTCTATATATATTAGGCCTGAAAGAATTTAACATTATGCACCAGGAAGTAAGAGGTTGAACATATAATGGAAGGATCTTAAGGCACATATGAAATACCTCGATAGTTATTTCTGTGTCAAACCTTGGGCTGGGCAAGAGAGAGTTTACGTAAAATGGAGATTTCCAGGCTGAGGGTGATTCAAGACCTCTCCTGAATGGAGTTCCACAGAATCTGTAAAATGGACCCAAAAAAAAGGAGTAACAAAATCGTTATTAGCAATAACTGAAAGCATATAGAGGAAAAGGAAATTTTTTGTAAGGTTGGGATAGATGTATGTACATGCTAAAATTCTCATTGCTTGTCTCGTTGTCAACAAGATGACCCTCTATGTTTCTCGCTCGAGAAGGCGAATTGATGACCAAACAAAGACTTGAAGAGGAATGATTTTCTTTGTTAGTAGAAGTAGTCATGAAAGTTTTCTGGAACTGATTTCTTGGTGTTAAAACTTGTGCTTTCTCTGCTTTGGTTACTGATTGGCCAGGAGGAGAAGACAGAACTGGCTTGCAGTTATTGAGCTCAGAAAGAACACCAGAGAAACTTTCAGCCTGCACAAGAGTTGATCCATCAAGAAAGTAAGACCATAAAAAAAAAAATGAAGAATCCTGTGATGTATGAAGAAACGGTGATCCATCATGAAATGTAATGTATGTCAGTTAGATCATATATAAATCGCAGAATAAAGAGTAAAACCCATGAAAGCTATCATCTTCACTTAGAAATTGCGTACTAAAATGATATGGTTGGGGAAAATATGAAAATGCTTAAAAGAAAGAAGAGACTTACATTTTCAACATTAGCTTCAGAACCATCTTTTTCCCTGACATTTGCCTCCATGCAAGTTTGCTCTGCTTTCTCAAGCGATTTTCTGATATGCGTAGTTTCTTCTGGCATTTTGTGACTAAAGAGTGAAGAAGGGTTGCTCCTCCAGTTCTCTTCACCTTCTCCACCATTGACTCTATCTCCAAGAATGACATCAGTGTTATTTCCAAAGATAGACTCTCGATTTTCACTCTCATCAAACATCACATCTAGCCGTGAAAAATCTTTTGCCAGACTGGCTGCCATATCAGTTTCAAGTTTCTTATCACTTCTCTTCTCAGATAGCGGTGTCAGCAAATCACGGGTCCGTTTCCTCAGGATTGACTTTGCACCAACCAGCGTCTTTTTTCCAGTGGGAGATTCCCACAGTCGAAGGGGACTTATGCACGTCATGGTGGACATCAGTAGCTTGCGTATGCCAAGAGGACTATAATCGTGTAGAGGATCGTTTTTAGATTGTAGAAGATCACAGCTGAAAACAGGTACGTCCATGCTTGGAAACGCGAGACTTGATGATGCTCCCATATCCTCATGATGTTGTTCGCTTGTCGTGTTTGAATCATCCTTGGGAAGAGAGTGTGGCCTGTCTTCTGCCAGAGAAGCAAAATCACTCACTGCAACCAACTTCTTGGAATCATTCACATGATATGATTGATCTTCGTCGCTGGAGTTATTGGTTCCTCCATCAACACAAGTGGAGCTTGATGGATCATCGATGCATATGAACCTACCATTTCCATTTGTTGTGCACTTTGGTTCTGTCTCAAAAGGATGACATATCAATCCAGAAGACTTCTTTGCATACTTGTCGGGTGTTATGATCAAGGGAGCTGGCCGAAGAGTTTCTTTGCCTGAGGCGGCTGTTGCATTCAACCTTGAAGAAGAGCTCTGCATAGGAGATTTTGTAGCTTCTGATATCTGGCTGTCTGAAGGTGATGCAGACAAAATAGGATCTCGGGAGTCTGACTGGTTAACCTCGTTTGGTTCTTGGGTCAAGGATCTAGAAACACTGTGCCCTTCACTCTCTTGATCAGGGAAAAGTACCCTGCAACATTCCGTTTCAGGTGTCAAAACGTTTGCTGAGTTGGTGTAAGTAGCCACATCAATATTCAATGTGGAGTTTGTAGGTTCCAGAGTTGATTCCTTGCTCTCCTTCGTGTATGGCATCGGTAGCTCTGACATATTATTCTGTCTCATCTCCAGTGACATGTCCGAAAGTTCCTGAAAATCAAATTGGTAGTTCTGGCTTGGAGAAGTCGAGACATTATGATCAGGAAACTGTGAACAGTCCTCCATGTCATAAGAGACTTCTGAGACGGAGACGGATATATCTTCCAATTCTGGATAAAAATACCGATCTGAATGATATACAGCTTGCTCAGTCTCTTGAGAGTTTCCACAAGGGTAGAAATGATGGTCCATGTTAATAGCTCCATTTGGAAAATCTCCTGCAGATAGTGAGCAGCCAACCATGCCTGAATTTTGACGGCTGTCTATTTCGCCATTGCCATCTATATTACTCTGCATAAAAGCTGATTGTAATGTGGAACTTCTCTCATAAGGAGCTAGAGGCATGGCTTGGTACTGATCCAAAAGGCCAGACGACATGTAGGAATCAAGTTTCTTCTTAACTGAACTGTGCCAGTGATTTTTAATTCCATTATCCGACCTGTTGATAACACAGCAAAACAAAAAACCTATATTGCTAGAGCAAATAGAAGAATACCATCAAGATTGAATAAAGATGACAAAAAATATTAGTACCTTCCAGGCAAGAACTTGGTTAACTCTGCCCATTTATTACCATAAATTTGATGAGCACGAATCAGAACCAGCTCTTCTTCTTGAGTCCAAGCTTCCTTGTTAATGGCAGGATTGAGGTGATTGTGCCACCTATATCAATTACAAGCTTTGTAAATGCTTATACACTTGACTAGTGTTTCTAGAGATATAACTGTTACTAAGCATACCTCTCTCTACATTGCTTTCCAATGCGGCCAGGTAAATATCGAGCAATAGTGGACCACTTCTTCGGCCCATGTTTTTCGATTAACTGAACTATCATTTCATCTTCCTACACACATGTCAAACGACAGCAATAAGCAGTCATAAGAGATGTCAGGAAAGCAAAAAGGGTCTCAACTATGCGAGATACACATATATAGAAGCAGTGAAGAAATAAACTGTTACCTCCTTCGTCCATGGCCCTTTAACAAGTTCAGGGTTAAGAACCTTCTGCCACCTGTGTAGGCACTGGACATCAGTTCGATCCTTGAAATATTCAGCTGTAAAGTTAAAGGAAAGCAAATCAGAAACATTCCATCAGAGAAGAAAGATTACAGTTTCACTTCAGTTAAACCAACACAAGCTAGGAAAAGAAGTATAGACAGTTACTTTACCTATCTTCTTCCAGTTCTTGCCTTTGAAACTATGGACAGCTTTTCTCAACACCTCATCCTGAACATATGTTTGGTTAAAAAAAGTGAGCAAATATGTTGATCAAAGAGTGTAAACATAAACAAAACTGATGGAAACTTAAAAAAATATTAACCTCCTCAGCTGTCCATTGACCTCGAGTTGAACGTCTAGCAGGGCCACTAGTCCTCCTGTAAATAAAAACACACACAAACCAAGTTTATTACGGCAAGTCACCGATTAATTAGAGCATGAGAAAGAAAAGGAGAAAGAAGCAAACCCGTGACGCGATTTGGGGATCCCATCCTGAGGGGTTGAGATAGTTGAAGTAGTAGTAGTAGACTCACTTTCCATAGCTTGTCAATGAATAAGCAAAAATAGTAACCCCAATTCCCATACGTTGCCTTTCTTCTATGCAATGTTCACTCCAATACATTATCTAAGCCAAAAAGCTATTCTTCTCTCCTTTGCATCATCATCATCTCACAATCTCTCTCTGAGATTTTAAAAACAAAAAAAAAAAAAACAAAAGGAATCAGCACGGTCGCTTATAACCTATCAAGACAAAACATACTTGAGCTTGAAAACAACAAGATGGAGTGTGCTTCACAACTCGAATTGGGCATTAGATCCAAAATGACTATACTGTGAAGTTTATTTCGTTAATCACTTTAAAAAGAGAAAATTCGTTTTTGGATCAATCAGACAATAAATTCAAAACCACATCATACCCTAATCAACCCAAGATTGAAAGATGAATAAGACAGACTTGAAGATCTCTAACCAGGTAAAAAAAACTCACCGATGCGAGGTTCGGAAATGGAAGTAATCAGAAATCGAAGAAATCCCCAAATTAAAAGAACTAAAAAAGTCGAAAACAAAGGAAATCTCCGATCTGAGACAAATCTGAGTTGAGAGAGAGTGAGTGATTGAAAAGTTTTACAGAGGAAGAAGATTAAAAGAGAAGAGAAGAAAGAAATCTAAAACGGTCGGCAGAGCTTAATTTGAAAACAAGAATGGCGGAAATTCGAATTTCGTCAACAAAACCCTATTTACTTCTACTAATTTACAGACAAACAAAGTCAAATAATAAACGTTTCGTTTTCTTTTTTTTTTTTCTCTAATGAGCGGCTCTCAATCTTAAAATCCCAGACGTCCATTTTGAATATTTTCGGACACGTGTCTTCCTATCCTGTCTTTAACGGACATATCATTATTTTGTTTCTTCTCCTTTTTTTTTCCCTTCTTTTTCCCAGAGATTTATTTAATACTCCTTGATCTTCCCATTGTTGGATTCAAATCACCCTTTTAGGGGCCACCGGAATTATTTCAAATCATGGGACTTTTTAGGTGGGAGGGTCGATAAACTGATCGCTAATATCGGTTTCGAAAAAACAGCGATTACTATGGTCAGTAGAGTGATTCCAACCCCGACCAACCATATAATCAGGATTCAAAGAGCCATGTCCTAACAGTAAATTGATTCTAGGGGTTTTTTTCCGGCAAAAAGTCACATTGTAAGGGTAATAAAATGACTTTCGACAAGCACCACAACCAGATCGCTCACCTGTGTTTATATATAGAATGCTCTTTTAATTTCTCACAGATCAGAATCAATCCTTTGAAACATTTCAATGGACCAACTAGTCCAAGTACCAGATTAGGTAGGGTTTTAGGTCTTCAAGACTTTTTTAAAGAAAACATAATACCGGACAACCATCATCATCATCATAATCAAGCTAGTAAGAACAACATCTTAAGCCTTCTTTGAAGGACAGTACAGGATCACCTCTGGCTCAATGTTACCGACTTGGTTTGTTGTTTTTTTTTTCTTTTTCTCATTTCTTCAGAGCTTTTACATGAAATCGTCTTCCAGTTCTTGAACCGATTTGTGGCTTGAAGCAATGTCTTTGTTGGATGTCATTTTATCAGTTACCATTAGTCCCTTGTAACTCCTCATCTCTGCTTGCCTCTCCTTCTCAAGCCTATCTATCTCTTCACGTTTCTTCTGCAATATTAAGAAAACATCGAAAGATTTGTGTCAAAACCCTAATCAAAGACTTCTTCAGATGATTAATCCACAAAAACCCGGAAACTGACCTTCTCCCTCAGATGTAGTTTCCTCTCTGCCCTTTCTGCAGCATTCACTGCTTCTCTCTCGGCTTCAGCAACAAAGTTATCAACAACAACAATATCAATTTAGTAGATCTTCAAGTTATAATATCTGGAAAGATAGTCACTTTAACTGACACTTCATTCATATGCAAGAAAATTATATATATGTATGATATTCTATCTATTGGAATTTAAGTAAGAGCCCACAAACCAAATACTAACCTCTCAGATCAGGAGTTCTTTCAACTTTTGTTTTGTTCAATCTGTTAACTATGTCATTGACTCGCTTCTCCACTCTGATTGTCCGGACCTTTTAATAAACAAATATCAGTTAGGTATCATCATTGCTTTGCAACCATACTTTGAGCAGATTTCATGTATGCACAACCAAATTTTCTTGAGAGACGGCGAAGCTTACCATCTTTGAATTGTGGAAACCAACTTGACCAACATCCATGGAGGCAGTTTTCTTCAAGTTGGACCACGGAGTGTACACAACATCAACGTTGTTCACCTTGTTGCCTGGCACATAATCCCAGACACCAGTCGGTAAGAAAACAGAAAATACCCTATATGTGCCCTCCTTCTAAAAAACAAACTGGTACTCTAAGACTAACGATTATGCAAATGTTAAGTTCAGCACGAGTAGAGAAAGGGTTTCAGATTTTACCTTGAATGGAGTTAGCTTTCACTAGCTGAGCACAGTCCTCCAGCACACCTTCACTAATGTCATCAAAACTCTGGCCTCTATGAAGCCTCAAGTAAACATGAGCTGACGACATTTTATCCACGTGAAACCTGCATCAAATGAAAATTACTTTTAGCAACTTGGTCGTGTATCAACATACAGAACAAGAAATTAAAATGCTGAATAGGTGAAGCTGCTAGAGTTCATATGAAAGAAGGAAATATTCAAATTAGAAGAAACAAACACCCTATACATGCCTAAACACATCAAAAATTAACATTATCAAGAAAAAAATGAAGAGAAAATAGACAAGATGTATCCATAAGTTTACCCATAAACCTTAGTTATGGATCAAATTACCGAACAGTAAAAGAAATGCGCGGTAGCAGCATATGATCAACAGAAAAGCTATAAATTCATTTAGTTTGTTTAAATAAATAAAAAAAAAAAGAAAATCATCGAACTAGAAGGTAACAAACACCAAGTTTGAATATAGCTAACACAGCATTAGAGGACAATAGACATGCTGAGAAACAGCCCAATACTTAAATAGGGGTGAGTTCAGTTCAGAGCTACCAGTATACCCGTAGGTATTTACTCATAAAAGACTAATCAATAAACATTATCAATATTGGATCATAGCTCTCTGGCGCTACAAAAATATTTCCAGAAAAAAATTGATATGGTAACTGATTAACCAGGCCAAACTACATTTCACAAAAGTATTTAAACACGACCACAGTTATATTCTCTTCTTGTTTCAGATCATCAAGGCCCAGCAATCATAGGGACAAAAAAAAGATTTATCTCAGAAAAGATATACACACGAAAAACATTTCTACGCTCGTATCACTCTCCATCATTTCTTCACAAACATTTTTCAGAAGCAAAGTTACAACATATCTCTTCTGCCTAATGTTTTTAAGAAAAGTATTTGAATGAAGAAAACTAATTCCGATAAATTATACCAGATAAGAACAACAACTCATCGCAAAACTCAGCACAACAAAATTGAAATCAAGTGAAATCATCAAAACCAAAACATGAGTAAAGGTTGACGACCATTTCCTTCTCTTCCATTCCCATGAATTCACCAAAATCAATCAATAAACAATAGATCATGACATAACAAAACATATAGACAATTGACTGATTGAGCCATCCGAAACTAAAACCGATCCCGAGCTAAAATTCAGAAGAGATAAAAAACGATGATCGGGGAAAATCGAGAAATCTTTGTCGCAAAATTAAAGAATAGCTTACCAGACGTCTTCAGGGAAGCCGTACTTGATGAGCTCCTCGTTCTCGAACTTATCAAGCCCCATGAAGATTGTGTAGTCGCCAGCATCAGGTCGGGCCTTGAAGTAGAACACCATCGCTTCGATTCGAGAACGAACCAAATCGAATGGAGAGATCGAATCTAGGGTTCCCCCTCTTCTCACTTTCCCCTCTCTTCCCTAGAAGTTTACAAAATTGATGAAATCGTAACCACTCAACTCACGCGACTCATTAAAAGCAAACCAGCTGACACATTTTTTTGATTCTTTCTCATAGGTTGCGTTACAAAACACATTTTTTCAAAACTAGCCCCTCATTTATACAAATCTAACATTTTTGGCCTAAAACAATCTTATGTCAATATTTTTTTAATGTTGGTGATGCTCATAGATTGATCTAGCAATATCCACAAGGAGCAACGTGTATTGAACTTGTGTTGTTAACAACATGGCCAAATCTAAGGATAAAAAGTACCTCTCCGGAACAGCTCAAGAAAAGTATCTTTTATAACACAAAGAAGTAGAACTAGAGGAAATCGAAGGTGAGAGACTACAAAACTCATAAAGTATTCATCGCATTTTACAACAAGTGTAGAGATCCATCCAGAGAGTTCTACTGATACATTGAGATTTAATTTTTATTTGAATGCCTTTCTCAAGGCATGCCAAACTTGGACAAGGCTGTTTCAAATACGGTTGTGAATGCCTGAGACGTACTCTGCTCGTCTGCTTTCACTTTTATCTGAGCTTTCGCGGATGAAGTGTTTATGATACACTCCGCAAGATAGTTCGATGGTTCTGATTCCTTTTGGGCAAAGAAGAAGAATTTGAAGTTTGGAGATTGACCGCCTGATGCGATACAGTGAATGGAATGACTCTGCATGTGTCTGATAAGTGACTGTGGAACTGTTAAGGCCGCGATTCCCTGGGGATTCACAGAACACTCCTGCACACCAAGTTAAGATAGTTACAACCTCTCAGCAGTCAAAATCCCCGAGAATATATGAACCTCTTTTGTGAATTAAGATACAAGTTTAACAATTATGATTCCATATGCACCTAATGGTGTAAGAAATGCAAGCAATATGGTCATGAACTAATGTTAAAAACGCTAGTGCTAAGTTAAGCATCTTGACAAAAGAGGAAGAAAAGCCAGCTAAACTGTCGTCGTTCATAAGGCTAGAATGTAGTTGGAACCTAAAAAAGTAGCATCGCAACGTGAAAGTTGTGGGGAAAAACCTGTGTTAATGACAATGGCAATTGGCGCCATTTTTGTTGGAAGGCGCCTGGATCTAGAGCAGCTCTTGGGTTAAGTTTCAAAAGAGGCGGTGATGGTGTTGGAGCAGGAGCTGTTGATAAACCCAAACCTAGGAGATCATCAAAACCGAAGCTTGATTGTGGGGTAGTTACGGATGTGGCAGGGCCGGAGATTGCAAGCTCTTGCATTTGTGAGGTTATATTAGAGGAGTTTTCTAGTGAAGGAGCCGAGTAAGCGGAGCCATTGTTACTGGATAGCCCTTTACTGTCATCCTTTTCGTCAATACCTAGAAGCAGATCCTTGTCATTTGCCTCATATTGCTGAGCTGGAACAATGTCGCTGGAGGCTTCAGGTGTGATTGAAATATTTCCAAGTTCGTCTGAAAACTCAAAGGGTCCTCGGTGTTCCTTATCCGTGAACATGTAAGATGGCTGCAACAATTTTTGAGTTTACGATCAAAGCAGATAAAGAACACCTCTGAATAATAGTTGCATACTACTACATTGGTTTTGGCAGTCAACTCAGGAAATATACCTTCTGGTAGATCACAGAAAGGCTGTTAAACTCGTCAAATATACGGTCTTTGATTTCACTGCTTTGAGTGTCAGCAAAGACCGAAACCGCCTGTTTTGGAGGACTAACAACACGTTCTGCCACGTGTACATCGTATTGCAGAACCCGATAGTAGAACAAGGCTCGGTCATGAACATCCTACACCAACAGGAAATGTTGAATAAGTGATCTAATGGGCCAGTGGTATCAAAACAAGAGAAATTTGGAAGAATAGACTGAACGATACCTGGTGAAAATCAGCAACGCCTGCAGATAGAGCTATTCCTAGGGCTTTCTGAGTCTCAGGCGCCCTCTTGAAAAAGCATTTCATAGCTGCAGTTAAGAGATGCAACCGAACCTGTCCAGTGGCACAAAATTGGGAACATAGACGAATTAGTATGTCCGCATTCTCACGCATACATAGTTTCAGTACCAAGGAAAAACAGAAAAGTAGAACCTAATACCTCAGCCGAATGCTCTTCCTCCCAATTTTCTATCAGATTCTCCAAAATATAAGGGGCATCGCTCATGTCCTGAGCATATTCACCCAACATCCATATAAGAGCCGCCTTGCCTTTCGGTTCCTGGATATTTTTGCTGCTAATACCCCCAACAACAGAAATGCAATCATGGCTCCATTGTGGATACTTCCTTAGAAGGTCCTTCACAAGAACCTAGAGGAGGAACCAGAAAAGTGGTTTCGTTATGAAAATGCAAACAATACAAGTATCAAGTGATGGCCAATCATCTCCGTGAATAGTTCATATGATATTTACCAAAGTTTCAGCAGTCACATAGTCCTTTTCCATCTCCAGAAACTGAAGAAGTCTATCAACAATCGCATTTACATCATACTGTTGCAAAGCAATCTTTCCAACTGCCCGAATTGACTCCCTTGCAATTGCAATATCAACATTTGCAGCATACTCACACAGTTCCGTCACTGAATAGGAAAAAGTACGAGTTAGTTGAATCAAAGAGCCAGAAAGAAAGGGTTTCTCGTTCCAGATTATATATTGACATAGTTTGAAATCATTACCAATTTCGTAAGTGTTGCTCTCATTTGCAACAGCAGTCAACATCTCAAGCTTCAACTTTTTGACATATGACGGTTCATTGTACTGGCAGTAGAAATGCTTATAGTCTGCGGCAAAGATGAATGGCGCACGAACAACCAAAAGATGAAGGTGGCTCAAGATTGCATATGATTGCTCTGGACTTCCAGAACTGACGAGAGTTAGAAGTGGGGATTTAATACGCTCATATACCTATACAAGATCATTTGGATATAACTAATTTTATCAGGAATATTTTTCCATGGTTAAGGATAAAGGAGATGGACTTTGAACCTGTTGATGAACATCAGTCATGGAGAGCGTTAATTGTAAAAACACTTTGACTGTAGCCAAGACAACAGCTCCATTGGCATGCTGAAGTCTGTCTTCCAACAGATTCATAATGTCAAAAATATCATTACTATCTGAAGGCACATATTTTACTGCCAACTCAAGTATAAGACATTGTGCCCATTCATTAAAATCCTTGATCCTGCAAAGAAACACCAAAATGGTAAAATTTACTTCTATCTTCTTAGATACCACTACAACAGCAAGGTACAGTGATATACAATTGAAGGAGGAGCTTAAGGACATACCGATTCAAGAAATAATATATAACTGGCTTGCTAAGCAAGGATTCCTTCTCCCGGCATGCTTCCTCAGAGTGGCTTGCTTCTAAACTCCAAATTTCTTGAAGTGCAGACAGGCAATTGGCAACTACCTGACAGCATATTTTACATCATAAGAGTACTAATAATACAAAACAGTTGATTTGCTAGCGAGAGCCTATGACCAACTGCATTCAACCAAACAAAATTAACCTGAGCATCTGAATCATGAAGCATCAAACTTTTCAGCGTTGGAGGAAAATCGGCATCAATACATGTCGAGGGTGAGATGTGATAAAGCTTTAGTACTCCAGTAACAGCGATGGTTCTCACATAGCTGTTATTGTCCTTGAGCCCGCTCCCCAACGGACCAACAAGATACTCGACAAGGTTCGGCACTCGTAAGGAACACAAGCTCCTCAGAGCAAGCCCACGGATCATAGGGTCCTCATCTTTGCAATCCCTTTGGAGAAAATTGATCGTCAAAAGGGAAAGATCAGGATTACCCTTTGCATAGTTTCCAACATAAAGATAACACATCTTCTTCAGGACAATGTCTGATGTTGCTGAACACATAACCATTTCCCCAAATACAGATGAGACGTCAATACCAATAGTCATGTACGATATTACTTTCTTGTAGAGGTCACGTTTGGAATCATCAACTCCTGGAGCTCTACTTCCAGCTAGCTGCCGGAGCTGTGTTTTCAGATCTGACACTTCACTTTTCCTGATAAATAACAATTTCTAATTTCAGTTCACACTTCCATGAGTAAAGAGAGATCAGATCATCGCACATACCAAGTGATAATAATCTAAACTAATGGCCGCGTCTGATTCCACATTGTAGCTATCTTTGACATCAATTAGCTCATGAGACATCCTAAATCTAGATCCGTTACAATGGAGCTTCTAAATTTCTGGATTTAGTATAAGAACACTATAGATCATTCAAATCATTTGAGAACTAAGGAGCTGACCGACCACGCCAATGAAAAGAGATGATCGAATTATAAAGACTGATCGATGCTTTTTTTATCTTAAGAATGTAACGAAACAAGATGAATTTTTTTAGCAATTAGCAGTATTAATCGCGAGAGAGATAGTTACCCTGAAGGTTGGGACGGTGACGGATAACGTTGCGAAGCGGCCGGAGGAGCCATGGCTAATTAGGATTACCGATTACGATTCAGATAAAAAAAAAAATTGACGCCGTGAGATCCACCGGAGCATAAACCACGAGATGTCGCCGATCGATGAGGATCCCACCGAGATCAGAAGCACGCGCTGCTATAATTGAGAGAGATTTTGGTTCACTGGTTTGAGTCTCCCGTGCTTGGAGAGGTGGGAGAAGATGCCAACGACCCAATTTTGCTATTTACTCCTCCTACTTTTTATTTTCTTTCTAATTTACCCATTTATTTTTTATTTAGTCCTAGTGTTTTAAATCAAGAAACAAAGAGAGTGGCGAATTGATACAATCGTTAAAATAGAGCGGGCGAATTGTAAATAAGGAAAGTTCTCGTTCATCTATATTCAGTGTTCAAGAAAGCGCTAGACGGTATCTGGTCGGTGATCCAGTACCTAGCGCCTAAAACACTTAATCAGGGCCTAGACGGTTTTAGACGGTTTAGGCGTTTATAATATAAAATATTATATATATAAAATTATGTACAAATATATGTTAGAAAAATAAAAAATAAATAAAAATTATAAACAAAAATAAGAAAATACATTTATTTAAGTTATATTAACAACATATAAACATTTATAATTACGTAAACAGATATAAAACTTAATAATTTAAATATATGTAGTTAAAAATCAAAATAATATATTAAAATTAAATTAATATAATTTTAAGCGGTTTAGCAGTCATCTGGCGTCTGCTGAGTGCCTGCCTAGACCTTAGGCGGCCGCTAGACCGCTTTCTTGAACACTGTCTATATTACCACCAAAACGTTGCGTTTTGCCACGGATATTTTCCCAAACCTTGGCTCACTCCAAGCTTAATCCATGGCTGCTCACAGAAGCTAAAGAGAAAACAAAACAGATATGATTTTAGCGCAGCTTCCAAGATTTCATCTCTCAATCCTCGCGAGACCCTCATTCTCGCTTTCTTCTTCGCATTTCAATTTCTTAAACCCTAAACCGCCGGTTACAGTAGCTCGGACCCTTTTCTCATTCGCGTCTAAATCGAATCTCGCCACTGTTGAACCTATACCACTCCCTGTCTCTGATTCATCCGATCTAGATGATGCTCCTGTCGAGATTTCGCTCGACAAGCTTTTTATTCCGCCTGAGACTGATGTATCCGGCGACGACCCGGCGAGTTTAACGGCGAGGATACTGAAAGGTTCGAATATAGTGCTGAGCAAGTATGCTAGGGACGCACAGGTGGTTCAGGCTGATTATGTGAAGAGTAGTGTTAAGACGGAGGATTGTCCGGCCGATGGGTTGCCGGAGTTTGCGCTTGTCGGGAGATCTAATGTTGGGAAATCGTCGCTTCTCAATTCGTTGGTGAGAAGGAAACGCCTTGCCTTGACTTCTAAGAAACCTGGTAAGATTAGTTTTACTCTTTTCGTGATTATCTCAATTCATGTTTATCGATAAGAAAGCTTCCATTTTTGCAAGCTGAGGCACTGGTTGATGTGGAACTGAACTAAGTTCTGTGGTTTAAGGAATCACATCTTTTAGGCACAGTGATCAAGTTAGCTGTTAGTGTTCATGCGGAGATTGTAGAATTGGAATGATTGGTAAAGCAGTAAGGAGAATTAAGTTTTATTTTTGGTTGGAAGGTTAGGTTAGTTGATTGATTGAAATGATTCCCTTATAACCGGGTCTCCTAGACTAGACCACTCTAATCCTGGGGCCAACAGCCAGCATTTGAATTCTGTAGTGGTCAAGTGAGGTATCGAGTGGGAATCAATCAGTTTCTAGTCTCAATCAGTATTCAATAGGACAGAACCAAGAGACTGCCGCACTTGGTTAGATTGAACAGATTTGCTTTGTAGCATTGGCATTAGTTGGTTCCTAGTACTCGTGAAGATGGGATATTTTTTATGAGAATATGATCCAATATATTGGCATCACAGGATAGAATCTTTGAGTAATGTGTTTTTGCTAGACCATGCTATGATAATTTCATGAAAATGGGATTTGGATCTCTCTAGTGTAGAGATTTGGCTTGTTCTTATGATCTGTTAGATTTGATAATGCTTATAAAGTTATTCTACTAGAGTAGATGAAACTGGGATCAGGGGAAGAACCGTAAAATCTGATTTGCTTTAAGCACGTTGAGTAAAGGAAACAAGAAAAAGTGTAGATGTTGAAATTCTTAGTTGGTTCTTTATTGAGACTATTGGATATTCCATAATCAAACTGCTTAGAAAGTTTGATAGATGCGATCGTAGTAGTGGAAACTGATAGGCATCCATGTTATGCTCGTACTTCTGCTACATGTATGTTGGTTATAATTTCTGGTAATCTATTGTACATGTAGGAAAGACGCAATGCATTAATCATTTCCGGATCAACGACAAGTGGTACTTGGTAGATTTGCCTGGCTACGGGTAAGTTTAAGTGATATTATTTTGTTTTTTCATGCCATATCCCCTTAAAACTGCTCTGGCCAGTCTCTGTCTCTTCTATTTCTTTTTGTTTTGTCGGATACAATTACAGTTTCTGTCCCAAGGAATTTTGGAGTATTTCAGTATAGAAAATGGGAGTTGATACATTTTATGTATCCAGGTATGCATCAGCACCGCATGAACTCAAACAAGACTGGAACAAATTCACCAAAGACTATTTCCTGAACCGTTCAACACTGGTCTCAGTGTTTTTGCTAGTTGATGCCAGCATACCTGTAAAGCAAATTGATCTCGATTACGCAAGCTGGCTTGGTCAAAACCAGGTATAAAAGGACCTAAACCTTAACACCCCACTTTAACCGATTAATTGGACATCATGATCAAGAACTTTTACTAATTATCTCATGTCTCCGTCGTATCTATATCTCAGGTTCCAATGACTATGATATTCACGAAATGCGACAAGAGGAAGAAGAAGAAAAACGGAGGGAAGAGACCGGAGGAGAACATAAAGGAGTTCCAAGACTTGATCCAAGGGTTCTTTGAGACAACACCACCATGGATTATGACCAGCAGTGTGACGAATCAAGGTCGGGACGAGATATTGTTGCATATGGCTCAGCTAAGAAACTACTGGCTCAAACACTAAGAAAGCCAACCCCCCCCCACACTTCTCCATTTTATTTTATCTTTTGTAGGAAGGAAACTTATATAACAGTTAGTGTAAAACAACAAGAAAACAGTTAGTGTACCAATTACTTGTGCACTGTTTTTATTAATTCAACGCTGAGATTTTGTTCTTGTATTCGTGGTAAAAATACATCAGCCCCTCGACCTAAATTCTGCTAGAATCAACAAAATTCTGTAAATATCCGGTTTATATACATAAAGATATGATAAGTAAACAAATTGCGGGGATAGCTCAGTTGGGAGAGCGTCAGACTGAAGATCTGAAGGTCGCGTGTTCGATCCACGCTCACCGCATTTAATTTTATTTTTAATTTTGGAAAGAACAGAACGACGTCGTTTTAAAGTTTACCATAGACGACGCAGCCCATATAACAGCCCAGTAGCCCTTTAACCCCAACTCTTATTATAATGAAGACAAAATACTATTATTCTGTATCTTCTTTTTTGTAAAGTGAAAAGCATTGACACTGACCTTCTTTGCCAAAACCCAAAAGATTAACAAAAAGGGTGGATGTTCCGGAAAAAAACAAAACACATTCAACAGTTAGAAAATGTGATTTCAAATGCATTGGTGAAAATGCAACAATCCCATAAGAAACTCTTAGGAGCTGCATGTAAAGGAGAATTGTAATTTTTTAGAAAAAGTTTTTGACTTGTGAAAGATGAGGACTCATGGTAGCCTCGGGAAACTTTCATTTGTTTTACATGGAAAATTACTGTGAAGAAATCACTTGAAGATTAAATAAGACTGTTTCATTTGTTTTACATGGAAAATTAAAAGTTGTGTTGCTAATGAAACTATCAGTGAAAAAGATGAAACTGTTATATATATTGAAATCCTTATAAAAAAATATGTTTTGTCAGCAAATGATTATATAAGTATCATGCCGCTTGTCGATGGCTTTGTATTTAAAGACAACATCTGTTTTCATTAGAACATCTCTTCTTCTACATGATTTTGAATAGTAAAATCATCTTAAAACAATAGAATAGACTAGCGAACGATGATTATAAACAAATTATGACTGTATGTTTATGATTAAATTTTCCATGATCTTGTTTTCGGTTTACTGAAAAACCAAGAGATATAATTACGGTTCGCATGATGATCATACCCGTATCTACCAGATTTGGTATTAATTATCTCAAAAATGGAAATTAATTATTTGGATATTATACCGTGCATTATTCAATTTAAAATGGTATTTTTAAAAACCTATGATTTTTTTTGTTTTTTTGTACAGTACAAATTGTGACGACCAAAACAAAAACAAAAAAATACAAAATATTTATAAATCATTTAAAAAGGGAGTAA
The DNA here is from genome assembly GCA_023657505.1 of Camelina hispida. Lineage (NCBI taxonomy): Eukaryota > Viridiplantae > Streptophyta > Magnoliopsida > Brassicales > Brassicaceae > Camelina > Camelina hispida. The sequence continues at coordinate 5,235,902 of CP094637.1, read as the reverse complement.
TAGAGAGAAAAATCCCAGACTAAAAAGAAAAAAAAGGGGAATGGGAGAGAAGAGAACGCTCTGATGAACTTAGAATTTACCGTTTTCTCTGGAAAACTGCAACCAAAATTGAATTGCTTCTTTTGAGATTTTGATTTTGAATTTTGTTATGATGATGATGAACTTGAGCGACAGATTAAAGTAAGGGAGGAAGACTGTAGTAGTAACCCGTGAAACGAGGATTTAGGGTTTCTCTTTTTTTCTTTCTCCAATTCCCCTCTGCGCGATAAAAAAAAAAACCTGGGTTTCGTCAATTTCTCTTCATCTTGACCTAATCGAACTCGCGTTGCTTCTGATTTCAACCGGTGGTTTCTCCGGTTCGATTTTTTTTTTTTCCTTTTTCTTTCTTTCTTGTTCGGTGGTGGCTTCTGAAACCTGTAGTAAAACTGATCTCTTACCTCTTCAGTGTAAGGTAATGAACACGAAAGCTTATCTCCGCCTACATTGTATCAAATGCAATTTTCGCTTTCGTTTTTTTTTTTTGTTTGATCTTTTGATTTTCTTAAAATCGCCTTTTTTGCTGACTTGAACTCGATTATATACTATTCTACTTGTTGCTGTTGTCATTACTATGCATTCTTGTTCCTGGGTTTTATATGCACAAAGGCTAGTGATTCAATTGAAAGATGAATGTGTTGCCTTCTTTTACCAGTGGATCTGATAGGAGTGTTTTAGGGTTTGATTGATTGGGATTAAATGGGTAGATCATTGATTGAGACTTGATTCATGGGACTGATTTGATTTTGATCCATCATCTTATGATTGTGTTTTCCTTTTAGGTGTCTTTTTGGTGTTAGTATTTAGTTAAGTCCATGATGATTTCAGCTCTGTACCTTGTTCAACAGACTTGCAAGTCTAATTTGGTTGTACTATTCTGTTGCTTGTCACAGGGTAGAAAACTGCTTTTTTTTTTTTGAGAATGGAAGAATCATTAGGATCTGAAGGTTTGGAGTTTAAGTGGGGTAAAAAGAAAAGTGTTGGCGGGAGAAATAAAGATGTTCAGTTCTATGAATCATTCACTTATGACGGCGATGAATACCATCTTTATGACTGTGTTTTACTTGGTAACTCCAGTGAACCAGACTCTACTGAACCTTTCGTTGGCAAGATCATAAAGATTTGGGAACACGCTAATAAGCAAATCCCTAGGAAAGTCAAACTTCTCTGGTTCTTTAAACCTTCTGAGATTTTGCCGTATCTTGAAGGAGTCCCAGATGTACTTGCAAATGAACTGTTTTTGGCATCGGGTGAAGGTCGCGGCCTTGCTAATATCAACGAATTGGTAACTGATCCTTCTTTTGCATGCATGGTTTGGCATTGTTTTATTGATATGCATCTCATATCATGTTGCAGACAGGGTTTTACTCTTTCTCCACTTTTGTTTTGTTGAATTTTGTATTCTTTGCAGTAGGATAACATCTTCTCTGTTCACCAAAACATGTGTTCCAAGTAGCTATTTTGTCGTCTTTTATAACCCTGACACAGATCTCACTCCAACATATAGCTGCACTCTCTTCTGAAGATTCCCCAACTGAAATGTGTAGCAGTTACTTTTGTTGGGTTCTATCGTTGTTACAAGTGGTCGCGATATATTTACCTTTGCATCACTTTGTTTTGAAAAGGTCGTTTTAAATTATGTGCCATTGTGCGTAGTGCTAGGTATTACTTAGTAAATCACACCTGCTTGAATACTGATATAACATTTTTCCACTAGGAAGCAATCGGTGGAAAATGCTCTGTTCTATGCATTTCAAAGGACAAAAGAAATCCACAACCCTCGGATGAAGAAATCAACTCATCGGACTTCGTGTTTCGTCGAGCATTTGATGTTGGAAGTTGCAAAATTGTGGATACGATAGATGATAAAATTGCTGGAGTTGATGGTACATTTTGTTTGATCTCAGTTGCTAGCTTCGACATTCTACTATGTGATCAACTGCCATCTTGATTCTTTATTTACGTATTATCTTATTTTCACTCTAATTCTTGCAGTTAAATTTCTCTTTAACAGAGCGTGTTGTGAGAAAGAAGCAACTGCTGTGCAGAAAATTAAAGCAGATGGGCATTCAGATAGTTTGAAGCCAGCGGGTGATTCGGTCAAATCATTTGAATCGTCTGACTGTAAAGAAGGCAGTAAAGGTGGCAAAGAAGAAAAAGAAAAAGGTCACTATCAACTGGCTACACCAAGATCTACACTTGCAGAAGAAAGGTCTAACAAGGATTCCGGCTTTAGGGGAAATCATTGTGATGGCAAAGCTCAAGAAAGTGAAGTTAAAAAACAGTTAACTAAACAAAAGTCTATGAATGCAGAAGAAAGATATAGTAACTCTCATGAAGCTTCTGGCTCCAGGATTATTCATTCTACATCCAAGAAAGCTCAAGTAAATGATGTTAAAAGACAGTTGACTAAACAAAAATCTTTGCCCACTGAAGAAAGATATAGTGAAGAGCCGAATGGATTGGATGACAGGCCTCTGAAGAAACAGAAACTAGATAGTTCTGTTACAGTTCCTGATAGACGGAATACAACCATTTTGCAGCACATTACTTCTGATGGTAAAAAGGATACATCATCTTTTAAGAGACCTAGAGACAAAGCGACTGTAGAGGAAGTCCCTCCCGAGAAGCCCAGCTTTGTTAAGAAGCGAGATCTGGGAGTGTCAGTATCTGAAGGAAAAAATACAAAAGTTGTAACTGAAAAAGTTTTATCCAAGAAGTCCAGCTTTGGACGTGCTGAGGACAAGTTGTTGGCGGTTGATAATGAAAGAAATTATCAAGTAACTGAAGTGAGCCGAAGGCCGGATGCTGTAAGTTTATAATTACTATGCAATTCTTGCGATATGATTTGGTTTACATTGGTTTTGAACTGGCTGCTTAATGAGGTTTCAGTGAGAGCGTGTAGTAAGATCTTTAGATGCAAGGATGTGGGTTTTGTACGAACTCAATTCTAAAAGTAGCAGTTTTGTTGTACAGTCCTTCACTATGTATGTTATAGTGTTGTAGTGATGTTCTGTCGTTTTTCTCATCATATTATGGTACCATGGTGCTTGTTAACATTGAGGTTCGTCTGACAGATTTTTTTTTCCTTCTTATTGATCTCAGGAGAAAATTAAATGGTTCCGGAATCTCGTAAGTATTTTTCCCTTCTTTTTGCACGCCAGTTTCTATAAATGTTCGTTTTGGTTGCCTTCAGTGTTCGTGTTTGACATACTTGTTCTTTGTGATGTTAGTAGGGTGACCTGTTTAATTCTTTTATAGTTAATTGTTAATGACTCGTTCATATGCTAATCAGAAAGTACTTTTTCTTCTTGATCGTTTCTATGTTCTAGAAAGGCAGTTGTTTACTTTGACATCTGCACTCAAATTGTTTATTGAATATCCACACCTGTTATTTTTGGCTGGCCATTGCAGACTCTTCTAGCTAGTCTGGATGGTTATCAGATTCTGTATGTCGTCGTTTCAGAAATTACCTTTTGGGTTCACCTTTGGACTGACTTTTTAATTTGTCTTAACCATGTCCAGCCTTGGGAGGAAAGTATGAGGGATGCAGAAAAAAAAGGGACTGTGGTACTTCTTCAAAACTTGGATCCTACTTTTACATCTGATGAAGTGGAGGTACCTCAGTTTATTTAGGAATCTTTTAAAATATATTTTGTACCCTTATGTGATGCAGTTGTTTCCTGATGTACTTCTTGGAAACCTCCCTTCTTTCCTATGTCTAAGAAATTTATGAATTGTATTTCAGGATATAGTTTATTCTGCTTTGAACGAGCAATGCGAAGCGAGGATGATAGAGCGTACATCAGTCACTACTCCTCATATTGGTAAGCTATCATTTTACTCAGGGCTTTTTTAATCTAGGATTCTCACATACCTGAAATGGAATGAGGAGCTTTACTACGGCATCTCATATTGTTTGATATACAGGTGAAGCTTTGGTCCTTTTCAAGACAAGAGAAGTAGCAGAAAGAGTGATTAGAAGACTAGATGAGGGATGTTTGTTGCTATCAAACGGGAGGTAAACCTTTCATGGGATTTTCTGCTTTTTATCTAAGCATCATATGATAAATTGCTGTCTTGTGCCATTTATTGGCATACCTTCATCTGAGAAATCTGTTATGTGCCTTTTTTGCTCAACAGGACCCTTGTTGCTTCTTTTGCTAAGATTACTCCACCAGGGAAGCCGCCATCATTCTCCGGCCATATTAAACTACACAAAACTCAAACGCGACGAGAGATGGTATTATTTCCACTGCCCTTTCCCCTTGCATAGGAACACACAAGTAAAAAATGCATAGTTCCTTTACCGATGTTCTTGCTCTTTCGTCTATATATGTTTTTCCAGAGAGATGCCGTGGCTACATCACATTGTTCTCAGCCAAACAACCTTGAATTTGACATGGCCATGGAATGGTGCTTGCACCAAGCTAGACATGAGCACGCGTCTGAAAGCGTATCTAAGGTATTAGATTTCATAATCTACCACTATTTGACCGAAAGCTTAAGATTCAGTTTGGAAAAAGTGTCCTTTCTTCCACAAGGAAAAGAAACCAAAATCGTTTAAATGGTTATAATTCATTGGCCATGGGATCCTATGGGCTGTGAACATATATATACATTCAACTTATTGAAACTAATGTGAAACCGGAACATTTTTGGTTTTTTTTTTGGTATATATTCAGCTCTCTGATTCATTAACAGTTATCAGTGTGTTCTTCAACTCCTCTAGAAATAATAAATGAATATTTTTTAACCCTTGCAGCGGCAATGGGAGGAGATGAAGGCGCTGCGATTTAACTTCAAGCCTAAACTTCCTTAGTTTCAGAATCATCTTGTCGTTCTTTCGTGTAAGTATTAACTCTTTTACCACTTGAGGAACATGTCTATCAGGTAAAAGAAATAAATTATCACTTACCTTTCTTTGCATCAGACAGAAACATCATCAAGTGTAGATTAGAAGGAAGAACACAAGCTCTCTTTTGGCCTTAAAAGACGGTGACTAAAGAATTTTTGGTATTGTACTAACAAATTTCATGGCATCGAATCCACCAATCTTGACTCGGTAAACACCTGGTTTCTTTACATTTAAAAACAAATTTTTGATGTTATCAAATCAAAATTTACAGATTCCTAGTTCCCAATTGCGATATTTCTTTCTTGCTTGTGTTTAGGTTTAGGAAGAAGAACATATACTGTTGCGGCTTCTGGTCTCAATGGGACGACCTTTTTGTGGTTAAATATTTTTTCCAAGGGTCATTTTCTTTTATATTCTAAACATTTGTGTTGGTCAGGTAAAGGATGAAGAGTGTTAATGTGACTTGTAAAAAATGCGTTTTCTTTGTGACTTGTAGGGGGTTTGGTTTTAAAACAAGTTCTCTCTATGACAAGGCACCCTTTTATAGCCTAGTTGTGTCGCTTTCACCACTAATGTCACTCTCCTCTTGTCATCTGGAAAAAGAGTTTTCGACTCCTTCTTCCTTCCATCCACTTGAATGTGGGCCTTACTAGCTCCCTTAGTGGGGCTCGCCAAAATATATAAAAACAAAATTCTTTTAAAACCTAATAAATGTTACTTCACTTCACTAATTCGTTTTTCCTTTTTAAGATGTTTTTTCTTTTTTTTTGCAATTTTATTAATATTATTACGGCGTATGTTTTATATACTGTCTCAGAAATTATATAATATTCTCTATATAATAAAATGCAAGTACATCATTTTTTTAACTATATAATACTTCCTCTGTATTAGAATACTTGATGTTCTAGGATTTTTTCTTGTATCAGAATACTTGATTTTTTAGAGTATTTAATGCATTTTTATTTTCAAAATCAACTAATTTTTGAAGAGTATTGTATAGAAGAAATGTGAAAAGACCCTAAATATGATTATGAGACATTTAATATACTATTAGTGGATACAAAATTGGAAAAAGTCAATGGCATAAAAAAAAGCACACGACTAGATAGATCATTTACTGTTTTAAGTTAATCATTTATAGTGTTTGGATGACATTAATTATTTTCTTAATCCTAATGAAATTCCTAGAACATCAAGTATTATGATACAGAAAGAGTATGGATTATAAAATTAATTATTTGATATTTGATAATTTAGATTATAAGGATTGTAACCATTAATTAAATATCAATTTTTAATTCTCTTAAAACTTAATCATTTTTTTCACAGATTAAAAGTGATTTCTGATTATATTTTTTTTTACAGGATAACAATATTCCAAGCAGGATGAAGAAAGAAGATGTTACGAAATTTAAGAAAGTTCTCACAAAAGAAATTAAAAAATCATTGAAAAATTTTCAGTCACCAAAGTACTAGAGCACAGATTAATTTTAATCATTAGATTTAAACCGAGTATGGATACGATTACAGACAACACGTATTGTCCAAAAAATATTTTTAAACAATATATATTTTATATAAAAAAGTATAATATAAATAAAATGAATTTCAACCTCATGCTCTAGCACTAATCCTAATCATTAATTGTGTTGTAAAGTGCTATGCTAATCTCAATAATTTATCTTTGACATGTGTATTAAACATCTTACTCGCCAGTCCCGTCTCAAACTTTTTTTTGACCCTAGGCAAAACAGATTTGCAGACTTTTTATACACTAAAAATAAGTTTTGGTTTTTTTTGGGCCCTTTTTCTTTAAGAGTTTTACTCAAAAAAAATTTGGACCCTAGTTTTTTGCCTACTTTGCCACCCCCTAGAGACGGGCCTATACTCGGGAACCTATTTTGGTAATATAATTCAATTATGATATTTGAAGTGATCGAATAATATGTTGACTTTCATTCACATTATACTATATTTTGAATACAAAAGAAAAATTACAAATAGAATTAGTGTCAGCCTCTCTTAAGAAAACTATTAGCATATGATATAATGGAAAAGTAAATAATATGAAAGAAAATAAGAAAGTTTATGGGAGTAAATATATTAGTGGTGAAAAAGGTTAACAGTTAACACTTAACACCGACAACACATCATATGAACGAACGTACAATCTCCACGACGTTCTCCTTCTCCTCCTGCCTCCAATATTTTCGAAAGACGTAATTACTAATAATAATCAGCCTTAATTATATAAACGATCGACATAAGAGAAAGTTATACTATCCAAATAGTAATTAGGAATTATATCAGAAACACCTACACACTAACATATACTTCCTCTGTCTCACAAATATTAATGTTTTGGGATATTTTTTTGTCCCACAAAGATTGATGTTGTTGTACCCACGATCTGTCATCTCGGGCAGGAGGTGGAAGTGAGCCTGGGCCGAGGATGTCTAATGGGCCAAGGAGTGCAAAGCTGATCGGCCCATCAGGACAGTCAAAGAAGGGAGCGCGGAATGTGCCTCAATCCAACCAGCTCGGAGTCCGGGCGCGGTCAAAGATTCCCCCACTTAAGAGGATTAATTGCACCAACACAAATCACGTCCTATTAATTACGTATTAATTGAGTAATAAATGGGTCAGTATAAATATGTAAGAGGGGGTCACTTGTAAGGGATCCAGAATTTTTTCCGAAAATAGCAATACACAATTCAAATTCATAAAACTCTTTCAATTTAGTTCGGAACTGTTTTACGGTGATAAGCTCCTCCACACTTAAATAACTTCGGAAGGAGAATCTCTCTCTCAGTTCTCACATTTGGCGCTAGAAGGAGGGGGGGTTATCGCCTGACTCTCACTAGTTCCGACTTTTTACACAAATTCATCCGCAAAACCACCGCTATGGCCACCAGCTCCCCTAGTCAGGTATCCTTGGAGGTGATCCAAAAGCTCCTTCAAGATTTGTCCGAGAAGTCCGACCGTCAGCAAGCCGCCTCTGCCGCCCTTACCGAACGTTTCGACAGTCTGGAGGGTCAGATCTCCGCTCGTCTAGACGAACTCGCGACGTCGGTAGTAGACCTCTCAGCCTCTCACCGCGCATACGCCGAGCGGGTCGATCTCCTATCCGCTGACCAGACCCCACGACGACGTGCTTTGGATTTCTCCGGCGTGACTCCACCTTCCACTTCGCAAGGAGCAGCAACAAATGTCACTCCGGGAGATTCGTTCCCGCCTCAAACCAACACGCAAACGGCGCTACCACGGACCGGCGATGGTCTCGCACCGGCTCAGCCCGGCGTCATCCGACCTCCCGAGGTCCCAGTCCGCCTTCCTTTCCCGTAGATGGAAACACTCCGGTTTCGGGGTATGCTGTCAACCCCGAGATCTTCCGCATGCAGAGCGAAATTCGAGACATGCGGTCTGTGATGCATAGCGCGACCACCTCAGCTCCGGATATATTCCGAGTGATTGAGGAGTCGAGGCGAACTCCTTTCTCCGACCAAATAGCCCGAGTCCGCATCAAAGATACTGGCAAAATCAAATTCTCGAGCTACGAAGGAAAAGGAGATCCGACTAATCACCTCAAGACCTTCTTGCTGACAGCCAGCCGGGTGGACCTCGAGCCCCATGAAGCAGACGCTGGGTACTGCAAGCTGTTCGCAGAAACTTTTAGTGGACCGGTACTGCTTTGGTTCGCGTCCTTAGCAGCTGGCTCCATAACCAACTTCACCGAGCTGTCGACCTCGTTCGTCAAGCAGTATTCTAGCCTAATCGAAACTGCGGTGACGGATGCTCAGCTTTGGAACTTAAGTCAAAAGGCCGGAGAATCCCTTCGGTCTTACATAACAAAGTTCAAGGAGATCCAGGTCAAAATTCCCGGACTCTCGGACTCCACAGCCCTAGCCGCGCTTAAGAATGGCCTCGGCACGAATCTCGCTTCCGCGAAGAGCTGTCCGTGAATCGTTTCCCAACGATTCAGGACGCGTTACACCGAGCTTCGAACTGGATAGTTGCAGAAGAAGATAAACTCGCCGCTGCGCAAAAACAAGCGCCCCGCCTGCAGGGAAACCGCGCTTCGAATCGCCTGCTAAAAAGACTCCGCCTACGACTCCGAAGTCCGGGCCGAGCACTTTCGCAGTCGCCAAATCTCCCAAAAGAATTCCCCAAAGAATTCTCCGTCCAAACCGCCATTTTCACCACGCTCCAAGAGTGGTGTCCTCCCGAGTAACAAGTGGGTCCGAGATGAGGACACGTACTGCGAGCTCCATAAAACCAACAGTCATTCTACTCGTGACTGTAAGAAGCTGATGCACCTCCTCGCAGAGAAGTACATGGCAGGAGAAATGCCAAACGTCACAATTGAAGAATTAGAGCAAAAGCGATTCCCGAAGTGGATGAGGACGCTCCACCTTCAAAGAAACCAAAGCAGTCCGATGGAAGTGACGCTCCCAAGAAAAGAATCGACGTGATAATGGGAGGATCGCGTCTATTCCGGAACTCCATCACTGCGATCAAAGACCATCAGCGGAAGCTCAATAGCCCCGAGCCGAAGCGAGCTAAATTGATAGCTAGTGACCTACCTGAAATTTCTTTCTCCGAGAAGGAAACTGAGGGGTTGGACACTCCACACGATGACGCGCTCGTCATTTCGCTTGATGTAGCGAACCACGAAGTCTGTCGAATCCTAATCGATACGGGAGTTCGGTAGACTTGATTTTCCTTGAGACCCTCACCAGAATGGGTATCGGGAAAGAGCACATTGCAGGACCGCCTTCGCCCCTGGTCTCATTCACTAGCGAGACGTCGATGTCTTCGGGCACGATCACATTGCCAGTCTCCACTCAAGGAGTGATTAAAATGGTGGAGTTCACGGTCTTTGACCGACCTGCGGCCTATAATGTTATTTTGGGAACTCCCTGGCTCTACCAGATGAAAGCGGTGGCCTCGACGTACCATCAGTGTGTCAAATTTCCGACACCACAAGGAGTCCGGGAGGTTCTGGGAAGCCAAAGGACGGCCAGGAGCTGTTACCTCGCAAGTCACAAACTCCTGATCCAATAGCAACCACAGCTCGAGGTCCCGAAAAATCCAGTTCGGAAGCAGCTAAAAGGTGACCTCACTGAGTCCATTTTCATCAATGGCAAGTTCCCGGATCAAGAAATCAAGATCGGAGTAGGGTTGGATAGCGAGCTTCGCGCTGCCCTGATAGCCTTCCTGAGAGAAAGAATGGCCACCTTCGCGTGGTCCGTGGACCAGATGCCCGGCATTAGTCCAGAAGTCATTTCCCACGAGCTGAATGTGGATCCTACGTTCAAACCCGTAAAGCAGAAGCGAAGGAAGCTGGGTCCGGAACGAGCTGAAATCGTAAATAAAGAGGTTGAACGTTTGCTAAAGGCGGGCCAGATACGCGAAGTAAAATATCCTGAGTGGCTCGCAAATACTGTCGTGGTCAAGAAAAAGAACGGAAAGTCACGAGTCTGCGTTGATTTCACCGACCTGAATAAGGCATGCCCCAAAGACAGCTTTCCACTTCCGCATATCGACCGGTTAGTTGAGTCCACTTCGGGCCACGAGCTGATGTCCTTCATGGATGCATTCTCTGGCTACAACCAAATCCTAATGAACCCGGACGACCAGGAGAAGACTGCATTCATTACGGACCGCGGGACCTACTGCTACAAGGTGATGCCTTTTGGGTTAAAAATGCGGGAGCAACTTACCAAAGACTGGTGAACCGAATGTTCGAGCATCAGCTCGGAAAAACCATGGAGGTTTACATCGATGACATGCTGGTAAAATCGATGGAAGCCAGTTCGCATCTCGCCGATCTGAAAGTTTGCTTCGACATCCTGGATCGGTTCGGGATGAAGCTCAACCCCACGAAGTGCACCTTTGCAGTTCCATCAGGAGAATTCCTGGGTATATTGTCACAGAAAGAGGAATCGAAGCGAACCCGAGGCAAATCAATGCTTTCCTGTCTATGAGTTCTCCCAGAACCTTGCGCGAAGTGCAGCGCCTTAACGGGCGGATCGCAGCTCTCAACCGCTTCATCTCGCTCTACGGATAAATGCCTCCCTTTCTACCAGTTGTTACGAAAAGGGAAAAACTTTCCTGTGGGATGCGAAGTGTGAAGAAGCATTCGCCCAGCTCAAAGCTTATCTGTCTGAACCACCGGTCTTGGCGAAGCCTGAGTTCGGAGAACCACTCTTTCTTTACGTAGCCGTATCGGATAGCGCGGTCAGTGGAGTTTTGGTTCGTGAAGAAAGGGGAGAGCAGCGACCAATTTTCTATATCAGCAAATCATTCACCGGAGCGGAGTCGAGGTATCCTATGATGGAAAAATTGGCCTTAGCAGTGGTCACTTCGGCAAGGAAACTGCGGCCTTACTTCCAGTCCCATACGATCATAGTCCCGACGACGCAGCCACTTCGGACGGTGTTACATAGTCCGAGCCAGTCTGGACGGCTGGCTAAATGGTCTGTCGAGTTGAGCGAATATGACATCGAGTTCCGGACTCGAACTTGTGCGAAGTCACAGGTGCTGGCCGATTTCTTGATCGAACTGCCACTAGCTTCTTCGGCTAGCAACAATGTCGAAACTCCGTGGACGCTGTATGTTGATGGAGCTTCTTCCAAATCAGGGGCAGGAGTTGGGGTCCGCCTCACCTCTCCTACAGGCGAAGAGATCGAGCAATCATTCCGTTTGGCTTTCAACGCATCCAACAACGAAGCCGAGTACGAATCTTTTCTTGCCGGCTTACGCCTCGCAGTGGGAATTGGTGTCCGGAAACTTCGAGCTTTTGCGACTCGCAGCTGGTCACTAACCAGTTTTGGGGAGTATGAAACAAAAGATGGCCGCATGGAGGCTTATTTGTCTACAGCTCGGGAGTTAGTCGCCAAGTTCGAGGAGTTCGAAATCACTAAGATCCCACGAAGTGAGAACTCTGCTGCGGACGCTTTAGCCTCTCTGGCCTCCACTTCGGATCCTGCGACAACAAGGATTATCCCCGTCGAAGTCATTCAGTTTCCAAGCATCCGGCTGGAAGGCACACATATCGTGACCCGCGCAATGAAAAGGCAGCTGGCCGCTGAGGAAGCAGCTCGTAAGACGGCTGCGGACGCCCGAACCCCAAAGGATCCGGACCTTACCTCGCTTACTCCAATGGAAGTTCACCCACTTCTCGTTGAGCTCGAAGAAGGTCCAGCTTCGGAATCATCGAGCTCACCAGCTGATAGCCAAGCCGTTATCCCACATGCCACCTCGAGTGGCACGAATCCTAACAGCTGGGGGCAGATGACTGGCGGAGCCCGATCTGGGCTTACCTCGAAAAAGGGGAACTCCCAGCCGACAAGTGGGCAGCTAGAAAACTCAAGGTCACAAGCGCACGGTACTGCATCCACAACGGAATACTTCTACGCCGAAGTGTAGCCGGTCCTTATCTGACTTGCGTGGCTGGTAGAGAACCCGCGATGCTAATGCGAGCTGTTCACGACGGACCCAATGGAAATCATTCCGGAGGCCGAACTCTGGCTTTCAAACTTAAACGCCAAGGTTACTTCTGGCCCACCATGGTCACGGATTGCGAAAAGTACTCTCGAACCTGCGAGAAGTGTCGAAACACGCCCCATCAATCCATCAACCTACCGAACTCCTGTCTTCGGTGTCCGCACCTTACCCTTTCATGAGGTGGTCTATGGATATCATCGGTCCATTACATCGAGGGCCAGGAGGAGTCCAGTATGTGCTCGCTCTTACCGACTATTTCTCCAAGTGGGTGGAAGCAGCAGCCTATGCGAAAGTGACAAGCGACGAGGTGGAGCAGTTCGTGCTTAAAAGCATAATCTACCGCTACGGCGTCCCATATGAAATCATCACGGACAATGGCCCGCAATTCATCTCTTCGAAGTTCGAAAAGTTCTGCGCGAAGTGGAAAATCCGACTCAACAAGTCAACCCCTCGTTACCCGCAAGGTAATGGGCAAGCAGAGGCGATGAATAAGGTCATACTTGCCAACTTGAAGAAACGGCTCGATGCTCGCAAGGGGCGCTGGCCGGACGAACTTCAGGGTGTCCTCTGGGCAATCCGAACAACACCTCGGCGGGCCACTAATGAAACACCCTTCTCCCTGGTTTACGGAGTCGATGCCGTAGTCCCAGTTGACATAGAAATACCCGGAGTCCGTACCTCGCTGAACCCACTCCGAGCAGAGGAAAATGAGGAGTTCCTACAGGATACTCTTGATACAATCAACGAGCGTCGGGACCAGGCGTTAGCCGGATCCAGAACTACCAAAGCACGGTGGCTCGGTACTATAACTCCAAAATCCGAGGCAGACCCTTGGCAGTGGGCGACCTCGTCCTGCGAAAAGTCCAGGAGAATACCGAGGAGCTCAATGCAGGAAAGTTGGGAATCAATTGGGAAGGACCATACAGAATTACTCGCGAAGTCCGAAATGGAGTTTATCAGCTCGAAGATTCAGAGGGAAAACCAGTCCCGAGGTCGTGGAATTCTTTACACCTTAAACTTTTTTACAGTTAATGTCTTTGTATCGAACTACGATTTGGCTTGATCCCGATAAGGGTACGTAGGCAGCCCACTTCGGGTCCAGCTATCCATATTAATAAAATTTAAAGTTTTCTTAAACTTTTTTTATTACTAATGGTTCAAATTAAAAAAAAAAAAAAAAAAAAAAAAGCCGAAGCCTGACTTCGCATCTACCATTTTCAAGCCGAAGTCAAACTTCGCAAATTTAAACCGAAGTTCTCACTTCGTATTCAGCTTTACTTTAAATCTAAGTTTTGCGAGGAATTTAAACCGAAGCCCTCACTTCGTCCTCCGCTTTACTTAAGGTCAAAGCTCAGTTTCGCAAAATTCCTATCTAAACCGAAGTAGTCACTTCGTACCCAGCTCTACTTATAAGTTGGGATGACATTTTTCTGAACTAATTAGCCGAAGTTCTCACTTCGTGTTCATTTCCGCTCGTACCATCTTTTTAAACAAGAGATTGTGGAAATGAAGTTCACATTAAGCCAAAAAAATAATAATAAATAAAACGGAGCGGTCACCACGACCAAAACGCTCCGAAACGAGTCAAAAAAGCAAATACTACAGAAAGGGGGGCAACTTGTGCCAAAACAACCCCGAAGTAGGAACTACTGAGTACGGGGAGCGGGGTCCGACGCCGCTCGGAAAAGCCAGCCCCATCTCTTCGATCTCTCCTACCGACTTAGTGTTCACCAAGAAATCGTCCATCCCCTGATTCGAGAGTAGCCCGAGGTTAGTGCCGGATTCGTCGATGGCGACGCTAAGCGGGTGCTCGGTGCATAGGAGATCGGGCGTATCCGCTAAAAGGTTTGAGAACGCAGCAAGGTCGAGTTCACGGGAGTTACCTTCGAAACCTTCTCGTCAGCTTCCTCCTCGTCAGCTTTCAGGAGTCCGAGCTCGGCCTCCATGTCTTCTATCTCGCCCTAGAGATTTCCTCCACCAACATCCGGTTAGCTCGGATCTCGGCGGCCCGGATCTGAAGCGGAGCTAGCTTCTCCCTCTCTTCAAAGGTGACTTTCACCTCCTCGACCAAAGGACGGAGAGTCCGCCTCATCGCTTGTCTCTCCTCCCTTCGCACCCTCTCAATCTCGCAGCTATTGCCAGCTTCGAGTAGTTGATTTCGGAGCTCGATGTCGTGCAACCTACTCCTCGCTGCCTTCGCATCCTCCGCGGCCTCGTAGTAGAGGTCCCCCGCCTTCTTTAGCTTATCTCGGAGGTCCTCGTTGGCGATTCCGAGGTCGAGCACCTGTACCTCGGCTTTCTTCATCCGAGCTCGGATTTGCTCGGCTTTCTCCACGGTCGAAGCATTTTCGGCCTCTAGTTTAGCATACTCCTTCACCTGGGCTTCCAGGTCGGCAATCTTTTTCCGGAGAATGCTCACCTCGGAGGACGGGGAAGAGGCAAACAGCTGATCCTCGTAGGATGCCACCGAGGAGTTAAACTCGATCATCAGCTGAAAAGATAAGCTTATTAAGCAATCGTTCGGTGGAAACCAAAACAAAAGAAGGGGGGGGCAAAGAAAATCGAAGCGTATTTACCTCGCCGATTTTATCCGCGAAGCGAAAGAAGTTTGCGCGATTGACCTCGGTCATATCCGCGAATGCCGGGATCCGAACTCCGGGACGAACGTAACTCCGCATTAGATCGGCTGGGGACGCAGGAGGAGCTGAAAGATTTTCGATCATCATTTCATTGACGACTATCGAACTAACAAAGGTACAAGAGTAAAGTTAAGAAAGCTCACCTCGGGTGAAAGAACGTTGTTCCTTTGAAGAGTGTCGTCCGGAGTCTTTAGGTGGTAAGGGCTCCCTAACTCTCCCCTCCGAGGAGGGACCCCTGTCTTTCGAGCTAGATCTACTTCGCTCGTTCCCTGATGGGCCAGTTCGGGCTCGCCCTTTCTCACGCGAGGAGGAGGCAGTCTCAGGCTCTTTCCTCTTCTTTGAGGAATCAGTTTGCTGTGAAGAGGCCCTTGTGGGGGATTTCTGCAGCACAGGGGAGGAAGGAGCGATCTCCCGTGGTTCGTCACTAGAGTCAGCAATAACGATCACGGGGGGGACCAACGGGCCAGCAGGAGCCTCGGTTGATTCAATGCCGAGCTCGGGAGGATCAATTGGAGGCACGGAAGACCCGCTTACCTCGGGAGCGGAGGAGCTGGGGGGGTTCTTGTTAGAAAGGCGAGCTTTGCCTTCAGCGAGGGCCGTCACCATCTTCTTCTTCAACTCCTTTTCGGCAATCCGACACGCTCTCTCTTCTCTGTAGTTCATTTCCGAAACGCTCACGGGGTCGGAACAAACAAGAGTACGTTTCCCGAGCCTAACCGTCGATTCCCTGATCCTTTCGCACGAAAAGGAGTCCCAGGCAATCTGGCCTTGGCTGCAGAATCTCGAGAAGAATTCCGCGAACGTAGGGCAGAGGAGTCCACGCTCGAAGTGATCTGAAACAAAGATATTAAGAGGTTAGATAACAAGATAAAAGTCGCAATTAACCCGGACTTCACAAGAAACGCTATTCTACCAATTTTCGAAGTCCACTTCGACACGTGCGAACTCACGCGGTGGCCGAAAGTGAGTTCGTTAACCGGGAAAAAGAAATAGGACTTCCTCCATTTCTCGTCCTTCTCGGGTAGGTCGTCGAAGACCTTCAGTCCGGAGAGCGGGCTCACGTACAGAGTGCCCTTGGTCCGGCCAGTCTTTACTGTGTATACTTGGAGGAAGTCAGCTAGAGACAACTTGTAATTGAACTCTTCCCCAGAGTTTGAAGGCACATGACGGTCCGAACAAAGTTCGGACACATCTGGGAGAGCGAAGCCCAGTTCGAGCATCATCTTTACGATGAGTTCGGGAAGGGAAAAGATAGACCACACGCAGAGAAAAAGATCTCGAACGCGCAGCAGTATCCGGCGGGGGATTCTCTGGGGACTCGTGAGCCTCGGGAATCTAATCTCGACCTCCGACGGAATCCGGTGGAGGCTCGAGCTCCGCTATGTTCTCCGCTGAGAGAATTGACGGCGGATGAGGACCATAAACACCAGGGATTGAAGCTTTCGCAACCTTTCCCGAGGATGATTTCGGAGGAGACATACTTTCTGAGAAGAAGGATTAGGAAAACGAGAGGTGGCGGAAGATTTTTCCGGCGAGAGAAAAGGAATTCAAGAAAACAGAGAAAGAGAGAGAACTCGAAAGCAAAAAACAATTAGGGAGAAAGAGAGCACTCGAGACTACCTTTATAAGCGGAACCGGGAGGTAATGATTGCCTGGGGAAGCGAAAGGTCTCACACCGTTCTCTCTCTCCCTTATATCCAACACGCAACCAAGTGGGTCCCATTGCTTGTTCGGGAAGATGAATCTCATCATAACCACGATCAAATCATGGAGATATGGAGGATATTCAGTTTCCCGAAACTGATCGCTAGAAGATCTAAAGTCCCCGAACTTCGCAGTTCGGGAGACTTGGGGGCAACTGTTGTACCCACGATCTGTCATCTCGGGCAGGAGGTGGAAGTGAGCCTGGGCCGAGGATGTCTAATGGGCCAAGGAGTGCAAAGCTGATCGGCCCATCAGGACAGTTAAAGAAGGGAGCGCGGAATGTGCCTCAATCCAACCAGCTCGGAGTCCGGGCGCGGTCAAAGATTCCCCCACTTAAGAGGATTAATTGCACCAACACAAATCACGTCCTATTAATTACGTATTAATTGAGTAATAAATGGGTCAGTATAAATATGTAAGAGGGGGTCACTTGTAAGGGATCCAGAATTTTTTCCGAAAATAGCAATACACAATTCAAATTCATAAAACTCTTTCAATTTAGTTCGGAACTGTTTTACGGTGATAAGCTCCTCCACACTTAAATAACTTCGGAAGGAGAATCTCTCTCTCAGTTCTCACAGATGTTTTGTAGATTTCAAGAAGTAATCATTGAAAATATTTAAGATCTTGAATTGTTATTGGTTTAAAATTAAATAATATTCCTTTAACCAAAGAAAAATATATATTTAAATTCAGTAATCATTGTTTTCTTAAAATGTGTAAAAGCTTAAAACTTCAATCTTTGTGAGACAGAGGGAGTATATTATGCACACAAACCTTCTCAAAAATCTCGCCTGGCCTATAGTTTTCAAATAAAATACTCCGTATTATTTTTTAATTGTGTGTTGTATAGAATATAGAGCAAAAGGAATTTTTGGGGAAGGCGTATGTATAATAAACAAATAAAAATATGAAAACGCACCGTTTTAAAGACAATCCCTCCCACGTGTGGAGAAACTCAAGTTACCACGTGTCGTCGGAAGGGGGAAATCTGAGTCAGCGCAAAACGACAAAGAAGTGTATGTAAAATACAAGAGGAGTAATGATGGCTAAAAGATGTGTTAACGTTTTAACTTGTATGTATGGTTCAGTACTGTGGGTAGGTAGGTAAAGAGGTCATGGTGACTTGAGTCCACATGGCGCATAGAGAGAGTTCCACGCAGACAACAAATCTTGACGGTCAACTGGATGACTGACTCAAAAAGTTGGTCTTAGGGTCTCTCTTCTAAGCCCATCC
The DNA here is from genome assembly GCA_023657505.1 of Camelina hispida. Lineage (NCBI taxonomy): Eukaryota > Viridiplantae > Streptophyta > Magnoliopsida > Brassicales > Brassicaceae > Camelina > Camelina hispida. The sequence continues at coordinate 5,217,916 of CP094637.1, read as the reverse complement.
GCTTAATGTGACCCCGTTTCCTTGCAGACCAGACCGTCAACGTGTTACAGTTTTTTTTTTTACTTTTTCACTTTTTTTTTTTGTAATGTTTATGTGACATTATATTCTATTCGATTCCAAAATTTATGTGTATTTCTTTTGGTCCATGTAATTTTGCTATTCCAGTTAGTTACCAAGTGAAAGCAACTATACAATTACGTTTGATATATATTTTAGCGTGACTTTGGTAGGGTAGATCATATATAGATAACAAAAGGTCATGATCCCCACCTAGTTTGATATTTACAGGATTGGATTAGACCCCACTAGTTCTTCAACCCACATTTGTTTTAGCGCAACTACCGTAAATATGTTGCTTGGTGCATATGATCCCTTTTAAAAATTGAATAAACTGATATTGCTATAAAAATTTTATTCATGTAAAATTAGCTTTCTAAAGTTAATACCGTAAAAGAAATATATAACTATCAGGCAAAAAAACATGCCGAAACTGTGGTTGTTAGATGCCATTCATACCAAAAATTAAAGTGTATTTAGCAGCAATACTTATATATATAACTAGAAAAGATAAAATACCAAATACAGATATGGTGACATGAGAAAGATTTTTAGTTGCTAAGAAATGTCTTTCTTTTTTTCTTTGTCGAATAGAATTATTTATTATAGCCTTATAGGGTAATTTTTATCGTGAGGGGTTAGAGAAAGAAAGCAAAATAAAAATAAAAAATTATATGGTATTATGACATAATGTAAAAAGCAAAAGTAGACCAGAGGAAGAAAAAGGACAAAAAAATATAATTGCTCTGTAAGGGAAGCCTTCTTTATATTTGGTATTTAAACCAACTGTAATTTCATTATTTCTTTCTTGTAGATTCTGACACCTTAGTAATTATATAATGTCGACATAACTGGGACTTTGAGACTTGAGAGAGAGAGAGAGAGATAAAATACACTATACGTGAAACATAATTAACCACTATTCAACATTTAGCAAGAAAAACAATTTATTCAGGAGAAAAAGAAAAAAACAAGAACAGAGTATTTGATGATAAGTTAACTCACATTCCACTGATAAATTTTATAAGAACTTGTATTTACAAATTAATTTCTATATGATAAATTAATTATTTTCCCTCCCTATTCCACTTTTTACTCTAAGAAATGGTTTACATGTGACACCCTCCTTTTTTTTTGTATATAACAAAAAGCTATAAATCTTCAAACAGTCTATGGAATTTGACTGGTTAATATTATTATATAATTTATTTATACACAGATGAAAGTGACGCATAGGGTCCTTCAACAAAAAATAAATTCAAAGTGACGCATTGGGTGAGTACAAAAGGAGAATGTTATTTTCACAAAAAGATACTAAATGCTAAGTTTTGAAAGGTAATAGTAGTAATTTATAAGGTAATGAAACTCTTCACAAGAAAATTATGATGATACTCTTTTTTTTTTTTTTTTAATGTTAAACAAAATAGTTTAAAGAGTCTACAAAGTCTTGGCATGTATCATATTTAAAATAATGTATATCTGAAAAATTATAATCAAAATTTTACACTCTAAAGTATACATGACAAACTCACATATTTTTAAATATCCCATCTGTTTTATATTAAGTGTCATTTTATATTTCCAATGTAAATGTTTGATAAATTTTTCAATTTTATCTCTATTAATTTAATGTATTGACCAATAGAAAAAATTATATAATATATTAATAGAAAGTAAAATAGAAAATTAAATGATTTTCTTAATATGTGTGAGAAATCTTAAAATGACAATTAATATGAAACATAATGAGTAACCATGACTAATAAAATGATTGCAAATTAAATTGACAAAAGAATTACAGTTTATGGCAAGTTAATTAACCGAGTAATCAATATATCAATGACATAAATCTTAGACTAGTTTTTACAAATTTTTATCAAGCTTCATAGTTGTAAATAATACATACACTATTTAAAAAAGAAAATAAAACTTAAGCTATAAAGTTTTAAAATAAAAAATTCAAATATTAACTACACACTGTTTTCCCAATAGATGATTGGTAAAGCGTAAAAAAAAATAGGTTTAATTTATTTTGGTAACTTTTGATCTATATTTGTTTTTATTCTATATGTTTATATAAATTTCACGTGTGCTTTTAGTTTAGACTAGTTTTTTTGTCGTGAAGTTTGTATAATTTAAAGATAACATTGTAAATTGTAACAAATAATTATGGCGATCGATTTGAATAAGTTTGATTAATGAAACGTTCGTGCATCTTTTTAATGTTAAAACGATCATAAATTATTAGAAGAATACTTTTTTTATTGATCTACAAAAAATTGAAATCTATTTTAATTTATTTTTGTTATCAAGTTTCAATTACTTAAAAGAGTTACTTTCAAATTATAACAATTGAATTTTAAAATATTTAATTTATAAAATGATTGTGCTATTCTTTTTTTCGGTAAAAACTATCGTAAATATAACAAAATAACTAAGTTCTTTATAGAAAGTAATCCAAATTTGATCAAACTTACAAATTACTATCCTTCATCATTTATAATAAATATATAAACAAGACACTACAATTTTTCGTTTAAAATGGAAAAGAATTAAAGAAAAAGAAAGGCAAAATCTGTCAAACCAAAGAAAAGAGTGAAGAATTTTCGTCAGAGAAGAGCTATCATTTTTATTCTGTCACACTTGCAGCCATTTCTTTTTTAAAAAATCTATTACCATTTATAATATTATTTTTTATTAATTTTCTTTGTTTAAACCTTTAAATGCAAAATTAAATATGTCAAGAAAGTTAATTTGTTTTTTTTTCTAAAAAGACCCTACACTACTTCTTACATTTTCAGAGAGAACTTAAAACGTGAATCCGATAGTAAGAGAGAGAGAAGAGAGAGACTGTGAAGCTCACTGCTATACGCTGATTTTGAGGAGAGAGAGAGAAGAGTACCTCACAAGACTTGCACAGATATAGACGAAAGACTTCTCTCATTGTCTTATTTCTTCTCTCTTGCAATTTCTTCAATCTTCCATCTTCCCAAGTTCATCTCTGAAGGAAGAACAAGTCCTGAGAAACCCAGGTCTCTTTCAATTTCTTCTACTCTTTGAAAGTTCATAGATTTCAGCTCCTAATCGATTTATAAGTAATCTGTGTCTGATGATATTTGTTCTTTGATGATCTTTCCCTTTTGCATTTGGGTTCCAAAGATTGTTGCTTTAGCTTATTGAAATATCAAAGTTTGCTTTTTTTTTCTTTTCTTTTTGTTCAATCCCATTGACCTTTGATCATTGCTTTAAGCTTAACATTTGTTGTTTTGTGTTTTGTTTTTTGAGGTTACAGATCAATCTCATGTCTCAGCATTCAAACTATCAAATGGCCACAGCTTTCGATTACTATTCAACAAAACCGGTGTTGTCAGGGATTAAGAGCCACAACAAACTCATCTCTGGTGTTTTTGAAGGCAAGTGTCCATCTGATTATGAATCTGCTTGGAGCCCAACTTCTCCTTTGGATTTCAGATTGTTCTCCAGTTTTGGGAATCCCTTTGGTGGTTCTTCTTCAAGATCTATCTGGAAAGGGAAACAAAAGAGCTGGGATTCTGGTAAAGTAGGTTTGAGCATTCTGCATTCTCTTGATGATGATGACCATCATCACACTGATTCATCATCAAGGATTGTTTTACCATCAGTTGATAGTAAAAACATAATCTTTGGGTCTTTGATGAGAAGTGGAAACCAGAAGAATCCTCATCTGCTCTCTCAACCTTTTGCTAAAGCTTTGTTGCCTAAGAATGATATGCCCAATGTTGTTTTTGAGATTGGACATGATGTGATTGATGTGGTCGATGCTGCTGGGAACTCCAGTGTGGACAACAATGCTTGTCAGGTGATAGAGGAAGCCCCAGGATCAGTTAATGGGAGTACTGAGAGTGACATTGAGATCTCAGAGGACTACACTTGTGTAATTCAACATGGTCCTAACCCCAAAACCACCCATTTTTACGGGGATCAGGTTCTGGAGTCCGTAGAGCACAATGAGTCGAAGAACCATTGTTGCAGAAACAAGAAAGAGAGCATTTTTGCAATTGCTTCTCATGAGTTGATAACACCTATTGATGTGTTACCTCCCAGTGACTTCTTGAGCTTCTGCTACGGCTGTAACAAGAAGTTGGGTTTGGGGAAAGAGATATACATGTACAGGTACTCTCTTCTTCTGTTCCAACTCTAATGAACCTTAGAGAATTGATCCTTTATTTCTCTTTGCACAAGTGTGCACTTAGAAATGGAAAGTTAGGTTCTTTATAGTACTTAGCTATCTAAAGTGCATAGCTTAAAATCATATGGTTCAAGTGTAACCAAATAGCAAATGATTGAAATTGTCTTGTTTTGGTTTTCAGAGGATACAAAGCGTTCTGCAGTAGTGAGTGCCGTTCAGAGGAGATATACCGGGATGAGGAATTGGAGGATGAAGAAGAAGAAGATGAAGACACAATCAAGTCTGTCTCGTCTTCAGACAAGGACCTGTCTAAGAAGAAGAGTAACGGTGTGTTCTTCACTGTGGGCTGACTCCAATGCGCTCACCATTTCCGTGATCGATTTGAGTCCAAGAAAAGAGGAAAAGTAGAAGCTTGAGCTGATCATCTGTTCAAGAAAAAAGAGCTGTTGGTTTCTTTAAACCGAGGCGGCCATGGATGATCGTTTTTGTATATTGCTTATGCTTCTGCTACCTACCAAAAAAAAAAACTTTTGGTCTCATCTTTCATGGTTTTGGTGGGTGATTGATCGGGCTTATTATGCCTATTGTTATGGATATTTATAAGTTTATGGTTCATTTATTCATATATGATGATAATCTTAATTATATAAGAGGAAGGTAGAAGCCGGTTTATGTGGCTCCCCTCCGGTTCTCTCTTTTTCAATTTGTTCATTTTTTATGCTACCCTGAAAATCCAAAGAGACAGTGGTCAATGTATTAAGTCCCTCCCATAGAAGAAGGTACTGTTATAAAGAAAGTTCTTTTGTGTACATTTAATAAATCTGATTTGCTATTCTTATTTCGAAGAGCGTATGCATAAAATTCCTTGGATACCTGTTGGATGAGCGTAGAAGAACGCAAGTAATGCATATATTTTTATATCCCTCTCAATACATTTGATTGTGAACAATACATTTACTTCTCTTAGCTCATATCTGTTACAACAACTCTCATAACCTCTCCTATCAAAATTAACAACAATTTCGAAAAAAGCATTTTTGATGAAAAGCTGAGATAGATGGAAGCATCACCAAAACCTCCATGGATCCTTGAATGGAGGAACATAACTATCAGTAGGAGGAAGAAGCCTAAAGGATTCTACTGTTCTTTCTAACACCGGTCCCATCTGCATTTATACAAACCCTCAAAATCAGACATCTTCACACTGACACAATAGATAAACAGAGAGAAGATGATACAAGTTTGTACCTTGTCCCATTGCTTGCCAAGGGTTGAAGCGTTTATGGTGTATAAGTACCCTGCAATGAATGAGATTCAGGTAAATGTTATTACTTTAAGTCAGGCTATACAAACTCCAAACTTTGAATCTCAATCAATTCGCTTGTGAAAAGTTGTTTACCATCACGTTCAGCTGTTGAAGAAATATAGTGTCTGTAAAGCTTTGATGCTTCAGCCTGCGAACATATAGCAAAGCCAATAAGTCTTTATCATAATTAACCCTTATGTCTTTAAACAAAGAAGAATCTTCTCAGAACTAGAGAGAGTTACAATTTTAGTCGGTGATTTGCGAACAAGGTACTCATAGTACCAGTAAGGCTCCCCATCAATCTGCATATAGAATACATATGGGGCTTATGAGTTTTGTAGAAACAAGGTTTTTACTTTGTTATATATAGTTTGTTATGGAAGATCATACTAACATCAGTAGCATGTGCATCAAGAACCGAGCTCTCTTCGAGACGCTGACTTGAGGTGACACGCTGCTCATTTGAACATGTGTTTAACATTTGAGAAAAGGAGAAACTGATATTGTGATGTTATTGTTGTTAGAACGGTTACTTACCAATGCCGATTTATCAGACAAAACAGAGTCAGCAACTTCCTTAGCTGCCCATGTTTTCTTTTCTTTTGATTTTAATATCGAGTTTGGGGGACCTATCTGGATCAAGAACCGTAAAAGACATATCGCAGAAAAGCTAGCAAGGAAAAGCAGTCTTACGGTAAGAGGGCAACACCAGAACTTACCGAAACAGAAATTACAAGGTTATCGATAAGGTCAACTCGTTCAGAAACAATGCGTAGACGTGCATCAGCTGAGACCAGTTGAAACAGATTCAGTCACAACTTGATGATGCATATGATAAACGTTATACAGCAGATGATATTTTCATAAACATCCAGAACTCATGGAATCAAAAGTCAGCATATAGAACAACTTACGAGAGAGTGGTGCAGCTGAAGAGTAACGCTCAGGCTTCCTCGATTCGACCCTGCACAATCAATGTAAAGAGTAAAGGACACACCTTGAACTAATAAAGAAGGCATTATTACATCACAAGTTTCAGTGCAAATACCATTTGAAGACAAGCTTCTCAGATGGCAACTCCAGTGGGTAAGCATAGGAATAAGCATTAACATCATCCACCATTGAACCCACTTTGAGTGCTTCTGCAACCATTCTCAGATCTTCTTCTGCATGAGTGTCTGCAATAACAACTCTTAATGGCTTAAACAAGATTCTCAATTACTTCCATGAACCAACTCTGATCCTTCTCTCTAACTTATAAATGAAAGCCAAGATTTTTAGCTAAAGTGAAACTATCTAATCAAATTTAAGGGAACAGAAGCAAGAAACAGTACCAGGAGGTAGAGGCAAGAGCATAGACAAAGGAGAAGAGAGACCAATCAGAACCAAATCCCTACGAGAAAGCCCTTCTTCTGAAGAAATCGATCTCGTAGGAACGCCAGATCGAGCAATCATCAGCTCCTTATGATAGTTACTCGTAATATTGCTGCTTCCTCTTCTGCACCTGAATTCAAAATCTCATCCCAAAAAATCACAAAAGCTCCCGACGGAACACACAAAACCAATGGAGAGAGAGAGAGAGAGGAACACGAATGTAAGAGAAGAAGATAAAGTTACCTGAAAAGACGACAATTCGGAGAAGGAAGAGATGGACAGAGAAGAGCCATGGCTATGGGAGAGCTTCCTTCTTCCTCCTTAGGCTCATCCATTCACTCTTTTGATACTTTCATAACCGGTTTCTCTCAATCGGTATACTTAAACCAAATTAATTTCAATTCGTAAATTTGATTTCCGGTTTATATGTTTAGTCGTCGCCACGTACATTATACATATTAGATTTAGTCACTATCCCAACTAAGAATAAAAAGATATACTCGTTTCCAAACGGACCCAACCGTGACGACGCAAAGCCTTCTTCTTCATCTCATGTAAACGGAACACTAATCTTTATATAATTAGCGTTACGGTATAATGTAATATATAACTTTAACCACATAAATCGCGCATATATTAAGGTCTCTGTCTGTGCAATTCTTCAACGCTAGTTTTTGTCTGGTAAGCTCATATTCTCTCCCCCTAATGTTTCGTTTCTTCTTCACCTTTTGCGTATAGATCGTTGACAAGGTCAAACATCACATTACCATTTCGATTCTCCATTATAAATCACTCTCCTTCTTCCCATCATTTATTTTCTTTGTCGAGACTCTTTGTTTATTTGCTCTCTGGTTCTGTATTTCTCCGACATCTATTTTGCACTAACGCAAGATTCTAATGTAACGCTCTATACACACCGTTTCTTGTTTTTTTTTTTTTTTTCATTATAGCCTAGTGCAGCATAAGACATCCATGGTTTTATTTTGTTTATTTCCGTGTTAATAATGGCTCTTACAATTTAAAATTTTGTGGCAGTATTAGCAAAGATAAAAAGAAATGAAGCCAGGAGCATTTGCATTGAATCCGCATGCAGCATCATATGTACCACTTTCTAAAAGAATGGATTGTGGTGGTGGTGGTGATGATGATGGTCTGGTGTTTGCCATGTCCCCTGCGCAGCAGATAAGTTTCTCAGGGGTTGAAGTGTCAATGCAGAAGAAATCCTCTGAAATGGCTTACAAGCAGATCAGGGATGATGATTTGGATATAGAGATGGATATAGACATGGATATTGAATACCTTCTAGTTACATTCTCTGGTCTCTCACAAGAGTCTATTACTGATGTTTACCTCGCCAATAACGGTGATCTTGAAGCTACCATTGAGATGCTGAATCAGCTTGAGGTAAAAACCATCATAGTTTTGTCTCTTAATTTGTTTGATGTGATGATGATGATCCTAAGAGATGATTACTCTTTTCTATATAGATATACAGCACTGAATCTCAAGAAAACCTCCCAGAGACGCTTGATATTGGCATTGGGGATATCTCTGAATCAGGGCCTTCAACCTCAAAAGCTTCTGAAGTCGTTGCATCATCATCATCTGTTATCCCTACTAATGCACCTGTATCGGCCTGATCTGATGAATCCTTAGTTTGTGAAGTGCTAATCTCTTTTTTTTTTTTTTTTTTGGTTTGCATACCCATAATAAGTACAGTAATGATGATGGGGGTATAGTATCAAAAATGTTGATGTTATCTTTAGAGCATTGATGATATGTAAGTGGTGGGAAAATGTATAGTTTTTGGAAGTTCAAATCTGAGTGGTGTGTTGTTGGGCTGCAGATTAGTGTACTCTGCTCTTTTGCTCCCTTTTTATCTGCAGCTCCATCTGTGGATTGGATATTCATATGAATAATACTGATAATGATATGTATATTTTGGTATAGTGCCACAAAATCTTTCAAGGGATTTGTTGTAGTCATCTTTTAAATTAGCATCATTTCAATAATAACTCTTTTAAGAACTTAACTAAAATCACGTTTAAAGGAACGAGCAGTTGAATCACTTAATAGCTGATTTGTTGCTTGTAATAGATGGGAAATCAACTAATGTGCTCAAGGGAAGTGGAATGATCTCCGAGTTAAATTTGAGCAGGATTTCACAATCAAACGTGTCAAAACAAGTTAAACTTTCGAGCTAAGAGCTACTAAGACAAATTATTTGTTTATAGTTCCAATAATAGTTTGTAGAGATCATGATTTGTCTATAATATCATGTACGTATCTTCAAATCAATCTACGTATAATAGCAAACCCACTTTTGGGAGTCAACTTTAATCTAACGGATGAGATTGTTTCTATTATCTCATCTAACGGTTTAAAATTATTAATGATCCCAACAATTACAAATTTTTTTTTCCATTAATCTTGTTTCTACGTCGTACCCCATTTTTTAAAAATCCCACCCATTAAACATTTTGTTAATGATCTGAAAAGTTGCAATGTTTCGGTCCAACAATTGTGTTTCTTCGTTTCACCCCCAAATTTCCATGTAGGCACCCGTTAGTTTTCACACTCTTTTGTTTTACACATATTTGTTTATATAAAGTTGCAATGTTTTGATCCAACAATTGTGTTTCTTTGTTGTACCCCTAGCTTTCAATGGTTGCACTTGTTAGTTTTCACACATTTTTTGTTTCACACCTTTTTGTTTCATACCTCTTTGTTTTCACACTCTTTGTTTTTATATATATACAGATTTTAATGGACTTTGAAAAGAGATTGTTTTCTTTGAGTATAATTAATGATCTCACCCTTTGTTAATAATCTCAAAAGTTGCAAAGTTTCGGTCCAACAATTGTGTTTTTCGTTGCACCTCTATCTTTCTATGTTGGCACCCGTTAGTTTTCACACTCTTTTGTTTTACACCTCTTTTTTATATAAAGTTGCAATGTTTCGATCCAACAGTTGTGTTTCTTCGTCATACCCCTAACTTTCAGTGGTTGCACTGGTTAGTTTTCGCACCTTTTTGTTTTACACCTTTGTTTCACACCTCTATGTTTTCACACCTTTCTTTTTATATATATACAGATTTTTATGGATTTTGAAAAGAGTTTTTGTTATTTAAGTATTATTAATGATCTCACCATTTGTTAATGATCTCAAAATTTTCAAAGACTCGATCCAACAATTGTGTTTCTTCGTCGCACCCCCAACTTTCCATGTAGGCACCCGTTAGTTTTCAAACTCTTTTGTTTTAAACATATTTGTTTATATAAAGTTGCAATGTTTTGATCCAACAATTGTGTTTCTTTGTTGTACCCCTAGCTTTCAATGGTTGCACTTGTTAGTTTTCACACATTTTTTGTTTCATCCTTTTTGTTTCATACCTCTTTGTTTTCACACTCTTTGTTTTTATATATATACAGATTTTAATGGACTTTGAAAAGAGATTTTTTTCGTTGAGTATGATTAATGATCTCACCCTTTGTTAATGATCTCAAAAGTTGCAAAGTTTCGATCCAACAATTGTGTTCTTCGTTGTACCTCTAGCTTTCTATGTTGACGCCCGTTAGTTTTCACACCCTTTTGTTTTACACCTCTTTTTTATATAAACTTGCAATTTTTCGATCCAACAGTTGTGTTTCTTCGTCGTACCCCTAGCTTTCAATGGTTGCACTGGTTAGTTTTCGCACCTTTTTGTTTCACACCTTTGTTTCACACCTCTTTGTTTTCACACCCTTTTTTTTATATATATTCAGATTTTTGTGGATTCTGAAAAGAGTTTTTGTTATTTAAGTATTATTAATGATCTCACCATTTGTTAATGATCTCAAAATTTTCAAAGACTCGATCCAACAATTGTGTTTCTTCGTCGCATCCCCAACTTTCCATGTAGGCACCCATTAGTTTTCACACTCTTTTATTTTACACATATTTGTTTATATAAAGTTGCAATGTTTTGATCTAACAATTGTGTTTCTTTGTTGTACCCCTAGCTTTCAAAGGTTGCACTTGTTGGTTTTCACACATTTTTTGTTTCACTCCTTTTTGTTTCATACCTCTTTGTTTTCACACTCTTTGTTTTTATATATATACAGATTTTAATTGACTTTGAAAATAGATTGTTTTCTTTGAGTATGAATAATGATCTACCATTTGTTAATGATCTCAAAAGTTGCAAAGTTTCGATCCAACAATTGTGTTCTTCGTTGTACCTCTAGATTTCTATGTTGCCACCCGTTAGTTTTCACACTCTTTTGTTTTACACATATTTGTATAACCTGGAATTGACAAAAAAATGGATCTAATTTTAAAAACAATAGCATATGTTAAGTTTTTCTTTTGTTAATTTTTCTGAAAAAACTCAAAATCTAATTTGATCACTCTCAAGTAGGTAGGTGAATCTATTTTACATACAACACCAAAACATAAGAAGAAAAATGTCAAAACATAAGAAAAATTATATAAATATATTTTACACCAAAACATAAGAAGAAATATATAAATATAAATATTCTCATTATTATCATCTAAAAAAAAAGTCAAAATCCAAACATAAGAAGAAAAAAGTATTTTCATACTTTGATATATCCGCCTTCTTCTCCTAAAAGTCAATTGTACTGAGATTTCGATTTTAATTTCTCTAATATCTCTTCCTCTGGCTACTCGGCGGAAACTATATCTCAGTCTAGTATGTCTAAAGATTCTAATGGCGATAGTATTAGTGGCAGAGGCAACATAGAACCATGTGATCATTTCACAACTATGAATTTTATAGCAACAATTTAAGTTATGTAAAAATAGAAAACAAACATTTGAAAAATTATTTAAAATTTCACATATTTTTTATACCCACATAGAGTACGCGAACTTAATATACTACATATATAAACCATTTATTTTATTATTGCATATATTTTTTTAAAGCAAATTACATATCAATATTTATATACCATTATTTTATTATTATATTATAACCCAACGATCACCGACGAAATATAACAACTCTAATACATTTTATACTTTAGTCTCTTTAGAGATTTGAACATCACATCCATGAGGAAACCTAAGCGTATAGCTTCGAGTTATTGTGATCTCTGCCTTCATTGACCACCTACAAACCAAATAAATGCAAGTAATGAGTTTGACCTATATCTACACAAATATATAAATTCAGAGTCATTAGGTGATAAAAGCAGACCTATATCTACACAAATGATGGATAAATATAGCCATCAGCAGCTTAGCAAAGTAAGCTCCTACACAGAGTCTAGGACCAGCACCAAACGGAATGTAATTCTTTGAGAGTATCGCGTCCACATCTTTTCCCTGTTAATAAATTAGATACATGTGAAAAAATTGAATTTGATTACTACTAGAGGATTAGGGAGCAAATAGTTAATGATGAAGATCATATTTGAATCACCTTCCAACGCCATGGATTAAATACTAAAGGATCCTCGTACTTTTCTGGATTAAAATGGACACTTGGATAGCCCATGAAGTTCCAACCCGCTGGAATTGTATAATCACCTACTTTGATGTCATGATCAGGTTTCCTAAGTACTACAGGTGCTGTGGTTGAGATCCTAAGAGACTCATTAATCACCTGAAACAAAATACCGTATATGTACATGACTTCAAATTGTCTTATCACTTTATACATGATTTTGGAACATACTTACCATATTTGTGAAAGTCATGGACTTATAGTCTTCCCATGTTAGGCCGGCCTGCTTGGCTGTCTTATCTCCAACAATTCTTGCATGCTCTCTTTGAAGCTCTTGCATGACTTCAGGATTTGCACTTATGAGTTTTATTGTAGCTGCGAGAATCCGTGGTGTTGTTTCATTAGCAATTAGAAAGAAAGTATATATGTACTCGATCACATTATCCATGCTCATTATTTCCTTTCCTCCTTCGCTTTCTCCAAAAATAATCTTAAAGAATTCTCCAAACTCTTCTCCTGATGCTCTCTTCTTCAACACCTCCTTTTCTAGTAACTTCTTCATCGTTTTTCTTGCCTGCCACAAAACATAATTATCACAGCTTTCATTATAAGCATATGACTATATATAGTATTGGTAAGAGCATTGATTACTTGCCTTCATCATATTATAGACACCTATCACAGGAATATTGAAAGGCAACCGGAACCAACCACTCGGAAAATATCTCCAACAATGTGTAAGTTTTTTTGCCGCCTCTGGTTCCATCTCGCCCATAACTTTCTTTGCAAGGCACTCAATTATGATCTGTAACGGTTAATAATACAAATACTTGTGAGATGATCATGTATCATATATATCTACTTTATTTAATATTGTCAAGATATAATGACAACATAAAGTCGATTAATTATTTTTTACTCTGCTTGCTGTTTCCTTAACGTCAAGAGATCCATTCTTAGCTTCTTCACCCATGTATGTACGAGCCAGGATATCGATATCTTCCAATATCCTCAATTTTAAACCTTGTGAACCCAATAGTTGGAGTGTCAAGTTCCTTGCATGTTTATGGGACTTTGTGCTCTGCAAGAATATATTGTTATCTTCTCCAAATAGACGTGCTAAGCTCTTCGTGATGCCGGGAATACGATTTGTCTTTGCCATCTCCATATTCAGTTCATTATCCATTGAGATTATAACTTTGCTTCCAAATAAGCTTGTCCGAAAAAGTGGTCCATGTCTATATTTATTTTTCAGAAAAAATGACAAAGTAACTCATGTAAGTAAAAAAACATTTCTAAACATGCATGCTAAAATAAAAATAAGTGAACCTGAGGATTCTCTTCTTGAGGAAAGCTGAATACTGAAGTGCATCATGTGGCTTCATGAACTCAATAGTTTCTCCAATAATTGGAAAACCCATCGACCCTGGAGGAAGTTTTCCATTACACTTTGGATTGCTCCATTGATAAATTAAATGGCATAGCTTCACCACTATGAGTGAAACCACAATCCATAGCTTATAAACGGTCTCCATATTATTATTTTTTTCAACTATTTTGGTTATGTTTGTTTTATGGATGATTGATGCATGAGTATGAGGGAAGAACTTGCCATTTATATTTGCAGTGGTGCCATACCTTTTAGAGTTTGTTTTTTGGTTTTCAAAGTTTCTTTATCTTATTGTTTATTGGAAAGTATTCTCTCAATTAAATAATTTGAGATCATATTCCCTCCCATTTATTCACATGTGAACGTGACCTCATTTATATTTCATTAACATTTTCCAAATTTTTTTCATAAAGAAAAGTTCACAAGGTAAGTTCTTTTAAAAGTCATTGGTTAGCCAGAAAAGAAAAAATCACAAACTTTGATTCAGTTTTTAAAACAAAATCATGAAAAAATAAATGCAAATAAATAGGATGCTTTATAGGTGTACTTCGGTTAAAACAAATTTTTCTTTTTAAAAATTTGTATATATGTATCCTATTTAGAAAATTTGTTTTAAAAAATCTGTTTTAAAAAACAAATTTTCTGAAAAGGTTGCATCCATTTATATTTCATTTACATTTTCCAAATTTTTTTCATAAAGAAAAGTTCACAAGGTAAGTTCTTTTAAAAGTCATTGGTTAGCCAGAAAAGAAAAAATCACAAACTTTGATTCAGTTTTTAAAACAAAATCATGAAAAAATAAATGCAAATAAATAGGATGCTTTATAGGTGTACTTCGGTTAAAACAAATTTTTCTTTTTAAAAATTTGTATATATGTATCCTATTTAGAAAATTTGTTTTAAAAAATTTGTTTTAAAAAACAAATTTTCTGAAAAGGTTGCATCCATTTATATTTCATTTACATTTTCCAAATTTTTTTCATAAAGAAAAGTTCACAAGGTAAGTTCTTTTAAAAGTCATTGGTTAGCCAGAAAAGAAAAAATCACAAACTTTGATTCAGTTTTTAAAACAAAATCATGAAAAATAAATGCAAATAAATAGGATGCTTTATAGGTGTACTTCGGTTAAAACAAATTTTTTAAAACAAATTTTTTAAAACAAATTTTTTAAATAGGATACATATATACAAATTTTTAAAAAGAAAAATTTGTTTTAACCGAAGTACGCCTATAAAGCATCCTATTTATTTGCATTTATTTTTTCATGATTTTTTTTTAAAAACTGAATCAAAGTTTGTGATTTTCTCTTTTCTGGCTAACCAATGACTTTTAAAAGAACTTACCTTGTGAACTTTTCTTTATGAAAAAAATTTGGAAAATGTTAATGAAATATAAATGAGGTCATGTTCACATGTGAATAAATGGGAGGGAATATGATCTCAAATTATTTAATTGAGAGAATACTTTCCAATAAACAATAAGATAAAGAAACTTTGAAAACCAAAAAACAAACTCTAAAAGGTATGGCACCACTGCAAATATAAATGGCAAGTTCTTCCCTCATACTCATGCATCAATCATCCATAAAACAAACATAACCAAAATAGTTGAAAAAAATAATAATATGGAGACCGTTTATAAGCTATGGATTGTGATAGTTTCACTCATAGTGGTGAAGCTATGCCATTTAATTTATCAATGGAGCAATCCAAAGTGTAATGGAAAACTTCCTCCAGGGTCGATGGGTTTTCCAATTATTGGAGAAACTATTGAGTTCATGAAGCCACATGATGCACTTCAGTATTCAGCTTTCCTCAAGAAGAGAATCCTCAGGTTCACTTATTTTTATTTTAGCATGCATGTTTAGAAATGTTTTTTTACTTACTTGAGTTACTTTGTCATTTTTTCTGAAAAATAAATATAGACATGGACCACTTTTTCGGACAAGCTTATTTGGAAGCAAAGTTATAATCTCAATGGATAATGAACTGAATATGGAGATGGCAAAGACAAATCGTATTCCCGGCATCACGAAGAGCTTAGCACGTCTATTTGGAGAAGATAACAATATATTCTTGCAGAGCACAAAGTCCCATAAACATGCAAGGAACTTGACACTCCAACTATTGGGTTCACAAGGTTTAAAATTGAGGTTATTGGAAGATATCGATATCCTGGCTCGTACATACATGGGTGAAGAAGCTAAGAATGGATCTCTTGACGTTAAGGAAACAACAAGCAAAGTAAAAAATAATTAATCGACTTTATGTTGTCATTATATCTTGACAATATTAAATAAAGTAGATATATATGATACATGATCATCTCACAAGTATTTGTATTATTAACCGTTACAGATCATAATTGAGTGCCTTGCAAAGAAAGTTATGGGCGAGATGGAACCAGAGGCGGCAAAAAAACTTACACATTGTTGGAGATTTTTTCCGAGTGGTTGGTTCCGGTTGCCTTTCAATATTCCTGTGATAGGTGTCTATAATATGATGAAGGCAAGTAATCAATGCTCTTACCAATACTATATATAGTCATATGCTTATAATGAAAGCTGTGATAATTATGTTTTGTGGCAGGCAAGAAAAACGATGAAAAAGTTACTAGAAGAGGAGGTGTTGAAGAAGAGAGCATCAGGAGAAGAGTTTGGAGAATTCTTTAAGATTATTTTTGGAGAAAGCGAAGAAGGAAAGGAAATAATGAGCATGGATAATGTGATCGAGTACATATATACTTTCTTTCTGATTGCTAATGAAACAACACCACGGATTCTCGCAGCTACAATAAAACTCATAAGTGCAAATCCTGAAGTCATGCAAGAGCTTCAAAGAGAGCATGCAAGAATTGTTGGAGATAAGACAGCCAAGCAGGCCAGCCTAACATGGGAAGACTATAAGTCCATGACTTTCACAAATATGGTAAGTATGTTCCAAAATCATGTATAAAGTGATAAGACAATTTGAAGTCATGTACATATACGGTATTTTGTTTCAGGTGATTAATGAGTCTCTTAGGATCTCAACCACAGCACCTGTAGTACTTAGGAAACCTGATCATGACATCAAAGTAGGTGATTATACAATTCCAGCGGGTTGGAACTTCATGGGCTATCCAAGTGTCCATTTTAATCCAGAAAAGTACGAGGATCCTTTAGTATTTAATCCATGGCGTTGGAAGGTGATTCAAATATGATCTTCATCATTAACTATTTGCTCCCTAATCCTCTAGTAGTAATCAAATTCAATTTTTTCACATGTATCTAATTTATTAACAGGGAAAAGATGTGGACGCGATACTCTCAAAGAATTACATTCCGTTTGGTGCTGGTCCTAGACTCTGTGTAGGAGCTTACTTTGCTAAGCTGCTGATGGCTATATTTATCCACCATTTGTGTAGATATAGGTCTGCTTTTATCACCAATGACTCTGAATTTATATATTTGTGTAGATATAGGTCAAACTCATTACTTGCATTTATTTGGTTTGTAGGTGGTCAATGAAGGCAGAGATCACAATAACTCGAAGCTATACGCTTAGGTTTCCTCATGGATGTGATGTTCAAATCTCTAAAGAGACTAAAGTATAAAATGTATTAGAGTTGTTATATTTCGTCGGTGATCGTTGGGTTATAATATAATAATAAAATAATGGTATATAAATATTGATATGTAATTTGCTTTAAGAAAATATATGCAATAATAAAATAAATGGTTTATATATGTAGTATATTAAGTTCGCGTACTCTATGTGGGTATAAAAAATATGTGAAATTTTAAATAATTTTTCAAATGTTTATTTTCTATTTTTACATAACTTAAACTGTTGCTATAAAATCCATAGTTGTGAAATGATCACATGGTTCTATGTTGCCTCTGCCACTAATACTATCGCCATTAGAATCTTTAGACATACTAGACTGAGATATAGTTTCCGCCGAGTAGCCAGAGGAAGAGATATTAGAGAAATTAAAATCGAAATCTCATTACAATTGACTTTTAGGAGAAGAATGCGGATATATCAAAGTGTGAAAGTACTTTTTTCTTCTTATGTTTGGATTTTGAAATTTTTTTTTAGATGATAATAATGAGAATATTTATATTTCTATATTTCTTCTTATGTTTTGGTGTAAAATATATTTATATATTTTTTCTTATGTTTTGACTTTTTTCTTCTTATGTTTTGGTGTTGTATGTAAAATAGATTCACCTACCTACTTGAGAGTGATCAAATTAGATTTTGAGTTTTTTCAAAAAAATTAACAAAAGAAAAACCTAACATCTGCTATTGTTTTTGAAATTAAATCCATTTTTTGTCAATTCCAGGTTATATGGGATTCGAGAATATCCTCTTTTCACTAGTGTTAAAACTTAAAATATACCAGATGAGCATTGAGCATTGACTATCTAGATATCAAAGATGACATTTTAGGATGTGTACGGAGGGACACTTTTACAAAAGCAACTAAGAGGAAAATGAAGAAAAGGGGAATTAATATTTCCATATTTCCTCCAAGAGACCCAATGAGGGCTATGTAGATGTCTAGATCACTGGAAAAAAATGCTAGAATGGTGTATTGAACATAAAATTAGTCCATTTACTACTTATTTCTAATGACATACGGATAGCATTGATAGTGAAGAGATTGGTCACAGATGGGTACAATGTACTTCTGGTTCATAACCCAAACGCTCCTGATGAACTGACCGAACCTTCTACAGGAAGAATCAATTGGGATGCTCTAATTCTCCATGGTGAAGGTAATTCATCAAAAGAACTAGTAGTGTATAAAAGCAGAGCAAAGCTGATTTTGTTTTTTGAGGGGAAACTAAGAAATGTTTTATTTCAAAAGTTGGGACTTTCTTTGCATTCTACGATGGCTACATATTCCATACTGAGAAAGTTTTCGAACAAGATAAGCTAAAGAGAGACTAGGAAACCCAAAAAACTACAATTACAGAGGACACCATCAACAGAGATATTAAAATCCTCTGTTTCTTGATTGGTTCCGATCATAGTGTTGCCCTGAGCCGCCATTTTGATTATCCCACCAACCATCTTGAGGTGGTCTAACCATCTCGGGTCTGAATCCAGGGGGTGGAGGCGGCGGGGGTGGAAGCTGGTGGCTAGGAACATGTGGCTGCCATTCAGGTATGTCGTCCTCGTCATCATCATCATCATTGATGCTTGCAGAATTTCCATACTTGTGTATGAGTTTTCTTACTTGATCGAAAGACTTAGGTTGAGCCGCTAATGGTTGAGGAGAAGAAACTGGCACAACCGAGGAATTGAAGTTAAATTCCGGTAAATCATCATCTTCTCTCGAAGCTACAGGACCAAATCCAGGCGGCAAATCATCATCATCGGTAGCAGCAACATGTTTCACAGCTTCACGTCCATAACCATGATGATTATTCCTCATTGATGCATATACAGGAGGTTTCTCTGTGACATTGACTCTCTGCTTCTTGTTAACAGGCAAAACAGAGGTTTTAGAACCAGAAGAAGAAGACGAATACTGACGCCTTGAACCGGAAGCAGCGGGCTTGGGAACGACGGCTCGTCTCCACACAACAACTCCAACCAATCCCGTATCCAAAGACTTGACCTCATCGAGCTGATCTTGAGAGATGACTTTGTTTAGCAAATCTAGGGACCCTCCGCGTGTTGGACAAAGGTAAAGCTCCACTCCCGAGGCTGGCTCTGCGTAGCCAACTCTCTGATCAGCAACGTAGGAATTAATAACCTTAAAAACAAAAGAAGAAGAATAAAGGTGAGACGTTTAAAAGAAAGAGATGGTTCTGTTTTTTAAATGTGTTGGTGGTACAAGAGAACATGATCGAGATTTTATATTTTTTTATTTGTTTTCTTTACCTCAAAAAGGCTGCCACGCTGGCTCTCAGAAATGCCGTCTTTACAAGCCAAGTACATTACCTGCAATGCCAGAAAAAAAATAGAAATAAGTAACCCTAGTTAAGCAAACAAATACCTCACAAAAGATATAACTTTAGGTTTCTTTCTTGCATGCATGTGTTCTGAGTAATATGTATTTTGGGGTTGGGTGTGAGAAAAAAAGTCAACTTTTATGAAATTTAAACGAATATGTCTGCGTATGGGGTCGAGAGATTCTTGGTAATATTTCCTGATTATTCTATATGTCCCCCACACACATACACAGTAACTCGCATACAGAGACATAAAACAACTGATTTGGCATCCATTTTTTTGGATATATTTAATACAAAGTTTGACCCAATCCATAGTTGGTTCTCTGCATAAAACGTGTCCCATTCCTGTGACGCGTACATGTGAAGTTTTTAACTGTAATCTCTTTGCTTTCTGGATTCCATGAAGAGAAGACAGAAGAGTTTTGAGATAAGACAAAGTGGTTATATATACGACACGTGAAAGGGTTACTTCTACTATTGTATGAAGCAAGATATTATTCAATGTCATGCTACTACAGTGATAACAAAAGAAAGCTTTATATACCATTAGGGCACGGGTTCGAGACTTGGGAAGCTCTTGAATAAACTTCCCAAACCCACTCAGCCTAACTCTACCCTTAACTTCCACCATCGCCGGCCACTCGCTCGTCTCTGCTTTCTCACCACTGTCATAGAAAAACCCAGTCAGAGAATGCTTTATTTCCTTTCTCACTTTCAACTTTTTTTGGTTAAACCAATAAAAAGCATATATCAGCAGAAAACAATGTCATGACTGTACTAAAATTCAAGTTGAGGAAAATCTGAAATTTTTTTATACATATTGGAACAAATAAGAATATTCTGGGTGATTTTGCACATATTTCTGAAACTACCATGGTATACTGAGACATTAAACCTACGGATGGCCTCTAGAGCATCCCCTACTCTAATCAGAATACTTAACCCCCTTAATACCTGATGCATCTCTTATTTATTATCCCTAGGCACTACCTAGCTTGCTGATGATTCAATTAATCTAGCAAAGTATATTCTTAAAGGTTTACTCAAATACCATTCAAGTAGAATCAGAAAAGAGATTGATCTCTAATACAATTCCAATTCAAGCAACAGTTTACTAGTACTCGAGAAAAATACTATTGGTATAGAGAAGAATTTTTCTATGCCCAAAGAAACAGTAACACAAAAATCAAATAATAGTGACAAATTAGGTAAGGTGATAAGAACTTACCTTTTGAAAATGCCAGTGACAGGGACTACGGAAGACATACTCAGTTGCAGTATTCCATCCCATGCTCTTTCTTCCTTAACATCACTGAGCGCAGAAGTTTTCTCAAGTCTAGAGGCATCGTCATCAACTTTGACACTGACATCAGACTTTGGGGACCCTTCATCAATCTTTTCAGGTTTTGGTTCAGGCAAACTTTTATCACTTAATTCCTTAGGAGATTCTTTAGGAGATTTTGAGTCTGACCTAGCTTCGGAATCACTTTTCTCAGACAGAGAAACCTGTATTTCAGAATTCCCATGCGGACTTTCAAATGGAGGCTCAGAGTCTAGAGATTCCATGAACTCATCAAGCGATACAATTGGAGGAAGAAACTCTACGTCCTTCAATTCATCGTCTATCCCCAAACCTTGCATGGGATCAATCTCTTCAGTTGACGAAAGGGTTGTGTGTGTTTTCTCACTATCAGCTTTTGCTGGCTCATCTTTGAGAGTTGTCTTAATAGATTTGGCTTTGGGTCGTCGTTTGCTACGTGACATGATGCCACCAGAGACATCTACCGTGCCACGTTCAACTGGGTCAATTTCAACCTGGAATTCACCCTTATGTGTTTTCCTCACCAGACTTCTGACATCAATATCTGTATCCTGTAGGACAACCATTTTTGCCATCTCTTCAGCTTTGGCTTGACGCCACTGAGAAAGTTCTTTGGAAGCCAATTCTTCGGCTGTCATAGAACACAACCTCTCAGCAGAGATATCTTCAGACATAACTCTTTCTCTTAGCTCAGGATTGTTCTTATCCTTCAAATTGAATAAGAGGGACCTTCCCCTCTCTCTGTACTTTTTGTTCACACCTCCAAATAGCTTATATAGTTCCATTTCAATTTTAGACGCCAAAAGTTTTGGATCCTGAAAAGACCTTTTTTCACCACCGGTTCCAAAATCCTTCGTCTCGCCAAGATCTGAAACATGTTCCAGAACCCATGAGAGTTCATTACCATGTAAAAGGTCATCGTTTGGAAAAATAATATCTGTAAAAGGAACATCATCCCGAGGGAAAACCTCGTCATATTGAGACTTAAGTCCATCAGATTGAATAACATCTTCCATCCTGATGTCCACAGGAATCTCACTGTCCTTCTGCTGCACAGAGCTTTCAACACCGGTGGGCAATTCTGAAATGGTGGTTCCTTCTCCTATAGGAGCATTGACGCTAGCAGGTGAAGCAGGCTTAAAACTTTGAGTATTCTCCTGGGTGGTCATCGCAGGATTTTCTTCAGTCTTTACATTCTCCTTCCCGTTTGGGAATTCATCATGTTGATGAACCAAGGCCAATGCAGATGCTAACGACTCCCTCATTTTAGACCTCACAGACTCATTAACTTCATCCGTCGCTTTCACCGACCCTCGAGGTGGAATAGGATGTTTCTTGTTCACAACAGGCTTTACAGATTTCTGGGGAGGTGGTGGATCCGTTTGCATCACTTTCTTGCCATGCATCAGGGAATGTAGTGTCTTTTGAGAAAGCATATTAGTCGGAATATGAAGAATCCCATTGCTTGCTGGAGATAGTTGCTGTAACCAAGGTCTATACTGCTTGTTTGGTGCCTCGGATGCAGAACCACCAAGAATAGTCGTCTCAGGTGGTGACTTCCGCTTTCCTGCTAGCTGCATGGACCCGTTTAACTCTGCCGTCTCCATCGAAGTTCGTTTTCTTTTAAAAGTTTCCAGATGACTTGAACATTCACCTCAACAGCTGCTAGGGTAAAACAAACAGAGTCAAAATTACAGAAACGATTCCTCTTCTCGTTAGATATCTCAATTACACAACCAAATCAACTAAATCTGAGAATCAAGCCATGAAAATCGAAATCGAAAGGGATGACGAAACGAGAAAATTCGCTAGAAACTTGTATAGGCGATGAGCTAAAACACAGATTACAAGGATAAAGAAGATCGAATCAACAATTGAGTTCCACTAGAGGTATCGAAACAAAGAACAATAGACCTAAAAAACGATTCAACCCTAAACATACATTGACGCATCTCGAGGATAATGGAGGACACAGATACATACCTGAATATAAGTGCGAGAAATCTTATCGCCTCGTATCTACCGGAGCTTGTAGAGGCAGCAGAGAGATTCAGATTCAGCGGAACGCGAAGAGAAAAGAAGAAACCCTAGGAGGAGGAAGGGAGATGAACCAATCCGGATGAGACGGATGAGCGTTTTGTGATGATTCTGAAGCTCCCCCTCTTCTTTGCTTTGTGATAAAAAGGAAAACTGTGTGTTCGACGTGGATTCCACATTATTGGGCTATTGGGCTTATTAATTAGTTTATTGGATAATCATGAAAAAGCCTTTTTTTTTGTCGGCAATGAAAAAAGCCTGATTACATTTCTAACCTTCAGCTTTACTGTGTTAAGGAAGCATCAAGTGTCCATGAGATCGAATGTAATTTTGGTGTGTTACAATTACAAAGATATGATTTTTGGTTTTCTTGGTAGGTTTTAACTTTTAACTTTTACTAGCTAGTTGGGCTACTTATTACTGATCCGGCTTGTAACATGATTCTCAAACCAGTTCAGTTTGAAAGTGATGTGAAAAAGTTGATCCTAACATGTACGAATTCAATTGGTAGTACACAATAAAAATTTAGAAGGCAAATTCTTATCCTCATTCCTCTGTATCACATATATAACGGTATTACACTTTTTATTCTCATAATCATTCCATCTCCTTAAAACAACCCAAATATAGCAGAAAAGACAACATTTCTTCAGCCTTCTCATACAAGAAAATAGATATAAGCAAGACTTTTTTGCCTAATATAAAACCCTACACAACAACACCACCCTTTCACTATTACTCATCTCATTTCAAAAGCTCTATAGATTAAGAAATTTATATAAAAAAACCCACACTGCTTATAATAATACTAAGGACCTTTAGAATAAAACAATGACCATCTTATGGCTTACGAACGCTGAGGAGCTTAACATCGTCGATCACGGGTCCACAAAGTGACGAGAAATCATCGCTTCTCATCGCGTAAAACGTGCTGTAAAACATAATCCTCGTCCGGTTCGAAACCGCCACGAACCGCATAGAAGCGCGTTTGAACCCTCCCTTCCCTCGCGACTCGTACGGAACCTTTAAAGTGTCTCTTCCCGCAAACGCCTCGACTACCATCGATCCTTGGCAAGCGTTGTTCGCATCTCCAACCGCAAACGAAAGCACGTAAGTCTTTCCCACAATGGTTCTAGCCACCTGAGCGATTGCGCTTTCTTTGCCCGCTACCAGCTCGACGGCTCGACGGCCTTGCGGGACAGAGAAGTGCTCGACATCGACGTATTTGACGGCTTTGAGGGACTCGATCATCCAAGCGGGTAAAGGAGAGTGGTCATCTTCTATGTAGGGAGGAATCAGAACGCCGGTTGTTGCGTTTGGGAGTATATAGGGACCTTCTTCAAATCCTCCGTTTTTCAATATGTTCTCTGTTTCAATTTAATTAGCAAAACCATATCCATTAATCACCCGTAACACATGTCACATCATGTAACCAATCTACTGAAAAACACATGTTCTGAGTTTCTAACCCAAGATGACTATAACTGCAAGTGGACATATAAACAGAATCGAACCATGCCTAACCAAACCAAATATTTACTCAAGTATCTATTTTGAATATAATGATATAGTTTATGAATATAATGATATAGTTTATGACTAATTATTTTATTTCAGACATAAGACATGTACAGTACTTGTAAACATGACAAGTCACATTAATAATAATAATAGACATAAATAAAGTCGATTGATATAATAAATAAACACTTACTATTGGTGGGTCGAGGAGGGTATAGAGCTTTGATTGCTACACCATCAATGAGTGGTCCACAAGCAGGATCTTCTTCCTCACCAGGGTTATGAATCACGATCTCGGCCACGTTACTCTCGGCCTGAAACGCCCAAGCGTAGAGATCCCATCCACTGCTACTGTACACCGTCTGTATAGGAATAACGCCCGAGTCAGGTGCCACCGATATGTTGAGCCGTTCGTCTTGAGCACAAGTCCTAGCAGCGCTGAACGTGAGCGAGTAATACATTCCTTTAGTCACGTTAAGTCTTTGTTTGATCGATGCTTCGTTGCCTAGCCGGACTGCGAATTTTCCGGCAGGGACGACGAGAAGCATGTCACCTTGCTTTTGACCGGATTTAATGTATTCGACGAAGCCTGAAAGCTCCCAGCTTGGGATTGCGTTCTTGTTTATCACTCGCGTTCCTTTCATGTCCGACGGTTTTGGTCCTAGCTCAAAGTCGCCGTTTGGTAACATCCCTGAGTTGAAAATTACAAAAACACCCTCAGTACAATTAAGAACACAATTTTGATTTAACGATCATGTTTTTTGAGTACATAATATTAGCTATATAAAGTATTTTCTGCAGGGGTTTCTAAAGTTGGATGTGTCTTAAAGAGAAAAGAGATTTCGTAATTGGACCATCTTCTGTCATTGATTGAAAATGTCAAGAGTGATTGTGTCAGAAATGGGTATAAAGGTAAATTAGACTCTTAACCGACTTACCAAATCAATATATAATCGATATAATAAAAGAACACAATGGTCCCGAGTCCGACTAATTTGTTTGTTGTTGTTATTGAGCAAGATAAGGAATGAAGTTCTACGTTCGTAAACTACCTTGATTCAAGATCAACTAGTAAGCTTCTTTTCCAAATAAGGTTCAAACTAGGTAGCTAGGTGCAAAACATTACCCTAGGACCACTACACAACCAAACTATTTTTGTTGAATTGAACTGTTTCTTTAGAGACTTTGGATACAAAAAAAAAATCAAAATTGAGCTTTTAAAGAATCACGTCACAAAAAAAGTACAATCACATATTCACATATACTTAAACGTGATAAGGTATATATTATATATATAGTGATTACCGTCAGTGAAGCAGAGGACGGAAGTGATGGTGGCGATGAGAAGGACGAAGAGAAACGAGAGGCTGCCTCTTCCCATCATCGTGAACGACCAAAGTAAGTAAAAGAGACTAGAAAGATAGATAGATAGAGAGAGATGTTAATAAAATTTATGGGGAAGTTAGGACAGGAGCCAACGATAGCTTATATGGATTCCCAATTAGGAAAACACCTACAGATTTAGCTACAATTTACGGGTTTATGCCACTGATGTGATTCGCGTATCCACGTGGGGCCGTGACTCACTCTTTTGGTGTTTAGCTGAGAGAGACTGAGATTATCTCAGAAGGTTACTCAAGAGCCAAGAGGGTTATTTTTGGAAACTCCTTTTAGTTTCTCAATGTTTTTGTCTGCCGTCAGATTATTAATCCTTAAATAACAAAAAAATGTAAGTCGTATAAGCTGGTTAGTATTCACGTTGCCGTCTTACATATCTCACACTTTTGTACATACCAAAATTATAATAATGGAAACGCAGGCACGATAATTCCATCATTTGCGAGTGAGTTGGCAAAGGTCGTAGACAAAATAAATCATTAGACAGCTTTCGCATGTCATTTGTGTTAGTTTAAAGAGTAATTAACAAAAGATTGTGTTTTGATGCATATCAGTTCCACATGGTCAATCTTTCAGCACATATATGCCAACACCTCATAGAGACATTTAATCTTATATCCCATTTTCTGTCTTATATACAATTTGATATGCTAATTAATAAGTGAAACGCAATTAGTGAAAGGGTAGTTTAGTCATTTAGTTATTTGGTTGAGATACAATGGATATGCTATGCGGTGGAGTTGCTGCGAGGAGGATCGTGTGAGTTGCTGTTGGATATCTCACTTTTCTAAGATTTTGCACGTAAATTAAAATACTAATACTCGATTTTATTTTATTCGACAACATTTGAGACCTATTGTCGTTACTCAGGCTTTTTGTTTTCTTTTCTTTCAACTTTACTATTGTTTTTATTTTAATTCAGTTGTGACGACTGGTCAGACCATTGTTCGGCTAAAATATGGACGTAAGATAAAAACTCTTCAATGTCGGTCGGAATGTGGCCTTTCCATCTTGTTCTCATATTTTCGTACAAGATTTTTTTATTTCTTTTTTTTTCCAATATTCTCTTTCGTTCTTTATAATTTGAATTAAACTTAAAACAGTTTACCTAAAATAATGTTTACATACAGTATATTTTTCTTTTTCTCGACATTACTCTATGCTTGATAGATCATGTATAACATAAATCACGGCGATTTCAATTAATATAATCAATATAATATTTTTATATCTTATCTTCTAAAAATTGCCTATTTTTTTTTTTACTTTTAGAATTATGGCATAAGATAATCCTTCAGGGTCTGAATTGTATTAGATTAATCATGGTAGCTAAAAAATTTCCGAAGTTTTTTTTTTCTTCTTCACTTATTCACAAAACGAAGTAGAACATAACCTTTTGAAAAACCAAAGCATACAAATGCTTTACGAGTTTTAAAGATTAAGATTTCTCTTATTATTATGATCGCAACACTAGTATACATTTTTTTATTTTTTCTTACTTGAGAAATCCATAATTCTTTACAGGTGACCATAATAATAGAAAAAAGGGAAACGATATATCTCCAAGATTTGTTAATGCATATATGAAAAATGAATCCGATGAGCAATGAGAATAGAGACAAAGAAAGGGTAAATGAGAGAAGAAGAGGAACGTGGGTGGGGGCCCCATTTGAAAAGGAGACGGCAGAGATGAGAGAAACAGAGCGCTAAAGCCACCTTCGTGCCATTGTCTCTCACCCTTCTCTTATAAGCACAAACACTACTTTTACTATCTTACGGCCCCTATGACCCGACTCCCACCACCTATGTTCACTTATAACAAAACAGACACCATTTATGGATTATCTTTATACACATATTATGTATATGGATATAGTTTATTTTTTAGTCAAACAACATGTATAAAGTAGATATAAATAGTAGTTCGCAAAAAAAAAAGTAGATATCCTATTTATATCAGTAGAAATACTTTCATAAATTTTTATTTCTATAACGTATTGAGTTATTATGACTTACATTAAAATTACCCTTTCGAATTTACAACATCATGTATCGTATATTATATGGTGTTGGAGATGCAGGTGTGCATTAGGCCATAAAGAAGGTTAATTAAAGAGTGTGCGGCATGTGATGAGTGTGGTCGAGAGTCTTCTGCTTATTTCCGGTTGCGGCTAACGTCCCACTTGACTCTGTCAGTTGACGTCAAACTTCTCAGGCACTGACGGTGGAAACTCTGTATCTTCCATCCATATTTAACGGCGGCTTAAACGGTTCTCATTGTCCTGTGGTGGCCTTCCCATGAAAATCCAAAACCACGCTCGTCATGCCCCTATTTTTTGAACCACGTGACAACGAGCCTCATACAGTCTCTTAACAAAATCCAAGATTATAAGATAGAAAATTCAGAAAACTAATCATATGACAAATGAAACAAGAAAAATTCTAATAAATATACCGTATAGACAACTTTACTGATCACTTTATTTATATAGACTATTTTTTTTTTCATATAGACGAATTTACTCATAGACGAGTTGATAGATTAATTACTCAAAAGGGTTGGAATTTCACTTGAAGTTGAAACTGTGATGGTCAGCTATTATTTTCAAGAATTTACTACATGAGTGTGTTGTATACTTACACAAATTTTAGGATGTTGATTATCCATTGCATCATCTCATGAAGTATCAGAATCATATATCTTTAAAAACTCTCATATCTATATATTCTAAAAAAAAATTATGTTATCACACTATCAAACTACTAACAATATTAGCTGGGTAACTTAAAAAGCATTTATAGAAGACAAGGAGGATAAGCTCATCAATTTTTAGGACCCTCGTGTGAAGCTGACTCACATGGAAATGCCATCCCTCCTCATGCCTATCCTTTATTAGAAACACTTCTCCACATTGATCTCATATATAAATTACAAAATTAATGTAAATAACCATTATAATATATAAAATCTTCGTGTCGTGGGTATCTTTTGTGTTTAAATGATGTAAGCTTGAGAAATATTTAAATTGCTTCCTAAATCATATCTATGCACAGATATCAAAATTTGAGATTTTTTTCCTTTTTTTTTCAACTAACCAGGTAATTTGATTTCAACTATTTGATTCTGTTACGTTTCCTATAATTGGAAATTATTTAGATAGACACATATTTTCGCTATGTAATTTTCTACTATCAAATTCCTATTTTTTATTGGACAATAAAAGCAGAATGAAGAATTCCTTTTTTTAATACGATTTATTTTGTTTTGGATATATATATGATTTATTCATATTCATTCATTCATATTTTTTTTTTCTTTTCTACTAATTGTCTCACTTTTTTTTGTTTCTTGACTTTGTGGCAAAGTCACAACAGAGACATGGCTCAACATTACACGAACCAAAACGTCGACACGAAATACACCAAGATATACGTGGGAGGTTTGCCTTGGAAAACAAGAAACGAAGGTTTGAGAAGCTACTTCCAACAGTTTGGAGAAATTATTCATGTTAATGTGGTTTGCGATAGAGAAACGAGACGATCACAGGGCTATGGTTTTGTCACGTTTAGAGATTCTGAATCTGCAACGAGGGCTTGCCAGAATCCAAAACCTATCATAGACGGACGAGAGGCCAAGTGCAATCTTGCTTATATTGGTGCTAGGGCTAACAATAACCTAAATGACCAACAACCACAAGCTACCTATGTATCCAACTGGAACCAGTTTGCACCGCAATATTATGCCTACAATCCTTATGGTTATTGGATACACCATGACCACCCTTACTACTTGTACCAACCTGGTTTTTGACTTATGTGAGCCATCTCGTATATACGTTGTTGTCTGAGACACTCTACTTGTTCTATTTGCTACATTCAAGCTGTTTAGTTTATGCGTAACTCTAATATAACTATTGGTAACCATTGCATCTCTTATGTTTCAACAAAGAACAAGATTTAATTTTTCAATTTTGGTTTATTCTGGAACTGTTGACCCGTGTCTGATCGAATATGTCTCCATATTTGCCTTCTAAACTTATATATATAAACCCCTGTTTTAAAAATCTCCGCTCCGCCTCAATTAATGATTAATCCCGCCTAGCATCAATTATCCGATTAGGCATGTCTAGTCCGATTATTTTCCGCTTAATTTTGTGTATACCAATTTTTTTTAGAACCAAATAAAAATCAAATATAAATATTTTTGTTATTTAGGCATTTAAATTAAGAGATTATGATGTTTTACAATAACTAATGTATAACTTTTAACAAAAATCATAAAATTTTCTTTTAAAATGATGTTTTTATGTGTTTACCATTTAAAGATAATACTATAGTTTTATATTTTATTTGATATGTTCCTTTCAACCTAACAGAATTATACATATATTTAGTACAATATATTTGTATTTTATTGTTAATTTAATGAAATAATCCTAAAACTAGTCCCCGATTAATCCGTTTAATCTCCCATTTTCTCAGCGATCTCTAAAACAGGGTATAAAACTAATCAAATAGTAAATACTGTGGATTCTTTTGTTCCTTTTAATGTGAAGTTGACTTTTCAAAGGGTTGAAATCTGAGTGAGTCCAACCTTTTCTGAAAATTCGTTCACACTTAAAATCATTCTCAACCTCATAAAAAGAAAAAAAAAAACTCCACAAGATCTGTTAACATCTTGAAACCAAAATCTACGGATTGATGATCATCTTCATCCTCAATGGGAAACTGTCTAAAGCCTATGAAAGAACAAACTCCTCCTCCTTCAATATCTCCCAAGCCTCTCATCATTAATCCTGGTACGTCTCTGTTTTCAAATGCACTTTTTATTTTTGTTTACATACAAAATCTAAATACGTTAGTTATATAAAAAGTGGAGTCAGAAAAGGAGAGTTTGAGAGAGTTCAGCTTTGCGAAATTGAGCAAGGCAACAAAGAAGTTCAAACAATGCATGTATGTAAAGAGTAATGATGGTGGTGGTTTTCGAACAATCTACCAAGGCTACATTAATGAGACCACCTTTGCTCCATCAAGAACTGGAATCGCTGTTTCTGTCATGGAATGTTATCAAGATAATAATACTCGGGATATACAAGACTGGAAGGTATAAATATAATAAACCAATATCTGTCCATTTTTAAACTCAACTACTATTTATATCTTCTTGTCATATTTATGTATGGGCACAAAAACCATTGAGTTGCAGGAAGAAGTGAAGTCACTTGGAAGTATATCTCATCCTAATTTAGCCAAACTTTTAGGTTACTGTTGTGAAGAAAACAGATCATTCTTAGTTTTCGAGTACTTCCACAAGGGAAGTTTGGACCGTCACATTTTCGGAAGTTAAGATCTCTTCTAATCAATGGCTCCATATATTTCTAAAAATCAGTATAATCAATGGGAAGTTTCATGTTTTCTCAACAGAAGAAGGAGAATCATTGCCGTGGGAAATACGCGTTAAGATAGCCATTGGAGCAGCTCAAAGCATTGCGTTTCTACATTCGGTCAAAAACACGGCGCTATACCGAGAACTCAGAATGTATAACATTTTGCTTGACGAGGTAAATGACTTTAGACCACTCCTCATCCTGTTTTTATTGTTTATATAATCTTTACATTAATAATGAAACTTGAACTTTTGGATTGTCATCAGCACTACAACACAAAGTTGTTCTATCTTGTATCAAATAAACTATGTTTGTTAGAAGAAAGTATCACGACTGCATTCATAGGAAGAACTGAATATCTAGCTCCTGAATATGTAATCTCAGGTACACCAATTGAAATCTTAAGTTTTGTTTTACAATAACTCTAGTTTATATTTTGTGGTTCGATGTTTAAGACAATTTTTGTAATACACGTAGGTCATTTGGGAATGAAGAGTGATGTGTATACATTTGGTGTGATCTTGTTTGAGATTTTAACTGGTTTGAAAGCTTCAGATGGTAAAAAGAATGAGAACCTGCAAAGCTTACATGTCTGGACTAAACCTTTCTTGTCTGATCAATGTAAAATCCGGGAAATCATCGATCCTCGACTTGGGAACGATTATCCTATGAATGCAGCGACACAGATGGGAAAACTCATCAAAAGATGCATCAAGCTGGAGACTAGCAAACGACCAACGATGCAACAAGTCTTGGATGGTTTGAATGATTTTGCAGAGATTAAAGATTAATCCGTAGAGGTAGTGAGATTTGAAGTTGAACAAGTTCAGTGGTTTATCTATAGAACAACAAAATAAAACTGGAGACTGTGAGATTTCTGAAAAGTAAGCCAACGTTAGGATCAAAAACATTGCAATAATTAAAATCTCCCTCTAAGTCTCATCAACTTAACAAAACTTACCAAACTGGACTTGACTCTCTCTTCTTTCTATAATTGAGTCTGAGAAAATTTGCCACAAACTTGGCTTATATGGATACAGACATACCCAACCTTGCCCTTGTATGCCACTTTCTTAGTTTGGCCTGAGTGAGTAATTGAAATTTTCATAGGGTTGATTTTTGAGGCCAGTCTAAACCTTTTTCTCTTTGTTATAGCTTCTCTCATTAGTTTCAAACTCTTATTAAAACCCTATGAGGTCGAACTTGTGACTTCAATTCCAATTTTGAGAGCCAAAGAGATTGAGAAACAACAAGCATTTGAAGCCTTCATCGATCATCAACAATGGGAAACATTGTAACGCCTTTCAAACAACAACAACCTTCTTTTGCTTACCAGCCTCTCACAGTCCCTCTACTTTCAGGTACATGCAACTCTGTTTTCAAATGCACTTTTACTATTGTTTACATGTAATGTTTACAAAAATTACGTGGCTCAAATTTATGTATGTATATGGAAAAGTGGAGGCACAAAACGAGGATCTGAGAGTCTTCAGATTTACGGATTTGAAGAAAGTAACCAAGAATTTCAAAAAAGACAGGGTAGTAGAATGTGAAAATCGCTCTGTTCGAAAATTCTACAAAGGATACATCGATGAAACCACATTTGCTCCATCAAGAACTGAAACAGGAATCGCTGTTTCTGTCATGGAATTGGAATGTGATAGGTCATGCTCTCTACAGGACTGGATGGTAAGCAAAAGCCTGTCTCTCTTCCATTGTATTTTGTCTTGTCTACTTATCTGATGGGGGACAAAACACCTATGATGACTTGCAGGAAATAGTGAGGTCTCTAGAACACATTTCTCATCCTAATTTGGTCAAACTTTTGGGTTACTGTTGTGAAGATAACAAATCACTCTTCTTGGTTTCCGAATACTCGCACAGAGTAAGCTTGGACCGTCACATTTTCGGAAGTAAAAATCTCTTTCTAACTATAACAATCTTTATATATAGATAATATTTGCATTACATATAGAGTTTTTTGTTTCCCTCAACAGAAGAAGAAGAAGCATTGACATGGGAAATACGGGTTAAGATAGCCATTGGAACAGCTCAAGGTCTTGTCTTTCTCCACTCGATCAACAACAGCCCGCTAAATCGAGAACTTAGAATGCATAACATTATGCTTGACGAGGTTGTATATATATATGGTTTTATTTCCATTAATTCTTCTTTCTTTATGTTTTATGATCTTAGAAAATTAATATATGAGTTTGGATGTCATCAGCAATACAACGTTAAATTGTTTTATGTTGATTCAAACAAACAACATCGTTTGGTAGACGAAGGTCACATTGCGGGAAGATTTAAATGTCCACCTCCTGAATCTTCGGCAGGTGTGCACCAAAATCTGTTTTACAAAATTCTGATATTAATCCTTCATTGTTCAATGTTGTTAAGACAAGTGTGTACTGTGTAGTAACGCATGCAGGTCGTTTGGGAAAGGAGTCCGATGTTTACGTCTTTGGTATGATCTTGCTTGAGCTTTTAACTGGTTCGACATACAAAAAGATATTCCAGTACAAGAAACGCTTAGGTGTCTGCACTACGTCTCTCTTGCCACATAATTATAAGGTTGCGGAAATAATTGATCCCCGGCTTGGGAACAATTATCCAGCGGATGCGGCGACACAGATGGGTACACTCATCAACAGATGCACCGAGCAGGATACGAAGAAACGACCATTGATGCAACAAGTTTTGGATAGTTTGAATGATATTGCAGATATTAAGGATTAATGTTTAGAGGTACTGATGATATATACAAGAAGCATACAAAGTCTCAATACATGTTTATAAAGTCGCTCTCGTTCAGCGGCTAGTTGCATGACCAGTTTTTTTCATGATCTTGTTATGTAAAGCACTCAGATACCATAATCAACTTCTTTTCTGTATAGTCAACCCTGTTTTCAGCCTTCAAAACTTTGGATTTAAGATCATCAATTACATCCTCCATATCAGAAACAGTAGAGTATAACAAGTTCTGCTTTTATTTACTTGCTTCATAATACAAATAAACCACACAATCAACAATCAATCGCAAATCACCAAACAACTTTATTGGAATAACGGAATCACTCGGTGTTCATGAAACACGGAGGATACCTCGCTAGCTCTCGAGATGAGAGAAACCCAGCGATCACCACAACAAATCTAAGAAAAGAGTTTTCAAATTGATCAATGATAGAAAATGAGAAATGAGCTAACAAGTTGCTCTTATTCTCCAGAAAGATTCTAACGGCCTCTCGCTTCTAGCCGTCCACGTGTTACTTGATTTATTCCACTTGCACTCGCACGTGCCACGCCCCACGTGAAAACTCTGCAATATAACTATATCAAATCTCCCCCCATTGCAGAGCCTTGCCCACAAGGGTCTTCAAGCCTCAAACGCTGGGAACTTCTTGCGCAAATCGAACAGAAACTCCCACGTTGCCTCCTCCACTGGTTCATTCACCCACTTCACCAGAACTTTAGTAACCGCACGACCTTGCCTATTAACCATCTTTCTTTCCAAGATCAACTCCGGTTCCTTCTCAAATACATCAGGCAAGATAGTAGGTAAGCGTGTAGCAGTAGGAACATTACCAACCAGCTCCTTCAACTGGGACACGTGAAAAACAGGATGTATCTTAGTTCCCTCAGGCAGTTCCAGCTTATAAGCCACTTCACCACAACGGTCAATCACCTTGTAAGGGCCATAGTATTTAGGTGCGAGCTTTTGATTCATCCTCAAGACCACAGAATTCTGTCGATAAGGCTGCAACTTCAAGTACACAAAGTCACCAATATCAAAGTCTCGCTCAGTACGGTGCCTATCAGCCAATTGCTTCATCCGATGTTGGGCACGCATAAGATGAAACTTCAAAAGCTTCAACATGTTCTCCCTTTCCTGCAACGAACGAGCCACCACTGCCACTTTTGACTCTCCAGGTAAGTAAGGAAGATGCACTGGAGGAACCTGACCGTAAACCGCTTCATAAGGTGTCATGCGAGTCGATGTGTGATAATTGGTGTTATACCAATACTCTGCTAAAGCTAGCCATTTGCACCACATGTGCGGTTGAGCATGACACATACAACGCAGATATGTCTCCAAGCAGCGATTAACAACTTCAGTCTGTCCATCATT
Organism: Camelina hispida; assembly: GCA_023657505.1. Taxonomy (NCBI): domain Eukaryota; kingdom Viridiplantae; phylum Streptophyta; class Magnoliopsida; order Brassicales; family Brassicaceae; genus Camelina; species Camelina hispida. The sequence continues at coordinate 5,182,420 of CP094637.1, read as the reverse complement.
CTGTGGGTGATAAGCAGTAGACATCCTCAACTCCACACCTTGCAAAGTGAAAAACTCCTTCCAAAATTCACTAGTAAACACTGAATCCCGATCACTAACAATTGAGTTAGGACAACCATGATGCTTAAAAACATTATCGAGATAAGCTTGAGCCACAGTCAAGGCACTATACGGATGAGGTAAGGCAATAAAGTGAGCAGCCTTACTAAGCCTATCAACAACCACCATTATAACAGATTGATTGGCTGAAAGAGGAAGTCCTTCAATAAAATCCATCGAAACATCACTCCACAACGCATTAGGAATTGGTAGGGGCTGTAAAAGGCCAGGTGAAGCAGCATTGTCCGTTTTACACTGCTGGCAAACTTGACAGCTTCGAATGTAAGCCTGAATGTCAGTGATCATGCCCTTCCAGTAAAATACTCCACGCACACGCTGATAAGTAACATCACGACCTGAATGTCCCCCTACCCCAGAACAGTGAAGCCATTGCAGAATCGTTTCCCGGATCTTCGTATTATTAGGAACCACCACCTTACTCTTCCTGCGTAAAACATTCTGCGACCAAGAATAGTGTTTCTTACCCTCAGGCTTATCTTTAAGTAACTTGATTATCTCTTTTAATTCCCCATCTTCTTCATATGCAGCCTGAATTTCTTTCATCAAATCGCACTCCACTACAGTCATAGCCATATGCAACACTTCGGATCCTTCCACGCGAGATAGCGCATCCGCCACTAAATTCTCCTTACCCTGCTTGTATTGTATTTCATAATCAAACTCCAAAAGTTTTGGTAACCATTGCTGTTGAATTGGAGTATTTAGTCTTTGCTCCAACAAATACTTCAAGCTTCTCTGATCAGTTTTAATAACAAAATGAGCTGGAAGCAAATAATGTCGCCACTTCTGCACTGCAAAGATTACTGCTAACAACTCTTTCTCATAAATGGAGAGATGCAACTGCTTCCCCTTGAGCTGTCTACTAATATAAGATATCGGATGGCCCTCTTGCATCAATACCGCTCCAATTCCTTGACCACAAGCATCAGTCTCAACCACAAACAGTTTATCAAATAAGGGTAATACCAATACTGGAGCTTGACATAACGCTCTTTTTAAACCTTCAAATGCTTCTTGAGCCTCCTTATTCCAAAGAAAAGCCTCAGTCTTGGTTAATGCGTGCAACGGACTCACAATTGCACCAAAGTTCTTGACAAACCTTCGATAATACCCAGCCAATCCTAAAAAACCTCGTAACTGCTTAAGAGTACCAGGCTTTGGCCACTCCGCAACTGCCTTGATCTTTGCCGGATCAGTTGCAACTCCATCCCCACTGATAAAATGCCCCAAATACTCTACTTTGTCTTCAGCAAAAGCACATTTACTCATTTTCGCAAATAAACTCTCTGTTCGCATTGCTTCAAACACTTTGCGAAGATGTTCTGTATGCTCCATAAGATTCTTACTGTAGATGAGGATATCATCAAAGAATACTAGAACAAACTTCCTCAAAAACTCCTTAAACACCGAATTCATCAAACTTTGAAATGTGGCTGGTGCGTTAGTTAAACCAAATGGCATTACTAAGTATTCATAATGGCCGCCGTGAGTCTTAAAAGCCGTTTTAGGAATGTCTTCGACCCTCATCCTTACTTGATGATAACCAGCCCTTAAATCGATCTTAGAGAAGACAGTAGAACCACCCAATTCATCCAATAAGTCCTCTATTAAGGGAATAGGAAACCTATCCTTCACTGTGACCCCATTCAACTCCCTGTAATCCACACATAATCTCCATGTCCCGTCTTTCTTCTTTACAAGAACCACAGGAGATGCAAACGGACTCGAACTGGGTTGAATCGTACCACCAGTTAACATATCTTCCACAATCTTATCTATCTCATTCTTCTGGTGAATTGCGTATCTATACGGTCTTTGATTCACTGGATTAGCTCCTTCTACTAGCTGTATCTTGTGGTCATGATTCTTCCTGAATGGCGGTAAAGCTTTTGGCTCCTCAAACACATCCGGGAAAGCTTGTACCAACTCCTCAATCACTGGACTTGTGTCTTTTTTACAGCTTATAGCACTCAGAGAAGCATCAACAACATCACTTTCACTGTCAGTAGCCACTGTAGAAACACAAACCATTGAAATCTGCACCTGATCATCCTCCATCTTTTTGAGTTTCTTAGCTTTGACATCTCGTACTGATCCATTCTGTATCCCATTCAGCAACACCTTCTTATTCTTCCACGTAAAACTCATTTCCAATCGGTCGAACTCCCAAGTGATTGGCCCCAACGTTCTTAACCACTGAATTCCCAATACCATATCACAACCCTGCAAGGGAATCAACATCACATCCGATTTGAAGAAAGTTGTTCGAAACCTCCATTGAAACCCATCTATCTTTCCTTGTACTCCCAACTTTCTACCATCTGCCACAGCAACCTTCGACAACTTAGAAGCCTTCACCTTGCATCCCAATCTTGCTGCTACTCTTGGGTCAACAAAGTTGTGTGTTGAGCCAGAGTCCAACAAAACATAAAGCGGTTTGTTTCCAAACAACCCTTTCACCCGCATGGTTTCATAGTCCGAGATGCCAGATACTGCATTGACAGATACCCTTGGCATGTTCTTTTCATCTAAATCATAATCTTCCCACACTGCTAACTCCGCACCAACTTCCTCATCTTCCATTTCGATACTATACAGTTGCGTCTTTTTGTGCTGCTGGTAGTGTTCTGGTGTAAACTTCTCATCACACCAATAACATAACCCTTTAGATCTCCTTTCACTCATCTCTTCCTTAGACAAGAACTTCTTTGGTGTTCCCTCGTTTACCTTCATGACAGGACGAGAGTTAGAAGAATTCCCTTTACCCGCATTACCTCCTTTATTCGACTGCCAACCTTGAGGGACTTGCTTCTTAGGGTGTGCCTTCTCGTATAATCTTCCCAACAATAAGCAATGCCTCACAGTTTGCGGTTGAAACATCCTCACGTGCATCTGTGTATCCAAACGCAACCCTGCCAGATACAAACTCACCAAATACTCTTCAGATAAGGTCACTCTCGTCTTAATAAGGTCAAACTTCTGGTGATAATCAATGATACCATCTGTCTCTTGCAATTGTTTCAACTCTGCCATGGGATCATCGCACTCATCTTCAAACCTCTCTCGCAACAACTTCACATAACCATCCCAATCGTAAAGCACTTCGAGACCAATACCAGACTGCACAAATGAGTAATGCCAAGTTGCGGCATGTCCATCGAAATGAATCGCAGCCATCTTAACACGCATCTCCCTAGGTGTGTAATCAACTCCAAAAAATTCTTCAACCTTAAACAACCACTCCTTAATCTGACTACCATTAAACCTAGGGAAATCGATTTTACCCAAACGAGTCAAATTCCCGTAGTGATAGTGAGCATCAGTCCTCACCGGATCAGATCTGATAACCTTTGGGGGATCTAATTGATGCGATCGAACCTCCTTAGATGATGAAGAGTCCGGATCAGTATGACCATAGCTTCGACTGTTATCACCACGTTCAAACTTCGATTCTTCCCGTTCGACCTCTCTTTGAACTTCCTTTCCACGATTAGCGGTGGTACGGCTTAGAGCTTCGAACATTTCTGCCATATGCGTCCTCATCTGTTGGTTCTGCTCCGCCATGTGTTTCTTCATTTGTTCGTTTTGCTCCGTCACCAGATCTTCCAAACGCGACATCCGCGATTCCAACGGATCCACCGCCGAAACTCAATGATTCCGAACTTCAACTACCTGAGAACGAGTTTCAACTCCCATTTCCGAGAATCGTTGCAGCTCTGATACCTTTAATACAAATAAACCACACAATCAACAATCAATCGCAAATCACCAAACAACTTTATTGGAATAACGGAATCACTCGGTGTTCATGAAACACGGAGGATACCTCGCTAGCTCTCGAGATGAGAGAAACCCAGCGATCACCACAACAAATCTAAGAAAAGAGTTTTCAAATTGATCAATGATAGAAAATGAGAAATGAGCTAACAAGTTGCTCTTATTCTCCAGAAAGATTCTAACGGCCTCTCGCTTCTAGCCGTCCACGTGTTACTTGATTTATTCCACTTGCACTCGCACGTGCCACGCCCCACGTGAAAACTCTGCAATATAACTATATCACTTCAGCAGCTGCAAGCCTGCAACTGGATGTTCTAGTTGAAGATCTGAGTCCCTCAAGTGTTGCTCAAGCGATGCTTGAGACAATTTTGGTGTCTTCGAGTTAAATGTCCAAACACACACATAAACCTAAATGTGCACGAAATCTTGAAATAAGTTCCAAGGTCATATATAAACCCAATCTTAAATGGAGACTTGATCAAGAAACAAATGTGATAAATCTAAACTTTATAAATGTTACCTCTTAAGTATAAATACCAGGTGTGGAAACAATGCATTCTCAACAGCTTTTTCATAATCATCAACGTAATCACAAAGTTCTACACTTGGATTCTCCACTTAAGACACTTCCGTTGAAGCAATTGAAGATGTCTCTGCATGCTGATCAGCCATTGCTATTGTTTCAAGATGAAATCCCTGCAACAGTAATACTGTAGTTCAGATAGAACAACAAAATAAAACTGGAGACTGTGAGATTTCTGAAAAGTAAGCCAACGTTAGGATCAAAAACATTGCAATAATTAAAATCTCCTTCTAAGTCTCATCAACTTAACAAAACTTACCAAACTGGACTTGACTCTCTCTTCTTTGAGAAAATTTGCCACAAACTTGGCTTATGTGGATACAGACATACCCAACCTTGCCTTGTATGCCACTTTCTTTGTTTGTCCTGAGTGAGTAATTGAAATTTTCAAAGGGTTGATTTCTGAGGCCAGTCTAAACCCTTTTTTTCTTTCTTATAGCTTCTTTCATTAGTTTCAAACTCTTATTAAAACCCTATGAGATCGAACTTAAGAATTCCATTCCAATTTTGAGAGCCAAAGAGATTGAGAAACAACAAGCATTTGAAGCCTTCATCGATCATCAACAATGGGAAACATTGTAACGCCTTTCAAACAACAACAACCTTCTTTTGCTTACCAGCCTCTCACCGTCCCTCTACTTTCAGGTACATGCAACTCTGTTTTTTTAAATACTATTGTTTATATGTAATGTTCACAAAAATTACGTGGCCCAAATTTATGTATGTATATGGAAAAGTGGAGGCACAAAACGAGGATCTGAGAGTCTTCAGATTTACGGATTTGAAGAAAGCAACCAATAAATTCAGACAAGACAGGGTAGTACAATGTGAAAGTGGCTCTGTTCGAAAATTCTACACGGGATACATCGATGAAACCACGTTTGCTCCATCAAGAACTGGAACAGGAATCGCTGTTTCTGTCATGGAATTGGAATGTGATAGCTCATGCTCTCTAGAGGACTGGATGGTAAGCAAAAGCACTGTCTCTCTTTCATATTGTATGTCTTGTCCACTTATCTGATGGGCACAAAAAAAAAACTATGAGTCGCAGGAAATAGTGAGGTCTCTAGAACACATCTCTCATCCTAATTTGGTCAAAATTTTGGGTTACTGTTGTGAAGATAACAAATCACTCTTCTTGGTTTTCGAATACTCGCACAGAGTACGCTTGGACAGTCACATTTTCGGAAGTTAAGATCTCTTCCCACTTATAAAAAACTGTGTGCATAAATAATATTTGCATTACATATAGAGTTTCATGTTTTGCTTCATCATCATCATTATCATCATCATCAGAAGAAGAAGCATTGCCATGGGAAATACGGATTAAGATAGCCATTGGAACAGCTCAAGGTCTCGTCTTTCTCCACTCGATCAACAAGTTCCCGATAAATCGAGAAATCAGATTGCATAACGTTATGCTTGACGAGGTGGTAATAATTTTTATTTTCTATTCTTCTTTCTTTATGTTTTATTGATCTTAGGAAATTAATATCTAAGTTTGGATGATCATCAGCAATACAATGTTAAATTGCTTTATCTTGATTCAAACAAACAACATCGTTTGGTAGATGAAGGTGAACATACTGGAATATTCAAATGCCTACCTCCTGAATGTGAGTTAGGTCTAAATCATATATAACTAATTTGGTTTCTGATTAATCATTCTTCAAAATGTTAAAAGACGACAACTGTGAAATGTATATAGGTTGTTTTGGAATGGAGTCTGATGTTTACATATTTGGTGTGATCTTGCTTGAGCTTTTAACTGGTTCGAGATATGAAGAAACGATATTCAAGAACAAGCAAAGCTTAGATAATGATAAGATTGCGGAAATAATCGATCCCCGACTTGGGAACCTTTATCCAGCGGATGCGGCTACGCAGATGGGTAAACTCATCAACAGATGCACTGAGCTTGATAAAAAGAAACGACCATTGATGCAACAAGTTTTGGATGTTCTGAATTATATTGCAGAGATTAAGGATTAATGTTCAGAGGTACTTACCTTGAATTCGTTAATAAAACAGATGTGGTGTACGTTTTGAAACAGTGGTTTGCTCACCTGCCTTGATTTTCCATCAATTAGCTTTTTTCCTTGTGACGCCTTTGTTTTTGATGAATCGGATTAGTAGTGCTAGCTAAGTTTTAGTTGTTTCCCTGCAGTGAACAGAATCAACACATTAAAATAACCAAAGACATATGTTACCTTGTTTTTAATCGACCAGAGTTTGATGTAGTTGTTACTTACTGTAACAACACTGTCGCCGGCCACAGACAGTGTTTGTTCGCTGAATAAACTTCATCCTTCTCTGAATTCTGGTGCCTTGTCGAGTTCCAATACAATTCTACACTTCTTTCTTCAACAAAAAATAAGTATGATTGGTTGAGGGAGATAATGACTTACAGAGCAAGAAAAGGGGGTTTCCATCGTTAGGGTCATAAATCAGAGCATCATCCCTAACATTATGGGAAGCCTGCTGATTTCGAAATAGTTTGGCTCACCTATCTTGAATTTGCATCATCTAGATTTTTCCTTTTGATGAATGGCTTGATTTATCAGAATCAGACTTGTAGTGCTAGCTATGTTTTTAATGTAGAAACTAGAAGAAGGGTTTAGGGGAAACTCTTTATTATTTGTGTTGTCTTTCTTACTGAATGATATAAGGGTTTATATAACACTAGGTTTTAGGGTTTACAACAATATTAGGGTTAATATAACCGACATTAACAAAGCCCAACATGGACTGCCGGCCCATACTCCAATACTCCCCCCCCCCGCACGACAAACGTGGTACACTTAAAACGGAACACGTATATCGTGGACACTTGTCAAGGATAGACAAATCATGTCAACAAACTCCTCCGGACATAAACTTCAATCTTGAAAATAGGGGTAGAACATCAGCTCGTCTTCGGTCTTTGGTAAAAGGGAATAACAACATCCCGTGGGTGCAAATCCTGCATTCTCCACAAATAATTGTCCTAATATCGGACACAGTCCACAAATCGGACTAAAAAGAAATTGACCTAAAAACGTGAGTGTTCCAAACAACTCCCCCGTAATGGTAAAACTATTACCAAATAAAAACTTAGAAAAATCATAACCAAACCCATATAAACCATGAACCCTAGAACCCTAGAACCATCATGAATTGTTTAAATAAAAATAAATCCCAATTGATTATTGCAAGAAAAAAAAAAAAAAAAAAAAGAAAAAATAAGACCCAAAACCACGAAAAAAAAACCTATGGCAATACTCATAAGGCACAAACCCAAAATTTGATTAACTAAAGAAACAATAATAAATTAAAACCATGCATGTGTATGTCAAACCACACATCAACGTTGCTTCACGTAAGCTTCGTCGGGTTCGTCTTCATCACCACCATCATCTTCACATCCCATGATCATTGGGATCACAAGAACAATAACGTGGAAGCTTTAATTTCGATCCACAAGAATCGCCTGCTCTGATACCATGTAGAAACTAGAAGAAGGGTTTAGGGGAAACTCTTTATTATTTGTGTTGTCTTTCTTACTGAATGATATAAGGGTTTATATAACACTAGGTTTTAGGGTTTACAACAATATTAGGGTTAATATAACCGACATTAACAAAGCCCAACATGGACTGCCGGCCCATACTCCAATATTTAACACTTGTTTCCATGCAATGAGATAACACATAAAATACCATTACGAGAGGAACAAGAGACCAATTTGGGTATCACAACGGTTATTAAGAATGGAAAGACTTGCCTAACTTGTTGAAAACAGCAATGGAGTCTTTGCATCGATGATTGAGCTTCTTCTCCGCTCCGGTGATGAGTTGTTTTTGTAGAGAGCTGTTTCACAGAATCACCAAAACAAACAAACGCATCAAGATACCATATAGAAGAAAACAAAGAAGGGCATTTTACCTTTATAGAAAAATTAATGTAGAAGAGGTCCATGGCTGAAGTCCAATCAATCACAAAATGTTTCTTCTTGCCATCTACTACTAAGAGTTCCTTCTTCTTGGACTCCGTCATTTCCCCAAAACAAGGCCGCTTCTCCTCTCAATCTCCCATTTGTCTGTTTTGTTCAGAATCCTTCACTTATCAGTTTCGTTTTTCATTTGTATTAAGGACTCTCTTTATTAGAAAAAAAAAACTGTAAAACAAGAGGTTTTGTTTTCGTTTTATCTTGTAAATTTTGGTAATTTGAGAATTTATTTCCTGGTATATCATATGGTGGTAATTTCTAATTTGTTCACAGATTGGGATAATGTGTAATGATACATTAAGTTTTCTCAAAACATTAATTTTAGGATTTCGAAATCTTAGCTTACATTTGTTTCCAGAAAATATAGGATCGTCGTCATTTGTAATATCTGCGGGAATTAACGGAAAAAGAATGTTCAAATTTTTTGGTTTGAATTTGGTAGAAAAGAAGTCTCAAATAACCATTTAATCTCTTTGAGTCCGGTTTGGATTTTGAACAAGTTGACAAATAAAAACATAAGTAACAAATACAATAGATTATTATACATTTAAATATATATTTAATTAATTTTTTCTAATATAAATTTTGATTTTTTATAAAGAATATAATTTTGGTTAATTTAGTTTGGGTATGTAAAATTCAGATATGATTCATGTTCAATCTTTCAGATTCTTATAAAATTTATTTGGATTTGGATTTGATAAACTCGATTTTATTCAGATATGCATTACTAGTATTTACACTTTCAACCTTAAGAAGAGAGTCAATTTCATTAGATAGATAGATATGTATCTTGGCATGCGAGATGTGTCTTAGTTTTAGAGATCTCCTCTCGCAAGTTTTTTAAGTTCTTAGAATATTCTTTCTTAATTTTATTCATCGTGGATTTTCAATATTTTGGACTGTTTGGTATGAAACTCTATTACAAATTTAATCAATTCTAAACCATTTATTTGACCACCAGAAAAATGAAACAATTTTATAATTATGCTTTCTTAGCGTAAATAAACAAAAATTGTAACAAAAACAAACACAACTTCAAGCCTAGAAACTTCATGTCATCGTTACTTTTACCATCCAGTTTTTCGTTATATTCTTTTTCTTGTTTTTCCTCGTCAACTTCTTCACATTCTTACATTGAAAAAGATTTTTTTAGACTACCACACAACTTGTTAACCCATCAAACTCTAAGACCAAAATCATTTCTTTTCTCATAAAAATTGTGCAATTCATGAAGACCAGCCATAGTCAACACATGCACCCAATTTTTTTAGACTACAACACATACACCCAATTATTGATAATACTTATTCAGTTTTAGATCCACACTTATTGAAACTTCTCAAACCAAAATCATTACTTGCAGATAAAGTAATATGAACATATGTATAGTTAAAACAATATTTGTGCTTTTCCTCGATCCTTCTTCTTTAAACTCAAATAACATCAAATCAAGGTCTTGCGACGTCAATCCTTCTTTCTTAAACTTAAAAAAAACAATTTTTACTGCAAAAATATCAAATCATCTGTAAAGTCATATACAAAAACATGTTTTACAGCTCATAAGAGATATAAAGCACAAACAGAGATAAGTAAGATATTTTTCAAGATATTAAAAAATTTGATATATAATATTTAGTAATTCTTAAACTTTTAAATTTTGAATAGAGATTAAATATTTAAAATATTTCAAACTTTAGATGTAGTTTAAATATTTGTAACATTTTTTTAGAGTTAAATATTAATGACACTTTAACTTCTTATAGAGTTTAAATAGTTATAATATTTTAACATTTTTATGGAGGTATTTAAAATATTTCTAAACATAAGTCAAATAAAACTTTTAAATTTGGAAACCTGATAAATAAGCATAAATCAAGCAAACCTGATAAATTTATAGTTAAAAACATATTAGTTTTATTTATAATGGTTATTAGCCGTTGTATAAAACCTTCTAGCCGATGTGGGACGTTGTACATATTTCTTTTACTTCTATAGATTTTACTTTTTTCTAAAAAATCATAATAATATAGATTACTACTATATTTCCAAAAATGTTATTAGTGAAATCCTTTTACATGTTAAGAAATTATTAAAATTTAAAAATTATAATATTTTGAAACCTTTGAAAAGCTAAGACTTGTAGAAATTTGGGGCATTCTCAAAAATGCCCCTTTTTCCATATCTCTTTTTAAAAATACCCCTTCATGTTGACCATTTTTAAAACTACCCTTCTTTATATACAAAATGACTAAATTACCCTTTTTTGAGTGACAGCAAGAATGTACAGTCATCAAAATCGAAAATATTTTCCCGCCAAAAAAATTTCCCGCCAAAATTTTTTTCCCGCCAAAATCGAAAATTTTTCCCGAAAATATTATTTTTTCCCGCCAAAAAAAAAAAAATTTCCCGCCAAAATCAAAAAAATTTCCCGCCAAAAATATTGAAATTTATACATTTTAAAAACCTTGTAAATGCTTTTAAAAGTGTTTTAAAAGCATTTACAAGGTTTTTAAAAGGTTTTTAAACACATTGTAAACGCTTTTAAAAACCTTGTAAATGCTTTTAAAAAGCTTGTAAATGCTTTAAAAGGTTTTTAAACACCTTGTAAATGCTTTTAAAAACTTTTTAAAAGCATTTATAAGGTGTTTAAAAACCTTTTAAAAATCTTATAAAAATTTTTACAAGGTTTTTAAAAACATTGTAAAAGCGTTTAGAAGGTGTTTAAAAACCTTTTAAAAATCCTTTTAAAACCATTTGAAAACCTTTTAAAAACCTTTTAAAACCTTTTAAAAACCTTTTAAAAATCTTGTAAAAGCGTTTACAAGATGTTTAAAAAACATTTTAAAACTCTTTAAAAAATCTTGTAAAAGCCTTTACAAGGTGTTTATAAGGCTTTTATAAGGTAGAAACCTTATAAAACCTTTTAAAAACCTTGTAAATTTTTTTGGCGGGAAATTTTTTTCGAAAAATTTTTGGCGGGAAAATATGTCGGAAATTTTTTGGCGGGAAAATTTTGTTTTTCTTTTTATTGAATAAAATAATTTTCATCTAAGGATAAAATGGTCATTAAAAATTAAAAGAGGGCATAAATAAAAATGGCCAGAAAAGAAGGTATTTTTGAAAAGGGGTATATCAAAAGGGGCATTTTTAACAAATTCTCTAGAAATTTCAATATTAATAATAATTTAAACTTTTAAAAGGTTCAAAATATAATATTTGAACCTTTTAAAAAGTTTTTAAATATTATAATTTTTAAATTTTTAATAGTTTAAATATTATAAATATTGAAACTTTTAAAAGTTCTTATATTTAAATTTTTAAAAATTTTAAATATTATAATATTTTTTGGAAACTTTTTTAAGTTTTAATTTGATCAAGTAAAAAAACCGGATCAAACCGAATCAAAGTTTTAAACTTGGACGCCTGATAAATCAGGCTTTTCTGCTCATTCGTTGTTGGAAGCATATTAATCTTATATATACTGGTTCTGAACAATTGTCTACAGATTTTTTTAGCCGATGTGGGATATTGTACATAGTTTTTCTATTTCCATAAATTAAAATTTTTTGTTTTTCTTAAAATTTTTGGAAATTTTAAAAATGTTAATGAATTACATGTCAAATCCTGATTAGTCGTTTAAAAAATATCTTAATACAGAAATTTTGGAAATTTTTAAAATGTTAATTAGTGACATGTTGAATTTCGATTGGATGTTCTAAATCCTAGGTGGACAGCCTTAGGAGCTTATAGCTCCTATTTTTATTTAGTATAATTCATTAAAGTATAGAAGTATGTATTGGAAAAATATATATAATTTATTGGCTTGTATAGATGAAATTGATTTTTTTTTAAAAAAAAAATTGAAATATGTATCCAGTTATACACAAACACATGTAACAATGAACATATTTAACTTTTCTTGCTGTCCCATAAAAATGTAACTTTGACATACACACCAAGATAATTAAAGAGTAATTCATTTGGAGTTATGATTTACTTGGTCACAAAAAATTAAAAACTTACCTGCGGGTTATAATCTAGTATTTTTGCAGCAATTTTTGCTCAAAAATATGTTTATGGAAATATTTACCATTGAATGCCATTTAATGCTTATATTCACATCCAAACAAGTTTAGTTAACTCTCTCTACTATCCTTATAACCAAACACAATTAAAGTATTTTAAATACCCATATATATAATGTTCTATAATTAATATATATATTTAGAAGATTTTTTCCAGATTAAAAAAAATATTTTCCTATCATCTCTTTTTGATTTTAAATTTTAAATGTAGTGAAATATCATATAATACATAAAGTTAATTAAAAATATATATTTTTCCTGCATATATTGTGATTTGAATTTTTTAACAAATGTATATTACTCAATTAATATAAAAAGTGTGTGTTCAACATACATATATGGTAGATTTTCCATATATAGTAAATTATAAAAAATTTCGAAGTTTATAATTTATAAGTGATATATCTAATCTTAATAAAAAGTTTAAAATTATGAATATTAAAATATATTAAAATTTTAAAATAATATAAAACGAGTTATATTACATGACAAGTTATATTACATTACAAGATTGAACTGATAATACTAAAAAATCAACTATCATTAATATGATATTTCAATACGGGTTAAATCCTCATTTTACTATATTAACAACACCAATATAAAATATGTCAAATCAAACTGATTTAATTAAGATTGTATTAAACAAAAATTATTGTGCGGTATACCACGGATTATATACTAAATCATTATAATTAACAAAAGAATATATTAGCAATGTTAGTATTATTAAAAAAAAACCTACCTTGCGGTCGTAATCTAATATAGTGATACAATATTAGGATTTTAAGGTGTACACCAAATCTACTAATGGACCGATGATAGATATTCACATTTTTTTTTGTGCACCAGACATTCACATAATACAATATATTCAAAACAAAATTAGGAGTAAAACAAACAAAATCTTACAAAATCCATTAAAAGTTAATTTCAATACCCCTCTTAAATGCTTTAAATATCAAATCATGAATCATTGATGATTTGTGTATATACACACTCATTTTTTTCAACTTTAGAAAATAAAATAATAATAATAGCTACTAAAATAAAATTTTAAATAACATATCTATGTTGTGTATATGTATTAACGACAAGTGTTGAATTTCTGCTCCTTCTAAACTCTGTATTTTTAAGCCAAGTCCCTCTCTGTCTCCTTGACAGCGTTAAACTCAAAAGTAGCCTCTCTCTCGATTCTCTCACGTAAGTTCTAAGGTTTTGTCGATTCTTTGTTTCCGGCATAAAATTTTCGAACTTGATTTCTGTAGTCTTTTGATCGTTTCTTCGCCAAAACTCTGCTTTCTTCAGGTAATCTCTCTCATTCTATAACATATCCTGCACAACCTAATCAACTATTCCAAAATTTTCTTCAGTAGATATAAGTTAGAACTTGGATTTTGTTAGCTCACTCATGTGTTGTTTGCTTCTTTTAATTGTATATGAGTATGATGTAAAAGCTCTGTGTTATAGGCCATTTACTAAGACGAATACCCATAAAATATGGATAGATCATCATCATCATCATCATCATCTGTTCCAGTCGAAAATGTTGATTGGATCAGTACACTCCCCGATGATTTATTGCTCATGATCGTATCAAGACTGTCTACAGAAGAAGCGGTAAGGACGAGCGTTGTGTCCAAACGATGGGAACATGTGTGGAAGCACATGTCTCATCTAGTTTTGGACATACGAAAGAAGTTTACCGATTCTAACATTGCCCTCGATGTTTCGAATCGTGTTGCTACACTGATGACCAAGGTTCCCTTCTCTCAAATTCTCTTCTTCTTCTTCCTTCCTTCTTGTCCATGTGTTTTAAATCATTTTTTTCTGTTTCTCAAGATTATTAACAATCACCGTGGACATCTAGAGAGCTGCGTAATCGAGTACGATTACACAAACGGGATGCTGAATACTTGGATTCAATCGCTCACCGGTGTGAGGCAGACCAAACATCTCACACTTAGACATTGTTTTGGACTAGAGAAGTGGCCAATGTGTCCCGACTTCCCACAAGACTCATTCTCATTTTCAAGCCTCACATCACTCTCGATATCGTCATACATATTCAGAACCTCGCATTCCTTCAACAACTGCCAAAATCTCATGACCCTCAAACTCTCATTTACGTACGCCCGTGATGTTGGACTCTTTAACAGAATTCTCGCATCTTGCCCTTCCCTGGAGGTGCTTGTACTAGCCATCGGTTGCACCAAAAAGGGTGGTCCTTTGAAGATTGACAACAAAAGATTAAAGTTCTTGAAAGTGTCATCACATTGCATTGGGATTGATGGCATTAAAGTGTCTTCACCTTGTTTGCATATCCTCGTTATCGTTGATAGTCTCTCATCATGTAGGAGATATAACTCTGACCTCACGTCTCCTCTACTCCAGTTTAATAGAAACTTGGCAAGGCTAAGCTTGCCTCACGTCAGCTACAACATATCACAGGTATATATATATTGTTACATGCATCCCTCTGTGTGGTCAATAATGTATTTTAGAAAATATACGTACAGAAGGAACTAATGGTGTGTGATGTACATGATTAAGGAGGAAAATTGCAAAGGGCATGAAGAATATGTGGTAAACTCATGTAGTTCGTTCTTGAGAGGATGGCTTGCACTCATGTCAGTGAGTGTAGATTTAATGAATCCAAGAGAAGTTGCGAGGTTAAGACAAGTCTTACTTGTATGCACTGTTCCCATTATTGAGCTTGAGCTAATATTTAAGGTATGTTACATTCATTCTTCTGAGTCATGACTAGCAAGTGTTAATCTTTCTTTTTAAAATTAAAGATATAGTATAATTAATATAAATTGAGTTGGTATATGGAGAATAACAATGCTCCCAGGGAAGAACTCGGTAAGGACAAGTTGTGGAGTGAGAATATCAAAGAGCCGTTCCCAAATGCTGAATTTCGCGTGGATTCTTTGTGGATGTATAACTTCAGCGGTTCAGAGGAAGAGTTTGCTTTCGTGTCTTGTTTGATTAGGCAAAGGACTGTGAAAAAAAATATGATGATCAAGACAACGGCGTTTCCTGATAGAAAGAAATTGGAGATAGAAACGGCTGTGGCGAAGCTACAAGCACTAAAAGCGAAAGATCAGTGGGCGCTTAGCATCAAATGTTTCTGATGGTAGACCTTTTTGGTTCCCCCATCTTTCCAAACTAATTGGGCATGAAGAAGTTTTTGGTTAAAACATGTGGGGCGTTATTGAGAGCATACTTCAAGCTGGCTATTATAATTTATAATTTATATCATATTGATATTTCTTATAAATATTATTAATTAGTATTTGTTAATGACTTAATGTGTATAGTAAATTAGTAATTGAAATAAAAGCTGGCTATAGTATTCGAGTAATTAAGTTGAGTGACTTGATCATTTTTGATGGTATGCATTAGTCAAAAGGGATCAGTTAAGGTTGCGTAAGGTTAATAATTAAATACGTTTTGAACAATCTTTTGCATATTCTTAAAGACTTCCACGTCGGTATTCGTTTTAATTTAACTGTCTCATCTTTATAAAGTAACAATTAGTGAGTCCTGAGTAGAGAATAGAGATAGCTAGGTAGATTTCTACCAAAAAAAAAAAGAGATAGCTAGGTAGATAGATGTTTTCATGACACATGAACGATTCACCACACGGTCATTATGCATTATTGCCTTTTGCGTTCACAAAATGAAGAACACAGACTTGTATCTCCAAGACTCCAACGAAACAATCACATTTAGTGATTCGCTAATTGACTCCAAACGGATAGAGATATTTCAATATTTCTTAATTATTTGCTTTTTTGAATATATATATATATATATATATATATATATATATAGTATATTGAAACTACGTACACTTGGTATCTCATATCTGAGTAATTAAGTTGAGGGAGCGACCTGAGCATTTTTTTTTCTTTAATTTCTGTTTTTTGTTATTTGATGATAAATATACATTACTCAAAAGGAATCAGTTGCGTTTGGTTCTTGTTATATATTACTTAGATTAAGTCATTAAGCAGACTCAAAAGGAATCAGTTGCGTTTGGTTCGTGTTATATATTGACTAGATTAAGCAGAGATGATGAAAACTTGTTTTAATTTAACAGACTCATCTTTGATAAAAATAAGATGTAGCGACTCACATGACTCATAGAACGGTTCACCACACACTCACGCTTTGCGATTTTGAGTTATTAAAACTAATTACGTAACATACTTGCTTTACTTGGAACTAAATTGATACAGTAAGCTCAGTGAATTAATTGAGACGCACGATAAATATTCGCTATCATCTTTATTTCTAAATAAGAAACAAAAGTTGGAAAAAGTTTATCGTAAAACCAAAATGTTATTTTTTCTTTCTATTAATTGGAATTAAGTTTGTTATGCTCGAGTAGTTGGATTGCGTAAGCATTTGTTGAACTGAATTTCATTTTAGTGTTAATTCAAAATCGTTTTAGATTCTCATTGGTCCTCTACTTAACATATGCAAAACAGGAAATAAAGAAGCACATGCTTTGCTTAGCACCCGTTAATTATTTTTATTTAATAAATAAAGTAAAAAATCGTTAGAGCTAGCTTTTTTTATTTTCTGAATGATGTTTTTGATGAATGATGGTTTTATTATTATTATTTTTTGCAGTGAGTTGTGTGTATGTATATATATATATATATATATATATATCATAATACTCATCAGTCAAAAAACCATTTTAAATTCATCAGGTTATTAAATAATGGACTAATGTTTGATTTGGAGTAATTCGGCAAATATTATTCAAATGAAGTCACGCGTCTCTGCACAAATATGTTTACTTTTAATTGAGTGGTGAAAGCAAAATAATAATATTTACTTTAGGATAAATTTAGCAAGTATAGAGTGTTACGTTTTAGTTTAAGAAGACTTTTTGGGAGACTGATGTTAACGTCTCTCCTATAAATATGCTTGATCGATCATGAGATTTAGAACATAATACATTATTACTTACTCATATCAAATAGCAAGAACAGGTTTAAGTAAAAACTTTACTCTTTCTCTCCTTTATTTTTTTTCTCCCTACGTCTCTCAAACACTTTAGAGCCTAAGTTTTTTCTTTTTCTTGTAGAGATCGGAAGAGGGGATTTATATCTTTCGCGGTTCGCTCTCTGCACGCTGTCACGTAAGTTTTAGGGTTAATTGTATTAGTTCTTTAGTTTTCTTTGATAAACAAGTCCTTTCTGTTATTTGTTTTGTTTTGTTTTTTCTTATATAAAATTGCTAAACTAGTGTTGTCACTTTAGTTCAATATAATGGGATGGCTTATTTGTTTTATTGTTTTCTTGTTTTGTTTTGCCTTTAAAGGATCGGAAAACGAAAAGTAGAAAAGATGAATGCTGAAGAGATGCAGAGGAAGATTATCGAATATGAACAGAAGATCAACGACGATGAACGTAGGATGGTTCGTTATCAACGGATGATCGGGAATCTGGAAGATGTCATCTTCAATAGAGACGACGAGATCAGAAGAGCAAAATATACTATTTTGCAGGTGGTCATTTTTTTCTCTTGCATGAATATTTAATATCTTATATAGATAGTTAGTTTTAGCTAAAACATGGCGTGTTGAATTATTTTCCCATTTTCTTTCAGGCGTTGCCGCAGCTTAACACTCCAGTTATGGATGATCTATTTGTGGACCCAGAAGTTAGAAACCTGGGATACCTAGATTCAGAGATCTTTACAAGGGCGTACTTAAAATTATTTACTGCGGATCCAAGTATTAATGGTGATGAAGAAGTAAAGAAGGACAAGGCATATATTCATGCTGATGTTCTGCGGTCGGAATGGAGCGCCAAAATAAATGGAGATTGGATGCTTCATATCACGGGTCCGGATCAAGAAGAAGGAGACGAGTTAGACTTGGTTCGGATGGAGATGCCAGATATTTTGCATGTCAAAGATAAGTTTGGCGATGAACTCTACACTACTATCAAGATAGCATGGTATGAGGTTATGGAAAGTAGGAGAACAGGGGTGGAATTAAGGCCGTGGGACTATGACGTTGGAAGGGAGCTAACATTAACAGAGCTACTGGGTCCACTTCAAGTGACAATCGCTGAACTCAGGAACCACCATTGAAGGAAACACAATATACGATACGAAAAGTGATTCTCTTTCGCTCGAGAGAGACTATACGTTTCTTAGCCTTATTATATATACATATCGGTGTGACTTAAGAAATAAAATAAAATAAATCAGTGTGACTTTCTAATGGTCCCGTTACAAAATATAGAATAATTTATATTTGCTGTCGAGACCCGATCGTGCTTGATTTTGGATTGGGATTTGGTTCAAGGATGATATATTAGCATACCGTTGGTAAATTGGAATTATTAAAACTAGCGAGATATTCCCATGCATTGTTCGATTTATTTTCGTCCACGTACTCTGTTACATCGTTTTATTGTGAATCCAATCCGCACGCCTTTGATTTGAATCGCTGCACCGTAGACAGACTTTCATGAACGGTTTTGCATCCGTTACTCCCATCCTCTTTAATCCAATCGTGGTTCGATGATCACATGACAAAGTAATCTCCAAATCCCTGCAGAAATACTTTGTTTTTCCAATCAAACACATTTTTCCTTTGTTGATTTTTTGTTTTGTTTTTGTGATTAGTAGTAGTAATTTATATGCGGGTACAAACGACTAAAAATATGGTTATCCAGTGGACAACAGAAGGCCCATTATTTTAACATGATGCTTAGGCCCATATTATTTTCAAGAATTTTACTACATGAGTGTGTTGTATACTTACACAAATTTTAGGATGTTGATTATTGTATACTTACACAAATTTTAGGATGTTGATTATTGTATACTTACACAAATTTTAGGATGTTGATTATTGCATCATCTCATGAAGTATCAGAATCATATATCTTTCAAAACTCTCATTAGTCTCATCAGTTTTCTTGATGGCCAGAAAATGTGCAGACTTAGTCAAACGGTCCACAATGACCCAAATAGCATCAAATGTCCTAGACACAGGCAACCCCACCACGAAGTCCATCATGATCAAATCCCACTTCCACTCAGGAATAGGCAAACTCTGTAGTAACCCACCAGGAACCTGATGCTCCGCCTTCACCAGCTGGCAAGTGTCACACTTCGCCACCCAGTCAGCTACATCCTTCTTCATCCCGACCCAGTGATAATACCTCTTAAGATCACGGTACATCTTGGTCGCCCCTGGATGAATAGAGAACTTGCTCGAATGAGCCTCTCTCAGTATCTCCTGCCTCAAATCCTCACCCTTGGGCACACAGATCCGACCATGCACAAGGATAGTACCATTAGCAGAAACCTGATACTCTGCTCCCGCAGCCTTAGAGGCATTCACCAGCCCCTCATCGCTCTCCTGAGCTAACCTCACTCTATTCAACAAATCTGCTCTATCAGCTGCCTCCAAACCCAAAGGTTCCTGTGAGATAGCACACAAACTCAACGCACTAATCTCACCTACCAATACCTCCATATCCTGCTCCTGAGCCGAAGCCACCCGCTTCCGACTCAAGGCATCTGCAACCAGATTAGCTTTACCAGGATGGTAAGCTATGTCCAAATCATAATCCGCTACTAACTCCATCCAACGCCTCTGCCTCAAATTCAGCTCAGGCTGAGTAAAAATGTACTTCAGACTCTTGTGATCTGTAAATACCTGTACCTTCCCACCATACAGATAAGATCTCCAAATCTTCAGTGCAAAGATCACTGCTGCCATCTCCAAATCATGAGTGGGATAATTAGCTTCATGCTTCCGCAACTGCCGCGAAGCATAGGCTATAACCTTCCCCTGCTGCATAAGCACACAACCCAACCCCACTCCAGATGCATCTGTATACACAACATAAGGCTCATCCTGCTCAGGCAGTGCTAACACCGGCGTGGTAGTCAACATCTGCTTGAGACTTGCAAAACTTGCCTCACACTCTGGTGAGCATACAAATGGAACATCCTTCCCTGTAAGATTAGTCATCGGCTGTGCCATACTCGCAAAACCCCGAAAAAACCTCCTGTAGTAACCTGCTAACCCTAGGAAACTCCGAATCTCAGTGGCACTCTGCGGCCTCGGCCACTCCCTGATGGACTGAATCTTCTCTGGATCCACTGAAACTCCCTCAGCTGAAACAATATGACCCAAGAACCCCATCTCACGCTGCCAGAAACTGCACTTACTCAACTTAGCAAACAACTTCTGCTCCCACAGCTTCTCCAACACTGCTCTCAAATGTACTGCATGCTCCTCAGGACTCTTAGAATATACCAGGATGTCGTCGATGAAAATGATGACTGACACGTCCAGAAACTCCTGGAACACGCTGTTCATCAATCTCATAAACGCAGCTGGCGCGTTTGTCAACCCAAACGGCATCACCACAAACTCGTAGTGCCCATATCTCGTCCTGAAGGCTGTCTTCCTCACATCTGCCTCATGTATAGGAATCTGATGATATCCTGATGCCAAGTTAATCTTGGAGAACCAAGTAGCACCCCTCAACTGATCCAACAACTCATCAATCCTCGGGAGAGGGTACTTGTTCTTCACAGTAACTCGGTTCAAACCCCGATAGTCAATACACAACCGAAAACTCCCATCCTTCTTCTTAACAAACAACACCGGCGCTCCCCACGGTGAACAACTAGGACGGATAAAACCCTTGCTCAACAAATCCTCCAGCTGCTTCTTCAGCTCTGCCATCTCTGCTGGAGCCATCCTGTAAGGAGCCTTGGATAACGGCATCGTCCCCGGTTCCAGCTCAATAGTAAAAGGATCCGACCGAGATGGTGGTAATCCCTGCAATGACTAGAACACATCCTCAAAGTCCTCCACAACCGGAATACCGCTAACCGTAGACTTCCCCACTGACTCTGGCATAGATATAGTAACCAGATAAGCCTCACGGCCCTTCTCGATCATCTTTCCTGCCTGAACGGCTGAGATCACGAGACTCCCCGAAGTCGGTCTAATACCCTGAAAAACCAACTTCCCTCCTGGACGCTCAAACTCCACTCTACCCCGATAGCAATCCAAATGCACCTTATACCGATGCAACCAATCCATACCAAGAATAACATCATACAACTCCACTGGACTGATAAGCAAATCCGCTGGCCACGACTTCCCTGCGATCTGAATATCAACTTCTCCAGCTCGTCCAATGACCCTCAGGAACTTACCTCCTGCAACTCTGACAACTCCCGAATGCTCTCCAGAATCCCCTCTAATCCCCGCACTCTCGGCACACTCCGGTGTAATGAAGCTATGAGAAGCTCCAGAATCAAACATAACATGGGACTTAAACCCGCCCACCAACAGGGTCCCTACACAAACCTCATGTGTTGAGAACCTAACACTTGACCACAAGCAAAAACAAATATAATCTGAAATATTGAATTGACTAAGTTCGAATCTCAGAAGTTATACCTGTGATCGCTCCTGCACTAGTGCCACCGGGCTCCTGATTCGAGTACACCTGAGTCGTCGGCTCAATCCAACCCACCGGCTGCACACCGTGCTGCACACCCTACTGCACTCCTAGCTGAGCTCCAGCCTGCAACACCGCTACTGCCCTCTGCTACAACTTGGGACAACGAGGCTTGATATGCCCCGTCTCTCTGCAGTAGTAACACACCCGAGTATCTGTCCTCAAATCATCCCGCAGAGCCAACAAAAACCTCCGCACCTGAGCCGCCTCTGGCTCCCATGCCCTGCCTGCATACCCCACAAGCCGACTGAACTCTGCATCCAACTCCCGCACTGAACGGTCTCCCTGAGTCAACCCCAAGAACCGTGCCTCCATACGATCAAGAGCCTCCTGAGGAAAATACTTGGAGTTAAACTCCATCACAAAATCTCCCCAAGACATACCCCGCTGCACCCTCCGTGCTGTCACCGACCTCCACCACACACGTACATCTCCTGACAAGTAAAACACTGCCAGATCCACCCTGTACTGGTCGGGACACCTAAGCGAAAGGAAAATATCCTCCATCCGCTCTCTCCACTCATCCGCTACACTCGGATCGGTACTCCCTGAGAAATACCCTGCTCCCACATGCCGCAACTGCTCCATCATCCGCACATACTGAGCATCCACTACCTCGGCCCCCGGCTGCACACCTGCCTGCAAACCCGCAGCAGGCTGCACCACTGGAACCTGACCACCACCCACTGGCGGCACTACTGGATCCTGCCCACCAACCACTGGCGGCACTACTGGATCCTGCCCACCAACCACTGGCGGCACAACTGCTGGAAGTCGCTGCAAAGCCTGAGGTACCTGAGCTAGCAAGTCCATCAAGACATCCTCCCTGCCCGGAGCACCCCCAGCTGCAACCCTCACACCCGGGGCAACACCGTGACCGACACCGGGCCCATCCGCCCTGCCGTCACCCAAACAAGCCTGGTCTCCAGACACACTAGGATGAACCTGTGACTCCGCCACCTCCTCACTGGCCATGCTCTGGGTCACACTCACACTGGCCTCAGGAACCTGACCTCGTCCCCGACCACGACCACGACCACGTCCACGACCACGACCACGACCGCGACCAACAGCATCCTCACCTCTAACCATCTGTATCATCCAAGAACAGAAGGCTAAGCAAACAATAATTCTAATACACAAAACACAACTTACCGTGAAATCACAATCAGGCTCGAAGAGGATGTTCTAGGACTTCATGCCACACACAATTGCCAATCACACAATCAATTATAGCATGGAATCCTAAACATCAACAGCAAAAGCATAATGAACCCTAGACCTAGAACCGTAAGGGCTCTGATACCAAAATGAAACAACCCTTCCCGTTTTTTTTTTTTTTTTTTTTTTTTTTTTTTTTTAATACCTTAATTTACTAGTGGTCCCATACCCACTAACATCCTAACAACAATCAATAACCGCGGATAACCAAATAAAACAATTCCCATTAATCCAATAAAAATTCCAACATAAATGAACCAATAACATCATAAACCAAATAAGAAATATCCAAAAGCTAACATCCTACAATGTTCCAATGACTTAATCTAGCAACCTAACAACAGCTAGATCCCAATCAACCAAGCCTCTAGAACATCCCTTCCTCATCGCCTTGATTCCACGATCACACTTTGCCTTTACCTGCACCACAAACACATATTGCAATGCATGAGTATTTTACAAACACTCAGTAAGGCAATCCTCCCATCTACTGGGCTATACACACAAGCAATAGAGTATCCAATAACCACACACAACAATCAACACTCAACGATCAACGAACCAGGACTCAGCATCGACCGATGCAAGCATGCATCGACCGATGCCATCTGAGGAAGCATCGACCGATGCAGAAGCTGCATCAACCGATGCAAGTGTAACTTGCATCGACCAATACCCAGTCTGCATCGACCGACGCATGCTCGACGCAACACGAAAACCCTAAAGTTTATCGCGCCGTCCTCGCACTTGCATCGACCGACGCAAGCAATGCATCGATCGACGCAACGTCGAGCACCGTGATTTCCCCGAAGCTTCTCGCCGGATCTCGTTCCTACAACCACAGAAACTCATTCCCAAGCCACAAGAAAGCTTCCTAACGTCCTTAACCACGATCAAACACATCTAACAACACCAAACAAGCAAGTTAAAGGTTCCTCTAGCTTAGATCAGCCATGGTCATGCACTTACCTGTGCCAAGACGAAATCCAAACAAAACAAAGAAGGAAAACGCATCTAGGAAGCTTCTACACCAATCCCAGCTACAGATCTCTACAAGAACGCACCAAAACTCCAAGAAATCTCCAGAAACTCTCAAGAACTTTTTCTCTCTTTCGCTCTTTCACAAAAACGGCTAAAACTCTCCAATGGGACAAAAAGTCGACTTAAGGGTTTTCCCTAACCCAAAACGCAGCGTTTGACTTAAGTCAAAACGCACAGAAACAACCTTGCATCGACCGATGCACAACTTGCATTGACCGATGCAGATCCTAAACCGGAAATTTGGTTCACGGATGTTACAGTTTGGACCGTCACATTTTCGGAAGTTAAGATCTCTTCTAAATCAATGGCTCCATATATAGTTCTAAAAAACAGTATAATCGATTTTGCTTTTACATACAGTTTCATGTTTTCTCAACAGAAGAAGGAGAAGCATTGCCGTGGGAAATACGCGTTAAGATAGCCATTGGAGCAGCTCAAAGTATTGCGTTTCTACATTCGGTCAAGAACACCGCTCTATATCGAGAACTCTGAATGTATAACATTTTGCTTGACGAGGTAAATGACAATAGACTACTCTTCATCCTGTTCTTATTGTTTTATATAATCTTACATTAATAATTAAACTTGAACTTTTGGACTTCATCAGCACTACAACACAAAGTTGTTCTATCTTGTATCAAATAAACTATGTTTGTTAGAAGCAAGTATCACGACTGCATTCATTGGAAGAACAGAATATGTAGCTCCTGAATATGTAATCTCAGGTACACCAAAATCTCAAGTTTTGTTTTACAATAGTTCATTTAGATGTTTAAGACAATTGTGTAATGTATACGTAGGTCATTTGGGAATGAAGAGTGATGTGTATACATTTGGTGTGATCTTGTTTGAGATTTTAACTGGTTTGAAAGCTTCAGATGGTAAAAAGAATAAGAACCTGCAAAGCTTACATGTCTGGACTAAACCTTTCTTGTCCGATCAAAGTAAAATGCAGGGAATAATCGATCCTCAACTTGGGAACAATTATCCTGTGAATGCAGCGACACAGATGGGAAAACTCATCAAAAGATGCATCAAGCTGGACACTAGCAAACGACCATCGATGCAACAAGTCTTGGATAGGTTGAGTGATATAGCAGAGATCAAAGATTAATAATCCGTAGAGGTAAAGGAGATTTGAAGTTGAACAAGTTTGGACCGCCAATTGTAATAACCTAGTGGTTTATTCATAGGACAAAAAAACAAAACTGGAGACTATATATGAGATTTCTGAAAGAGTAAGTGTTTGAACCCAAGAACTCCAACATCTATTAATCTTAACACTTCTTATATAAACATAAACTGAAGATGCAAACTGAAAATTTAAAATGTGGTAATAAAACAATGCAATACATAAATAAAAGTTTAAAACAATGCTAGCTAAACGTATTACAGTGTTACACACACTGATCAATTAGTCAATTGTACTGTGGTTTTTCCTGGTTTTTTATATTTCTTGTAATGTGAAGTTGACTTTTGAAAGGATTGAAATCAATCGAGTATAGTTTTATTCTAACTATCGGGCCCGCGCTACGCCGTTGGAATATTTTTTCTACAGTTTTATTTTAATTATTTTGAGAATAATTTTTGTATCGTGTTGACTCTCACCAGATACTTTAACTATATCTGTTCGTTGTAGCTTTCCCATGGCGTTCATACTCTTACCTCTCATTATCTTTTTATTGCCAGAGATAATTTCAATTTGTGAAGCCATGTAGTTAATCGTATCTCTTTCTAGATTCAAAATGCGTCTCCGAAAAAATACAAAGCAACATCGTCATTTTGGCTGATTACTTTGTTATCTCCATTGAACATCCAATATTCCAATCTTTTCTACTGTTTCCGTTAAGCTAAAGTATTTTAAAGTAGAAAATGAAAAGTGATGTGGAGGGAAAGGAACAACAAACTTCACCGCAGTTCTCATAATTAATCACAAACAGAGATCGAATATTGGATGTTCTCATAATTTTTCGGTTTGCTGAGTAATTGAAGGACAACCATTTCTTCACCTATTTTATCTTTCTACGATTTGGGCTATTTAGTTGACTTTTAATTATGAGTATAATTAGATTCCTATGTAATTGTATTTTGCTATTAGCCTGTTGGGCTTGAGCCATTTTTCAAAATACAGCAAATTAACTAAAAATAGTGACATGGAAGGAGAAATGAATATTATTGGATATCAAAGTTGAGCTGTATTAAACTATTAATTTTTATAATTTGATTGGGTACCTGTTTTAACTGAGGAGTCAGCTCCAGAGTTCTCCAAAATGCTGAGGTGTCAACACTGGAGAGAAACATATTCTACTTTGAGGGAGATGTATTCAACTTGACATTTTGAGTGATTTGTGTAAAAGTTACAAATCATATGTTATTCAATCATAGATTTTAAAAAGTTTAATGAAATCCACTGTTATTCAACTGATGATTTAAAAATCTACTTTAAAATCCACTGTTATTCAAAACAGTTTGTGGATTTGGATTTTATTAAGTTTTAGGGATTTGGATTTTGGAGGATTTGAGAGGATTTGTTTAGTTAAAAATACTGAAATTCAAATCTCATGGTTTTAGGTAAGATTTGAAAGAATTTTACCATAAATCATATCAACTTCCCTAAAATCTATCAAAATTCTAAATTTTATAAATCTCATCAAATTCTCCAAAATTATTGTTACAATACATCCACATTGTATTGATTATTGTTTGGTTGAAAAAAAAAATTAAATTAGGATTAAAACAAATAAAATCCTACAAGGATAGTTAAGTTCAATACTCCCTCTTAAATGCTTTAAATGTCAAATCATGAATCATTGATGATTTGTGTATATATACACACTCATTTTTTCAACTTTTAGAAAATAAAATAATAATAATAGCTACTAAAATAAAATTTTAAATAATGTATCTATGTTCAATACTCCCTCTTAAATGTTGTGTATAAAATTTTAATTAACGACAAGTGTTTAATTTCTGCTCCTTCTAAACTCTGTATTTTTTAAGCCAAGTCCCTCTCTGTCTCCTTGTCAGCGTTAAAACTCAAAAGAAGCATCTCTCTCTCTCTCTCTCTCTCGATTCTCTCACGTAAGTTCTAAGGTTTCGTCGATTCTTTGTTTCCGGCATAAAATTTTCGAACTTGATTTCTGTAGTCTTTTGATCGTTTCTTCGCCAAAACTCTGCTTTCTTGAGGTAATCTCTCTCTCTCTATAACATATCCTGCACAACCTAATCAACTATTCCAAAAATTTCTTCAGTAGATATAAGTTAGAACTTGGATTTTGATAGCTCACTCATGTGTTGCTTGCTTCTTTAAATTGTATATGAGTATGATGTAAAAGCTCTGTGTTACAGGCCACTTACTAAGACGGATACCCATAAAATATGGATAGATCATCATCATCATCATCATCTGTTCCAGTCGAAAATGTTGATTGGATCAGTACACTCCCCGATGATTTATTGCTCATGATCGTATCAAGACTGTCCACAGAAGAAGCGGTAAGGACGAGCGTTGTGTCCAAACGATGGGAACATGTGTGGAAGCACATGTCTCATCTAGTTTTGGACATGCGAAAGAAGTTTACCGATTCTAACATTACCCTCGATGATTCGAATCGTGTTGCTACACTGATGACCAAGGTTCCCTTCTCTCAAATTCTCTTCTTCTTCTTCCTTCCTTCTTGTCCATGTGTTTTAAATCATTTTTTCTGTTTCTCAAGATTATTAACAATCACCGTGGACATCTAGAGAGCTGCGTAATCGAGTATGATTACACAAACGGGATGCTGAATACTTGGATTCAGTCGCTCACCGGTGTGAGGCAGACCAAACATCTCACACTTAGACATTGTTTTGGACTAGAGAAGTGGCCAATGTGTCCCGACTTCCCACAAGACTCATTCTCATTTTCAAGCCTCACATCACTCTCGCTATCGTCATACATATTCAGAACCTCGAATTCCTTCAACAACTGCCAAAATCTCATGACCCTCAAACTCTCATGTACGTACGCCCGTGATGTTGGACTCTTTAACAGAATTCTCGCATCTTGCCCTTCCCTGGAGGTGCTTGTACTAGGCATCGGTTGCACCAAAAAGGGTGGTCCTTTGAAGATTGACAACAAAAGATTAAAGTTCTTGAAAGTGTCATCACATTGCATTGGGATTGATGGCATTAAAGTGTCTTCACCTAGTTTGCATATCCTCGTTATCGTTGATAGTCTCTCATCATGTAGGAGATATAACTCTGACCTCACGTCTCCTCTACTCCAGTTTAATAGAAACTTGGCAAGGCTAAGCTTGCCTCACGTCAGCTACAACATATCACAGGTATATATATATTGTTACATGCATCCCTCTGTGTAGTCAATAATGTATTTTAGAAAATATACGTACAGAAGGAACTAATGGTGTGTGATGTACATGATTAAGGAGGAAAATTGCAAAGGGCATGAAGAATATGTGGTAAACTCATGTAGTTCGTTCTTGAGAGGATGGCTTGCACTCATGTCAGTGAGTGTAGATTTAATGAATCCAAGAGAAGTTGCGAGGTTAAGACAAGTCTTACTTGTATGTACTGTTCCCATTATTGAGCTTGAGCTAATATTTAAGGTATGTTACATTCATTCTTCTGAGTCATGACTAGCAAGTATTAATCTTTTTTAAAAAAAAATTAAAGATATAGTATAATTAATATAAATTGAGTTGGTATATGGAGAATAACAATGCTCCCAGGGAAGAAGTTGGTAAGGACAAGTTGTGGAGTGAGAATATCAAAGAGCCGTTCCCAAATGCTAAATTTCGCGTGGATTCTTTGTGGATGTATAACTTCAGCGGTTCAGAGGAAGAGTTTGCTTTCGTGTCTTGTTTGATTAGGCAAAGGACTGTGAAAAAAAATATGATGATCAAGACAACGTCGTTTCCTGATAGAAAGAAATTGGAGATAGAAACGGCTGTGGCTAAGCTACAAGCACTAAAAGCGAAAGATCAGTGGGCGCTTAGCATCAAATGTTTCTGATGGTAGACCTTTTTGGTTCCCCCATCTTTCCAAACTAATTGGGCATGAAGAATTATTTGGTTAAAACATGTGGTGCGTTATTGAGAGCATACTTCAAGTTGGCTATTATAATTTATAATTTATATCATATTGATATTTCTTACTAGAAAGTAGCCCACGCGATGCGTGGATTATGTATGCATTATTAATTTGAAATAAAGAATGAAGTTTCTATTCAATTTTATATGAAATGTACATGTAATTGTTATTATATGTATTGAAAATTAATTTTTATAATATTACAGTTTAACTATAATATTTTAATATATATTTGTTATATGATGCTTCATAAAAGAGACATTTTGAGATAGAGAAAAAAATTTAAGTACACAGTACTGTTGAAAATATTTAAACAATATGTTACTATAATAATATGACCATTGTTTTAGTTACCGCAAAATTATTTTAATTTGGTATTTTCGTTAAGTAATTAAGATAAATTATATTTATTTACACTTTTGTTTTTTTTTATGGAAAAATACTCATAAGTAGTCTAAAAAGAGAATTGTAAGATCTTACTATATAATTACTTTGATAGATAATTTAATGTTGTTCTCTGTATTAATTTTACTTTCATCATCTAAAAGTAATACTTAACAACAAATACTTTTCTTTTTAAATACCTTCTCTTGTAATCCATTTTCAATAATATCCTTATATATACAAAGTAACTAAATTCTAAATCCTAAACTTCAAATACTAAACATACTAAACATTATCATACTAAACATTATCTCTCCATCCTCTTGAATTAACTTGCCTCAGATTTTTATGTTTTGTGAATGATTTCGTAAATAAAACATTTAACCTTTATAATTGTTATACTATGGAGTATTGATATACCATTTTTTCCATTGCTTGCTTTTTTTACAACTCACTTTAGCTCTGTATAATTAACTTTCATTTTGTTCGGTCCAAACGTTTGAAGTGCCTTTGATATCCCTCCAACTTCATGGTTAGTGATTCTCCACAATCCAGCCTGGCCAATATTGTAATATGAAACAAAATCCATTTCATCCAACAAAATGAAAATGTTGGCACAAATCATATTCCGGCCTTCTTTCTATTTATCATTGAATTTTTTTTATGTCAACATATAATCGACAAGGCTCGATTCATAGCCAATCCCTACTAAGCGTGGTAACTCAAATTCCGATAGGATCGGTCGTAGAGGTGTTGTTGTAACCACTTGATTTAAAAACACTTCCCATCATTGAAAAATTTAAAAATTATGTGAGACTGTATTAAATGGTTATATTAGACAATACTCCTTATGTTCCTGAGTAATCCATATTTTGGGAATTTCAAACATATTATAGAAAAAACATATTAAAAACTGACTTTACTTGCATTATTTTTTTGTGATTAACAAATTTCAACCAAGAATATTCACTTTTTTTTTTTTTTTGAAGTTTACAATTTGTCATTAGTTACTTATTAAAAATATATAGAAAACCTAAAAAAAAAAATTTGTGCAACCATTTTTTTTCTCTAGAAAATGGATCAATAAGGAATAGATGGAGTTGATTTTAGTGAGAAAAATATATTGTGACTATTATAATATACATATTATTTGGTGGCCTTAAAACATAATATAAATTTGTGGTCTAAGGTTACTTAGTCTGCTTGTCCTCCAGAACAGGTTTGGCTCCTTTCTCGATAAGATGTTAAAACAAACACATAAACATAAAATAGAGACATTTACTAATGTCTAGATATATAAAAATCAAGAGTAAATTTTAATTAAAAAGTAAATAAAGAAATTTTGATTAAAATTTAGTTAATCATTTTTTATCAAGATTATAACTTTGTATCTTGAGAAGACTTTAGTTGAGCCTTTAATATCCATTGATTTCATTCCATGGCTTCTATATAATACAGTTCTGCTAGCTTCACTAAGCTGTAAATCTACAAAAATAAAAATAATAAATAACATGTCAAACTGTAATTTGATCGTGAACAAATTTGGTTAAGAAAATGGGAAACAAAATTATTTTACAAAATGTGCTTTGTCTATGCATCTATGTAACTATTCTACCAAAAATAAAATGCGTCTACGTAACTATAAAGCTGGAAAAGACTTGGCCATTTTTTCACTCTTCTTCTCATCTGTGAAACACATAACACATGAAATATATCTTGATTATGGCGAGAAAGACTCAAAGAGTATATATATTTTGGTTAATTATAAAGACCCCTTGCTAGACATCAAACCTCTGTTGGGTCATCGAGGATTGGAGAAGGGTACAATCATAATCAAGAAACATGAAAATATTTTTTCCTCTTGTAGCGTTGATGATATATTTTATAACAGGTCTAGAATTTGAGAGTAAATTTGAGTCCAAGTATTTAAGTAAATGTCTACTTATGACTTTATATTTGTACGCTATTTGAATGTTAGATAGATGTTACTCTTAAGTTCAAAATATTTTATTAACAGTTACAAATTTGGGAATTATGGAATGTGGTGTCATAACTTTTGTAACATAAATATTTGCAACGGAAATCTTTTCATTAGACTAAATAAATTACAATGCATGGTTATTGAAATTATAACTCTCTTTAATGCATGGTAAAAGCAATTTGTAACCCACTACATGATATTTAATAAAATTTTAATATATTTTCCATATAAGAAATAGTCAAACTTAATGATTTAATTAATACTATTTTAAATATGTCACTTACAATTTTCTAATGAAATAAATAGATAGAAAATCAGGAAAGTCAACATATATGAAAATCATCTTATATACATACATATTAATATATATATATATATATATATATATATATATTAAAAATGACAACAATTATGAAATGCTCTTGACAAGATCGATTTTATGTTGATATGTGCATTGATATGAAAGGAAAAGCTATTGTTTTGTAGTTTATCATAATTTAATAGGATTTTAGTGGAAGTGTGCAACTGGCCTTATTGCCTACTCAATTAATGAAAAGAATATTATATGATTTTAAAACGTGTAAAAATTAAGGTTTATATAATTACATAAAGGCCTAATCATAATCATGTATTTAAACTATTTCATTTCTCATCCAAAATATAGTTTTTATTATGATATTTTCTTTTATTATAAAATAGTGTGTGTTTTTTCACTTTAAAGGATGTAAGACAAATTAAATAAAATGTAAGAAAAATGTGTAAAGTAGATGTATCAAATATCAGTTATTTATAGAATATTACATTCTGTATCTTATATATAATATGAGATTTTATTATAAAATAATCTAATTTTGTTTGACAAAAAAACTTAAGATATAAAAGTGGATTTAGAAATATATGTCAATTGTACCAACATTAAGAAGAGAAGTATGATTATTTGGAATTGAGAATGATATAAATTTGTTTTTAAAAAATAAAATAGAAATAAAGGATGACAGGTGTCACTAAAAGAGGATGCCAGATGTCACAATGAGAGTAAAAGTTAGGAAAAACCTTTTTATATTATATAAGATATATATTATTAATTAGTATTTGTTAATGACTTAATGTGTATAGTAAATTAGTAATTGAAATAAAAGCTGGCTATTCGAGTAATTAAGTTGAGTGACTTGATCATTTTTGATGGTATGCATTAGTCAAAAGGGATCAGTTAAGGTTGCGTAAGGTTAATAATTAAATACGTTTTGAACAATCTTTTGCATATTCTTAAAGACTTCCACGTCGGTATTCGTTTTAATTTAACAGTCTCATCTTTATAAAGTAACAATTAGTGAGTCCTGAGTAGAGAATAGAGATAGCTAGGTAGATTTCTACCCAAAAAAAAAAAGAGATAGCTAGGTAGATAGATGTTTTCATGACACATGAACGATTCACCACACGGTCATTATGCATTATTGCCTTTTGCGTTCACAAAATGAAGAACACAGACTTGTATCTCCAAGACTCCAACGAAACAATCACATTTGCTGATTCGCTAATTGACTCCAAACGGATAGAGATATTTCAATATTTCTTAATTATTTGTTTTTTTGAATATATATATATATATATATAGTATATTGAAACTACGTACACTTGGTATCTCATATCTGAGTTGAGGGAGCGACCTGAGCATTTTTTTTCTTTAATTTCTGTTTTTTGTTATTTGATGATAAATATACATTACTCAAAAGGAATCAGTTGCGTTTGGTTCTTGTTATATATTACTTAGATTAAGTCATTAAGCAGACTCAAAAGGAATCAGTTGCGTTTATGCTCTCAATTTCAATTAGTTGAAGTATGCTCTCAATTTCAGTTACTAATTTACTATACACATTAAGTCATTTGATGATAAATATAAATACACATTAAGTCATTTGTTTTTTGTTATTTGATGATAAATATACATTACTCAAAAGGAATCAGTTGCGTTTGGTTCTTGTTATATATTACTTAGATTAAGTCATTAAGCAGACTCAAAATGAATCAGTTGCGTTTGGTTCGTGTTATATATTGACTAGATTAAGCAGAGATGATGAAAACTTGTTTTAATTTAACAGACTCATTCATCTTTGATAAAAATAAGATGTAGCGACTCACATGACTCATAGAACGGTTCACCACACACTCACGCTTTGCGATTTTGAGTTATTAAAACTAATTACGTAACATACTTGCTTTACTTGGAACTAAATTGATACAGTAAGCTCAGTGAATTAATTGAGACGCACGATAAAATATTCGCTATCATCTTTATTTCTAAATAAGAAACAAAAGTTGGAAAAAGTTTATCGTAAAACCAAAATGTTATTTTTTCTTTCTATTAGTTGCAATTAAGTTTGTTATGCTCGAGTAGTTGGATTGCGTAAGCATTTGTTGAACTGAATTTCATTTTAGTGTTAATTCAAAATCGTTTTAGATTCTCATTGGTCCTCTACTTAACATATGCAAAACAGGAAATAAAGAAGCACATGCTTTGCTTAGCACCCGTTAATTATTTTTATTTAATAAATAAAGTAAAAAATCGTTAGAGCTAGCTTTTTTATTTTCTGAATGATGTTTTTGATGAATGATGGTTTTATTATTATTATTTTTGCAGTGAGTTGTGTGTGTATATATATATATATATATATATATATATATCATAATACTCATAAGTCAAAACCATTTTAAATTCATCAGATTATTAAATAATGGACTAATGTTTGATATGGAGTAATTCGGCAAATATTATTCAAATGAAGTCACGCGTCTCTGCACAAATATGTTTACTTTTAATTGAGTGGTGAAAGCAAAATAATAATATTTACTTTAGGATAAATTTAGCAAGTATAGAGTGTTACGTTTTAGTTTAAGAAGACTTTTTGGGAGACTGATGTTAACGTCTCTCCTATAAATATGCTTGATCGATCATGAGATTTAGAACATAATACATTATTACTTACTCAGATCAAATAGCAAGAACAGGTTTAAGTAAAAACTTTACTCTTTCTCTCCTTTATTTTTTTTTTCTCCCTACGTCTCTCAAACACTTTAGAGCCTAAGTTTTTTTCTTTTTCTTGTAGAGATCGGAAGAGGGGATTTATATCTTTCGCGGTTCGCTCTCTGCACGCTGTCACGTAAGTTTTAGGGTTAATTGTATTAGTTCTTTAGTTTTCTTTGATAAACAAGTCTTTTCTGTTATTTGTTTTGTTTTGTTTTTTCTTATATAAAATTGCTAAACTAGTGTTGTCACTTTAGTTCAATATAATGGGATGGCTTATATTTGTTTTATTGTTATCTTGTTTTGTTTTGCCTTTAAGGGATCGGAAAACGAAAAGTAGAAAAGATGAATGCTGAAGAGATGCAGAGGAAGATCATCGAATATGAACAGAAGATCAACGACGATGAACGTAGGATGGTTCGTTATCAACGGATGATCGGGAATCTGGAAGATGTCATCTTCAATAGAGACGACGAGATCAGAAGAGCAAAATATACTATTTTGCAGGTGGACATTTTTTTTCTCTTGCATGAATATTTAA
Organism: Camelina hispida; assembly: GCA_023657505.1. Classification (NCBI taxonomy): domain Eukaryota; kingdom Viridiplantae; phylum Streptophyta; class Magnoliopsida; order Brassicales; family Brassicaceae; genus Camelina; species Camelina hispida. The sequence continues at coordinate 5,147,053 of CP094637.1, read as the reverse complement.
TATCTTATAGAGGTAGTTAGTTAGTTTTAGCTAAAACATGGCGTGTTGAATTATTTTCCCATTTTATTTCAGGCGTTGCCGCAGCTTAACCCTCCAGTTATTGATGATCTATTTGTGGACCCAGAAGTTAGAAACCTGGGATACCTAGATTTAGAGATCTTTACAAGGGCGTACTTGAAAGTAATTCCTGGGGATCCAAGTATTAATGGTGATGAAGAAGTAAAGAAGGACAAGGCATATATTCATACTGATGTTCTGCGGTCGGAATGGATCGCCAAAATACATGGAGGTTGGATGCTTCATATCACGGGTCCGGATCAAGAAGAAGGAGACGTGTTAGACTTGGTTCGGATGTAAATTATTATTTTAAATTTTTAGGCTTTAAATTTGTGTGATATGATAAGATAAGTGATTTTAAATATATTACAAATATTTATAGATATTGTTGAAAGATTCATGTTTATAACAGATTCCGACTGTCGAATCGAATCAGTGGCGAATGATTTCTTCATATACTTGACCTAATTTTAAAGTTGGGGGATTTTCTTATTTACCACCTATTAATTGCACACCCGAGAGATGTCCGACCAGCCGGTCACCGGCGACCTGTTCGGTTGCACTTTTCGATTTTTTTTCGGAAAAGATGGTGAGTGACCTAGGAGAATGGGCATGTCATGCATGGACGGACATAGATTCTTCGAGGCTTTATGGGTAGCGGTATATACGGGAAGCGCATGATTTACCGATATGTTCCCACTGGCATCGTTTCACCCCGTCTCCAAAGAGAATGAGCGGGTCATTCATGGGCAGAGATGGATTCTTTGAAGCCGAATGGGTGGCGGTGTATACGTATATGACACGCACGAAATACCGAGATGTCCCATGCGCATCGATTCTACCCTCGCCCAGCTGGCTGGACATGTTGATATGTCTATATTTTATCTCATTGCACCATGTATTTTTCATCCATTTAGTTTGGTTCATTCATAGTTTCATGGATCTGGCTTTATTTATGGATCAAAACAAGAGGACTGGAAGCACCAGAAAGTGAAGAGGATGTACTTGACCGTCCCGCTTGACCGTTGCCAAAGAGCACTCGATCAGACTCATGACGAGTCCCTCAAAGATCGAATCAAATGAAGATCTTCCTTTGGTATTCAGCTCCTGACGTCTTCACCGAAGTTGTAGGGAATTGTGTTATCTTTCCCGTGCTGGTTATTTCAAGCCCATACTTGAGAGTCTATAAGCTTAAGTGTCCATCGAAGCAAACTGAGATACTATAAAATCAATACAGTACTCCTCCGCAATATTATATATCAGAACGCTACGTCCATCTCTTAAGGCCGCTCTTGTGCTAGATACACAGCTAAGATTACCAAAACTCCTAAACCATTCTCTCGCTCACAATCCCAATACGAAGAGATGTTGAAAACAAGCTCTCTATTAATGCGTCAAAAATTCAAGATATTGTAATTTATCCCAATCAATGACAGGTGCTGAACCAACATCTTCTTGATTGAGAAAACTCGTTAAAGGAGATCGTTCCCCTTGCAAATGAAGCCAACATTAAACCCACGAAAGTTATCAAATCTGTAAGAAGAGCTCATATCTTTCTTTTTTTTTCTCTCGTTCTAGCAGGATGCATAAAGTATGATCAGTCAACAAGCTTTCCCAGACTATTCCACAATATATATAAGCACATGTATCATGTTGTAGTGTTTTCGAACAGGGGATGGAGTTAGCGTGCGGGATAAGTCAAGCTCTAGGCCGTTGAGGATTGCAGGAGAACGAATGGTTCAGCACGTTACCGTTTGTGATGATCAACTCACATGCTGAGATTGACATAACAATTGGGTACTGTTGCAATTGCCAATATTAAAGGACTAAAATGGCTAAAAGTATTGGAAGTCAGAGTGAAGACACTACAAGAAAGCACATCGATTTCAGACGAATTTTCTGACAGAAAAAATCCGTAGGAAATTTCTGACAGATTTGCGAGAGATTTCCGACATGCTTCCGAGGAAATTCTGAGGAAAACATGTCTCTCATAAAATCTTCGGAAATATGTTAATCCGTCGGTAATTGCTTGGAAATTTCCGACAAAACCAGGTCGTCAGAATATTCTCGGAAAATTTTCAACATTTCCGACGCATTTCTGAGGGACCATGACCGTTGGTTTTGTCGAAGAGATATCTGACAGATTAGTGAGAACTTTGCCATTATATCCGTTGCGATTATAATATAAATATATGTAATATATAATACAAATACATATCATATATATATAAAAACATCAGTCTCGATATTACAGACGGATAACCAAGGAAACTAACATGGCATTGCAAATCCGTCGGACATTCCCTTGGAAATCCATCAGAAATTTCAGAAAGCTGCCCGAGGAAGACAAATGTGGTCAGATTAAGAAAAAAAACTTGTTTCATAGGAAAACCAGTGGAAATTTCCGATGAATTACCGAGGCTTAAACCGTGTTCTCTGAAATCTGTCGGACAACTCCTCCGGGTCCTCTGAAATTCGTCGGAAACTTTCGACGGAATTCCAAGTAATTTTTATTTATTAAAGAATTTATAAGTTTTGACACATCTAATATATTGTCTAATATTACAATAAGCCATATTTGACAATAAATAAGATTATAAAACATTGTACCACAAAAAAATATAACATTTGGAAGATTACATTATCTACACACTTAAGTGTTTAGAAGATGATATTAGAGATGTAGTTGTAACTTAGTGAGAGTTAATTGATTTTAAAAAACTATGTGATATTTTATCTCTTATGATCCTAAATGTAATTGTGTTGAAAATATGTCTTAGTCTAGTGTTAAACAACTCTTAAGATTAATCAATTTTTATAAAATTGTCATAATAAATATATCCGTCTGAAATCCCTTGGAAATTTCCGACGGATAACCAAGGAGACTAAACTATCCGACGGAATTCCAAGGGATTTGGACAGTTCAGATAAATGTGTTTTCTTTGGTTAAATAAATGGTATTTCAGAGGGATTTCCGAGGGAAGCCAAAATATTTTAGACGGATTTCCGACGGAAGGTGAATTTCCGACGGTTTTGCGAGGCGAAAATAAATACCCGCCTATTATTTCATTCACGCGGCAAAACCCTAATTTTTTTCTAGGGATTTCCGACGGTTTAGTCCCTCTGAAAATGTTTATATATCCATGTTCAAAGAATTTTGTTCCCATCGACAACTCTGAAAAACTGCTGAAATCGAAGGACAATCTCTTCCCTCCCCTGCTCCGCCGGTCTTTCCTTCCCTCCCCTGCTCCCAACGCCGCCGGCCATCTCTTCCCTCCCCTGGTCATCTCTTCCCTCCCCTGGTCATCTCTTCCCTCCGCCGGTCAGATCTGCTTTCTTCCGCCAGTCAGCTCCGTTTCCCTTCCCCAGTCCGCTCCGCTTCCCTCCGCCGGTCAGCTCCTTCCCACCGCCGGTCACCATCTTCAAACATGTAAGTTTGATTTGTGATTTTTGGTTTTGTTTGTTAGAATTAGGTTTTTGAATATATTTATTTCAAGTAGATTGGATTTGTTATTGAATTAGGGATTTGATATAGATTTAGACTGTAATTTTAGAAAGCATTTCTTTGTCTAAATAATTTTAGAAAGAATCTATTTTAGAATTAATTTATTTTAAGTAGATTGGATTTGTTATTGAATTAGGGATTTGATATATGTTTAGATTGTAATTTTAGAAACCATTTATTTGTGTAAATAATTTTAGAAAGTATTTATTTTAGAATTAATTTATTTTTAGTAGATTGGATTTGTTATTGAATTAGAGATTTGATATACTCTAGGTATGTTTAAATATATTGTTTTGTCTTTTTATTTATTTCTAATCATTAATTATTTTTATTCTTTTAAGACGCGACGGTCGAGGAACTGAAGCAAGATCTTAACCGGATCATGAAAGAAAAAGACGCGACGGTCGAGGAACTGAAGCAAGAAAACCTCATGATTAAGGAATTATTATTTTTTCTAAACTATTTTAATTTTCTGAGAATTGTTATTTAGTTTGATAATTATGTATTGGGATTTATATATTTTGTATCAGGATATGTATATATTTATTTTCAGCTTTTTGATATATTAGTTTTTATTTATTATTGAAGAATTTTTATTTTTGTATTAAATAAACTTATTTATAATTTCGAATAAATATATAAATTTATTTGTTTTTATTTCCCTTGCAAAGTTCTCGGGAACTCCGTAGTCATCGGAAAATCCTCACAATTATTTTCCCTCGGAAATCCCTCTGAAATTTTACCTCTTGGAAATTTCTGGGAAAGCTTTTCTCTTGGAGTTCCGTCGGAAAAAATGTTTCCCTCTAAAATTCCTTGGTAATTTTGCGTCCTTGGAAATCCCTTGGAAATTGTACACCCTTGGAAATCCGTCGAACATTTCCGACGGATTACAGACGATTTCTAATTTCCGACAAGCGGTTTCTGAGGACTTTTATTCCTCGGTAATTCGTCGGAAAAGGCTGTTTCCGAGGGATTACTGACGATTCCTTCTCTCGAAAACTGGCTGTTTTCTTGTAGTGAGAGTTTGAAGTAATAACCACAGACGGTTCTAATTCTAATAGGTAGGTTTTCTTTTTAATCTCACACGATTTTAATCTTATAATATAAATCATTGTCAACAACTCAACATAATAAAATTACATGCTACGTACGTTATGGAAAATTGATATGATAGTATATAGTTCAAGTTTGGCACTTTAATTCCAGATATTTACAAATCCTAAACTCATAAGACCTGTTTTACAGTTTGAAGCTTAGTTTTCCTTTTCATCATCTGTAGGACTGTACCTGTTGATCTGATCATGCATCATGCAAAGATATAGACTCGCTCCAGTTAACGAATCAAATTTCACTACTCAAAAGTATTAAACGAAACAGTACTCTTATGGTTCTCATCGCATATTTGCTGAAAACGCAACGTTAGTCTCTTGAGGCTTGTGCTGCATACATAGCAAGATTGCCAAAACTCATGAACCATTCTCTCGCTCACAGTAACCTCATAAGACCGACATCATCTGTACACTTGATTGAGAAACTGTTTAATGAATTCTGAGGCCAGTCTAAACCTCTGTTTTTGGTAGCTTCATTCATAAGTTTCAAACTCTTATTAAAACCCTATGCGATCTGTTAAAACTTAAAACCTTGAAGCCAAAAAATCTACTAAATATCTTCCTCTTTCCCTTCACCAACGAAGGGAAATAAAAAATAAATGTTCAATTTAGCTAATATACTAGAAAAGAAGCAAAACAAATTAACGCGTTTTCTGGTTACATTTTTACTCAATAACAATTATGGTGAACTACACGTTTCAAAGTTACCATTTACAGCCTCTATTTCTAAACTAATCAACAAATCAAGAAGTAAAAAACTTACTATAATCGGCTCTTAACACTTTTTTGAAATGGCCAAGTCGTCTTAGAAGAACTTCTAATCAACAAAGCAACAAATAAGTCAATGACTTACTAAAATCGACTCTTAACACTTTTCTGAAATTATTAAGTCGTCTTAGAAAATATTTCTATTCACAAAGCAATTAGTCAAATAACTTACTTAAATTGGCTCTTAACACTTTTTCTGGGATTCTTTACTTTTAAATTTTTAATGTTTTCCCGAATTTAGTAAACTTACTGACATATAGTGGTTGTGTATTTTTCTAAGGCTCTCAAAATAAGTTTTTCAAAGGGTTGAATATTGACCTTGGAATAACTTTTTTTTTTTTTGTAACTCTTTAAAACCCAACAAGATGACTTGAAACCAGAATGAGTATCTTTGCAAAATTCCATTTTGTTTTTGAGAGAGCCAAAGAGATTAGAAACAAGGCTTTCGAAGCCTTTGATCATCAACAATGGGAAACATTGTAAAGCCTTTCAAACAACAACAACAACCTTTTGCTTACCAGCCTCTCACTGTCCCTCTAATTTCAGGTACATGCATCTCTGTTTTCAAATGCACTTTTACTATTGTTTACATGTAACGTTTACAAAATAAAAAGAAAAATACGTAGCTCAAATTTATGTATGTTGTGTATGGAAAAGTGGAGGCACAAAACGAGGATCTGAGAGTCTTCAGATTCGTGGATTTGAAGAAAGCAACCAAGAATTTCAGACAAGACAGGGTAGTAGAATGCGGGGATGGCTCTGTTCGAAAATTTTACAAGGGATACATCGATGAAACCACATTTGCTCCATCAAGAACTGGAAAAGGAATCGCTGTTTCTGTCATGGAATGTGATAGTTTATGCCCTCTACAGGACTGGATGGTAAGCAAATTAAAGTCTATCCATTTTGAAGCACTATAGATAGATGCATGTCTCTCTTCCATTATATTGTATGTATTGTCTACTTATCTGATGAGCACAAAAAAAAAAACTATGAGTTTGCAGGCAAGAGCGAGGTCTCTACAACACATTTCTCACCCCAATTTGGTCAAACTTTTGGGTTACTGTTGTGAAGATAACAAAACACTCTTCTTGGTTTTTGAATACTCGCACAGAGTAAGCTTGGACAGTCTCATTTTCGGAAGTTAAGATCTCTTCTAGTTAATTAATGAGTCCATTCTGAAAATCAGTATATAGACAATTTTTGCTGTACATATGTTATACTTTCATGTTTCCTTCAACAGAAGAAGATGCATTGCCATGGGGAATACGGGTTAAAATAGCCATTGGAATAGCTCAAGGTGTTGCCTTTCTCCACTCGATCAACAAGTTCCCGCTAAATCAAGAACTTCAAAAGCATAACATTATGCTTGACGAGGTGGTAATTGGTTTTTTTAAATTTTAATTCAGTTCTTCTTCCCTCTTTTTGTTTTATCATCTTTAGAAATTAATACATCAGTTTGGATTTCATCAGCATTACAATGCAAAACTGTTATATCTTGAATCAATCAAACCGAGCTTGAAAGAAGGTCAAGCCATGGTAATACCATGTTACGAATCTCCTGAATGTGTAATGGCAGGTACACCAAAAGTCGTCCTAACTTTTGTTTTGCAAAGTCTGATTAATCCTTCAATGTTCAATGTTAAAGACAATTGTTTAATATTGTATGCAGCTCATATGGGAATGGAGTCTGACGTTTACATATTTGGTCTGATCTTGCTTGAGCTTTTATCTGGTTCAAACCATCGAAAAATCAAGTACAGGCATAGCTCAGATGTCTGGACTACATCTATCTTGCCCGATAATTATATGATTGCGGAAGTAATCGATCCCCGACTTGGAACAGATTACCCTGCGAATGCGGCAATACAGATGGGCACACTCATCCAAAGATGCACCAAGCGGGACAGGAAGAAACGACCATTGATGCAACAAGTTTTGGATGTTCTTGATTATATTTCAGAGATTGAAAATTAACGTGTAGAGGTTTACTTGTAATAAGTGGAAAAGGCAGTTTAGCCAAGACATATAAACAAGAATCATATCTTAACTTTGATAGCAGATTCTCACTGTGATGGATAGCCAAAAAGAAACTAGTCTGTCATTGTAATTGTAAACTATGACAAAGAGTGAAAAACAAAACTGGAGCCTATGAGACTCTGAAAAAGTGAAAGACTCTTAGATGTTTTGCTGAGATATAAAGTAAGCCATTGACGATAATAAGATCACAAATATTGCAACGAGAATGTGCTTCAATCCAAGAGCGCCAACATCTAATCTCCTTACACTTCCAATATCTGATTTTAATTCTGTTTCTTCCTCCTACAAAAGATTGCAACATCACTTTTTTTATAAGGTCTTGAAAGAAGAAAGTCAATATTCAATTCTTCCATCTTAAAGCTGAATGGTAGAATTCACTTAACTGCCTGCAAAATCAGAATTCTAGTAAGGAGGAATTAATATACCTCTGGATTAACCACTGAAGTGACGGTGGCTTGAGGACTACTTTCTTGATGGCAAGAAGAAGCGTTCTGGTCAGACTTTAGTGAAAGTTCATTTCCATTGCCACTCTCCATAATACCAGTTTTTCCAATCTTTTTCAACTTCACCATCAACACACAATTCTCTCTTGACAAGTTAGTTATCTGCCAAAAAAGTCAATATCTAAGTACCCACTATGATGATGATGAAATAACACTTAAACTGGGTTTGTGAGCATATGTGTTAAAGTCTTAATACCTGTTTATGAAGTCGTTCTCGTTCAGCAGCTAGTTGCATGACCAGTTTTTTCATGATCTTGTTATGTAAAGCAATATCTTTAGCGGTCCGAATTTTTCTTTCTTCTGCTTGCTGTAAATATTTCTCCCCTTCTTTCAATCTACCTTTAAAGAATTTCAGTTCTTCGTTGAGCTCTGCATTAGACTCAGATACCATAATCAACTTCTCTTCTGTATAGTCAGCCCTGTTTTCAGCCTTCAAAACTTTGGATTTAAGATCATCAATCACATCCTCCATATCAGAAACAGTAGAGTATAACAAGTTCTGCTTTTCTTTACTTGCTTCAACAGCTGCAACTGCATGTTCTAGTTGAAGATCTGAGTCCCTCAAGTGTTTCTCAAGCGATGCTAACTTCTCCAGAGTGAAGCCCTTGTCTCTGAAAGTCCCCAACTCGTCTTGAAGCTCCTTTTGGCTTTCTTCTAGAATTTTGCTCTTGGATTCTGCTTCTTCAGCCCTTGCTTCAGTTTTGGCTAACTTATCTTTCAGTTCCTCGTTGATACGTTCAAGATCTTTTATCAGAGCACCAGAAGTAGCATCCGCATCTTCTGTTTGAAGCCCATATTCATTCAGTTGTTCCTCAAGGGAGCTGACTTTTTCACTTAATGAGGAATTCTCAGTGCTCAACAGAATCATTTTTTCCTCAGCTTCTCTCAAACTCTCTTTTAAGCCTTCAGTTTGCGCCATAAGAAAATCATGAAGTCTTGCATTGCTGCTATCAAGTTTGTGCAAGGCGCATTCCTTAGCTTCTAAACGTTCCTTTGAATTAACAAGCTCAGACTTCAAGTTATCTTCCCGCTTAAAAGAGCCGCTTAGATTGAACTGAAGAACTTGGAGTTTCCCAGACATCTCCTTTGACGTTCCCTTAAAGACTTCAGCAGCATTATCTGACTCAAGCCACCTCGAGAACGCATCTTCAGTAACTTCTTCCATGTAGACCACATCCTGCTCGGAAGAATATAGTTTCATCTCTAGCTCACGTTCAGTATTTCTTGATTCACTTAGTTTCTTCTCAAGTTCCATCTCCTTAGCCAAAGATTTCTCAAGCATCCTCAAAACATTCCTTTGCTGATCAGCAGTCTGCATTTTGATCTTAGCGCTAAGATCACCAAACTCACCATCGTTTTGAGACACTGCAGTTTGTCCTCCAGACCCTGCCAAAACAAAAGTTAACATAACTTTAATCAAAGCCTGAGAAAAATGTTCTCCAGCTATAGTCATCATGACAAATGTTTAAAGACACTTACAGCTTCCAAATTCATCCAAACCAGAAGATAACCTCTGAAAGTTAGAAGATTGCTTCTTCATTTCCACCACTTGGTCCATTAACTGAGCCAAAGACTGTTCAGCATCATGCAACTTCCCTTCCAAATCCAAGAAAGCTTCTCCATCATGTTGAAACGGAGATAACATAACACGCGCACTTTGAATCTCACCCTGGAGAAAACCGAGAAGCGATTCAAGTTCTTTCACCTCTGAATTGAGAATAGAAGACAAGAGATCAAACTCCAACGCCTTCTCAGCCGAATCATCATCATTACTCAAAGACACTTCTTCTTCTTCTTCTTCTTCTTCTTCATCTACTTTCTTAGAAACAAAAGACTCAAAATCATTTTCCCTGGTGCCGAGTTGCATAGTAAGAAGACTTAAATTAACCAATTTCTCAGAGACAAAAGCAAAATCCAATTCAACTTTTGTCAAAACTTCGCCAGCACTTGAAAGTTGTGGATTCGTAACTTGCCCTGTAAGCGAGAAATCTTCAAAAAAGCTTTCTTTTGTTGTTGAACTAGGCTCTGGTACGAGGCTGTCGTTGTCATCGACAGAGACAGTTCTCTGATGTTCCGTTTCTGTTTCCATCATTCAATTTTTTTTATAACTGCAAAAACAGATAAAAGCATCACTTTTTTGTCAACAAATTGAATTAAAGAGACCTGAAAAAATTAGGGCTTTTTAAAAAAAACTAGATGCAACGATCATGGGTTCTGCTAAAATCAGAATGAACTTTTCGATTCCCTAAAAAAAATCTAGGTAAAAGTTCCGATCTTTACACTTAATTCCGATCGACGCAAAACGAATGAAAAGGAGAAAACTTACATGAAGAAACGAAACCACAGGATTCAGATAGACGCGAAATGATCGAGTCGAGAGCGAGAGAAACAGAGATCGAGAAGAAGAAGAAGAAAAAGAAGGAATCAGGTTTTGTAAATTAAACGAATATTGAAAGTAACTCTCTTTACTAATTTTTAAAAGGAAAGCTTTTTTTAATTAGTGTCGAAAATTTCAATTTGTTTGTTTCCAGATATGGAGACATTGTATCTGTTTACACCAAATAGAGAAGAAACTAGTAGCTGTATATGTGTATAGTAGAAGATACTTGACAACAACAACAAATTGAGAATATGAAAATTGACAACAACAGTAATTATCATACTCTATATTTACAATATACAAACGTAGCAGATTGCTCTTCCAAAATCAGGATATCATATTTCTTGAATTCTGAATATATTATCTACAAATTTTGTTTAAGAAACTTTATAATTTACACTCCTCTTAATAAGTCATAAATGTGATGCCTTTTTAAAGTCTTTGAGCTTCTTGTGAAGGTAAATCCCTCATGAGAAGTATACAAGACAGAATATGTCTGGAAAAGAATAACGCGTTTTCTCTCGAGTCCCCTCCAACCCTAGCCGCCGCCGCAGGTTTCGTTTGCCTCTCCGCCGCCCAAGGCTTTCGCCGGCGGTGTGAGAGGGCTCCGTTTGTTTCTTCCTTAGTTTGTCCCAGTCGAGTCGTTCCAGTAGAGACCCGCTCTCTCCCTCCCCGGTGTACTGAGCAGTCCAACCGCTGTTTGTGTCGGTGTGGCGGACGACGAGATCTCGGCTCGCTTCCTCTCCGAAGACTGGTGGTGGTTCAAAGCTGCTCCGGACAACCTTCTTTGCAGCTTAGGGACTGGATCTGAAATTCGGATCGCGACCTCCTGTTTCTCCACCGGTCCACCGGAGATGCTAGTAGATCGGTGGTTCTTTGGTTGAGCCGGGTTTGTTTTAGGGATTATCGGTTGTTGGGGAAGCTTAGGGATGCCGGTGGCCGAGATTTGCGGACATCCGCTTAGCCGATGTCTTCCGAGAGCCTCCTCAATGTCTGGTGTCATTCCGGCTAAGAAGCGAGACATTAAGGCATCTGCGACGTGGCTTTCCAGTTTTGCTCCGAGAGGTGTTGCTTTGCTTTTCTGTGTTTCATTTCCTTATCTTGTGAAGATTAGCATTCGGTTTTGTGTGATTAGCTTGGAAAAGTTGTAGCGTTTGCGGTGGTGTCTCGAGACTCTTGGTCGGTCATTCGGATGTATTGTCCGTTTTAGGTTTAAGACCGGAATAGAGAAAGCCAGAGAGACCAAGCTCTTCGATAATGCGCCTTGGGTGGTGAAGCTACTGGGACAAGTTTTATATGCCGATCTGGAGGTTCTCACAGCTGGGATTTGATGTGTCCAGTAGTAGTTTTTGGTCTTTCTGTGTTAGTATTTGTTTTTGTGTTATTAGGTTAATTTAGGTGGTTTAAGAGATGATTTCACACCGAGTCGTGGTGTGTTATCTATCTCATTGTGGTTAAAAAAAATGCAATGGTTTCTCGATTAGGTAGCGTTGGATCCATCGAAAGTATAAGTGTTCCAAAGTTGTACTTGATCAACCATTGCATTTGATCTGGTCCAAGTCTATAGAGGTGAATGTAATGTTCCTATGATTTGATTGTACCATTTGGTTAATGAAAAGTTGATGTTGAGCCAAAAAAAAAAAAAAAAAAAAAAAAATCCCTCATGAGAAGGTTATGCTAGCTCATGAGGAGCAATGCTTCACGAGTTCGGCCCAAAAGACTCAGAGCGGTTGCTGCTATGTGATGTCCAGTTAGCCCAGCAAGAGCAAGCTGCTCGCTAGGAGAAGCTTCTTCGATGTAGCCATCTGGTAGTACAATCGGTCTCCACTAAATCCCAAAGAAAAAAGTAAATCAGAAACCAAAAAGATGAGAACTTTGAAAGAGATGGGGGTTTTGATTTTTTTATCTACCTTGATGTTTCCATCGAGCTGGCCATCGAGTGCTATGAACTGTGCCACATGAGAACCAAACCCTCCAACACAGCCTTCTTCGACAGTGATGAGGAATTTGTGGTTCTGACATAGATCACGCACAAGCTTGATGTCGAGGGGTTTGCAAAATCTTGCATCAGCTACAGTCACGTTCAGACCGAGTTTAGAGAGAAGCGAATGAGCATGAAGACAATTTTGAACCATGGCTCCATACCCAAGCAAAGCCACATCTTTACCTTCTACAAGAACTCTTCCTCTTCCGATCTACTCTAATATGATAAAAGCGGTTTTTGTGTCAGCACAGTCTGTTTTGCGACAAAATATTTTAAGATCAGATTGGAACTTACTTCAATTGGTAATCCAATGGGGACAAGATAATTCCTGTCGACAACGGAGCCTCTAGGGAACCGGAAACAAACCGGACGGTCAGTGATGCTAGCTGCAGTTGCAACCATGTTAACAAGCTCATCCTCATCGGCAGGAGCCATGGCTATCATGTTTGGTAAGGATGACATAAAAGCTATATCAAAAGCTCCACACTGCACTGGACCACCGGATCCAACAAGCCCTGCGCTTGTAATAACAAATCGCACCGCCTTTCTTTGCCTATCTACATCATGGATCACCTAACAAAACCATCAAAGACATTAAGGCCCTTTGCTTCTGATAAAACATTTTAGAACAGTCTTACTCTGTGCGCGTGAGATGGAGAAAAAGGTGAAACCTGGTCATAAGCTCTTTGTAGAAAAGCAGAGGGAATAATGCAAAAGGGCTTCAGACCTCCCGAAGAAAGACCAGCGGCGAATGTGACAGCGTGCTGTTCAGCCATTCCGACATTGAAAAACCTGTCTGGAAATCTCTCCTGAAATGTAACAAGTGATGCATCAATCTCCATTCCTGCATGAACCACAACAATATCTCTATCCTTTTCTGCCTCCATCACTAAAGCCTCCACAAAGCAATGACTGTAAGTGCGTCTGTCTGAGACACAAAAAATGAACTGTCAATGTCAAGATATGGATAGTGTTAAGAAAATTACATAAGCAGAGGAATATACCTTTGACCATGATCTTCTTTCCGATTTCTGCATCTCGGTTTTCCTCTGTGATCACGTGGACCAACACAGGACCCATTGAATCTAGAGAAGATACTTCTCGGAGAACACAAACAAGATCTTCAATGTTGTGTCCATCAATAGGACCAATGTAGTACAAACCAAGTTCTTCAAAGAGAGTTGATCCTGTTGGTCCAACCATTCCACGTGCATACTCATCGACTTTGGCTGCCCATTCATACATGCCCTTTCCAATTCTTTTCGTCATAGCCTGTCAAAATCCACATCAAAAACAAATAATCAAATAACATCTACAATTGTTGAACATGAAATTTCCAGCCTCAAAATTGCAACCAACTAAGTTTGATAAAGAGAGTATGGGAATGCATACTTTAGCTAATTCTCTAAATTTCCGGAAAATTTTGCTAGATTGAATTTTGCTCATGATGCTAGATAGTGCGCTGATGGATGCCTTGGATCCCTGCTCCATATTTGGATGTAAAGAGTGACGGCTATCATTAAGTATAACAATCATATTAGAATCCAAATAACCAGCATTGCTCATTGCCTCATATGCTTGACCAGCAGTTATTGTCACATTGTCTATCACAGCCACAACTCGGTCTCTCTTTCCTTTTATATCTCGAGCAACCGCTAATCCTAAGAAACAAAAACAAACGTTCAGCACATGAAATCGATAAAAACAGGTCACTAGCTAAGTCTACTTCTTGTTTTAGGTAAAATAGGCAAAAGGATAAGTAGAACAAAAATAAAGCTATCGGCAACTGTTTCCTTAACAAAGGGTAACAAAAAACTTACCGAGCCCAGCAGAAATACTGTTGCAGCCATGCCCAGCCCCAAAAGAATCATATTCACTCTCCAATTGAGAAGTGACCCCAGAAGTACCATTCTTTTGTCTCGATGGTATTGCAGACCAACGTCTTGTCAAAACTTTTTGTGCATATGTCTACAAAGGAACAAACCAAGCCATTAACACAACAAGAAACACACCAAAGCCTTTCAACAATAGGTCCAAAGCACAAGGAAATCAAATCATCAATCCCCCCTGAATTTCAAAACATTAGCTTACTTTTTCCACATCATCCCACAATATATTGTCAACCGGGGCACGAAAAACATAATGCAGAGCAAGAGTAAGCTCTATTGCAGCCAAGCTAGGGTTCATAGACTTTTGGATCTTCTTCCATAATACAGAATGAAGCTCCGTACGGATTTCATCAGCTAATAGCCCTTTCAGTTTTTCTTCATTCAACTACATATTGCATAAGAACATCAATAAAAAATTACCTGAACACTCAAATTCTTTAACTGCAATGGAGTTTCAATGCTGTCTAGTATCGGCGTCTCAAATATCTCATCGCAGTACTCATCAGTATTTGGCACAGAACATACCCGAGCTCGATTTATACATTCCTGGATATCAAATCCGAAGCAAAATACGAAATTTGATAGAAATCTTGAGACCCAGATTAAAAGTTTGGAACTTTTTTTTGGCATAAACGAGACTGAGAGAAACAATCGAATACCTTGTGAGTGGAGGAGCTTGGAGCTGAGAAGAGGCTCTTTCTGAAAACATCAGGTTTACATGGAAGCGAGGAAACAGTAACATCCGACCTCGAATTCAAATTCCGGTAGAATCGAGCTGAGATTCCGAATTGGTAACTAATCGAAGCCGAACCCATGAAGAGAGAGAGAATCAATTACAACGGAAGAAGAAGAAATGAAGAAAAACATTACAAGGGAATCTTCATGCGAACTCGAAATAAATGCCGCGAAAAACGCCTGAGAATGTTGAGATGATGAGAATGGCGAAGCTTTTAGCGAGAAGTCACAGAATCAGAATCTCAGAGGACTTTGTTTGGTAGAGGAGAGAAGAAGAAGAAGAAGAACATTTGTTGCATAACATTGGGGCCTGGAGATATAAATTAAAGCCCATATAGTATTTGGAATTTTATAAACCCAATAAGATTTTAGTTGGGCCTATTCCATAATTCTGAATAAATTATCCAATCATCCTTATTACACTTAGACTAACAGTACAGACTGTACAGTATAGAAAATTTACTATTTCGAAAATTTACTCTGTAGACTATTTCAATTCAGGCTATTTCAGCTTTGAAAGAACAGAAGGAAAACAAAATTAACGCGTTCTTGGGTTTACCCCTAGGGGTGAACCACTCTTATTCACCCCCTATTAATTAATTAAACAAAATCTGTATATCAATTGATTTTATAATTGTTAATTCTAAATATTATATTATAGTTTTTAATTATAATATCAAAATTTAAATTACTTTTTTATAAATCCAAACCTACAATTTTTTTAATTGTGTAATTTAAATTCTAACCACTCTTTTATAAACCCAAATTGAAATACAATTTTGTTTAATTGTAAAATCTAAACCCTAACTACTCTTTTATAAATCCAAACCGACATAAAATTTTCTTCAATTGTAAAATCTAAACCCTAACCACTCTTTTATAAACCCAAACCGATATATAAATTTGTTTGATTGTAAAATCTAAATCCTAAACCCTAACCACTTTTTTATAAACCCAAACCGACATATAATTTCGTTTAATTATAAAATCTAAACCCTAACCACTAATTTGTAAACCCAAACCGACATATAATTTTGTTTAATTATAAAATCTAAACCCTAATCACTCTTTTATACACCCAAACCGACATATATTTGTTTTTAATTGTAAAATTTACACTCTAATCATTTTTTTATAAATCTAAACCAACATAATTTCGTTATTAAAATATCTACAGAATTTGTTTCCTTTATTTGTTTTTTTTTTATTTTAATTTTGATTTATTTTATAAATATGATATATGACATGGCGTTTTGTTGTATTTTGATTGGTTAATTAAGAGGGGGTGAATATAAGAGGTTCACCCCTCTTACTCGATAGTAATTGTACATTACTCGATATTAACCCAAGAATTTTTCTTTGTACATTACTCGATAGTAATTGTAAGTTGTGTCCTCTACGTTTCAGACTTACCATTTACAGCATCTATCCCTAATCAATAGATCAACTAAGCAATAAGCTAAAATTGACTCTTTAACACTTTTTTCGAAATTGTTTACTTGAGTTAGAAAACTTTCTGATCAACAATAAAGCAATAACTTACTAAAATTGACACAACACTTTTCTGAGATTCTTTACTTGAGTTTTCGAATTTTTTCCCCAAGTTAGTAAACTAGTGTACTGTCATGCACATAGGGTTATGTAGTGGTTTCTTTTTCTTTCTTTTTTATTGCTCAGCGTCACTTTTACAACTTGGAATAACTTTGTAAACTCTTTATAAAACCAGAAGTATCTTTGCAAAATTCCAAAGTTGAGTTATGTATTGAGAATTCAGGCCTTTCATTATCAACAATGGGAAACATTGTAACGCCTTTCAAACAACAACAACCTTCTTCATTAGCTTACCAGCCTCTCACCGTCCCTCTAATTTCAGGTACATCCGTACATACATCTCTGTTTTCAAAAGCACTTTAGTATTGTTAATGTTTTTTTAAAAAATACGTAACAAGTTCTGATCTATGTATGGAAAAGAGGATGCCCAAAACGAGAATTTGAGAGTATTCAGCTTCTCGGAATGGATGAAAGCAATGGAGAAATTCAGAAAAGACAGGGTCGAAATTTGCGAGAATCACTGTCGTCGAGCATACTACAAGGGCTACATCGATGACACCACATTTGCACCATCAAGAACTAAAACGGGTACCCCTGTTTCTGTCATCGAATGTCTTCATAGTACTTCACAGGCTCTGCAAAAGTGGATGGTAAGCAAAGTCTGTTCTCTTTTCATTCAACTATTCTATTTTTACAAAATTGTCTTTATGTGTTGTGTACTAATTGATGGGCACAAAAAAAAAACTGTGAGCTGCAGGAAGAAGTGAAGTCTCTAGAAAAATATTCTCATCCAAACTTGGTCAAAATTTTGGGTTACTGTTGTGAAGATAACAAAAACAGTTCACTCTTGGTTTTAGAATACTTGCACAAAGGACGTTTAGATCATCACATTTTCGGAAGTTAAGATCGATTTCTTCTAAATAATGTGTCCCTTCTATAGATTGGTATAAGATAATTTTGCTTTACATTCAGTTTCAATGTTTATCACTCAACAGAAAAAGAGGCATTGCCATGGGAAATACGGGTTAAGATTGCCATTGGAACAGCTCAAGGTCTTGCTTTTCTCCACTCGATCAAGAACAGCCCGCTACATCTAGAACTTAGACCGCATAATATTATGCTTGACGAGGTAACGACTTTATTTCCATTCTTCTTCTTCTTCTGTTTGTTTTGTGATCTTAGCAACTAATATCCAAGTTTGGATTTCATCAGCTATACAATGCAAAATTGTTTTATCTTGAATCAAACAATCAACGTTTGGAAGATGAGGTTTTTGTGGGTAGATTTGAATACATACCTCGTGAATGTATCATGTCAGGTACACAAAATTCTTAAGTTTTTGTTTTACAAATTCTTGATTAATCTTTCATTGTTTAATGTTAAGACGACTGTGTAATATGTATGTAGGTTATGTGGTAATGGAGAGTGATGTTTACATATTTGGCGTGATCTTGCTTGAGCTTTTAGCTGGTTCAGTAGACAGACTAACAAATTTGAAGAATCAAAGCGCAGGTGCTCGGTCTGGATCTTTCTTGTCCGAAAATTATAAGATTGGCGAAATAATCGATCCCCGACTTGGAACCGGTTATCCTATGAAAGCGGCAACACTGATGGGCATACTCATCCAAAGTTGCACCAAGCGGGACAAGAAGAAACGACCATTGATGCAACAAGTTTTGGATATTCTGAATATTATTGCAGCGACTAAGTACTAATATGAGATGTCCTTATATTGGACACAAGGACATTGATAATGCTAGGTGTTCATCTGTAATAACTGAAAGAATCAGTCTAGACTAAAACTGAAAGAGTTGGGTGTAAACAGTGAAGCTATTTAAAACCAAGAAGCATGCTTTAAACGGTTAAACCTTTATTGTATTGCAGATTTTCTGAAATCGAGAGTCTGCCCAAAACAAAACTCAAATATAATTTGTCAGTGTAAACTATGATAAAGAGAAAAACAAAACTGGAGCCTATGAGATTCTGTAAAAAGTTTACTCTTACATGTTTTGCTGGGATATAATTTAAGCTATTGTCGTCGTTAAGATCACCAACATTGCAACGAGGATGTGCTTGAACCCAAGAGTTCCAACATCTTATCTCCTTACACTTTCTTAGATTTCTAATGCAGTCACCCCACCTGTTTATTATCAGCTTTTGGGCAGAGTTTTGCTGCTGCAAAAGGCCAACTCTGAAACCAGTGCTATGTGATCGCTTCCCCATTTCTGTAACAAACCAGAAATACAAACATGAAAAAAGTTTTGTAATCAATTCAGTTAAAAAGCTAGGCTATATAAGAAGCAAGATCATCGGATTTTACTGGAGTCGGGAAGCCTGGTGTCCACTGCATTGCTTGTTTGGGTATTGGAGCAAGCACACGCACTGTTTGAAGACCTTCCGACCGCCTAACCCAAACAAGAAATCAAACATGAGAATATGTCAAAACGTGCATAATCTACAATAACGAAGTAATCTTTATCACAAATGGTTTTGCTTCTAATGCTAATACCATATGTAGTCAACTGTCCCCATGAAACATCTGTGATAACTGGTCACTACAGGTTCTCCGTTTTCATCCCTTGTGTTTGCTTGGCCCTAACCACAAATTTCAACAGCTCCTTAAGAATATATTTTCTCAAGGCACAGAAGATAAAAGGACAAAACTGTAGGAAATATATTACAATACCTCCACTTCTGAGTAAGTGCTCTTCAGCTCCAGAGCATGTTCAACCGTCGTTCTCTCTGGGTCACCTGTTGCAGTTGCTATCTCCATTGGAGTCCAAGAGGATGGACTATAAGTGATTTTGTCACTATTAAGAGCTTCAAACCCCGATTTAAGTGGAAGTTCATTCACAAGTTCCCCTTTTTGACTCAAGTCTTCATTATTATCATGTAGCTTAGCCAAAAAAGTTTCCCCATCTTCACCTAAACCTTCTCCAGCTTGCGCGAATACTACTGGTTCGTCTAATGTTAAGCCATCTAGTTTCACCTCAGCCAAAGTAGTGTCAACCTCGGTGGAGAAACTAGATGAAATATCTTGATCAATAGAACATATTTTCTCAGAAGAATGTTCTGTTTCTGATAAACCGGAACTTACAGAATGATCTGTATTCAAATCTTCTCTAGCACTGGAAGCATGTTGAGGTTCTGTATCTGATAGTGTTACTGAAGAAAGATCTTCAGATATTGAGAGATTCCCGGAGACATCAGGTTTTCTGTTTTCTATTCCAAAATTACAATCTGAAGCCATACTCTCGCCTGGTAATACTTGGTCTGAGCTGGAGGTGGCTTTGTGACCAGCAAGAATTATATCACCACATGGAAGCTCAGATGTCTTTTCGGAGGGGGCATATATGTTGGAGTTATTCTCTGTATGAGCATTAGTGATCGAACCTGATGGTTGAACTTGACTTTGTGGAGATTTATTGGCGGACTGAAACCTGGAAAATTGAGGAGGCCTATCAACCATGCTGGTAATTGCAAAAGCAGAGTAGAACCCAAAGATTCTAGAGTAAACATGGAGGTGCTAAGTTGAAAAACCAAATACATAATGATGTCGAAGAACTAGTGAGTTCTTCCTCTACCTCGTCGTATAATTTTCTGGCCTTGGTGGACGAAACTCACCAGATCCTTGCCCTGAAACTTTGTCTCTGGCCAAACCAGACAAATCCAACTGCAAAGAGCAGCACAAGATACAATGTGAACCATATATATAATGTTACTAAATAGATGAAGGATTTGCCTAACAATGAAGCTTTACCTTACGGTCTGAAATAAAGTTGTACAAATGACTCTGCAACCAGGTGGAAGAATGTTAAGACCATGTCACAAAACGAGTTTTTTTGAGTATACCAACTGGTTAAGGTAAGAGTGTCCTACCTTTGGTGTACAATTGAAATCCCCACAAAGAACAACAGGCGCATCATCCCAGAGTTTTGAAACAGCATGAGCTTTATCTAAGAGTGTCCTGACCTACGTAACAGAGATAAATACATAGATGATAAATGGAAACAGTTAAACAAATCAAGTTGCTTCAAAAGTTTTATCAAAGACAACTAACACTTTTACATGTTCATGCGTATAGATAGAGTTAAATCAGACAGTAAACTGTCGTTCGGAAAAAGATTTCTACAAACTAGAATATGGCAATAAAGGAAAGTACCTGACCAAGTTTAAAGTCTCCTCTTTTAGGATTAAAAAGCACGTGAATGTTACAAATGACAACTCGGTGGGAACCAGCAAAGCTGCAAAAGAAAATGGCAATTCACTTCAACCCACCCACAAAGTATAGCCCATAAAGAAAACCACTGAAATCTGATAGTAACATTTATAGATATTGTTAAGTTACCTTTCAGGTGGAGGGGTCTCATTTTCTTTTGTACGTGAAGTCAACAATGTCTACACAAAACCAAATTTAATTTAGGGTAAAGTGGCAGACGTATGTAAGTCACTATCCCCATAAAATATTTCTATTACCTCAAGCACGCAAATTTGGGCAACATTATCCCGAAGACCAAGTTGATTGAACTGGATGCTTTCCTCATGAACCAACTTGAATCTAATATGATAAAAAATGAGAATCCCAAACAACATCCCAGACTGAACGACACAAGGAAGAGCAAGGGAATCAAACCTATTTGATCGCCAAAATATTGCACAGCCGTCAACAGCATTACCAGTCCGCATCTACATTTTTATACGAAAGAGTTAGCCCCACATTTGAAGCCTAGTTCTTAGAAGCTCTGATACATACCACATAATCTTTTTACTCCAAGAGAGTCAGTAGAATAGAGAATACAAACTCAAAATCACCATCTTTAAACAAAACTAAGCAATGCAGGTGATGCCGACTCGTAAGAAAGATAGATAAACTCTAATTGTTTTTTCAACAAATTTAGAACATATACGTACCTTCCAAATGCCACTATATCCCCGGGGCTTCATCTCCTCCTCTAAGTCCTGAAATTTATCAACTTCCTGACATATGCAAAACACATTAGATCACTGTGCATATGATGAAAACGCAACAGAGCTTTGCCTTCTTAGTCCTTCATACAAACAATTACAAGAAGATATAGCAGAAAACCTGAAGGCACATTATATCTGCAGACCATAGGCCAAGCTCGAACACTAATTTGCTCTTTCTGCTTCCCCAACTCAAGATGTTCCTCGGTATGTGAAAGTAAAGACTTCTCCAGTGATCATTTGCAAGGTAATCCGCCAATATATTATACGATAGAACAACAAACTTTTCTGCACATAACAAAAAAAGTTAATCAAATTACGAAAAAAAATAGAAACTGGCGTGAAGTTGAATGACATGATCAGCAAAACTTACCGGAGCCAGGAGACAGCGGCGTTTTAGCATGTTCCCATTCACGGTAATCTGAAGGTTTTGACCGTGGCCGTTGACGGAAGCTCTGCTGCGGAGGCGGCCGAGACATCTGGTTTTGATAGAACGGAGGAGGAGGGCAAGCCGTATAGCTTTGATTGGATGGCGGATGATTAGGTTGACGGAATTGTTGCCACTGACCTCGAGACGGCGGCGGAGGTCGAAATCCGTAATTCTGATTAAACGGTGGTTGCTGCCGCTGACCAAGCGGAGGCTGAGGTTGACCATGCCGGAATCGGAGATTGGCGTCATGAACTGACTGAAAATGCGAGTCTTCAGTAACGAACTGGTCTCTTCTTCCTGCGTCGTTGTTGTACGGACGATCGGAGAAACTTCTCGCACCTCGGCCTCGACCACCTCTGTACTGCTCCGTAAGAAACAAAATTAATCTTCCATTAACCGAAACAACGCAGAGAGAGTGATATAAAAAGAGCATGGCTGAGGAAATTTACCGGAGCACGAGTAGACATGGTGGCGAAGATTGGAACAGAGATAGTGGAGGCGTCAGCGAAGGCAACGTCGGAGAAAACTTGGGAAACAAAACAAGAACGCCGCATTGGTCAATCGGATGATCGAGTGAGTAAAAAGAGCGAGGAAGCGGTGCTTAATTGCAGAGGCGGAATCAGTCCGATGAACGGAGATTCTTAGACAAATCGTGCCGTTTTTGGAATCTAGAAGTACACAGCTCTCTGTCTTCACTGTGAATTAACGGCACGCAAGCCAAAGTAATTTCTTTACAGTTCATTATTTTTTTTTTAATATTTACACTTAGAACAAGAAGTCAAGAATCTTGCATCCTTACTCGAATTGATAGAACAACATTTCAGATATCGGACCTCAATTTTGAACCCCTGGAGTCTCAAGTACTGAGTATACTGAGTACAAAGCTTTGAATTGCAAAGTTAAAACTTACCCAAACAAAAAAGGTCCAAAACCAGCAAGAAATATAACCATCAATCTATAAAACAAGCAAAACTCGGAAACCGACGGATCATCATAACATTAATAGATCTTGAATTGAACAAACAAAGAAACTGGGGGAGGAATGGCTTCCCCCGAGTTGGGTATTTTTTTCATCATTTGTTGGCTTCAGATTGAGCAAAGGACTTGCTGACAACGTAGCAATCACTTGGTTCAATGTTGATGTAATAGTTTTGTATGGTATCTGTGATCTCAAACCCAAACTTCTTGTAGAACTTGATCGCGTCTTCGTTGTTTGTCTGAACGTGCAAGTATATCTCACACATGTTTTGCTTGGAGCACATTTCTAGAACATGATTCAATAGCTTCGAACCTGCAAAAGACAAAACAAAACAAGGTACACAAGTTATAGACATAGAGTTTTGCATAAAACCCTATGCGAGGAAGTTATACACAAGTTATAGACAAGTTATAGACATAGAGTTACAGGGGAATACAATCTTAAATCTTGATATACGAGGAAGTCATTGCATAAAACCCTCAGGACTATTTCTTGGTGGTTCGAATCTCTAAATAGAGAACTACAGATTAAACATACTACAGCTAGCCTCATGTGTTAAAAGGTAAACGTAAGGAACAACAGAATTACGCAACAGTTTTCTACATTATACATGTTTTGTCAGTATCAAGATTCAAGTTTGGGATAGCAGATTTATGACTTACCAATGCCAATCCCACGGTATGGTGCAAGAACACCAAGCGTCATTATATAAATTCGCATGGCCCCACCTTCTTTCTTCTCCAGCCGACAGGCGATAGCTCCAACACATATGTCACTGTAATATGCTGAGAAAGAGAGAGAATAAATCCATTATTAGAACATGAAGAATTTTCCTTGTCTCCCAAATTGGAGAAAGTAAACGTAACAGCAAGAACATAACTATCCAGGCAACAGCAATGAAAAAGTTACTACCAAAGTTAAGATGTTGTCAACAGTCTTTAAACTTTCATAATCGCATCTTATTGTTCATATAAAAAACTGGTTGGCCCAAAAGATGTTCCAACCAAGCACTTTACACAAAGACGAAACAAAATCTGTCAATAAGTCTATCAGCAATAATGGATTACTAGGTACAAATGCTTAACATACAAAAAAAGCTTTGCTTGGTTAAACAAGATAATGCAGTATTCAAACAAAGTTCAAACATGAATCAGTATTTACGAAGCAACAGACAATAGAAAGCAACTAAACTCATCGATTCAAGGATTAGAAAGAAAGCTACTACCAATAATACAAATGAAATCATCTTCTTTCTGATATCAGACACTAGTGCTGAACCTAAATAAAACACGGCTCAGTCAAGAAATTTCACGGAACCGAACAAACAAGAAGACGAACCATAATCAAACATTTAAAAAATAATCAGTGAACCGACTAATCAGACAACCAAAGCAAAGCACGATTGCAAAAAGATACTTCCTTTATAGAGTCTACCAAGCCTAATCACAGAACAGTTCATCATAACCCCCCCCCCCCCAAAAGCAACTAACTTTCAGGTACATTTGATTGAATCATAACACAATCAGATGATAAATTAGGGTCCTGATTGAAAAGCACATTCCAATGAAACTGTAATAGAAAAAGAAAAAAAAAAAACAGACGAACCAAGCTTGGTGAATTCGCCGGAAGCGATTGCATCGACGTAGTACTTGTCGCTGTAGCGAACAGGGAACAGAACAGTGTTGAGTTTCTTGAGCTGCATCAAGTTTTTGTCTCTGACTCCATCTAGCGATACGCTGACTTCTCTCCCAGCTCCCATCGCCGTCGAACAATCTAGAATTCGACGTCGTTCGTTCGGACAGAGAAAAAGGGAAAGCTCGCGATTTATTTTTTTTAGGGGAAAATAAATTATAAACTATATATAAATAAATAATGATTATCAATCCGTAGGCGAGAGAACAAATTATTGGGCCTAAAATCATTATGGGCCTGGAACAAATTCTTGGTTTGATTATTCCAAAAGAAAAAGATTCGTTGGGTCTATAGATAACGGTTTTAGAAATCGGTTGTAGCCGGGAAGAAAGAAAGAAAAAGCAGAGGAATCGCCATGAAGAGGGTTAAGAAGGAAAACACATCCATGGCTGATCTTCCTCGAGATCTGATCGAAAAGATTCTTTTGAAGGTGCCGGCTAAATCCGTACCAAAGCTCATCGTCGTCTCGAAGCTCTGGTCTTCTATCATCTGCAGCAAAAGTTTCATCAATCTCTACCTGAAACGATCGCTAACTCGTCCGTGTTTTCTCATCACATTTAACCGTGATGACATCCGGTTCTTCCACTCAATCTATCTGCAGTCTCTGGAGGCAGCGTCACCGTCTTCTTCTTACATTAGTACAACATCAAGTTTTCCTCTGAGTCTTGATAGAAAGCGGCTCTGTTCACATAGTTACAACGTTTCTCCACCGGTACGCGGATTGATCTGCTTTAAAGATTTGGATAAGGTGGTGGTTTCGAATCCTAGCACGGGCCAGTTCTTGGTTTTACCCAAACCCAACACTAGGAGAGAACTAGGGATATCAAGATTTTTCGGATACGATCCGGTTGAAGATGAATACAAATTCTTGTGCATGACGGTATCTCAAGTTTCTGGACCGGTTGTGAGCGAAGAGCATCAAGTTTTCACATTAAAAGGAGGAGCTCAGAAGAAGAATAAAGAAGCTACGTGGAGGATGATCGACTGTAAGGTTCCGCATTGTCCTGCAACCAAAGGGATATGTATGACGACGAAGACGACTGGTGTTATTTACTACGGAGCTTGGTCAACCCGTGACAGAGATACACGAGAATCCCTAATTGTGTGCTTTGATGTGAGATCGGAAGGTTTTACTCTTGTTAAATTACCCAACGGTGTCGAAATTGGTGGTGGTGAACTGGTCAACTACCAGGGGAAGATAGCTTTATTGAATCACTTACATTTTGGTAAATGTGATATGTGGGTTTTGGAAGATATTGGCGTCAAACCAGAATGGTCAAAGATCTCTATCGTGGTTCCTTCTTGGGCTGATTTAGCGAGAAGAAGAATATTAGATTGCAGAGGGGCCATTCCTAGTTCCGGCGAATTCATTTTCTCACCAGTCTCTTCGGATAGCTCCTTCTTTATTGTCACTTACGATCGCGAGAAAGATATTGGCAGAAGAGTTGTGATTGAAGGACTTGGAGATAACTTGCGTCATGTGAGCGTCTTTTTGGATCATGTGGAGTGTCCTATACTTCTCTAAAGCAAAGTCTATTTGTTTGATGACTTTGCTAGTTTTTTGTTCAGATCTCGGATGGTATATCTAGTTCGATCGATGGTTCTGGTTTTGATTGAAGCTAGTTCAAGTTTTTTTTAGGGTTTTTTTTTCTTCTCTAGAACTAAAAGTGTTTCTTATTTGGTTATCTTTGGAGAGAACCAGGTTTTCATGTGATGAATGATTACTCCAAAGAAGGGTTTCTATTTGTGAACAAGATTCTCTTTACTTATACTACAGATATAAACACTTATTTGTTGCAAGCAAAAACTTTTGCGGTTTATATGAAAATTACGAATGAATCAAAGAAGGGTTTATTTACTTGATGAAAGCATAAATGCGGTGGACAATGCGGTGAACAAAAGCTTTCAGTTTCTCTGTTCTCATCATGAACTCAAATGGGATCCCTATATATATTATCAAATGATTGGGCCTTGAATCCATACTAGTCTCGTAATAAGTCCACATAGTTCCAACCTTCTCAGTCACCTAGAGGTGTCATTAAGTCAAAAGAACACTTATCGTTAACATTTTGTGAAGCAGAAGAAACAACCAACACTTGATGATGAGATGGGGGAGAAGAAGGGGAAAGCGATCATAGTAGGAGGAAGTATCGCAGGCGTATCGTGCGCACACTCGCTCACGTTAGCAGGCTGGGATGTTTTGGTACTCGAGAAATCTTCCGAACCTCCGGCTCGGAGTCCTACTGGTGCTGGACTTGGACTCGATCCTCAGGCTCGCCAAATCATCAAATCCTGGATTCCTCGTCCACATCTATTAGATGAAATCACCTTGCCTCTCTCGATTGATCAGGTAAACAAAACACTGAGATTTTAGTTCCAGCTCTGCTAAAGTTTTGAACTTTTGCTTCTTTTGTTGGGTTTGTTTATAGAATCAGGCAACTGATAGTGAGAAGAAGGTGACGAGGATTCTAACAAGAGATGAGAGTTTTGATTTCCGAGCATCTTATTGGTCAGACATTCACGCTCTGCTGTTTAACGCATTGCCTCAGTCCATGTTTCTTTGGGGACACAAGTTTCTGTCTTTCACAATGTCACAAGATGAGTCTATTGTAAAGGTTAAGACTTTAGTTATGGAAACTCAAGAAACCGTTGAATTTGAAGGAGATTTGCTCGTTGCAGCAGATGGGTGTTTGTCTTCGATTCGGAAAACATTCTTGCCTGACATTAAATTGAGGTTTGAAATGAGATACAATGTGGAATCAAGCAAACATTTTGTGAACTGGATCATATAGGCTTTTGTTTTGTTTTTTCATTCTGTAAGGTACTCTGGTTACTGTGCTTGGAGAGGTGTTTTTGATTTCTCAGGGAATGAGAAATCGGAAACTGTTACTGGGATTAAGAGAGTGTATCCGGATCTTGGAAAATGTTTGTATTTTGATATCGGTGAACAGACTCATACCGTATTTTACGAGCTGTTTAACAAGAAACTCAACTGGATTTGGTATGTCAATCAACCAGAGCCTGACCTGAAAGTAAGAAGAGTAAAAGACTAATTCCTCTCTCTTTTTGATTAGAATGCGTTTGGAGTAGTTTTCTTGATTCTGCTTTGTTTTTGTTATGAAATTACGATATCAGGGCAACTCTGTTACGCTAAAAGTAAGCCAAGAGATGATCAATAAGATGCATCAAGAAGCAGAAACCATCTGGATCCCCGAGCTGGCTAGACTCATGAGAGAAACAAAGGATCCTTTCCTTAATGTTATTTACGACTGTGACCCTTTAGAACAAATCTACTCGGGAAACATCGTGCTGGTTGGAGACGCAGCTCATCCCACGACCCCTCATGGTTTAAGAAGCACAAACATGTCGGTTCTTGATGCGGAAGTGCTAGGCAAATGCTTGGAGAAATGTGGACCTAATGACCTAAGTTTGGGTCTAGAGGAGTATCAGAGAACAAGATTGCCTGTTGTTTCTGAGCAAGTTTTGTATGCAAGGCGTTTGGGGCGTGTCAAGCAAGGTCTGGATCATGACGGAATCGGTGGTAGCGGTTTTCCTTTGGAGCAGAGAAACATGCCATTCTTTTCTTGTGCTCCCCTTGTCTAGTGATGTACATACTTGGTGTGAGAGACGTTGTGTGTGTATGTTAGTGATTGTATGTATGTATGTTTAATAGACATGACCGTAACATTGTGAACGTCAATATAGAAACTATTAATACTTCGAATAAGTTTTATAAAACTGATGAAAAAAAAAAAAAAAAAAAGCATTTCCGTGTGTACAGACAGACCCAAGCCGGTTGGTGGTGGGAAGCAACAAATCATGAAAAAAAGAGGGATTGCGTCTGCCGGGAGTCGAACCCGGGTCTATTGCTTGGAAGGCAATTATCCTAACCGTTGGACTACAGACGCTTTTGTCCTAGTTTTATATGTTTACTTATTTATTATTGTCAGATAATGGTCACCACAAAAAAACCTCTCGTTTTCATTGTTTGTGTATTTTGGCATATATGTCAATATAGCTTTTTATTGATTCTTGCTGTCTTGCATGGTGGATACTATTTTTAGACCATATTATGATATTTTGGGACAATTATACATATATATATATTACATATTTTTATATTGTCCGTTATAGAGAAAATATAAAACACTGATGTGAATCATGTGATGCGTCGCACAAAATGCATTAGCTAAAGAATGTGGAGTGTGGACCATCCATCAAACTTTGTTTTCTTATCTTAAACTACACCGATTAAAAAGAACATATGACAGTTTGCATAAGATATTTATGTTAAAAATATCATGTTTTCTAAATCACATTTATTTGTAAATGAATCAATGACTTATGTCGGTACATGACTTACTTGAATACTTACACTGTTACACATACTGATACAAATGTCAAGGAGTAATAATTTAATCCTAACGTACATGTCAAATTCACGTTGAAGCTATCTCAGCTGTCTAACATGCGTCTATGGTACATACAATATAAGTGTGGTCATGCAACTATGGTGAAAGACAAATTGAGGTTGAGGGCAAATTCAAGCCTGACAGAAAAATTCCAAAGAGCATTGAGTCGGATAATGCAGAAGGAGAAAATGGAAGAAGAGGCCAGAGGAAGATGACGTTTTTGAGGGACCCTAAATTCTTTTGTCTACATTGTAATGTTCATATTTTTGCCATTATCGATAGTTTATACAAGATTGCTGATGTTGATCCATCCTAGAACCACAATATTCCTCGTCTAACCAAAGGGACCATCGATACACTATGTAACGTGCATGTAGAGTAGTTTAATAGTAGCTGATACACTTGTATAACTTGTATTTTTCTTACCAGCTAGCTTACTCATGAGTCTAGGCTCTATTTAACTGAATGTTAGGACCATTTCAATTAACAAAAGCACATGTAAGGACCATTCTGTTATACCAAGCATGCATAAATAATAAGTCTATAGAATTTCTTTGATTTTGAAGTTATCTTTGTGTAAGAAAAGAAACATTTAGTTCTCGTCCAAGTATTTCAAGTTGACGTGGTTCTTAATTAGTCTATTACTAATACACGCCTGAACTTTGAAAAGGTTGTGTAGTGCAGAATATATTTTAAACTTGATTGAACTTATATTCAAGAATCATCTTTGGTTTATCTAGGTAAACTACAGTACATTTGCTAGTTTAACACAGTTTTTTTTTCTTTATCAGCTATAAATATAGATTTTCTCACGTATACTTTTAAATGATTTGCAAAGACTAAAAGGATTGTAAAATAAATTGAGCATGTCATATTTTAGACATATATGTGGAGTAACGTAAATAAAAGGGATGATACATAAAAGAATCGGCATGTTGATTAAATATTGTTAAGTTGAAGTCAATCCTCGTATATTGACAATGATCAGGTTTTTTATTTGATTGGAGTAGACAAAACATTTGGGTCGACGCAATAATATGCATCCAGGTCAAAGCGTATATATAGTTTATGTTTGAATCGATTAGATAATGCCCCGAAAGTAAGTTAATATAGTTAAACATTTACGTGGGATATCGCTTACGTCTTAATCAATTGTGTGAAACCTTAATCAATGAGATGAGGTTTAGCATGCACTAAATAATTAATTTACCGCTTAAAACACTACCACGCGCATACATTTCTGAATAAAATAAGTCCCATACTTTCTCTTCCTCTAGCACATGTGAATAAATCATTAGAAATCACACTCTTTGGCTGCAAAACCTGGATGATGAATGAGATCCCTCGGATTTGGTGTGGTAATGATATCTCATAACCTATGGTTATGGTTCTATCTGCATATTATTAAAATGTCATAAAAGTGATATTGGTTCAAATCTGGTAGCTAGTTAAATTATCTAATTGATAGATGACATCATATATTTTATGTTGTTGCGTCCAGTATAAAATCCAATCTAAAACTATATGATTCATAATTAGTTGCATTGAAAAAGATGGCTTCGCATAAAATATGCTGAAAATTGATATTGCAACCTCAGAGGAGATCATAGGGGAAGTGGAGGTCGGCTGCATTAGTTGACATTTAACGAAGGAGTGGTCAGTCATGCGCAATTCAATTACATTTTCCACTTATTAATTATGTGTTTGGTGCAATCCTCATTAATTGTGCTTGTTTTATATCATCCCTACAGCCACCCCCAAAACCAAAGTCTAAAGGTTGTTATCTTTTGAATATCTTTCTTTCGCACGAAAATGAAGCCACGCATAGAGAGACCAAAAGCCTATGACACGAAACAAAATTGCACAGAAGATTCTACATTGAGTTTAACAGTAACAGTTAATAAATTTCTACATATTGCATGTTGTTGACAAAAACAAATGCTGAGAAATAGTAGATGTGACAACACTTATTCGAGAGTTTGTGTATCTCAATTAAATAACAAAAATAGAACGATGTTGTATGCTATACTATAATTTATGCTGGTTATAACAAATTATGAACTTGAATTGTAAAGTTTTCATGTAATGATGGAAAACAGAAGATTCATGTAATGATGGAAAGAAGGTCAGAAGGCCATCTAAACCTTTGTTAAAGTAAACAATAGTATTTGAGTATTAGACATTTATTTACATAAATCTTCCAAATTCCACTTTCTTGACCTCAACAAACTTTCGGTAGAAGATTAATTATTACAATTTGTATAAATGTGATCAAACACGTCAACGCAAATATCATATACTTACACGTCAAGGGATAGTTCGTTTTTAGTCAGTTTTACATCAACTGATCAACACTGTCTTTTTTGTAGTAAACCTTTTTGTTCGTAAAAAAAAACCTAATTTCTCTCCCAAGCAAAACTATCGAAGCGCCGCCACCCCTAAATTTCTCCGACGCCGGTGGGGATTTTGCTCGCCGGCGTCGGGGCATCTCGACCTTAGATCTCTTTCTCTGCTTTCGTTGCTCCTTTAGATCTCTTGTGCAATTTCTTTTTCCCCTTTTGAGCCCTCTTTTAAAACCTTCGCATACCCGATTCACCCAACCACACCCAGGTAGAGGTTCGCACATCATCGAATACAGAGGTCGGAGGAGAATGACAAACTCCCCGATCTGGAACCCCGACCAAGCCTCTTTACCAGCGGATTTCAAGTCCCGATGCTTCTCTAATTCTCGATCCGGAATGGTCCTTGTCTCTACAGTACCCTCTACTACAACGTCACCCGAGCCTTGGAAGGCAGAGACGGAGACGGCGTCTGGTGTGGATATCTACAGAGACTTGCGTTTTCTCCGATTTTGGACTGCCGCCTTGAATCCAAGTCACAGCCGGAGCTCGACAGACCTATTTTTGCTACTGGACTAC